>CM022531.1:7464404-8664404 GCA_012273795.1 Dendrolimus punctatus
CTCCGTGTGTGGCATGGTTGGCCAGGCTGCGGCTTTCGATGGCCATCGCGGGCTTTGGGTGGCTATCTGCGGCGTCTGGTAGCCTGTCTGCGGCATAGGAGATTTTTCGCGACCTCTCAACATCGCCCTAATCCCGGCGGATGAGGTCACGGGGGGTCGGTAGCCATCTTGGTTCTCGTGTAGGGGAGCAATCCCGTGGAGGTGCGTGTGGCGGTCGTTGTCGGCGCGGTCGAACAACCGACGCGCCGACGTCGCCACGAATTCCTCAACACTGGGAATGCTCAGATCGCGGGCGATCACGTCGTTCCTTACGAACCGACCCGCGCCCGTACACATCCGCAAGGCGATGTTCTGCAGCAGCTTCTTCCTGGTAGCCGAACACAGTGCATACCACGCCGGAGCTGCATAGGTCAGCCTCGAGCTGCCGCCGGCTCGCACCGTGCTTAATAAGGTACTCTTAAAATGCAGGCGCTTAGCAGCTAACGGAGCGAGCTACATATTCGTGGTAAGCGGGGCGTGGGTGTACGGGATTTGCAGGAGAGAGGCCAGGGGGGTTGAATCTGTCGCAACAATTGTTGTTATTATTTTTGTTGTACACAATTATAATTTTGTATGACAAGTGTTACGCGATGTCCATCACAGCAGTCATAGAGTATATTAATATCACATAGACAATCGTCGTAGATAATAATATGATCCTGGCAACACTATGATATAATTGCTGTTTATAGCAATGTTGTAATATTATTATTTGGTAGGGTAGTTTCGTAGTATTTTCGTATAAAAAGGCGGTGAGGCGTGTAGACGAGGTTCATTGCTTACTGTGTGGTGTGAATAGTCACACCAAAGGCTGGACAATAAAGGGGAAACTCTGCCCAAATAGTTAATATTTGGTATCTTCGGTACTTTCTTACCCAAATCTCTGCAAGGCTGTTTACACAAGTCACTTTAGAACGATGTATACATTTTTCTATTGGTTAGAACTATTGACCGATAGAAGTACTAAAGGTTCCGATGAGACCGAATAGTACTAATTGTGCAATTACGCTGAATTAGTTCAGAAACTAAATTGAAATGGAAAAGAGCGCTCACTTGAACGAGCGGACAACCACAAAACTATTCGCAAAACGACCACCAAATTATAATTAGCAACTGTAACTGATTTGAATCTTCGTCATACAAAAGTGTTGCTCTAACGTAAACGTTGCTTAGATCATGTATTTTAATATGCCCGTGGCTACAGAAACAACTTTTATTTTTGAGGGAACGGGCAGATTGTTAATGTACTTGTCCAATTTGGAAACCTGCCAGTAAAACTTCAAGTTAAAATTTTGTTGCGATTCATTTTGTCACTTATCAGTTGAAGATTTTCCACTTGTCCGTAGCGATTCGTTTTTTCCACTTGTCCGTTGAAGTTTCACTTCTAATATGTGTCCCAGCCCACATTTCGATTTTTCGCAGGTTTACTGCAAATTATGATTTGGTTAGGATAGGTACATTTTAATGGTGTAATAATAGGCTACACACGCACCGACTATTTTTTACGTCAACAGTTTTGCCGTTCGTTGTCATTCACTTTTGTCGTGACTTTCGAAAAACTGAACCGTTGGCAAAGTTTTCTTGATGTTAATTTGTTTCCTTAACAAACTCTCTATACCTATTTTTTTTTACATAGACCATAAATGGTGGCACTGATACCCAGTCACGTGGAGAGCCGAGGAATAGATAATAAAACTACGTTTTAACGGTTTTCAGCGCGGTAATAAACGTAGTTTTATTATGTATACGAGTATCGGGCGCAAAAGTTAAGAAAATATTAGCAGAGGTATAGTTTGATGCAAACTTAACACATTCCGATGCGCTGAACGCGATTTTAGGTATTAGAGCGACAAGGTATATCCTCGCTCGCTCTCTCGCTCGCTTTCTCGTTTACGGGATTTCCCCGGCGCTCGGCTCACTGGGGCTTCAATAGCGCTTTCGGAGATAGATAAAGCGCTTTTTAGGGCAACCCAGCTCCCAATTCTATTAAACTACTTCTAGCGCAAAATCTTACGCTTTTTGTAGTATGCATTTATCGAATTAATTTTAAAGTAAATTTATGAATATCTGAACTAATATTATTAAGAGGAAAGATTAGATTGTTTGTTTGCATTGAAGAAGCTCTGAAACTACTGAACCGATTTGAAAAATGTTTTCACTGTTGGCAAGCTACGCTATTCCCGGGTGACAAAGGCTACATTATATTTACAGAAAAAATAGGGATCCTTACTAAAACTCTCAATAATGTAACGCAAGGTGTAAAAAATACCTAAAAGCGCGTGCACTGCGCAAACTATTGATGATAGAATGAAATAATGTACTACGACTTTGCAGAACACATCATTATCTACAAAAAGTGTCGACAGCATATGTTTAACTATTATAGTTATGCCACAATAACTGTTCTTTTATTTTACAAATTTAATTAAAATGCCGCCGCTAGAAAAGGCTCTTTATTTGTATTTTGGTATTAATCCTTATCAAAATAAATTATTTCATATTCAAGAATGCTTCAATACCTTCATATAACTATTTGAATTATTCGATTCGGACATTCCATTCGAAAGATATCACGAGTTCAAAAATGTAAGTATTAACCACCCAGACCATGTGACTGTGACACTTTTTCGTGAGGCGAAAAATCGTAAGAACCCCGTCTATATAAAAGTTTCACTTCAAAAATTTAAAGCAAGCTTTCCGATTACTTTTGCTGAGATGTGCAAAATTCAAATACTAAACTGTTATATCACTTTTCAAATTGAGTTTTGGGTGAGGAGAGAAATGCTTTCCAATAACTTGACAGGAAGTGAATACAACATACATACCAGCGAAGGTGTCGTTGTTTATGTTCACGAAGTAGTTATTCTGGAGCAACAGGCTTTCTAAGGAAGGAAGGTCCCGAAAAAGCCCGGGGGCACGTCGGTGCTAGGGTTATACGACGCATCCAACGGGGCCTGCCGATTAGATATTTCACACATTTTCAAATATACTCAAAATCAACATATTCAGTGATACTCAGTTGCTTAAAGAGTGTTTTCTTGTACAATAATCCAAAAACAAAACATGACTATCTTGTGTTTTATTCCAACAGGAATTATATTAAAATTATTAACGATGTCAACGAAATTGATCTTTATTTGAACATATTCGAACACATTAGTTATAAAAAATTAATTACTATATAAAATCAATATTACATGACACATTAAAGCTGAGATGTGTAGACATTTGACGGACGGTGAAAATAAAATAATCGCTGTTTAGCCATATAGTTTCAGCGATTGCTTTATTTTAACCATCGGATAAATGGTTATAGACATCTGCCTGGGTCACGTAATATGGAATGTAGTGAGTAGTGACATGTGAGACATCTAGTGTATTTATAATTAAACTCTCCAATAAAACATTGTAGGTTGTATTTAATTTTTTGTGGTTTCGACATAATAGATGGAGCTGCAACAAAAATAGTTCATATGGGGATTGATGGGTGATTGCGGTTCACTATTGTTTTGACTTGAAACAGGATTTTTTAAAAAAAATCAAATACTACAATTTATTTCATAAAATCATGGTTATACTATAAAGGTTCGACGTCGCAGCTAATATTGAAACACGTGTATCGTCTTCGAATACTATTATTACTACTCATTACACCACAATACAAATAGGCCTTGTTACTTTATAATGAGCACATTTTTTTGAAACTTGTACATATTATATAAAGTAAATACTTATTGTTTTTAATTATAATATCACTAACGTTTCAATCTTATAATTATGTATAATTAAATTTAGTTATATTTGTAATTGTGGTGGATGGTTGCCGGTTTGTGTAATAAAAGTGAGTTTTTGTAGCACATTTTATATTAAGTAAGAAAACAAGGTTAACATCATTACATCATAGATAACAAACTTAAAACAACGCGTAAAATTCTCGAGCATTTAAGATTACTGCGACAAGAACGTACTCGCGCCGCTGACCGAAGCAGACTGTGTGCCAGCGTTTAGCTGTCTGAAGGAGAGGGGCTCGCGCTGCGGTAAGGGCGACGCGGGCGGCGAATAACGTAAAGGCGGCTTGCCACGGTTATGTCGCTTAGGCAGCCTGCTGGCCGCTACATCCTCCCCTCGAGGGCAGGAGAGGAACACTTCTCCTGCGCTCGCACAGAACGCATTTCCGCTTTAGGCGGACGGCCTCTATGTCTCTTGGGTACAACGGGACGAAGAGGCAAACTGCTTCATGCATAATCCCATTCTTAGCTGTCGTTAATTTGTAGGGAGAAACAGCTACAGAACCGTGCCCAACTGGTTAACTCTATGTCTCACGTAAGGTTTTGGGTCTCCCCCCTGGTGCAAAGACATCCTCATATCCCTTAATGACCCTAGAAAATTCCGTACGGTTGACGCGGGCTAAAAGACGTTGCCTCGTCATCCCGCAGCGCACCAAGGGACGCACACGATAGCCCAGGTGACTTTTTCAAAACGTAAAGGAAATACACGTGACTTATTTTCCGAAAAATTCCACCTAGAACGGCCAAAATCAATATTTAAATTAAACAACTTAAGAAATCATACCCAGCAACGTCTCATTACTCGTTGCGTTAGGGAAAACTAAAATCGCACTAGTTTTGTTTATTTCGAGAGTCACCTCAACTTCCGTTGCCAGTAAGTCCATAGTCTTACTAAGGCCGTCGGCTAATTTAACAACTTTTTTACGGCATAAAACGGCTGGGCTTCTGCTTAAGGAGCTCGTATAAAGTATGCCCAGCAATGCTACTTTTAGCCGCAGAGTCAGCTAAACCCACTCCATGTTTACCTAATATGGAGATATTAAGAACCGGCCGCAACGGCTGTTCATTATCACTAAAACAAATAGGGTTAAAACGCAAAGGTTGACAGTCACTAACTTCTTTGGAAAAAACTTTGAGAATTACTGTCCGTACTCACACTACTGTTAACAGAAAATGATTTGGTACCACTGACTTTGTCGCTAAAAGTTTGAGAATCGCTTAAAACAACATTACTATTACATTTACATTACAAACTTTACTAGCTAAACATGTACGAAAATCATCATCAACAGTAGGACAAACACAAAAAGGTACAAAATTACTACATTATTACATTTCTTATTTCTACAAAAATTCGTTAAATCCGGCACAAACGCTTCGTGGCGGTTTGTTACAAACGTTTGTCGGCGTCTGCGCTCAAAGGATCGCCGCGGCGGCGGCGAATCATAAAGCCAGGAGGCCCCGCTTACGTTCATCGTCGCACTCACATGACGTAATCGCGTCGGTTTCAACCGAATAAAACGCACTTGAACTTGGGTTCATGTTTTGTTTTGGGTTACACTTTACGCACTTAGACCTAATTACGCCTATTGCACCGCACCCGTAACATTTTAATGGCACTTTATCACCTTTTACATTTTAACACTTAACAATTTTTCGCACGCATCTTTTGTATGTCCGCGACGCTTGCAATAAACACAAAATAAACGGCTTGTCTTGCTATCGACGTTCGAACTGGCCGTAGTGTCGCTCGCGCTGGAACATTGCGTGTTAACCCGCTCACACGCGTTTCGGCGTGATGAGACGGTCTCGACGAGACCGTGGAGACTGAACCGGTCTCTCGAGCTTCGGCTAACGAGTCTTCTATACTACGAGCCTTTATAAGCAAATCCTCAAAAGTACATATGCTCTCGCGATCGACTCGTTTTCTAATACGACGATCTAAAAGACCAAAAGTCATATCCAATTCCACTCGCTCACATAAATCTCCAAGTGGAAGCTTTGCAACAACGCTCTTACCTTAGCAATAAAGAGGTCGGTAGGCTGGTCTCCTTGAGATAATGCGAAGAGCTCGTGTATACTCTATGAGGCGGTCGGCGCATTCCATATGCCGAACGAAGCCTCGTCACTGCTTCCGTCCAAGAGGTTGTGGTAGATTTGACGCCCTGCCACCAAACTGCTGCAGAATCAGTAAGAAGCATGGACAAGCCCTTCAAGGCGTCCTCATCACTGACCTTGAGGCACGATTTGTAGACATTCACGCGTCTAAGAAATTTTCCACGGACTCATCGGGGCTTCCCGAGAAACGTGCCGTACACTGGGTAAAATTTCCACACCTTTGAATAGCGACGTCCGAAAAGAAGGCGGATGGATCTGGAGTTGACGCTCGTACCTCTTTCAGCAACTGAGAGCAAAACTCCTGCTGTGACTTCTGCAAGGACGTTATGAGATTTGAAAACATCTCTTGCGACATCGTCACACTCTGATTATCCTCTTCCTCAGCATCAGACGACGCGGCAGCGCCTTGGCGAGTACGCGGCATCTTGTTTTGTAACTAATTACTACACAAACACGACAAAACACTAATTATTTGAGTTGGGCGCCAGATATGGTCTATTTACGTTGGGCGCCAGATGTGGTGGATGGTTGCCGGTTTGTGTAATAAAAGTGAGTTTTTGTAGCACATTTTATATTAAGTAAGAAAACAAGGTTAACATCATTACATCATAGATAACAAACTTAAAACAAACGCGTAAAATTCTCGAGCATTTAAGATTACTGCGACAAGAACGTACTCGCGCGCTGACCGAAGCAGACTGTGTGCCAGCGTTTAGCTGTCTGAAGGAGAGGGGCTCGCGTGCGGTAAGGGCGACGCGGGCGGCGAATAACGTAAAGGCGGCTTGCCACGGTTATGTCGCTTAGGCAGCCTGCTGGCCGCTACATAATGATATTTATATGGTACAAATATTATAAAATATATTTAAACACTTTGGGCCTTACTTATAATAATCTAGTTAAGAGAGGATTAGACATCTCTTAAATAATATACTCTTAAGCCCCTAATCAATGGTTGTTTCAAATAAAACTTGTCATCTTGCCTCTTAGCAGTCACTTAAACTACCTCTCGATATTTGTTATTTTTAACAGTTATTTATGACTTACTTTACCACCACCTCTTATCCTTAAAAGGAGTTTGTACGGGCCGTTCATTCCATCGTTCACTCCTTCCCGTTCCGTATTCAAAATCTCCCCCCTCTACCCCGCTACCGCACAAAAAGAAGACGTTGCAAATCTCGCTCGCTACGCACGCACCCCTACTAAAACTCAACAACTATCAACTCAAAATATTTAAAATAAGTACTCAAAATCAATCAATCCGCGCCGCGACGTGTGTAAAATATTTTTAAACTAGAAGATGTGAGAGAGTGTTATACTGGTGCCTGCTCGTTAAGCTATCGAAGGACACGAACAATTTGTGCAATGTGCGTACCCTTTTACCTCACAGAATTTATGGGTAAGATTTTCGCTAAACAGTTGCTGAGCGGTTTCTTAAAATTTAACAAACGATTATAAGTAAGGCCATTAATATTCAAACCACCTATATTTAAAACTTATCATTAAGTAGGTAGAACGGTCTTTAACCGTTTTTTGAACAATTTGAAATTTCTTACCAGGCTTTCCCTGGTAAGAAATTGTCTCTTTAAAACAAATTAATATTGATTAGTAATATCTTTTCCCTTATAATTTGTTTTACACTTAACATAACGAGACTCTTTGCATCTCCTTATCTCAATACTCACTCTTTTGTTGGTTCCCTATTTGTCCAAAAAGTATCCATCCTAAACTTGTTCTTTGAGCTACTATACCATCAGGTGACTTGATTAACCCTTTGATTGCTTTTATAATCTTACAGAAAATGTCTGCACCGAGCAACATCTGAATTTTGCTTGGTTTGTAATAACCAGGATCGGCCAATTCAAAATATCCAATCTGGCCAACTCATTGTGATATGAGTCGAGGGTAATTGTTTTGAAATCGTCTCCAAAACGTACGCATAGGCACTCGTATTGAGTCGCCTTAACTAAATCGCGATGTAATCTCGAGATCAATCTTGTGTTTCACAGGTATCTGTTCACGTTCACTCCATAAGCTACATCATCGATATTAGTTCCATCTAAATCTAAACCCAACAAGTCGACTGATTCACGTGATATGAAAGAAGTCTCGATTCCCTGTTTAATCAAAGCCTGAATTGCATGTGTAGTACCATCCTTACATTGACCTATAATTGTGGTCAGTTCTCTTTAGTATGGCATTTATTATTGCCCTGATGCAACAAAGATTGATGGTTCTTTCTGCAAAGCCGACATCGTGCTGTATTTTTGCATCTGAATAATTTGTAATACTGCGAATGGCAGTTAAAACACAAACCCTTTCTATCACCAATTCTCTCACCAACAGATTGTTTACAATAAACTTTTAATGAAATATGTAATGATCACCATTACAATAAATGCAGAAAGGATTGTTCATTCTTCTTTTTTTTTGGAAATTTAATGAAACCAACCATTATTACACCCAATGATAATTTTGCGTAATTTAAAACGGTACTACTATGGCCTTGCTAAAGGTGTAAATTTTAAGGAAGCTTCATTGTTACCATGCATTCCATGCATTGAGGGCAAGCAAAAATTGTATCCTTCCCTAGTGGTAGATCTAGATATACTTCCCAAAAACTAGAATTAATACATTCTGATCTTTGTGGGCCTATGCCAGTACCGAGTTGGGGAAATAAGAAATATATTTTAACTTTAACTGATGATTTTTCTAGAAAAACATTTGTGTATTTTCTGTATAGTAAAAATGAAAAAGAAATTCTTGAAAAATTCCTCCAATTTAAAAACTTGGTTGAAAATCAGACAGGTTTAAAGGTTAACAGAGTTAGGACAGATAATGGTTTGGAATATTGCAACAAATCTTAAGAAATGTTTTTTTTATTAAAAATGGTATAATTCATGAAACAACAATCCCATATTTACCCCAACAAAATGGGGTTACAGAACGGTTAAACCGTACTATTATGGAAAAGGTTCGTAGTATGTTACATGATTCTGGGTAAGACCAGCGATACTGGGGGGAAGCTGTCTTAACTGCTGTATATTTAAATAATGTTTGCCCTACAGCATCTTTGAAAAATACTTATCCGAAGGTCTGGATCAAAAGTTGACTTGAGTCATTTAAAGGTTTTGGATGCAAAGCATATGCGTTAATCCCAGATGTGTACCGTAATAAGTTAGATTTTAAATCAAAAGCATATATAATGCTTGGGTACTGTGAGCATTCTAAAGGTTATAGATTGGGTGATCCTTTAGAACCTGGTAAATTTATTAAAGCAAGGAATGTTATATTTTTGGAAAATGTTTCTGGTATGTCAAGCAATGCTGAAAATGACAATATTTTAAATCCTTTAATTGTTCAGAATAATAATATAATTAATAATTCAACTACTTCACAGTTAGATTGTATTTCATCAAGACAAGATGTTTACAGACAATTAGAACAAGATACTAACATTGTAGACAGTGATAGTGTAAATAATAATCAAAACTCTAATCAATGTTGTAATGAGACAAATGAAGAAAGTTCTTGTATTGATAATAATAATGTTGATTCTGAAAGTAGTAATTTAGAATATAATAGAGATACTAACAGATTAGGCCGCTTGCGTTCTCGTCCTGTTTGGATGAAAGATTATATAGTGACTAATGACAATGATCATATAGTCATGTTAACTACTGAACCTAAATCATATGAGGAAGCTATGTCGGTCTAGGTATCATAGAGAATGGAAGAATGCGATGGATAATGAATACGAGTCTTTAGTTAATAAAAATGTATGGGATTTAGTAGAACGACCTAAAAATAAAAATGTAATCAAATGTAAATGGGTGTTTAAACAAAAGAAAGATGCTTCTGGTAATTTTGAAAGATTCAAGGCAAGATTAGTTGCTCGAGGGTTTAGTAAAAATATGGTATTGATTACACTAGCACATTTGCACCTGTAGTACGACATTCTACTTTAAGATTACTTTTTGCTATTGCTGTTCAATGTGATATGGAAATAGATCACATTGATGTTTGTACTGCTTCTTTAAATGGTGAATTAGAGGAAACAATTTATATGGAACAACCAATTGGGTATGAATGTAAAGCAGAAAATAAAGTTTGTTTGTTAAAAAAGGGTATATATGGTTTGAAACAAGCCAGTAGGTCTTGGAATAAAAAGGTAGATGAAGTATTAACTTCAATTGGTTTCACAAGGTCAAAATGTGAGAACTGTATTTATGTAAAACAATCTGACAGTACATTTATAATTATAGCTCTATATGTAGATGATTTTTTTATCTTCAGTGAAAATAGCATAGAGAAACTAAAACGAACTGTAAAATTAAAAACAGAATTTGATATTAAAGAATTAGGAGAAGTAAAAACTTGTCTTAGTATAAAAGTAGAAAGAGATAAAGATAATGGTGTTATCAAATTATCTCAACCAGAATACATAAAAGAGTTATTAGATAAATATGGCATGTTGTAATGTAAACCCTCTGCTACACCCATGGAAATAAATTTAAATTTAACAAAGGCAGAATCATGTAATACAAAATATCCTTATCAAGAATTAATAGGTGGTTTAATGTATTTATATGTTTGTAGCAGACCTGACATAGCTTTTGCTTGTAGTAAACTAGGACAGTATAACAATTGTTACAATGAAACACATTGGCAAGCAGCGAAAAGAGTACTTAGGTACTTAGCAGGCACAATAAATGTATCAAGGCTTAATTTACAAGAAAAGTGATATTAAAATAGAAATTTTTGCTGATGCTGATTGGGCAAATGATCCAATAGATCGCAGATCATACAGTGGTTTTTCTGTTATGTATTCTAGTTGTTTAGTTAATTGGGAAGCACGAAAGCAACATACAGTTGCCTATTCAAGTATAGAAGCTGAGTATTATAGTTTAGCAGAAGCTGTTAAAGAAAGTAAATATTTGATTAATTTCTTTTTAGATGTTTTTAGTTTTAAGCTTCTAGAAATAATTGTTTATAATGATAATTTGAGCACACATAAAATTGTGGAAAATCAACAAAACCATAGACGCATTAAGCACATAGATGTTCGACATCATTTTATTAAAGATGCTTTTAATGAAAAATTAATATCCCTCAGATATCAACCAACAGAAGAAATGATGGCGGACATTCTCACTAAACCTTTAGGTCGCATCAAATATAAAAAATTTGTTAAAAAATTGAATATTAACAAAATTAGATTATGTTTTGTAACTTGAATATTTTATTGTTTCTTGTATACATTTGAGTAAGGGCAAGTGTTGGAGAAATACATTATATGGTAGTACTCAAATGCATAAAAAATAAAAATAAAAGGTTATATTATTTTAGATTGGTCACACTGTCTTCTTATTATTAAAATGTCTGTTCTAGATGTTTATCGAAATATACTTGATAATAATATTAATATTTTTCAATTCTAAGGCCTATAACCTTAACATGGTTAATACCTAATGAGAGACGAGGTATATCCTCGCTCGCTCTCTCGCTCGCTTTCTCGTTTACGGGATTTCCCCGGCGCTCGGCTCACTGGGGCTTCAATAGCGCTTTCGGAGATAGATAAAGCGCTTTTTAGGGCAACCCAGCTCCCAATTCTATTAAACTACTTCTAGCGCAAAATCTTACGCTTTTTGTAATATGCACACTTAGAATAGAGAACACCTAGAAAATTAAATTGATTAATAAGAAAGTTGAGACAAAAAAACAACAAGTTCGCATACTTATAATAATAACTAGCTGTCCCGGCAGACGACGTCCTGCCCGGTAAAAAATAGGGGTTGATCGTAGAGGGTTGAAAATTTAGGGTTGTATGTATCTTTTAATGCTGTATCATAACAAAATAATAATAAAAAAAATATCTAAAAATTAAAAAACAAAATTTAGGGGTGGACTACCCTTAACATTTAGGGGGATGAAAAATAGATGTTGGCCGATTCTCATAGATACCGGATAAGCACAAAAAAAATCATGAGAATCGGTCAAGCCGTTTCGGAGGAGTATGGCAACGAAAACTGTGACACGAGAATTTTATATATTAGATATTATGTAATTTTATGTTTTGTTTTGGTTTTAGGCTTCCTTCTGATCCGATTATAGCGGCTCGTTGGACCAAAAAATTAGACGTAATCAAAATGTAGACAGACAGTTGGGTGCCTACTAAAATACAAAAATTTGTTTCTTACATTTCGAGGATAAAGAAAACTTTAATACTAACGGTGGTATTTGTAGATTACGCAGGGGTGCAGTTCCAACCAAGAGAAGTTTAATAGCAGTAGCTTTCGAATTGAGCGCATTCGATTCTTCTATGAATCCAAAAAAGAAAATATACAACGATTCGTGTCATCGCAGCGACAATCAGAAAACAGTTGCAGTTACAAGGCTACTGAAATAAATGATTATACATGTTGTTTGCTTTTTTTCTCATGAAGTGTTCTCATCTCGATCACTCTAAGACCCGTATCTATCTATAGACAAGTTATAACTTGAAACATAAATTTCCTCTACAATTTTGGTTCTTAATTGTTTGAACATAAAATGTAAACGAAACGGGTTACTACCAAATAGTTTCGGTAGACGAATTGCACTTACATTTAACTACTAATCGTTTAGGTGTAATCTAATAATCACATTTGTTCTGTGATCACCACTATAAGTGTGAAATAGTTTCCACTTCCCTATTTTTACGTACAATTTAATGTATTGGCAACATTATTTTTTTCACGGTGTGCGTTTCGTCGAGCGTAAATACAAGTACCTTACGCACACATAGATTATATTCTTGCCACGCTTTTGACAGACCGCTTTGAAGGGAACTATCTTTCTATGTGTGATTATTCTAAGTATGCACATATCGAATTAATTTTAAAGTAAATATATGAATATCTGGACTAATATTAATAAGAGGAAAGATTAGATTGTGGGTTGGCATTGAAGAAGCTCTGAAACTACTGAACCGATTTTTAAAATTCTTTCACTGTTGGCAAGCTACACTATTCGAGGGTGACAAAGGCTATATTATATTTACAAAAAAAAAGAGGGATCCTTACTAAAACTCCAATAATGTAACGCAAGGTGTAAAAAATACCTAAAATCGCGTGTACTGCGAAAACTATTCATGATAGAATAAAATAATTTACTACGACTTTGTAGAACACACAACGGTAAATAACGATTTACAAAAAGTGTCGCGACAGCATATGTCTAACTATTGTAGTTATGCCAAAATAAGTGCTCTTTTATTTTAAAAATTTAATTAAAATGCCGCCGCTAGAAAATGCTCTTTATTTGTATCTTGGTATTAATCTTTATCAAAATAAATTATTAACACACTTAACACAATCAAGACTGCTTTAATACCTTTATATAACTTTTTGAATTATTCAATTCGGACATTTCATTCGAAAGATATCACGAGTTTAAAAATGTAAGAATTAGTGACAGTGACCACGTGACCGTGACACCTTTTCGTGAGCCAAGAATTCGTAAGACCCCCTCTATTTAGAAGTTTCACTTCAAAAACTTAGTAAAACTGATGAACAACCGACTGAAAAACTATCATGAAACAAAAACGTTACTCTCAAACAACCAATACGGTTTTCGGTCCCGTCGCTGTACAGAATATGCTGCTTTGAGAGTAACAGAAAGTGTATATGAAAGGCTTGATAGTGGTCATGGGGTTTTAGGGCTCTTTTTAGGTATAACAAACATACGGTATCGATACCTTTACTTATAATTAAGCTCGAGTCACTAGGAATACGTGGTTTAGCGCTTCCTTGGTGTCTAGGCTCCTCCCTGGGTGTTATGGGATGTTGTAGTAAATCAATGGACTGTCAATATTGTATGAGCTTTATTTGTGACCACTATACAGCTATAATACGCGATAAAGAAACGATGTGTGGTTTATTGTATGCGTAAGCGTCGCCGGACAGTATAAGGCGGACTGGTCGTGTGTTGCAGTATTGGCGGCTCCCCTGCAAGCAGAACCGGTTAAGCTCCAACACTTGTGACGTTGCAAATTGGCATTCATAGCCTTGCAACACTTTAAGTATAGACTTCTTAAATCGGTTGTATTAACACCGTATTACATCCTCAATTTTGTCATTAGAAATCACGCGATGTCTTTCCGCGATGTCTCCAGTAGCTCCGTCCTCCCCTCACTTCAATCCCTTCAGGCACAACAACGCCACCTATACGCGCGTCGGTTGCACCGTGCGCGTCCCCCACCTCGATAGCTTAAATAGAGCGACGGGCCGACTCGCGCCCTCTTTCGCTGGTCAGAATTCACGTGGATCAATCACACTTTCACTTAGCAATATTATAGTATAAAATCAGTGTCTAAAGGAGTCGAAAGATGTCCCTCACGCCGTTGCATCACGTTAACAGCCGACCGCCCGAAGGTCCGGGCGAGGCTCCTCATCATTAAGTAACAGCGTTTCGTTATTCCAACCCTTTTTAGGGAGTCACGTATGGGGGCATAACCTCCGCTGTAGCACGCGAGAGCCAGCAGGCCTCGCGCTGCCTCGTGTGGGCAACCACGCTGCCCACGCATCCGGTCATACTTGGCCGTTCTACGACCACCTTCGACATCACCACGTGTCACGCGGCCGCCGACGCCAGCAGCGTTGCTGAGCGTCGTGGCAGTTTTCCAGGCGTCGCGATCCTGGATGGCGCCCATAATCTTCGTCTTCATTTAATCAATCTACTTACTCATTCGTAACATATTAATCCTTAGAAGGTAGCACGTTTCAAGGTTAGCACAGTCTAGGTGACCCACGTCCCCTGAATTATTGCCTTTGACATTCGTCAGGTAGTCTGGAGTCAGACGACCAGGGTGTCGACCCGATTGTCGCCCCTGTGTCGGGTTTCACGTTTAGTTGTTAGTTTAAATACTGTATGTTGTACTCTAATCGTGTATACCCTGTTAATGACTCCCAAAGGACAGTTGGAATAAAGAATAATACTCATGCTCTAATCTTTTATTTAACAACCACAATATATATATAACCCGGGGAAAAATATATAACACACTTGGTTTGAGAGTTACTTGAGTGATAGAAAACAAAGTACGAAAATAGTGGCCTTCAATAAATATCACGTAAAAAAAATAAGCTTAAGCCCCAGTTCTCCCCTTGTCACTGTGTATGTTGCGGCATGTACCTGTGTGATGTTCAGTTGAGCCTCGATGATTTTCGTGCCCTTAAGGTGTGGCAGCGACACAACCATCTCGGTCAGGTTCAATTTTTGCACGCTTGGAGAATCTGAAATACAAAAGTTCTTTTATTCAAACTAAGTTACGCTGGACATCACTTTTCAAGGTCATTTTCGAAGATTATCTTATCCTGTGCCATTTATTTTTTAGTGTGTTGTCATTTGTCGATGTCAGTCATGTCTATATGTAAGAAACAAAAGACGTAAGGACTTTGCTATAGCAAGTTTTGTTTTTTTTTTATATAAGTGTCAAAGCAACTTCTCACAATCCCACATATATTAAATATGTTTTAAACTAGAATTTACACCCAGGCTATGCCGCGGGTAAATCTCTAGTGTGTGCTTCTTGTTTAAAGAGCAGGCGTTAATACAGGTAACATTGTACTAAATTTTCATGTCGCAAAATAATGGTATATTTTGCGACATAAAATTTAGTACATGAAAAGTATTTATGTCCATTTTCGATATTAAAAAAACTTCGTTTAAAAAAACCGACTTCAAAAACTAAAAAGTATAAAATAGCTTATTACTAAAGCTATCTATTATTATTAATATAAATTATATAAAACATTTTAAAGTCGGTGCTTGGTAATATTCGAAATTCAGTCATTTTTATTTTTACTATGCACCGACTTCGATCGGCACGCAACGAAGGCGGCGCAGTCGCGGAGTAAACTCTAGTTTATTTTATATAAAACACTATTTAATATACTTATTTCTGCAATAAATGAATATTTATTGTTTTAACGCAAGGATCTTCGTCCTTGACTTACGATATCTGTTGACGTGCCATTTGAAGAGCCCTTTATTAATATCTCTTTGCAGTAAAACGGAAGTGGATGAATATTTCTCTTTTAATTTTGATTTCCCTGGAGTGAGAGGGTAAGAATTGGAGAATAGAGATGGAGGCCGACCTGTGTCGACATTGTCGGCGGTGGCTTGCAGCCCCTCGAAGTGGCGGGCGCTGAGGGGCGGCAGGAGGCTCGACACGTCGATGCCTTGGACGTTCGATATGTTCAGCTTGGCGAGGAAGCAGGAGATGGGCTCGTTCAATTCGCATCTGTGCACTTGCAAGCGATTCGACGTCGAGTTTCTACCCATGTCTATGGTCGGAAACCTCGAGCAGTCCAGCTTCGGTTTCTAGAATTGTAATATATATAGATTTCTATAATATTTAATTACCATATTAAAGATATACTCTTCAAAGAAACAAACTTGACGAATGCAGTAATTCTTTTATTAAAATCATAGTATTCTTGTTTGTTTGTATTTGTTTGCACTCACCATATTTATTTTAATACACGTATGTATTCATAATGTAAAGAATGTATAAATTTTATTACAGTTTACTTAGGCATAAGTCATGATAGCGTAATGGCTAGCTCACGCGCCCCTAAACCGAAGGGCGCGGGTTCGATCCTGACCGGAACGCATGCACCTCTTAGTCAGTTTTCTGACCTAATGTGCATATTGTGACAATTACCACGTGCTAAAAACGGTGAAGGGAAACATCGTGATGCAACCTGCACTGTGACATAAGCGATGTGTCAAACCTGCCAAGCCGCCTTAGACAAGCGTGGCGGGTATGCTATCTGCTTCCCCTACAATGGAAGGCCCGAGCCCACCAGTGGGAAATTTGTGGGCTAATATTATTATTACTTAGGTATGGAAGAATGTTTATACAAGTACCATATTAATATTTTCTTAAGTTTTCGCGACTTGTACACATAATAAAACTACGTTTTAACGGTTTTAAGCGCGGTAATTTATTTTATTTAGGTTTATCCGACGTTTCGGCCGCTTTTCAGTTGCCGTGGTCACGGAAGACAAAGATGACATTTGTCGAACGTGTATTGTCAAAGTTTTTATTCAGCCTACCGCCAACTTGTTCATTTTAATTATTTAGTTTTAATTTTGTTTATGGATATTATTTACTCTATGGGAGCCTAATCTAATTTACCACCGCTTCACAACATGTTGTGGCTTGAAGAGAAGAAGCGGCGCAAGAAACTCTTCAGCAAACATGCCTAATTCTAAAATTTTTTATATAATATTAATATGAGTGGAAGGAAAAAATAAAAGAAATTATCAGTCAAGTTGGTTTGTTTCGTTGCACGCAGAAAGAGCTCACAGTGTCTTGAGGTCTGGCAGTTAGTTTTTGCTGGGTTTGGGTCTTAATAGTTTTGATGATTGGATCCCAAACAGGTGGTACCTGCCAACCATCTTCTCTATTGAAATTTGGGTGTTTTTTGATTTCAATAGCCTCACGCATCATTCTTGGTATGAAACGATTCTCTTTCGCGAGGATTTGTGGGTTATCGAATCTGATGTAATGGTTGGGTTTATCCATTACGGAACTAGAGGCAAACCATAAATTAGCCTTTCTTGATGTGCTTATCCTAAGGAATTCTGACAATACTCTTGGCCATACGGTGTATAGGAAACCTACCCATACAGACAAATACCTTAATGGTTCGTCTCACCGCCATCCTAGTCAGTTAGCTACCGTGGGCAAATCTTTGTTTCAGAGAGCACAAAAAATCTGTGACGGGAACCATGTGGATGGAGAGCTTCAGCATGTCAAGCGAGTCTTACAACGCAATCAGCTGAAGACTCCACACCAACGTCACAAAGGCCCCAAACCACCTTCAGTTGAGCGGTGCCCTGTTACCCTACCCTACATCAAGGGAGTCACAGACAGAATTGGTCACATCCTTAGGCGAGCTTCAATCAAAACATATTTCAAGCCGCATAAAAAGATAACCCAATTTTTGAGACCTGTGAAATGCAATATCCCACTCCAGGATGCAGGTGTTTACAAGCTCGATTGTGAATGTGGTTTATCATACATTGGGCAAACAAAGAGGAGCATAAAAACACGGGTAAAAGAACACATTGCTGACATGAAACACGCAAGGTCTACGAAGTCTGCGATCAGTGAACACACGCTGGATAAACCCAACCATTACATCAGATTCGATAACCCACAAATCCTCGCGAAAGAGAATCGTTTCATACCAAGAATGATGCGTGAGGCTATTGAAATCAAAAAACACCCAAATTTCAATAGAGAAGATGGTTGGCAGGTACCACCTGTTTGGGATCCAATCATCAAAACTATTAAGACCCAAACCCAGCAAAAACTAACTGCCAGACCTCAAGACACTGTGAGCTCTTTCTGCGTGCAACGAAACAAACCAACTTGACTGATAATTTCTTTTATTTTTTCCTTCCACTCATTTTAATATTATATAAAAAATTTTAGAATTAGGCATGTTTGCTGAAGAGTTTCTTGCGCCGCTTCTTCTCTTCAAGCCACAACATGTTGTGAAGCGGTGGTAAATTAGATTAGGCTCCCATAGAGTAAATAATATCCATAAACAAAATTAAAACTAAATAATTAAAATGAACAAGTTGGCGGTAGGCTGAATAAAAACTTTGACAATACACGTTAGACAAATGTCATCTTTGTCTTCCGTGACCACGGCAACTGAAAAGCGGCCGAAACGTCGGATAAACCTAAATAAAATAAATTACCGCGCTTAAAACCGTTAAAACGTAGTTTTATTAAGTACCATATTATTTTATTTATTTATTTCTCCGAATATTACTCGTCATTTTATATTTTTTTCTCTAAATAACATTTAAATATATTTATTTATTTCACTGTCTTCTAAATGAATCTCATAATATAAATTTTTGCTTTATTTTCAGTGATTCTAATACTTTTATTTATGCTAATCTATCTATATATGCATAGAAAAACCCGTTTTTGAACACACTGATCACGATATCCCTGAAGCTATAGCTTCAGAGATATCGTGATCAGGCCTTATAAGGCCGATTGAATTGAAATTTGTTGTGAATATTTCTTTTGCCAGGTAGACATCAGCTAAGAACGGGTTTTTCGAAATTCCACGCCCAAAGGGGATTGCGGGGGCGTAAACCTAATTCTAGAATCCTCCTAATCACCAGGACCGATTTTGGTGATTTTGTTTTGTGTTTTTGAGTGGGTTCCCGGGTGGTTTAGATTCGCAATTAGAACCGGTAGGTGGGGCTGAGATCGGGTTCTTAAAAAGTGACAGTAAAACTGTCACTTTTTAATCAATCGATTATATATGTCTAGTATGAATTTTTATGTATGCGTCAATTAAATTTGGAACTTTATTTCTACATCAAAAACAGTTTTTGTGTTACAAAAAGTTCTTTCGGTTATATGTAATTCATGAGTAATGTACTCATAAACAATTCGTGAGTACATTCATAAACTCAAATCACAGTTTGTTATTATCAAGTGGCACAAGTTTACAACAAAAATAAGTGAGGTTATGTCTATAAACTAAAAAAAATTAAGACCTCCGGACCTTAGGGGTTGTCGTAGGGGTTAGGATACCTCCTCCCTATCAACTACGCCCACCCACAACTTAACATTTGTGTATTAGATTCGTAAGTAGCAGCCCTAAACTTATCTCAACAGATGGCAGTAGCTGTTTTGAAACATCTACGTAAAAAAATTACACATAAAACGTTTATTTTATTTCAATAATTCATTCCCTCTCCTAGTCTTAAGGGATTATAGGTGGAACACAATGTAAGTTAAGTTTTGCTATAGAAAGTTGTTTACATGGCATGTGATGGTCACGAGGTGGATAACCTCTAATAGTTGTGTTTCGTACTCGCCGTCGTTGCAGATATACTTAATGTTGTTGCCCCAGGACTTGTCAACGCATTGGTCTAGGAAGGTCTCCTGCGAGGGCGGGTCAGCTTCAGCCCCGACAGCCACAGCCACCAGCACCAACAACAGCCCCGGCTGTATCCTCAGCCTCCATGCCATTTTCGAAGTATTTCTGCCAAAGAAAGAAATTAGCAGTTTTAGGAACACATCCTATTGAAACACGTTACACACCAAGGCACCTTGGACCTTGTCCTCCGCTGTTTTGCGTATGGATGAGGTCGCACAGGTATTTGATCTACCGGACGGCATGGAGGGCGTCCTACATAACATTAGCCTAAGAATTTCATCCAAACCCTTCTGCGTAATGGAGTAACAAACTTGCTCGTGTTAGATATAGGTGTCTCATTCAGCTAATCGATCTTTTATCACCATTATTAGCGGATGGCCGACACATGGCAGACAGAGAGGCGACGCCACCTATTTATTTGGAAGTTTATGCAACTTGGGTACTCAATACTCACGAATTCCTATCCAAACCCTTTAATTCTTCTTAATAGATAGATAACTCTTTATTGTACACCATTACAGAAAAACTTACGAACTAGTATTATTATAGTAGGGTACAAAGGGCGATCTTATCGCTAAAAAGCGATCTCTTCCAGACAACCCGTGGCAAGAATATTTTGATTAGGAGAGGCGATGGTGGTATACATAATTATTGTACGATTACTTACATTTTAATAATAAATATATAACTATACTATATATACAAATATAAACATAAGTTATATACATATACAAGATATAGTGATAAAATGCAACTATTAAGAAATAATAAATGTAGCTATACAGTTATATGCATTTTATTATATTGCATATAACTGTATATAGGTATATAGGACTTCTATCTGAAAAATGTTGTATTGTAATATTGTATTCTAATTATACAAAATTTTGCAGATAGAATTTCCTAACCAGGTTCTTCTTGTAACGTTCACCCGACCCTCAAAGAGCCAAGGAATGACAAACTCAAGCCGAAGCATAGAATGAGAAATAAAAGAAGTTATAAAGTGAAAATTAATAACATTTATTAAGTAAATAAACTTATTTTGGCCATAAATCGTGATCATCTAGTAATAAGAACCCTCGTAATAATACCGTTAACCCTATGTTCACAAGGTAGGTTATATAGGAGTGTTGATCAAGGAACAGGAAGACTCAAGGATCGGTGTATAATATATATCTATATAAATAATAATTTTGTAGTATAAGTTGTAAGTGTAAAATGCCATGCGTTTTACGAATAATGACAAATGTATTGACTCATGACATAAGCTCATCACCTGAGTACGCCGTGCCTTTATTAGCCAAAAGGAATTTTAATGTACATTTCATAACAAATTATATAATTTTGTGTAGGCACCCCACCTAAGCCACCTCTCTAATATTATACCACCGCATTCGTTAGCTATCAGTAAAAGAGCTCATATCAGAATAAAGGAAGAACCTCCAATCTTTTAATTAAAATTTATTGAATTGATTGTAAACATTATCTAAACTAGCGTCGGTTCACAACGTACTATCGCTGGTGAGAAGAGCCGACAAGAAACTCACCAACAGTACGACCTATTAATTTGGAAAACACATTTGGAGTGCCTTTGTGTAAAATGAGTTGGAAAGGCCAAAAGACTTGAGTGAACATTTCATCTCAGAGTCACCCTTCCAAAATATCAAATAAATTTGTAATTATGAGGAATATCACCTCAGCGACCTCCCCTGATGCAAGTAGAATATCACAGTGAATTAAAAATAAAATTTAAATAAAGTTTAAGTAGTGATACTCTCTACATCTCATGAAATTCCCTTTCCTAAATTGTTAAAGTAAAAGTTTCAGAATGTCTCTGTATGAATTGTAAGTAAACTTTAAATTAAAATTAGGCGAGAGACACCTTCACTTGTATTATGTATCCCCTTGTCAAAGACAGATTTCTGGATCCATCGTGAAAATGAAATTGAAAGTTTAAAGTTTAAGTAAAGTGATGGACTCTACACCTGTCTAATGACCCTAACCCTTGAGATGAGAGCATAGCACCGTAAGGTAATGATTTAAGATTAAATTAGATATGAATTGGTGATACTCAGCATCAAAGATGTCAACATCAGTAACACTGCTCATAAGTAGCTTTTATTAATCACCCTTTCCAATTCAGTCAAGCTTTGCCAGGCCTACCTACTTCTAAGACTCTTGTGAAATCACATATTGTGGAAAGATGTAAATTTTGATATGAATGATCCGCTTGCAATAGCCAGTAGCTGGCCTCCGGGGCCCTCTACTTCGCCTCCAAGCTGATCCGCGATTTAACAGTCTCCAATCCCTCAGTTACTCATTCAGTTAAACTCAATATGTGAAATCAACCTAGTCTCATGAAGGCACATATTATAACCAAGACAAACTAGGTTGCCTAAAAACAGCACGCGAGAAAACCTGGATAATTGTCGAAACTATCCTAGGTAGATTGTCCCAATAAACAAATGGTGTGCGAGGTCATTTGTCCAAGGTTACAGAGACCATAAACCGCGTCCCTAATCAAAGTTAATATAGAAACAATCAATATGTGCTTTCACCCCCTTCTCATTATTTTGTAATATTAATTGAAAGCCTATTTTATACACATTTAGCAACAGCAGAGTTGTTTGTTTAAGAAAGTATAGTAAACCTAAAGGAAACCTTTAGCAAAATTTGGATTATAATAAGCAACTCCTTTGCGCCAAACAAAGCCAAATGCCAAGGCAAGCTTTCTCAATAGGAAAGTATTTAAAACATAAAAAATCCAATAAGCCAAATAAACTTTAAATTTTCTAAAGTCAGTTAAGCCTTCCCACATAGAATGCATGATTGTTGTATAGTGTAATGTAATAATGTAGTGTTATAAAATATACTTAAATGTATACACATATATGAATAGACTAAATAATAGATAATAAAACAAGACTATGACCTCACAGATCTAGGTCAATAATAACCCTGTCTATGTTCAAAACAATCTAGACTCAATACGACGTCTGACTTTAAACTCACTGCGACAAGAGCAGATAGACATTAACAATCAACACCCCTATCAAGTAAGTGACCGCAGTCAGGTACAACAACATGTATGCAACAACAAGACAAGAGCTCCTATAAATAAGTTCCTATTAACATATAATTAATCTCCCTTAACAAATTAATAAGTAATTATATTGCTTAAAAGAATCATCAGAACCCCTTAGTAGCTCCCGACTATGAAGTAGTAATGTTATTTAATTCAGTTTCTAAAACCAAAGTTATATCTCAGAACCCCTTAAATTAAATTCAATAAATTAGTATTTTTATCCGCAAGAGACTATGTGTCATACTTCCTAAGTAATATATTAGCACACTCAGGCTTTATAATTAACCTTTAATAATTTAGTTAACTATGAAACTATAACAATGTACAAACAATTCTTATCTCTTAATAACGCACAAGTCAATCAAGACTTACATCAAATTAATTTAATTTTGTATAGCTCATTCTCCATATAATATACAAATTAAGGACAATAATTAGTTAAGTTCTAAACCAAGAAGGTCAGTAATAGATAGTAAACAAGTCTGTCTTTCATTACATATAATCATGTAGGTCTCCACAGTAAATACTTATATATGTTAACATATATGTCCGTATAAGTCAAAGAAGCGTCCTTGTTAAGTAAAAAACCTGAAGAAATGGATCTACGGGCCCCAACATGTTTAAAGACTAACAACATGGAATACCATAGTCAATGCTAACTAATTAATATATGCTGCTGTAACTAACTACACATCATTAGTTAAGTTTTTTGAAGATAATTCCAGGTTTATACATACAGACACTCATTAAATGCAAATATTTCATAACTTCTGAAATTTAAATTATTAATACAATATTATTAGTAACATCTCTGAAAAGGAAGGACATTAGACTTGTCTGCAAAATAATGTGATTAATACACAAGGAAAATATCGACAACACATAATTAGTTATAGAATACATGTTCAATAAACAGATTAGGTTAAAACACATAATTAGATATATCATTAATAACATACAAACGTAAAACAGCCTCTGGATCATCTGTGAACAGAAATAAAAGCAACAAACACAGAATAGATTAATGTTAGTAGATTATTAGTATATAGGTATTAATAGTTATATATTACAACAGTCCACGAGAACATCTGAAACATAGATAAACACAACAAGCAAGATATCGGACAAATCTACATGATTAGTAAAATTATTAATGTATTAATTGTTGACTTGAAGATGTGAACTAGCCCTTTGGTGAAATCCATAGCACCGAAGTCTGTAGCGCACATATCGAAGATATAGTTATTTATTGTTAGTATTGATCATTTTGTCCACAAATAGCTTTTCTCCATCTGTAATAATATAAAACACAATTTTTTCGGAGAATAATTTTTTCATGTCTTGTTCTGTCAAACACGAATATTCAAGTCCCCTCTCTTCTCTGTCAAATTTTCAAACAAAGAAAAAATTCAATTATATCATACAAAGAGATTAATAATAAATACATATATTATTCGAAATAAAGGAGGGAATACATTATATGGAGAACAGCCATTCCTTTATAAATAAATAAACATTAATAAGGGAAAAATTAAATTCATGATGATGCGTACCGTCACATTCTTCTTAAGGGGTTAAGTTAGTTAGGTTTTCAAAAAATCGATTTAAAAAAAATCTTATAAATATTGTCTGAAAATTTGAAGTAAACCCGACAAATATATTTTTCTCAAAACCATGTTTCTTGAACTGGTGACCAAGGTAGCTCGAAAATCGCTCGGTTTTAATGAAAATTATGCAGCTTTTTGAAAACACGAAAAACTAGTGCCTGACCGAAGGATTTTGTTTTGTTTAATTTCGATTAACTGTTGGTTTTGTCCCGAAAAACTCGAAAAAAATCCTGAGGCCGCCATTTTGTTAATTTAAAAAACAGCTACAATCAGGCACTAGATCATCTATTAATAAAACTTTTTTCCGATTGATTTTAGATGAATCTCCAAGGATTAGTGATTGATGTTCACCGTAAGGAGCTTCGGTTGGAACTGGATCAACACAAACAGCCATTACTTTTATTATTATTATTTTATTCAAACTTATGTGAAGTGGAAATTTAATTTAATGATGCTATGTTTTTTTTTGTAGTTTTATAAAATAAAATTATTTACTGGCAAAAAATATATATTTAACATTGTCATTTTTCATGTCTCTGACTATACCTAACCCCTTAAATGTTATTAGAGATTTTGCTTCTCGGACAGCAACAGGCAGGGTATGTATTCCAAAGTTTAGCAGTGAAAAAATTGTTGAAAAACGTATTATGAATAGTATGAATAATAAGTCTACGTTGACTGGAAGGGCGTAATTTGTTTGAGCTAGAAATAACTTCGAAGCGTTCTTTAAGGTACTGTGGCGTAGTAGGGATGAATAAAATACTACAAAGCAAACAAATGAAATGTGAGTATTCCGGCGAAAACGGATTGGCAGCCAATTGAGTTTTTACGAAATTCAGAAGCGTGGTCATACTTGCGTAACCTAAATATGATACTTATAGAAAAGTTTTGGAGGCAGTCAAGTTTATTATGTTGTTCTTGAGTTAAATCTAGATAGCTGGCGTCGGCATAATCAAGTATGAGTAAAAGTAGTGACTCTGCAAGCTTAATTTTGGTGCCGATGGGCAAGAAGTTATTCAGCCTCCAGGGTGATTTGGAGGAGAGAAACAACCGCCGACTCAACTCCGTTAATAAGGGTATCCAGGACAGCTCACTATCAATTATAACTCCAAGGTTTTTGACCTTAGGGATTAGCTTGCCATCAAAAAGAAAACTTGGCATATATGTCCAGTCAATTTTACACAGCATCCGTGAGCTACCGATGATAATTACTTGAGTTTCTCAGGATTCACAAGAAGTCCATTCGATTTACTCCATTGCAGTATGCGGTCAAAGTCAGAGTTTATTGCTGCAACTACTTGATTTAGTGTAGCAACCGGTGCCTGCGTGTAAATTTGTAGATCGTCTGCATAGAGGTGATAGGATGAAGTAAGTTCATCGGAAATTGAGTTTATAAAAACAGCGAATAATAAAGGAGATAGTACGCCACCCTGTGGAACACCGGCAGAGAGATCACACCACGGCGAATAGTCGTCATCAAGTCGAATGCGCTGCCGGCGTCCATACAGGTAACTATGAAAGCAGTCGATTACTTCAGGAGATAAGTTAATAGAGCGTAGGATGCCGAGTAACACTTCAAATTCAACATTATTAAAAGCACTACTGAAATTGAGCAGCGATAGCACAATTAGCAAGCCGTTGTCCATGCCATGCCGGATGGCATCTGTAAGTTTAATGAGGGCTGTGGTGATGCTGTGGCCAGGACGAACATCAGACTGGTAAGGATTCAAGAGGGAATTTCGGTTCAGGAAAACACTTAGCTGCTGATAAACTCAGCGTTCGAGGACTTTGGAAAGGAAAGGTTGTATGGAAATAGGACAAAATTGAGAAAAGGAAGCGGGATTGGGTTTCTATGGAAGAGAAGTAACCTTCCGTAGTATTTAAGCATTCGTATTGTTTATTGTAAGGAGGGCCAGCGCACTATAATTAAGTATTTGCACCCGTAGCATAAAAGTAGTATATAAGGCTGTACTTTTGTTAAACCTAAAGAGAATAAAGACATCATACACATCGAGACGATGTAGTTTTATAATGGTAGTTGTACTACCACCCCAGTCAACGAGCTGCCCCCGATCATACCACACTTCCTTCCAGGCAGCTGGGAATACACAAGAGATTATGGATGTATAAAGGATATGGATAACATTAATAACATCCAGTGTGGGTAGGATCATGTTGCGATATACGATATATTCACAAGGTAGGTTATATAGCAGTGCTAGTCAAGAAACAGGTAGACTCTCAAAGATCGGTGTATAATATATATAATTGTTAATAAGGTAGTCTTGATGTTTTTAAATTTGTATATTGTATGCCAATTGTTTATTTCAAATACAATTATTATAAATATTTCGAGACGACCGTGTTCGCTGCTCTTTTCTTGGAAGTCGAATGTCCCCGCCGAACGCGCGCCTCGCATGTGGTCTGTTCACGTTGCACGCCCCACTTCTACTTACAGCGTGAACATCCTCCGCCTCCTTGGAAGCGGAGCTTTTAAGCACCTTGATCCTTGTTCATCGGCAGGATACAGTTCGGCAGAGGTTGTTTGTTCCAAAATATAGCCTCTTTATTCGGCCGATGATCCACTTCGTTGGTGGCAGTTAGTCATCCTTGATGACCACCAAACCATCGATGGATACATTTTGACCACTTGTCTTCCATTTATGGCGTTGTTGTAATTCAGTCAGATATTCCGTCGACCATCGTCTCCAAAAGTGTTGTCTTAGGTGCTCCAGGTGTTTATATCGGTTAACGGATATTTGAGCAATGACAGATGTCAGGGGCCGACCTATGAGGAAGTGCCCAGGGGTTAAAGGACTCTAAGGTTAGATGAATCCGACGACATAGGTGTCAGGGGGCGCGAATTTAAAATAGCTTCAATTTGTGCAAATAATGTTTTTAAGTTCTTCGAAACTCAAGCTAGCATTGCCTGTAATGCGTTTTAAATGAAATTTAGCTAACTTAATACCAACTCCAAAGATTCCGCCGACGTTAGGCCCGTACGGTGGGCTTAACTTAAATTCGATACCTTGACTTATACGCACTCAGAAACTGACTTGTTAGCCGATTTTAACATCTTTTTAATTCGTTATTTGCCCTACATAGTTTTGGCTATTATCGCAGTAAATAGTTCGAGGTTTTCCTCACCTTGAAATAAATCGACGCGAACATAAAATTAATGCGTTTATACTTAGTTCGCTATAAATTTCAAGATTCAAAGCTTTGGTGCAAGCAAAAACATATAACATACATAACTTCACGCCAGGTCCCTTGCGAGTAGGCACGAACAACAAAGCGCCATTCAGGCTTATTCTTACACACCTCACTTGCTAATTTGCAAAACCTTAGAAAAACATATAAATAAACATAAATAGCATTTGCTAGTCCTTGCGCCACGTCCTTTACGACTGGAGATATAATAATATGGTCCCCCAAAATCTGTGCCACAGGTCTCATGGTGGAGAAGTGTTCACACGAGGATGAGGTAAGTTACCCATTTTGGTTTGAATGGTTTTACCTTTCATTTTCACACATTGAACAGTTTGTGTTGCTTATACTCTGCCACCAATTGGCCAGTAACGATCACGTATTGAACTCAGTAAGAACTGAGGACCGCAGTGAACAAGATGAAGATGCTCGCTTTGATGATTTAAAATTGCACATATTTTATTATAGGGTTGTAAAGCACAAACTATCCGTCCCCCAACACGTAAAATATCATTTTCATCAATAAATGGACTCAAAGACAAAATATTTGATTCATTCTAAACGATGCTGTAGTTTTAAGTTCATAAATACCCCCTAAATAAAGTGAATTGTGATAATTTAGCTAATCTCTCTAAAGATGTTTATAATTCATATAGTGCAATTTTTCCTTTTAATTTATTATGTTTATTTTTACTATAAACCGCAGTAAATAGCACAAAACTCTATAATTTAGATAGTTTTGAAAATTTATCAAATAAATTATTGTATTGTTGACATTCTATAGTTAGACAAATATTTGTTTCAGGTAATGTCGTATTTATATTTTTAATATTGTATTGAGGCCATTCACTTTCAGGTTTGGTTAAAAAAGGAAGATTATGCCACCACATTGTGTTATTGTTTATGTCTTGTAATTTTATTCCTCTTTATGCAAGATCTGCTGCATTTTCAAGAGTCGGCACATGACGCCATTTGAATTGAGATGTAATTTCAGGAATTTCTCGTATAATTCTATCTTGTATGTTATTTTAAAATCCTTATAAATCAAAGATCTGTTAGTTCCAAGCACTTATGTTAAAAAAAAACACTTTTGGTTATTAAGACCCTTTTTATTTCACTATTTCAAATAATAAGTGACTTGGAGTCTCAATATGCGGGACCTCAAAGGTCTACCGGACCAATATGGTATTAGTCCAAGCAATCCAGCCGGCAGGCATAAACCAACTCCGTAGCTGTAGATCTGTGGCTAATATCCAAGAGAATCTGTGAATTTGGAAAAAGATTTGGTATTTATAGGCATATTACTGCTGATCGACATTTTTGAAATCTATGTCCATGATATGTTCGACTCAGCAATAAGTGCTTACTGAGTAGGATTGTAACAGATCGTATCACCTTTGTAAATAGTCGTGCACCCAATAAAGCGCTTAACAATTCTAGTCGCGGTATAGTTCATTCGAGTTTCAAGGGAGCAACCTTAGCCTTTGCAAAAAAAAAGGTTTGTATTAAATTTATTTTCATATTTTATTTTATGTAAAGGTATGTATCGTACGCATGTTGTGAGACATCGGTAAAGCAATGTATTCTTACATTAATTGGATTTTTACACCCTGCGTGCCTGGAGATTCCAAGAGTTGAAAGGTGAGTTAGATATCAATAAATTCATCACATGTCATTTGAATATTTTCTGGAACTTCGTCATCCCACTCAATTTTTCCAAGATTTTTGTAACATAATCTTTTGTCTTATAGATATAGCACCTAGCAGACCGAGTGGGTCAACTATTTTGGACCACATTGATAAAAAACTTCGGTTTGTTAATTTAGATGGCGTCTCGAGTTCTGTAGAAAATTTTAGTATATCTTTTTGTGGACACCATTTTGATCCTAGTAGGTAATATTCCTTGTAAAATTCTCGACAATCGCTTGTCATTGGTAAATCTTCCAAAATATCTGGCACATTTGTTCTAAATTTTCGTAAGGGAAAACAAGCTTCTGAAAGCTACACTAAAAATCAATAAATTACCTCCAAATTGCCACATGAAGCCATTTTGCCATCTTTATAAAAGAAAAGTAAATAATATGGTTTTATTGTTTAATTAAAGTACTTTTTTATTTTATTTCTCGTTCCCAAATCCCAGTTACCTATCGCCCGAAGGATAAGTGCCGAAAAATTCACAAGGACGTTGGCGTTGCTACAAGCCTTAATATAAGTTTAAAAAAACCGACTTCAAAAGTCGGTTTTTTTAAACGAAGTTTTTTTATTTATTTGTTACTTTTTAGTGTCTAGCTATGGGTACGCCTACGTAAGGTGCCGCGCGGAATGGATGTTTTTTCATAAATAATGTTCATAATATGAAAACTACTGGGCCAAACTATGTCCAATTTTTAGGGGACCAAATGGCAGCTATTCCGCGTTGAACAAAAAAAAAATCACGTAAATCGGATCATAAATCTCGGAGTAATCAGTGAACATACATAAAATAAGATTCCGACGAATTGAGTACGTCCTCCTTTTTTGAAGTCGGTTGAAAAATGTTATCTTTTGTTGTCGTTAAGGGAGCGCTAGCTAGTTTTCGCACCCGACGCCCAATATGCTTAAGACGGTTTTTAAACAGCAAATACAGAGTCGATGCTATTCCCGTCTAATCCGATCGACCACGTCCGAGAGCTGGGGAATCAATTCCTGGTAACTCTTGACGAATATTGCACAACCAAAAAAAATTGATAAAGTAACTTATGATGATTTCTTTGAGAGAAAGGTTAGCAAGAGTCTGTTGGTTTAAGACTGAACACCTTACATATCGTTTTGATGTTTAACTTCAGCCTTCGTCTGTAGAATTGCCCCAAAATATTATTCCGTATCTAATATTTGATGCAATGAGACTGTGATAAAGAGTCGTAGGAGACTCGATATTGATACAGAACATAGATGTTTATTATAACAAATATGTCCACCGATTTCTCGTTTAGGATCAAAATAGAACATCAGAACATCAAAATGGACATCGCTGACTCAGAGGAGGATAAAAGTGCATAATAAATAATATTCTTGATTTCGATGCGCCATGCGTCGCAACAGGAATAAATAGCCTGTGTCTCATTCGAACTAGTTTCATCAGGAAATAATGCTAATATTGCACAAGTCATATTTGGAAAATTCCATCACGTAGGTGTTAGCTTCCATCTAGCAACATTCTACATTTCTTTTATCAGTAAATATCAGCCTGTGTTTGACGGCTGGTAACTCTATTTTTATTTTAAAAAGAGGGTAGAACAACAATACAATGGAATCGATACTGCGAGTTACATTTTTGGCATTGGTGGTTCGACTTGAAAACCTAAAAGAGCTGTCCTGTTTTAAAACGCTTAATAGGATATAATTACTATTCAATAAGACTGTAAAAGGAGATATAATAGAGAATAGTTGACTCAGTTGTGGTAACTAAATTGTGAACTGCTTATTAAAATGTAAGGAAAAGCCATGCTAACTGTTTTGTTACATATTATGTTTAAGGAAATAGATGATTATGTTCGTAAATCTTGAATAGTTGTTTTTCTATTGCGAACCCATTAAACTTAGAACTGTGACTAACAGGTAAATTTTTGTAAGAAAATTATTTTTTACATTGAAATTTGCAAGGATAGCTGTATTCTTTCATTAAAAATAATTCGTGTGATATAGTTTGCCCAGATTTACTAAATAAAATCAACTTTAATATTCCAGCCAAGTCTGTACGTATCATTCTCATTCTCCAGTCAATGTGCCGCTCAGTTCTACCAACTATAGGCAAAATGCATGCCTAGCGCGAGCAAGCGACTATTTAAATATTATAAGTAGAAAACAACATAATTTTCACCCCTTCGGGATCATTATTTCGGGAGCCAAACGGTGTCCAACCCATTTTTTCTTATTAATTTTATAGTATACTGTAGGCAAATCTGCATGTTACTCAAGATATTATTCGTGAAACCCTCTAATAATTGGCTGTCTGTTAACAATTCCAAATGTTCATTCATGTGAATTAACTGTAGGTATATTTATCATTAAATAAATAAATAAATTTTGCTTACTTCACACTACAGTTGGCAAATATCATTTTTCATGAAAGCAGGGCTCTGTTTTTTTATAATTTTTAACTAGAATATGAAAGTCTTTATTTCAAAAATAAAAACTTCGTTTAAAAAAACCGACTTCAAAAACTAAAAAAAATGTATAAAATAGCTTATTTCTAAAGCTATTATTATTAATATATGTTATCTTATTTATTTTTGTGTAAGAATAAGCCTGAATGGCGCTCTGTTGTTCGTGCCTACCCCGCAAGGGACCTGGCGTGAAGTTATGTATGTATGTATGTATGTATGTATATATTATCTAAATCATCTTAAAGTCGGTGCTTAGTAATTTTCAAAATATAGTAATTTTTATGTTTAACTTTGCACCGACTTCAAGATGTTTTAGATAATATATATTAATAATAATAGCTTTAGAAATAAGTTATTTTATACATTTTAGTTTTTGAAGTCGGTTTTTTTAAACGAAGTTTTTATTTTTTATTTGTTACTTTTTAGTGTCTAGCTATGTACGGGTGGACCTACGAATGGTGCCGCGCTTCTTAAAAAATATAGGTCCCAAGAACCGGGAACAAAAAAATATTCGTAAAATGATGGCAGCTATTGCGCGTCAAACAAAAAAGAATCAGGTTAATCGAATCATAAATCTCAGAGTAATCGGTGTACATATGGAAAGAACAGGTTTTTTTTTCATAAAAAATGTTCATAAAATTAAAACTACTGGGTCAAACTATGTAAAATTTTTAGGGGACCAATTGGAAGCTATTCCGCGTCGAACAAAAAAAGAATCACGTAAATCGGATCATAAATCACAGACTAATCGTCGAACATACATAAAAAAAGCAAAAAAAAACCCGACGAATTGAGAACCTCATCCTTTTTTTGAAGTCGGTTGAAAATGGAATCTTGCAGGTTACTTGTTGAAAGCCTTGGGTCCACCACCGCTTCCAGTGCAATTTTAGTTACTATGAAAGGTGTGTTTTTAAATGTAGTTTATATACTAATACAAGGCTTATGGCGCTCTGTTGTTCGTGCCTACCCCGCAAGGGACCTGGCGTGAAGTTATGTATGTATGTATGTATGTACAAGGCTTAACAAAATAATTTGATTGATTTGAATGATTACTGAAAAAGCTTGGTAAAGACTGCAAGATTCCCATTCGGTGTGGTCGTCTAAAATGAATTTAAGGTTTCTTTCTTTCTTCACAGTTACCTCGATGAGATTTCTTGATAGGTAACCGTGGGTGTGAAACAGGAAGAGCTTCCACCAGGACCTAGGATTGATAGTGGAAAGGTATCAGGGCAGGTGGAACTGCTACATGAGTGCACGTTACTGCTGGTCAATTTATTACTACTCAATTCTATAATTATTCTGCTGAAAATTCTATAATTGTAGAATAAAGTTATAAAACGTGTTTCTCTGGGATAAAACGTGGTTTTTACCAACATTTCACTCTTTTACGTCTATATGGGGTATTATTTAGAATTTCGTATTCTGAATCGGGAATGAAGGGTACTGAGAGGGAAAAGGGAGTCACCCTCCGCCATTTCTGGTTGCCAGAGATACTTAGTTTTTTTCAGACTGGTGCCCTAGGGGTTTTGAATAAACTTCATAGTAAGTCTCCTTAATAGAGCAGAACTAAGGTGGTGGAAAGTACCCACCGCCATTTCCGGCTGCCGAAGGTGCGCATCTTATTTCAAAAATGGGAGGTAAGAGCAATGATTTCTGGGTGATCAAAAAAATAACCATGAAGGAATGTCATAACCATAGGAGCAGAATTCGGATCTGCATTGAAAGTAAAGCCACTCAACTCTACCTTATAAGTAGGCAAGAACCCTGTATTTTTTTAAATTAAAAAAATCATTGTTCCTCTGGCAGCTGGAAATGGTGGAGAGTGACTCCCATCCGCTTCTGTTGCCCCTCAACACCCCTCACTCCCCGACTCAGGGTGCAAAATACTAAAGTCAATCCTCATTCATAGTTTCATTAATATGGGCATAATATTATTGCAAACAAATTTATATCGAGGGCAATAGCACCAAAATTGAGCAGTGCTATCAAAGCAACTTTCAATGTAATTGTTAGGGCAGTAATCTCAGCTCTCTCTGATCTCGGTTCTTTGGGGTTGTTCAGAGCAAGTAACACCGGCACAAAAGTGGATTCGACTCACATTTCGAAGAAGACACTGGAGCACTTCTTGTGACCCGTCAGAGTCAAACGAATAGCTTTATGACCACCTGCGTACGCGATCCGTCGATTTACGCAATTATGAGAGCACGGCAAGCGTGTGCAGTTCCGATCGTAGCCGCTCTCATACTGCAGTATATAAAAATACTCTGTGCATACTGCTTCGTCTCGTCACTCACTACTCAATCACTCAGGGGGGCCAGATTGGGGATATTGTCCCCATTTCGGGAACTTGTTGGGAGCGAAATTTCAGCGTTGCGGAAATGGGGGAAGTACTTTATCCCCCTGGCCTTCCTAAAAATACTATAAAATATTCGATGTAGCATAAAGCCTATTTATACTATTATAAAATTCTTAACATGTCGTTTTTATACATGTACAGGCTATTTAAAATACAACTGGAACAGACTACATGAAGTATGAAGAATACGATACAGTTTCTTTTTTTGTCGTTTTGTTATGAAATGATATTAGTAATATTATCACTAGTTTGCCTAATGAAAGTAGGGCCTGAAAAAGCGAAACAAATTTGAAAAAATATCAGAATGGCAACTCCACATTAGCATACAATATTTTTATACGACACGTAAACAATCTTGTTTTCTTTGAATACAGTGTCATTGTTCTGGTGCTTTTTATCGAATTTGCAAATAAATTTCGCACCTTAATTTTAATGGTCTTACAAACTTACACCAGAATTCGTTTGTAACAAAAACAAAACCTACTTCAAACGAAGGAAACAAGGTTTGCACTCAACATAGTGCTGTGCCGGAATTATATCCGACATAAGGCTGATTCAGCGCAAGCCTTCCATTTGGCGTAAGACCAAAACGACCCAATTTCGTTAAATTAAAAAAAATAGATTTACACATACATTTTACATGCTTCTTAACTCGTCCGCTTACACGTGTTCATTCAAAAGTAGCTGTTGCCCGTGGTTTCGCTCGCGTAGATTACAAATTGTCATTAATTGAGTAATCAACTAAAGATAGCCCTGTATCACCACCTTAGAGATAGAATTTACAAAAAGCGGGTTCACCTGTACATTTATTACTAACCAGAAGCAGTCGTGCTATTTGCTTTGAAAATGATTGATTTTCGTACTTACAAAGTCAAAGTCAGAGTTTATTTATTTCTTCAACATGAGCATTTACATATAAGAGTATGCACGACGGTAACAAAATAAATGTACGTTGGTGGTGCGGGTGACAAAGGTAAGAATTTGTTGGTGGTGGAAGGAGGCAAAATCCACAGCCTGGTAGATAAAGCGGCACTCACCTGCGGATTCCCAATCCTCGTTCCTTAGAATAGCACGTTCAGCACGTCTTCCGAAATTTGCGTATTATTCACACCAACAACTGGAGCGGGTTTATAGGTAAAGAAGCGTTCTTATGATTGCACTTAATGCGCGTGCGGTGATCGCGGGGCCATCGACGTACTAGGACGCCCGTCGGCACGAATCATGGTTGGCCGACAGGTGGCACCACCTGTCTCTATCCAGGGGAAAGATAATATAAGGCAAAGGCGCCTAACCATACGTCATTTTTGCCCAGTTAGGCATAGAAAAATTAGAATAATAGATAAAATTACATGTCATCATAAAAACTAAATAAATGTCATTAAAATTGTCATTTATCCGTGCAGGAACGGAGAAAGAATACAATTTCCTGCGGCCGGGTGGCCTGTCGTAAGAGGCAACAAAACAACCCACAGCCAGGTGGTAGGGTATTTGCCCGACTGGATGGCTACCACCCCTGGTCTAAAGTATGTCGCCATAGCAACCCTGAGTTGTTTTTCGGCATTAGTGACCAGGTTCCATTCTCCCTTAAGAGTGCAGCAGCGCATTTGTAGCACCTTTGGTGTTGCAAATGTTCATAGGCGATGGTAACCGCTTTCCATCAAGTGGGCCATCTGCCTGTTTGCTGAACTCCTGCAACAAAAAAAAAATACAATACCAACGACATGTCTACAATAATTATTTTCTTGATATATTATAATAATATCACATTATAAAAGAGACTAAAATGTACTTATAAAATCCAATAATTCATAATAGCATTTATTTAATAGGAATGTCCTTAATTTTTGTTTAAATATGTCACGCTTTAAATCTCTCCAGTCTTTAGGTAATTTATTGAAAATGATTGGAGCCATAGAAATTATGCCCCTGTTCATAAGTGCTGTTTTCGATACTTGTAGACATAGTTGGTTCTGATCTCTGCGATTACGTGGTACTACTTGTGCTAGTGTTTGGAATGAATTAGGGTTATCTCTCACGAACATTGCGATCTCCGTGATGTAGAGAGGAGGAAGTGTCAAAATTTTATATTTGCTAAAATATGGACTACAACTACCAGTCGATTTTAAGCCAAACATGGATCTTATGCATCTTTTTTGGGCTTTAAAAATTAATTGTTTGTTAGTTGAGTTTCCCCAGAATATAACACCATACCTTAAATGACATTTTTCATTTAGAGTTTCAGTGTGTTTATTCCAGTTTAATTGTTTATCTATAATTAAACCTAAGAACTTAGTGGTTTCTGTTTCCTGTATTATTTCTTCATTATAGCTTACAGGTGGATTATTACGTATCACACGTTGTCTGAAATGTATAGCTACAGTTTTATTCAAATTAATTTTCAAATTATTGTTTTTTTTTTTATTGCAGGAGATCAGCAGACAGGCAGACGGCCCACTTGATGGGCAGCGGTTACCATCGGCTATGGACATTTGCAACACCAAAGGTGCTACGAATGCGCTGCTGCTCTCTTTAGGGAGCCTGGAACCTGGTCACTGATGCCGGAACACAACACAAGGTTGTTATGGCGGCATACTCTAGACCAGGGGTGGTCGCCATCCAGTCGGGCAAATGCCCTACCACCTGGCTGTGGGTTGTTTTGTCGCCTCTTACGACAGGCCGCCGAGCCGCAGGAAAATGTATTCTTTCTCCGTTCCTGCACGGATAGTATATTATATTGTTATCTAACCATTTCATTATAGATATCAAAGCACTATTTATATCATTTATATACGTTTCGTCACTTTCGTTGTTGTTGTTTATCTATTGCTCTTGGTAGATCGTTTGCAGGTTTACTGGGAATTATGAATTGGTTACGTTAGGTACATTTTAATGAATGCATCTTTTATTTAAACATATTATATTTCTCCTAACATAAAAACTCTAAACTTGTGCCGCCTCTCACTCCGTCTAGTCTAAATTTATGCCGCTCCGCAGTCGGAACGCTTTTGTCGTGACAGAAAAATCGGTAAAAACATATAAAACAACACCAAACTTGCAACATATTGTAAGTAATCTTTATTTGACTTGGCACCAACTTTGAGATTTTTGTAGAAAATATTTATTTCTATTTTTTAGTTACTCTTGAAATTCATTTTGATCGTTGATATTATTTTTGTTGTGCACAATTACAATTGTGTAGAAAAAGACAGTAGAACTATGTATATATATTTTTCTATTGGTTAGAACTACTGACTGATGGAAGATCTAAAGGTCCCAAATGCTCGAATAGTACTACTAATAGTGCAATTACGCTGCACTATAGTAGAATTAATTTCTCCGTGCAGTTTGGGTCATAAATCATAGCTCGGAATCAGCCCAGTTAGGGCGGTGAGCATGTTGCGCGGGCGCAACGCCATTACCGATAAAAACTCATTCTTATCAAAGAACGATTATCATTCTTATAAAATCATCTTTTTGCTGTTAATTTTAAACTTAGATATAAGTATTTATATTTATTTGTAATACAACTTGTTACATTCTAAACTTTTGTACTTATAGTTTTTTAATACATAGATACCTAATGAATAATTTATTATGAATCATTATTATTCTTATTTTAAAAATAAGTTGTCTTTCATTTATATCACTAACTTATTATACTACTGTTGTTATGATAATAATAATAGATTTCGATTTGATTTTGGGGGAGGAGAGGCATGCTTTCCAATAACATGGCAGGAAGTGGATGCAGCATACATACCAGTGAAGGTGTCTTTGTTTATGTCCACGATGGAGTTATTACGGAGCCACAGCCGGTCTAAGGAGGGGAGGCCCGGGGGCATGTCGGAGATAGCGTCAGACGACAGATGCAACTTGTCCAGCAATGGTGCCTGCCGATTGGATATTTCACACATTTGAGAATATATTCGCTGGCATGTAACATTATTTATTTGTATATATGTCGGAGAAGGCCTCGTTCTCGTGATATGTTATTTAGCGGTTGCAGGTTTAGTGGGCGTCATCAGGATAAAATGCGAGCATAAAACACGATAGCCACGGTTTATACAATTTTAATTTAGATTTAAAAGACATTTTGACATAGTTTGGACCGAGCAGAGGGTTCAGGGCACCGTTCATACTTCCAACTTCAATACTTTCTTTAAAATTCTCAATGGTCCAACTCGACCTGTCAACGGAATGTGCCACAAAAAACTCCTCAGTCTACCGAAGTAGATACTACTACAGTATAGAGGGCGTCTGACCCCGCTCCGAACCATATGCTCTGCTCTGATTGGTCGTTTATTAAATTACAATATTCATAACTTTTCTTAGGTTAGAACGATCTTTAAGTTACAGAAACATATAACAAATTAAATTAAATTAAATTAAGAATTTTAGAAGTAATTAAAATGTAAACAAATGATATTGTGCGTTATACATCCAAACAACAATCCATCCAATCCATAGCTTCCCTCTAACATACATATATTAGTAATTTTTCCACATAACGTGCACACTATTGAAAAAGGATTACACGTACGTGTATGTCTCATTTGTCAATGAGAAATAAACGTTAAATGTGACTGAAAATCCTCATTCAAGTTTGAGAGAAATAAGCATGAGTCGCTGAGGACATGCAAGAACGAGTTAATTCCGATCTATCATTCATGAAACGCCTTGTTACTCACTGGTGACGAGATGTGGGTTTACGAGTTTGACATGCAACCTAGTCAACAAGCTTCGGAGTGGCGCCTTCCAACCGAACGAAAATCGAAAAAACCAAAGCCAAACGCCAAAGTCGATCAAAAGTCAAAATCTTGTTGAATGTTTTATTTGACAATCGCGGTGATGTGCACTTGGAATTCTTACCGGAAAGTCAAACGGTAAATAAAGTATATTATTTGAGCGCTATGCGGCGCTTAAGAAAGCAAATTCTACAAAAAGGACTGATTTGTGGAAAGAAAACTCTTGGATTTTGCATCACGATATAGCACTTTCGCACAAGGCCATCATTGTGAACGACGTTTTGACCAAAGATTCAACAGCTGATACAATTGAGCAACTACCTTATTCACAAAATATGGCTCCGGTCGACTTCTTTCTGTTTCCTAATCTCAAATTACCACTTCATGGCACTCATTTTCATTCGGTAGATTAAGGTTTAAAAGTTTAAAAACATTTATTTCTCAAAAGAATTTATAATTCACTTACAGAGAAATAACTAGTTACATTTAATTAAACATTAACCCCTATTAGCGCATCTGTCCATTTATTATTGTATATTTAAAATATTTTGTTTCCGAGTGAATTTAGTAAATTATTTATAATATGTGAAGGTAGTCTTAAGACAAAAGTCGGAGCAAAGCATGTTTATCATTAAGGCAACGGTCTAATTAAAACGCGTAGATTATATTAGACCTCGTACCTCAAGTAAGAACTAGTTTTCCCCAAGGTCATATTAACTTTACAGCTCCTTATATGTACAAAAAATTACCTAAAATAAAATCATTAAAGAAGAAAACAAATCGTGAGTTCAACAGTTTTATTTTGAAATGGCTAATAGACTTGAATTATGATGATGTAGAAAAATTTCTAAACATAGGCATATAATATAATAATATGTCGCGTACGAAATCGCGTGACGCGTGCGTGCCTGTTCACTGCCGGCGGGAGACTCTCACACAGACTAATAATTTTATCGATTAACGCGTCGGAGTCGAATCGATCTTACATTAGAGGCGCGTGGAGATGGTTGCGCTACAAATATACAATACTTTAATACAACTTAATATGCATAGTTATTGTTATTGTTCCTACATTAAGGGAGAGGACACTAGCTCCTATAATACAGTGAAAACTAGTTTAGGGGCTAGTAGAATCAAAAAAATACTGTGTATCAATGTTAAGTTTCAAATGAATAAATTATTATTACTTTAGATCAGTGGTGGTAGCCATCCAGTCGGGAAATTGCCATTGGCAATTGTGGTTTTTGAGGTATGTGATGATTTTGATAATTCATTTTAAATTTGATTTAGAATAGCTTCAGAATAGTACCGTATAAATTACATAGCTATTGGAGTATAATATAGTTATGTTGAGAAAATAAATATATAAAAGAACCAATTGTGCCTTACTGCAATGTTAAAAAGAAGAGGAGTGCGGCGAGCAATAAAACGAGGTTTTCGAATATACAGTAAAAGCTCCTTATTCGCGCTTCCTTCATTCGCGGATTAACAAACTGCATGAGTGTCGCTTACGCTAGTACGGCCACGTTTTACGGAGACCGGCTAATTATGTGAGAAACAAATGTCTAGCCATGCCGCCTCTGCCAGGTCCTGGTCGAAGAGGAAGGCTCAAGAAATGTTAGCTTGACGTCGTGAAGGATGACATGCGTGCCAATGGTCTCAAAACGGAGAGTAGAAAAAGTAGGAAAGGGGACCCTGGGCGTCGGTTTTTTTTTATTTGACTTGACTTTATGTTGTTGAGTGTATGTACTTTACCTCACAACTTTACCGGGGATTTTGGGGCGAGCCCGGGGGCAACTTGCTTGAGGGAGCTCCCTAGGGAGTTTCACCTCGGCAGGAATGTTGCCAGGAGAGGGAGATGAATCTGTTGATACCCGCCAATGGGCGACACAATGAGCTAATTGAGAACGGGCGACGGGTAATGCAAATCCCGAGAAGAAGGATCCCGGCGGACCGGGATCGGCGATTCGCGGCAGCCTACGCTATCTTACTGCCGTTTCGCAACGTGTTATGGCTGGGAGAGAAGAAACGGCGAAAGAAACTTCCCAGCACCACGCCTAGTCTATCCTGTGGGGGGGCTATGTCTCCTGGCGTCCCTCGCGAGGACGTGGAGAGATCGTGATTGACGTTGTCTAAGACGCCGCCGTCTATGTCTGTCTGTCGGTGCCTGCCAGCCTGCCGTCTTAACCGCGGGCGGGCTGATCCGGGCCAGCCGTTTTGTGATAGCGTCGACCTTGTCCGTAAGGACATTACGCGGTCGTCGCACGAGAGCCTTTCGCCGAGGCTTATAATCGGACGCGGAAACGACGAGCGGATTTCGAAGGTGCGGCGCGAGATCGAAATACTTACGCGAGAGCGTCGTAATGTAGTTTTTGATAGAGGGAAGCTCCAGATCGCGGTGGAGGTCGACGTTGCGCATATAGAGGGGAGCACCGACTGCTCTGCGCATGAATTTATTCTGCACGATTTGCAGTTTCTTTAAATGGGTAGGCTTGGCGTGACCGAATACCACACTCGCGTATGTCATGATCGGGCGGATGCATGTTTTATATAGAGTAAGCTTGTGTCTGAGGGACATTTTACTTCGGTTATCTATCATGGGTCTAGCACCCATCGACCCATCACAAATCGCGCTCTATTTCGGACTATAGTGATATGCTCGTTGAAGCGCAAGTTCTGATCTAGGGTGACACCCAGGTATTTGGTGTGCTTTGCCCAGGGAATTTCTTGGTCATAGAGCGAGATGGCTTTTAGGCGAAGGGAAGCGCGTTTGGGGGAGCGAAGCGTGCCTGGGGAAAAGAACATTGCTGCGCTCTTCTCCGGGTTCACCTCTATCCTCCATTTACGAAACCATTTACCTAGCTCTGTGACAGCTACTTGCAGCCGGACGCAGGCCATTTGTCTGTTTTTATCTGATGTATAGAGTGCGGTGTCATCCGCGAAGAGGGCCAGCTCCACATCTGGAGTTTTTGGGATGTCGCTGGTAAACAACGTGAAAAGTAGTGGGGACAGGGCTGAGCCCTGTGGTACACCGGCTGTGAGTTGATGAGGAGACGAGCGCGTTTCCTCCACTCGAAAATGGAAGCTACTACCTAGGAGGAAGTCTCGCAAGATGAGCACGAGTCTGTCTGGCACATGGAACTGGTAAAGCTTGTAAATCAAGCCGTTGTGCCAGACCTTGTCGAAGGCCTTAGCTACGTCTAGAAACAGGGCGGCTGTTCCTATAGAGCGAGGGCGATGGGCAAAATGAGATAGTATGTGCTCCCTGATGCGGTGCACCTGTTGGACGCATGAGTGTCTGGCACGGAAGCCAAACTACTCGTCGGGTAGTAGATGTTTGCTGATGGCAAAATCTCTAAGTCTAGAGAGGATGACCCTCTCGTAAAGCTTGCTGAGTGCGCTCAGTAGGCTGATCGGAAGGTAGCTGGACGGTTTATTAGCTGGTTTTCCAGGCTTGTGAATACCGATGACATCTGCCTCCTTCCAAATCGCGGGGAAGGAGCAGTTTGTTATGGCGGCATTGAAGATGCTCACCAGTATTATAATTCGGTGGCCGGGGAGGAGTTTTAAGACGCGATTGTTAATGCCATCGGTCCCTGGGGCCTTTCGCAGTTTGAGGGACTTGATCAGATCTTGCACTTCTTCGACCGTGACCGGGTGTGTGGTTTCCGCTGGTAAGGAGGATCTACGTTCGACCTCGGAGTCCACCTCCGACAGGTGTGACTGGTCGACGTTTTGCGTAGTGGGGTAGCATTGAAGCTCTAGACTCTGAGCAAGGCATTCGGCCTTCTCCTAGTCATCGAACGCCTCGGTGTTGTCGGCTCTTTCTAGCGCGGGTATGACAGTAAGGGTGTCTGATTTGAGAGCTCTAGCCAGCTTCCAGTATGCCTGGTGAGTTGGTTCGATATCTCTCAACGTTATGTCCCAACGTTGTTCCCTGACTTCCCGGATACGTAGTTTAACCTCACGCTCTAGTTCGCGAAGTTGGACTCTGTTTTCCTCGGTGGGATATCTATCGTGAGCTCCGGAGGCGGCTCTCTTTTCCCTCAACAGTACCCTCACCTCGTCCGGCAGGCATAAATGGCAGTCATCCTTCACCGGCACCTGCCTGGACGAGTTCCGCACTGCGGATTGAAGGTGGATAGTAAGGGCCTCGATCGCCGTCTCCATGTCTTGGCGGGACTCAATGTGGTCCGGGGTGCGGTTCAGGTCTTGTGAGCTTGTTGCCTTGAGGAGGTTTCCAAGTCTCAACCAGTCCACAGACGTCCTAGTTTCAGATGTCGGGTCTGTCTGTGGTCTTAATCTGAGGATAACCAGGCGATGGTCCGAATCTATATCGTCCATCGTTTCGATCGAATGGAACTGAAGGGTAACGCCCCTCAGTAATGCTAAGTCGAGAGTGTTTGGGGTCCCCCAGTCACGGTTGGGGGGGTATTTTGTGGGGGTCATGGGAGTAAGTATATCAAACAAAGATCGTCTGATATATTTATTAGAGCTCTGCCATTGGGGTTAGTGGTATTGAATTCCACTGCTCGTGTTTGCAATTCAGATCTCCGGCTATTATGACAGCCGGGCCTAAGTTGAATAGGGCTTCTAAGTCTTTCTTAATAAGGGTTTTTTGGCATGCGAGGTATGCTGAGACTATGACTAGAGGTTGGTGGCCAGTCATTGCTAGTCTGCAAGCAGATACCTCCATACCTTCTAGTGGGGGGGTGATTAGAGGCATACAGTGTAAGGATCTTCTAAAATAGATCAGGGTGCCGCCACCACGGCCTACCCTGTCATGTCTAGTGATCCGATAGTTAGAGATCTTTGGATCTCTGTTACTCGGTTTCAGGATGGTCTCCTGTACTAGTAGTATTCCGATCACGAGTTGGTCCCGGAGAGAGAGTTGACTTGACTCTGAAACTTGTCTCAGTTTCCTAGCCAATGGGCGTCGGAGTGAACGCTCCAAATGCAACCGGGATTTAACGTTCGGATAATGATGATGATGCTACGCACTACGCCGATTGTACTACTGACGCAGTTCGGTCATGCTACTTTGCTACGGTGCATTCAGTTCTACATTATGGTACCGTGCTCTGGGCGCTTTCGCGTGCACGAAAGGGCCGTCTGTGCTATTCTAGGGTTACCTAATAGGAATAGGCCGTTACGATTTCTCACCCTACCTTGCCTTACCTTGGTACTTGAAGTACTGCAAGTAGCCCTATATGTATATGCAAAGCATAGCGCCATACATTCATATCGGACTCGGAACAGAGATAGGGTCGCACCGTTGCCGAAGCCTCAAAGTCTAGAAACCTAATACGCTAACGTATGCTAAGGCACCGGCTATATATATTATATTATTATTATATATAATAAAGTTCCGAACAAAATCACACTCTCTGGCAGTTTAAATGCGTTTACTTACTGGCTTAAGAAGTAGCTAATCCGGCACACCTTCTGTTATCGAATCGGCAAATAGATAATATCTGTGATGGACCCGAACGAGGCAATATCACATATTTATTAAAATTAAATGAACTATAAAAAAATAAAAACCATTTTTTCTTTACGTTCGAATCGCAACCAACTCGATTTCTTTTAATATAAACACGTTAAAAATCGAGCTGCCAGTATTACAATACTTACAAAAGAAGTATTTATGCAAAACAATATCAATTACTACGAAACCAGCACATCACTGTGTCAAGACTCTGTGGTCTCAAAGATTGTCAAAAAACAGAGATAACAAATAATGATTTGCTTATATTTTGATTAACAATCTTTCAATTATTAAAGTAAAGAGAATTCAAGACTACATTATACATTCAATGTAACATCTTCAACACCTTCTATAGCTTGAAGAGATCCATGGATTATAAAGATTGTTGACAAATTATGTAAATCTTAATATCTGATAATTTACTCATAATACATATATATAACACTGACGTGTAACATAGTTACTTACGTACAAATGAGTTTGTAAAAAGATGTCACTATATAGGAGGTCATTATATCCGACTTGGTTATAAAGAATTTCAAATGAAAACCAAACTAAGCTGTGTGATTACTTCAAATTGTTACGACCTACAAGCCGACAAGAGTAGATTCACACCGGTATACCATAAAAGCACACTTTATTAAATTCTCGCATTTGGACTTATTTTGTTTACTTTGTGCTTAAAATTTGTAGATAGAAAGTCATTGAAATCTTTTATGGCATTCATTAGCCAAGTGTGTCGAACTGATTCTAAGAAATTCGGTCTACGCGATCAGGCAGCCATATTGTATCGGTGTAGTATAAAGAAATGGTAAAGCAATTGTGTTCAGTTATATTTGTACCTGTGTTAGACGTGTTTGTATAATTCTAATAAATTCTACAGTAATTCTAACGGCATTTTAATTCGAGTCCTGCAACTCGTAACAATATTAAGCGGTTGGACAACTTAGGCGGTGTCGTAATAAACGGATTCTACTACATCCGACGTAGGTCCCTCCCTAAAGAGAGCAGCAGCGCATTCGTAGCACCTTTGGTGTTGCAAATGTCCATAGGCGATGGTAACCGCTGTCCATCAAGTGGGCCGTCTGCCTGTCTGCTGATCTCCTGCAATAAAAAAAAAAAGGTTCCATAACTTTTTACTAATTTTCTCTGGTTGTGTTGTTTGCGCTATCGTAGAAATAGTAGTGTAAACATTTGATTCTGTTCCACTTTATTTCTAGCATATGCTACTGTAAGTCCGCGTTACCATGGCGATAGGTTTGTCAGTGTATTACAACGCTGGCGCCAAAATTAAGCGTGTTATAACCGTCCGTTGAAAGGAAATAACTAAAATATAAAGACGCATGATCCAAGGATCATCTTCCCATCCTCCGTTTCAACCGACAAGCAGTTCATCTCCATCCTCCGCCCTGATCGGACCTCTGTTTATAGAACTGAATCTCTGTTCCATATTTAAAATTCAATCGTCAATTCTATTCAAAAATGTATATTTTACATTTATTTATTTAACCAGTGTTAATTCGGAAAAGTTTTTTGAAGTGTCACTTCTTTATCGGCGTTGGAATAAAAATTACCGTCACATTTTTTCGGTTACGGGTCACGCGTCACATTTTTTGCAGGATGGCCGAGTGTTGTACGGTGGTTGCGTAGCAACGAGTTGTTGATAGATGGGTTGTGAATTTGTGAGACGAGCATTCTAATATTTCTATACTTTATTGTGTTTTTATTAATATACGAGTTTGATGTTTTATAAATCATTTATTTAGTATCCTACATATTTACATATTGAATTTATCAGCAAAATCAAAGGATTTATTTTAATTATAATTTCAGTGAATTGCTAAAAAGAGTAAGTAATTATATCTCTTTTTCTAATACTTGTGTGTGATTCCAATGGCCAAAGCAGAGGATCCGTGTTTTATATTCTTGAAACCAACTACTGGACCTAACTCCACGGGTTTGGTCCGCGTGTTCCACGTCTCGCGTTGAAATCCAAGTCCTGTATCTGATTAGATATGTGAGAAATGGTCAAGAATTGACTGTATTAAGCGATGTTTAAAAGAGTACAATGGGCTGTTTTTTTATCAAAATTACCCCTCCGAGTTGAATATCATTATGGGAGTCGATAAATGGATCGAGTTTGAGAAGCGATAAAGAAATGCGTTTATAATTTTTAAGATGATTTGAGATTTAAAAAAGGTAAAAATTTAAAATAGCTAGGAATAAAACAATAGGTAGACAAACTTTACATTAATTGTATATAAGACCAAAAAACATAAAAGCAGAAAAGCAAACCAAAATAGATGCTATATAAGTCATATAGTATTAAATAAAAGGTAGATATTAAACAGTGGTAGAAAATATAAAATTATATGAAAAGCAGTAAGTACATGTATATACACATAGAGAGGATTATGTAGCTTGTTGTAGCAATAGCATACGAAAATTAAACAATAAGTGCCTAAGATTATACAAATGTTAGAATAAAAGTAACAAAGTAAAGTAAAAGTGTAAAACGATTTTTTGGATTTTTTTATAAAAGAGCAAATAATAGAATAATACAAGAAAGAAACAATAAAATCAATAAAAAGAAAATAAATCCCCTAAAAGTGAAAAGCTCGAGCAATCTCGTTCGCTCGGAGAAAGGAAAAGTTAAAAAAGAAAACACGTTTAGAGCGAAAACGTATGTTGCACATGGCGTGCATATGAGAAAGAGTTCAGCGTAATCTTAGATAACGCACAAAACACACAGAATAAGCAGAAGTGCCTGAGAAAGCCCCTGGCTAACTTACTTCGCCGACAGGGGTGACGACTCCTCTGCTCCCTCGATGCTAGAGGGCCCCTGAAGCGGTGTTATTCAGGGAGGGAAATCATACGCCCATCTGCGCCTTCGGGCTCCCGGCTGATGCCGGCGCCCATATAGAGGCGCATGAATACGCGCAATTCTATCTCTCTCCCTATTTCGTTCAGAAAATTGTCTCGAGTTGAAAAACCTGTGGTGCCCAGGCTACGCACTCGACTAGCGTATGAAACGCAGTGTCGAGCGCGCCACTCTGGGGGCATTCGGGTGGAGGCCGACAGTTCGCAATCCGAAGTCAAAGTCTCGCGTTTCCGCGAGAGCCATCGCATCAGCTGCGGTCGAGTCGCTCCCACCTTACGCCTGCCACAGGGTTTCCCAACTCTACCGACCGAGATTACTGCCCTCCCCTCGAGGGTCAGCGGAGCTCAGCTCGACGCTGGCGGTTGTCGTCGGAAGGGAGGGGTGTTTGGGAGGAAGGAATACAAGGATTCGGAGTGGATAGGTGGACACCACTGTCACGGAGTGAGGGGGGAATGTGACAGTGGCCGCTCGGGGCCCCTGGGACGCATCCTGTTGCACCGTTACCTGGACGGAGAAGTGTCCAGGGCGGCACCCCCTGGGGAGACACAGAATAAGCAACACCAACATTTGCCAACACAAACCAACATAAAACAACGCGCATCAATCTGAACATAAAACTAACATGCAATCACATACGCCAACATCACATACAGTTGAAACGAACTACTTTTAGTGCAAAAGTAGCTAGTTTAAGCAATACCGTTACATGCACAACACACAAAGCACTAAAAGACAGTTGCGGTTGCTCGGAGCGGGTAGAAAAATCTGAAACAGAAACAGAGTTTAACACATTAGTAAATAAATAGAGCATATATATTGACCAGTGAAATAAGTTAGCAATAAATAGGTGTATAATAACAGTGACACTGAAGTTATATACTTTAGTATATCTTCTGTCAGCGTCAGTAGAAACTGTAAAACTAGAATATATATTGTATGCTTAGAATTAAAAAACTATCCTTAAGAGCTTGCCGCACGTCTGTGTGCAAATAGAAAATAAATACATAGAATAAACAAAGAACTATAGATACTCATAAAAACTACATATGTCCACAATAATAGTATAAATTTTGGATCAAAATTGTATAAGCAAACCAAAATGTAAAAATGTACAAATTAGGCTAATTCATAAAGTAAATGAAAAGAGGACCATGACCTAAGGCGGAGACACCCGGGTCTACAAAAAAAAAGTAATATGTCTGCCCGGCCGCGTGGGCCGAATTTCTTAGAATCACTTTCTTTTTAATCCGAGACACCTGGCAGTGATCACAATACAACAATAGGCCGTAAAAGATTACAATACACAATGAGCTGTTTTTTAATCACAAAATTTAAACACAAAGTATACAAAAGAAGTCCAAATGCCGAAGGTAATGCAGGTGTGAATTTGTCTTTGCCGGTCGTAAAATATTATTTTATGCTACGTCATTGACTTCCATATAGCAGCCAATATTATCACTGCTATATTCCTCGGGAAGCGGCACGTATCTTAGTCACCACTGGATATTTGGGTTGTTGTTATGTGTTATTTCCCGATTTTACAGAGTACACACGTCTCGCTTTGCTCGTGGTTCTCGCTCCACTGTCCCCCTCCCTCAGGTCATCCTTTTATACTGCACAAATGCAATGTCCCCATATTTAATTCGACTTAATCCATCACACCTGGCTCATGACTGCCATACAAGAGTGCGACAAAACAATGGGCTGTTTTCTAATCACATATTTAAACAAAGTAATCAAGCGAAGACGATCACAAGAGAGTTACAATAATAATTAGTTTAAATGCCGGCAGGTAATAAAATGTGTTGGTTCAGATATGCAAGTGTTATTGTACTCGCTTGTGGCCGCAGATGTGCGTGCAGATTACGTTTTCTTGGAAAATTCATTCTACGCGGTCGAGTGTTGTATTGTATAGTTTAGTACAAAACAATGCCCGAAAGGAGGGATGAGGCAGTCAAGCGACGATTACGATACGAGCAAAACGTGTACATTCGATGAGCTATATAGTGACGTATTTTGCGCGTGTTATTGAATCGTGCAATTTGTACTAGTTGTGTCCAGTTACATTTGTACCTGTGTTATACGTGTTTGTATAGTTCGAACAAATTCTATAGTAATTCCAACGGCTTTTTAATGCGATTCCTGCACTCGTAACGATATGAATAATTCAATGCTAAATCAGTGAGTGCTCCTCAGTCGGTTTATCCAGAACCGAAGGAGCGAAATGTCATCACAACGCCTGTCGGTATTGTTGCTAAAGCTGTATGTTATTTGGTGTAAAAGGTAATAAAACGAATACAAGAAAAGACAAAGAAATCAATTGTTCACGCTGTACGTTTAAAAGGTATTGTATTCCCTCCCAAACCAGCAATAAACTGCACTAGAAAGAATTCACCAGAATGGGCCTTAGCCTAGCCTCTAGCAAGAAGGGTTAAAATACAATTTAACACTTTTCGTAATAACCGAACTTTGCCCCTCGCTCCCAATTGATGAAAAGGTAACAAGGGATATGTGGACAAGTGTTATACTCATTCGTTCATTCAAGTGAGCGCTCTGTTTGAATACAACGTGGCCACCGAACTAGTCACAGTTCTATACAATCATTAGAACTGTCCAATCTTCTTCGTGAACAACGCAAGACTACCTGCTGCGCTGAGCGCTTATCGAGTGAATCACTAGACCGATAAACGTTTCGTGATGTGAAATGGTTCTTTTGGTACATGTAGGGAACTAGTTCTTAATACTAGTATATCGTTCATAAACTACACACGACAAGTAGTAGTGACGAGACCAGGCAGTGCGAGTGTGGCTTTTATTCGAACTGCACGTGCTTATTCCTCTTAACATAAATCGGACGAGTTACGAGTGCCCTAGTGACTTCGAAGAAGGCCGGCGGAATCGTCCTCGTGTTCTTGCAATGTGAGTCAAATCTATGTTTGCTCTAGTATAAGTTACTCTGAACAACCCCAAAACACGAACATCAAAAGATCAGCCCTTTAGTTTCCAATGCGGAGTGCACTGACAGTTGTTTTGATAGCACTGGACAACAGTGGATCTGTTACTCTTGGCATAAAAATTGTTGCGAATAATTTTAATCCAACAATGAATGAATCTATGAATTGGCAGTAGTTTTCTTTTAAGTATTCATTTTCATATAACATTAAAAAGTAGTAATGTATATAGACATAAAAAAGCGTAAAATTGGTCAAACCAATATTTCAAAGAAACATCTTTAATAACGGAAAATCTTTTATAGTCATAGAGTTTTCAAAAAGAAAATTGTGTTTGTAAAGACCGCAGTAATTTGCCATCTACCCTAAGTCCTGGTGGAAGTGCTCTTCTCGTTCCCGACCCAAGATTACCTGCCAAAAGTCGAATCCGGGTAACTGGAGAAAGTGTATTCTTAACTTCATTTTAGACGACCACACCGAATGGGAATCTTTCAGTCTTTACCAAGCTTTTTCAGTAGTCATTCATATCAATGAAATTATTTTGTTAAGCCTTGTACATACATACATACATACATACATAACTTCACGCCAGGTCCCTTGCGAGGTAGGCACGAACAACAGAGCGCCATAAGCCTTGTATTAGTATATAAACTACATTTAAAAACACACCTTTCATAGTAACTAAAATTGCACTGGAAGCGGTGGTGGACCCAAGGCTTTCAACAAGTAACCTGCAAGATTCCATTTTGAAATAAATACTTTCATATTCTAGTTAAAAATTATAAAAAACACAGCCCTGCTTTCATGAATAGCATGATATTCGCAAACTGTAGTGTTAAGGTGGATTCCTGGTCCAGGAGAGCTACTGCTGGGTAAAATAACTAAAAGAAAATTTGGATAAAATTAACTCGTATGTTGAAAATCCGAAACTTGACATAAGAGTGACATGTCTGAATAAAACTTATAAAAAGAAATACATACTAAAGAGGATCGATACAAACATGTAGTGTAGGACTAAGCAAAGCTTATTTATTTATTTAATGATGAAAATACCTACAGTTAATTCATATGAATGAACATTTGGAATTGTTAACAGACAGCCAATTGTTAGAGGGTTTCACGAATAATATCTTGAGTAACATGCAGATATGCCTACAGTATACTATAAAATTAATAAGAAAAAAAGGTTGGACACCGTTCGGCTCCCGAAATAATGATCCCGAAGGGGTGAAAATTATGTTGTTTTCGACTTATACTATTTAAATAGTCGCTTGCCCGCGCTAGGCATGCATTTTTCCTATAGTTGGTAGAACTGAGCGGCACATTGACTGGAGAATGAGAATGATACGTACAGACTTGGCTGGAATATTAAAATTGATTTTATTTAGTAAATCTGGGCAAACTATAACACACTAATTAATCTTTGATAGAAGTGTACAATCAGCTATATCCTTGCAAATTTGAAATGCAACAAATAATTTTCTTACAAAATTTACCTACGTCATGGAATTGTCCAAATATGCGGTGTGCAATATTAACATTATTTTCTGATTAAACCAGTTCGAATGAGAGAGGATATTCCTGTTGCGGCGCATGACGCAATAATTCAAGAGAATTATTTATTATGCACTTTTATCCTCCTCCGAGTCAGCGCTGTCTACATATTCTATTTTAATATAAACGAGAAATCGAAGGACAAATTTGTTCTGATAAACTTAAATATGTTCTGTATATTGAATATACCTATCGAGTCTCCTTACCACCTCCTGACTCCTTATCACGGTCTTATTACATACTAGCGGCCCGGCGCGGTATCACCCGCGCTTTGTCCCGTTCTCGTGGTATACAGCGTCATATTATATAGCCTATGACACTCCCTGTTAACGTAGCTTGCTAACAGTGAAATAAGTTTTAAAATCGGTTTAGTAGATCCAGGGATTACCCCCTACAACGTGATAAACTCACGAACTTCACCTCTTTATAATACAGTATAGATGTGTAAGGTGTTCAGTTTTAAACTAACAGACTCGTGCAAACCATTCTTTAAAAAACACTGGAGAGGTGTCAAGGGACACCTGGATGGAACGAAGTTCCTATCGATTAATTAGTGAAGGAATTGTAATAACATTTTATTTTTTAAGTTATAAAAATATAATGTGTGGCCTTCCGCCACATTAAATAATATTTAATAAGATGCGCGAGCGCAGCCCGCCGCGGGGGCGCCCGCGCGATGCGACGGGTATCGCCCGCGGACACGCACCCGGATTGATTCGATCGGCAGTGCGGCTCATGACCTTGTGCGGTGACACGCGCGCATACCGTCTTAAGAATAATTGTAATTATTATATTTTTGTCGTGTGTTGCATATAATTTAACCTGATATCCAGAATAATAAAATTATTTACTCCTTCTGATTTGTGAGTATTATTTGGTGTCGGAACTTTGGAGGATAACGCCAACATTAACCACCGCACCACACAACCCCTACAAATGTAATATAAACTTAATCAGTAGGCTCAATTTTAGTAATAATTGGCTTGTGGTAACTGAAGTAGTAAACATATGTTAGGGATTCTATTTTATTTAAGTGTCTTGAAAAAACTGCATCGATGGTAGTATTATATTTTGTTGTTGATTCTAGTGGATTATTGTTTATTCTTAAATCAAATTCTTCCTCTGGAAACTGTAGCAATGATTTTGATTTTTCATTACTGAAGTTGATGTTAAAATCACCGGCCAAAATGAGTGGTATCCTATGTTCAATCTCGGCATGGAATATATATATGTATACACACACATGTATATATGTATATACATATGTGTATATGTATATATTTACACATACATCGCCCACTTCGACCACACCGACCAAAATGACAAAAATGGCAAATCACAAAAAAGTGTCGTTACAACTTTTTTGGTCTTAAAATTTTCCGTCTAGCCCCCATTCGCCATTCGTACCGCGCGATAAGGAACTACATTATAATATAATAATACAATGTTACAACTTAGGTTCCGACAAAAACAAAACCCACCTGCACAGATATGCAATAAAAACACATTTTATTACTAATTCTTTTATGATCGTCGTCTTTTGTTTACTTATTTATTGGCATACGTTTTTAGTGAAGAGACCATTGTTTTATTGTATTCTTTATGGCCGGCGGCCAAATCATTAGCCAGTTGTTACGGATTACGTCGACTACGATATGAACACATTTGTATTCGTGAGGTATAAAACAACGGCCTGATGGGGAGAGAGGGATCGAGCGATAACTACGAACTAAGCGTGACGTGTGTACATTCGGGGATCTAATATTGACGGATTTTGCACGTTTTATTGAATTACGACCCTCTGCATTGTTTGGATTTGTTGTGTTTGGTTATATTTGTGCCTGTTTTATACATGTTTGTACAGTTCTAATAAACTCTTTAACAATTCCAACGGCATTTTAATTCGAGTCCCGCTACCCGTAACAATAAAATCTAATAAACGAATTCCAGCTAGCGCGCCCTTAACGACAATAAAAATGGCATTTTATATCAAGCATTGTAGCAATGTCAACGTCCTTGAGGATTTTTCGGCACTTATCCTTCGGGCGATATCTGGATTTGGGAACGGGGAATAAAATAGAAGAGTATTTAAATAAAATAATGACACAAAATAATTAATCAAATGTCTGTTTTATACATACATACATAGATAACTTCACGCCAGATCCCTTGCGGGGTAGGCACGAATAACAGAGCGCCATTCAGGCTTATTCTTACACACCTCACTTGCTTCTTTGACATTCATAGCTCTGGTCATGCACGCTCGTCTGTTTTTAAGGCTCCTGACATCACCTTCTCCTAGTACACGATCCGCGACTTCTGCACCCATCCACTTTTGCATTCTATATCTGTTTTCTCTTTTATAAAGATGGCAAAATGGCTTCATGTGGCAATTTGGAGGTGATTTATTTCCTAACTTTAAATAACTACAGGAAAATTACGAGAAAACCAAGCTCCGTCTCACATCGTGTTGATTTGTAATATTTTATTTGATAAATTATTGACCAGCAATTACCAATGAAAAGTTGTTTCGTTTACATCCCCGTTTTTGACCTTCTTTTTTTATGTTCCCGAGCCGTTTTATCAAAAACAACACTTATGCATTCCTAATGTTCGTCTGTCCTTAATTTTAATGTCACACTCAATTTTCTTACAAACAATTAGCTTCAATGGATGAAATTTGATGTGCATGAAGATGTAGTCTATATGTCTATACACTGGTGTGGTGCATATAACCAAGAGTTAAGATTTTTTCCATGGATATAGTCGTTTGGGGTGTTATTAATCGGATCTTGAAAAGGCATGATGAAGTTCTTTAATGATTTTGATTGAAGACAGTCGACTTGCGCCGCCTAAGTCCCTACGCCCGGGTGCATGCACCCTTTGCACCCCCGAGTGAAGACGCCCCCGGCTATGATGCGCAAAAGTATCAACTGCATATTATCTATCTATACTTCTAGCCTATCTACAGCTCCAAGGTCAACTTACAAAAATTCATTTAGTTGTAACCCATGTCTAGAGCCTCAAAATGTCGAACAAATGAAATATTCAGGGATCTTCAAAAACCTTGGATCAGTTAGTCAGATCGGTATATCAATCAATTTCAAGATGTAAACTAAGTTAGGTTGGTGATCAGTCAAATGGGTCAGTTAACATATCGAAGGCTCATCAATTGTTGAAGTTTATACAATAATAAGAGAATACATAATAATGTAAGGCCATAAATGTCCCACTGCTGGGCTCGGGCCTCCCATTATAGGGCAACGGACAGTATCCCCGCTACGCTTGTCTAAGGCGGCTTGGCAGGTTTGACACATCGGTTATCTCGATGTGCAGGTTGCATCACGATGTTTTCCTTCACCGTTTTTAGCACGTGGTAATTGTAACAATATGCACATTAGATCAGTTAACTGACTAAGAGGTGCATGCGTTCCGGTCAGGATCGAACCCGCGCCCTTCGAATTAGGGGCGCGTGCGCTAGCCATTACGCTACCACGACTTATACAATGTAACGTTTATACAATGCGTTGAAAAATGTGTGCGCGCAATTCGGACTAGCAGATTTCGAAAACAAAATATTTAGAATCTTTGTCTGTCGGTCTATTCGAATTTAAATGATACATTTAAACCTGACAAATGGCGTCGTTCCCTTGGGATAGACGAAAACAGCGAAAAAGATGGCGCTGCGATCGCATCTGTTTCGTAACTAACGAAAGTATATACATGAAAATCGACTAAGTGCTGGATTATATCCAGAGTTAACACTCGTACACAGAGAGATAGAGTAAGTTTGGAAGCAGCGATTCTCACTGGCAGGGGAGCTCTTTTTGTAAGCCAGCTTAATGATCAAGAGAAGGGGGTCGCCAGAGAGCGAGGGAGAGGACGGTGCAGACAGTTTCCGACTGTCGTCTATTTAATTGGACGGGGGTTTGAAAGCAACATATCTGTGGTAGAGGGCCACTGTTTTCCCGGGGCTTAGTACCAAATTGGCGCACTAGGATGTCAGAAGAGTTTAAGTACGTTATACGTCCCTGGCATTCTAGATATGTGCTCTCATACTTAGGTAGGTTTAGTGGGTAGTTTGTTCGGCCTCCTCCTTTAATGGAGGAGATCCCGTTTGCCGTTTGGTGCAAGAGACGCACACGCACACGAAGCGCGCGCCAGTAGGCGGCGCTTTTGCTATTCCCCTGTATCCAAGACCCGTGTGTGTGTCACAAGAAAACACATTCGCCCTGAGTTGACAAAAAGAAAGTTTGGTGAGAAACTGTTACTCACGAACAGATATTAACGTTAAAATGCTTTCAAAATTTATGCCAAATTTCATTAATATGAGCATAAAAATTGTTAGTTCATTTTAGATAAACCGTTATTCATAATGGCATTCTAGTATTAGACGCCCTGAAACTCTTCGCTAATATAAAGTAGCTAGGACCCTACTTTAACGCCTTTTTAAATATAAAATTTTTATTTAATAGATCAATCAAAGAAGGGATATTTCCTCGTATATGGAAAGAAGCTCATATAGTTCCGATACATAAAGAAGGTTCAAAATTATCGCCCTATTTCAATTTTAAATACTATTTCAAAACTGTTTGAAAAACTTATTTATGATGTACTATACTCTACAATTGCTAATAATGTCTCGATTAATCAACATGGTTTTCTTAAAAACCGATCTGTAAATACTAATTTGGGAGAGTTCACTAATTACGTACTTAGGAATATGGAGAATAAATCACAAGTTGATGTCATTTACACCAATTTTGAAAAAGTCTTCGATCGTGTAGACCACGTCATACTGTTAAACAAGTTATATACGTTATTCAAGGAGATTTATTCCGTTGGATAAAATCTTATATAACTAATAGGCGGCAAGCAGTCGTAATTGGTGGGAGTAGATCTGAATTTACACCGATTCCTTCGGGGGTACCTCAAGGATCGCATTTAGGACCACTTTTTTATAATGCTTACTTATATGATATACACGCCTGTTTCCAATATGACAAACATCTTCTTTACGCAGACGATAAAAAAGTATTTTTATCTATTAATTCTGTCCACGACTGTCTCAATTTGCAAAGGGATATTCACCGATTAACACAATATTAATGATGATATGAGCTAAACAGAATAAGGGTAAACATTGATAAATGTTCACAAATAACTTTTACCCGTAAAATTAGCCCATATTATTTAACTACACCTTCAACAATCAACCTCTTAAGCGTGTTAATGAAGTTCGAGACCTTGGCATTGTTTTGGACAGCAAAATGATTTTTGACAAACACATAATGTAATAGTGGACAAAGGCTATCGTAATCTCGGATTTGTAAAACGAATGTGTTCTTTGTTTAACAATGTCACATGCTTAAAATCTGTGTTTTTGCATATATCGCAGTTTGCTCGAGTTTAGTTGTAGCATCTGGTCACCACAGTACGCTACATATATAAATCAGATCGAAAGAATTCAACAACTGTTTATAAAATATCTCAATTATAAAAGCAAGAACTCTTTTGCTACGTACGAAGAAGCCTGCCAATTTTATAACATCACAAGCCTTAAAAATACAAGACAGCTTCTTGACATGTCTTTCCTCTACGATATCGTAAATTCTCGTTTAGACTGTCCTACTCTCACCTCATCTGTATCCCTCGCAGTGCCAAATCTCAAAACACGGTCTAGCCACAACAAATTGTTTCACGTGCCCTGTAGAAGAACTAATTATGGCTTAAATGAAGTGCTTGCTCGTCTTACTGCCACTTATAATAACAAATTTAATGATGTAGATATTTTCTACCATTCAAAATTGATTTATAAATCAAAGATATTCGAAAAATTAGGCTGATAGTTTGACTGGCTATAGGTATCATAAAATATATCCACACAGTTGTCTGTATATTTTTATTAATGAATCATATATACGTATATTATAAATATATATAATATGAATATCTATGTATTTTTTAAATATTATTTTCGTTTAACTTATATACTATATATATAACATATACTATATAGGGGATAATTCAGCAGGCACTATTTAACATTATTTTATTTTATTAAATATACTACATTCATATTTAAAGAGCTTAACATAAGCAAACTGTTTATTGCGGTCTTGGTTTTGCGCAAATATACTGTAAAGTGTGAAGTATCCTGTAATTGGCAACATTCATATTAAACAGAGTTGATTGTTTTAAGTAGTAAGTAAGCTGTTGGATATGTAATAAATAAATAAATAAAATAGGTGAATTTCTATCAGCTGATTATTTTAGTCATTTGACCAGTCAGAACTGTATTCCTCTTCTCTGCTTGTGTGTCCAGCCAGCGCGAACTGCCATTAATATTCCAGTTGCTATGTGCTTCAAGAATGTGTATCAACTATAGAGATCCTGTGAACTAATTATGTGGAACTGGAATACTCGTGCTGTCTATTTCCCTTACCACTTTCCTGCACGCTGCCGTGCAAATGGTCATCGTGTTGACGTATTTTTTTATTATCTTTTTCCATTGTCAAATCACTGATAAAAATATGTTTTACTATGAAGTGGCGACATCATACTTATACAATATATTAGTTAAAACAGATTTGAGAAGCGTTTATGGTTTTCTCTTGTGAAAGGTTTTTGACGGGACCTTGGAGAATGTTTTTTTGAAGTTATACTTCTTTAGGTGCGTTAGGGAATAATGATGAGAGTAAATTTTTACGATGCGCACACCGTCACACGAAAAAGCTACACCATGAAGTTAGCTATGGTCAACCGACACCTCGAAGTTAGCTATAGTTAACATTTAGTTTTTTAGGATGGCCAAGCGCAGTATGGTGGCTGTTTTGGCAGTGATGTAATATTATTGTTTTGTAGGGTAGTTTTCGTAGTATTTTAGTATAAAAGACGGTGTGGCGTGTAGACGGGGTTCATTGCTTATTGTGCAGTCACACCAAGGGCTGAACAATAAAGGGGAAACCCTGCCCATTTAGTTCATATTTGGTATATTTGGTGTTTTCTTGCCCAAATCTCTGCAAGGCTGTTACACTATTCAGGGCAGTCATAAACGGACAGTCTACGAGTCCAACAGAGTGGAAGCTCTGTTGGACAACAGGCCCAGTGTATTGTGGTCGATAATACTGTTCGATAATCGCAGTATTCTTGAGGGCATATTGCTGCTCGATACCTGACAAGCTTGGAGACGACTCTTGGAGTTGTCCTAATATTTCTGTGTATTATTGTGCTGTATTTAATATTGTACTTGTAATAATTCTGGTGTAATAAACTTTGATTATAACATTTCGGATTATTATTGCATTATACTCAGAGTGTCATCCGCTCCCGGCGGGAGTGAATGCGACATATACATATATATATTTATTTATTTAATTTGTTTGGGAAACATACAATAATAAATATTCTTAAATATAAAACACAAAATGAATACATATATCAATCAAGATTCCACTATAAAATAGTTTATATAAATTAAAATTGGCTCAAACAGTTAATTACAAAAAAGAAATACAATTATACGAAAATTACATAACATGTCTATTTAATTTACATTAGGTCAAAATTGAATGAAATAAAAAGAAATGTCAAAAAAAGGAAAGTATAAAAAAAAAGTTATGTCATTATTCTAGAAATTGTAAGTCATTGGATCATTCTAAATTACAACATTTTTTAATTTGGGTTTTAAATTGATGTAGGTTACCTATGAAGGGATCAATACTTGTAAATAGTGTATTGTATTGCTGACAAGTGCGGTGTAAGAACGTGTTTTTAGTGTAGTGTGTGTTTATAAGTGGAACTGAGAATAGGGATTTATCACGTAAGCTTAAATAGGGACACTTCAGGAGTAAATTATTGATAAGAAAAAGGGAATGTTCGAAATAGCTCGTATAATTATCACCTCTTACTTATATTTTCGCAAACTATATAAAGGATTTATGATTTGAAATAAAACTCGTAACACAGCTGTGGCAGAACAAACTCTATTATATAGAACTCATGTCGGTAGGATGAAATTTTAAAATGTATGAGAATAAATCGACTCCAAACCTGATTTCAAAACGTGTAACGCCATCTAGTTACTTTTTACTACAATTAAGGTGTAGCATGAATTCAAAATTATACATTGATAGAACTCGGATAATATTATTGAATAGGTAATCAACGCAATTATTTATACTTTTGTAGATATATATATATATATATATATATATATATATATATATATATATATATATATTATTAAAGTGAGCAGCAAAATCAAACAATTTATTTTAATTCTAATTCCAGTGAGTTTCTAAAAAAGCAAGTAATTATATCGCTTTTTCTAATACTTGGGTGTGATTGTGGTATTTATTTTCCTAAGTTATTTAGAGTTAACCTCAGTTTTTGATTGTATTTTTCAATACGGTCAGTTAAACAAATAAAGCCCCTACCACGGTCGATTCGACCGCGGTAGGGGCTTTATTTATTTAACCAATTTAAATAAGTATAACTTCTAACGCGTGTACATAAGTACACACACACATACACACACTTTTTTGTAATATAAATGGAGTGTTTAAGAAAAAGTTAATTCATATTACCATCTAATCTAAAAGGTCTAATAAGTAACTTATATATAAGTAACCTAAATTACCTAAGAGTATTCATACAAAGAAAGTGTCCATTAACATTTTTCTCATTGTCTCTATTAAGGCGAAGACACTTTGTTCATGTGTTCTTTATTAATAGCTAGCACATTTCACTACCCATTTGTTGGTTTATAGCACTAGTTCAAATGGTTCCGTAGGTAATTCAATAATAAAGTAAAATACTGGATAATACTAAACAATCACAGCAGAATATTGATTGGTTTTAAAATTATGTGTTTGTGTTAATAAAAAAGACGCATTTGGCTACAGTCCACTCGCATCTCCAACAGAGCCTGAGCATCACAACGATAAGTCCGTGGCCGGCCATAATGCCGAAATAGTTCACTTGGGCATTATAAAATTAGTGGCGTGAGAGTTAAATGTGAGCTTGTTATTAATAGTCAGTCCGAGGATCTTGATCTCCGCAGTGGTGGCTATGTCCACTCGGCCCAAGGCTGGCCATGGGTCGAAAGCCCGAGGCTGATCTTGGGTTTTCAAGTTTAAGCTTCCTATTTACTCATGTCCAGTTGCACCGTCGAATAAGAGCATCGAATACATCGTCGGCAAAAGCCTGGCAGCAGTCATCGCGATTCACTAGTCCCTTTTAAGTCGATCGAGAAGCAGTTTGCAAAGAATTAGGCCCCCGGTTGACCCTGCACGTAGCCTTTTGTCGTCGATCGTGTCACTTCCTCTCCGACATGTCTAAGACAGCTAGTCCTGTCTTTGAGATAACTGCCCAGTATCCTCCGGATGCTGTCTAGGCAGCTCTCTTTGCATTCAAACATGATAAATTAGTCATTGAGACACTGATATCTAACACGAGCAAGTTTGTTACTCCATTACGCAGAAGGGTTTGGATGAAATTATTAGGCTTGCGCATCGCAAATGTTGTGTAGGACGCCCTCCATGCAGTCCGGTATATCAAAGACTTGCTTGACCTCATCCAAATCAGGGGCTGGATGAGAACAGCGGAGGACAAGATCCAAGGTGCCTTGCTGTGTAACATATTTCAATAGGATGTACTTTTAAAACTGCTAATTTCTTTCTTTGGCAGTAATACTTAGAAAATGACTGGGAGGTTGAGAATACAGCCGTGGGTGTTGTTGGTGCTGGTGGCTGTGGCTGGTGGGGCTGAAGCTCCCGCACCCTCGCAGGAGACCTCCGTAGACGAATGCGTTGACGAGTCCTCGCGCGGCTACATGAAGTACATCTGCAACGAAGGCGAGTACGATATAGAAATACAGCACAGTATCAGCACCGCGACCATCGCATGCCAGGTAAACTACTGTCTACAGGAAACTTAACTTGCATTGTATTCCACCTACAATCCCTTAAGACTAGGAGATGGAATAAATTATTGAACTAAATTAACGTTTTGCGTATAAGTGTTGTTACGTAGATATTTTAAAACAGCTACTGCCATCTGTTGAGAAAAGTTTAGGAACGAAGTCGATTGATTTTTGTTACTTGATAGTCGATTTTTAAAAATGATTGTTTGTTTGTATCTACTTCACTTAAATTTTAGAATACGATTTATTTAACTTTCTTGGGTCAATAAGACAATTTTAAAATTACTGGTTGCCAACACCGAAACTTGACGCGCCCTAAAGTGAGAAGTGGAAGGAATATGGATATTCACTGTTTAGGAGCTGAGATTCCTTTATTAATTCACGCGTGCACACAGCGTACTGTTTTAAATGCGACTGATGGCCCCATCGGGCGAGGCGCGTTGGCACACACACACACACACACACACCACACACACACACACACACACACACACACACACACACACACACACCACACACACACACACACACACACACACACACACACACACACACACACACACACGCGCGCGCGTCGCGCGAATGCCGGCAACACTGGTATTGGATAAAAAGTCTAAAATAGAAAAGTGCAATTTCACTTAGGAAACTTGCAGTGCCGTCGCTCGTTCAGTAGAAAGAAAAACGATCCGTGAAAAACATAGCCTTTCGGGTCGTGAAAACTTCACCGCTGGCAAATCACAAGTAGTTGGCTAATCTGGAATCGTCTCCAAGGCCAGATGGCTGGCTACGACGACGAATAGGCACCCTCACATTTTTGTTGTGCTCATCAGTCCTTAAGACCATCGTAAGCTAGTTGGCGACTCGTTTTACGTGGACCATTGGAGCAGTTTCATCTCCTTAATATCGTATGATATTGCTTGTTATTCTAATTATTTAATCTATTAATTAACTATTTCAGTGATTAGGTTTATGTCTGAATAAACGCTTACATTATTTTCAAATCAGTTATTGTTTATTATATCATTTTATAATAATTTCATTGCTTTTAGTCATGCATTTGGAAATAAATTCACAAAATATAAGGGGGTTTGTTTGGAGCTTGGCTTGATTTTTTATGAGCTTCCACTTTTTTAAGTATTGCTATTTTACAGTTCTATACTTCAGATACAAGACTATTAAAAAAAACTTGGTCCTGAGTTGCATCGGAGCGGAGCTATTTAAGATAATATAATCAGTAATAAGTAGTAAGTAAATCAGCTGAGATAATATTAACAGTAGCATCTAGACGTGCAGTTGAAGTGCTACATTTGTGCCTGAAACACGTGTGCAATGTAGGTAGTAAGCTATATTTTCTAAGTGAACGTTTAATTGGTTGCAGATTATTTTTTCTAAGATTTTAAAAAGACAGGCAATAATACTAGTTAATCGAAAATCTTAAAACATCAATCGGATTTGACGTGTGTCTATGTCTATGAAATTAGACTGGGATGCTATATTACCCCAGGATCAGCAACAAGCCTGGAACAAATTCATTAAAAATTTGTCTATGATGGGGACAATTAGAATACCGAGATGTGTTAATTCTGAGTTTATGCTTGAGGCAGAGTTAGTAGGTTATTCTGATAGTTCTATGAAGGCTTACGGCGCTTGTTTATATTTGAGAGTTATTAAAAAGGATGGGACGGTCTCAGTAAACTTGTTATGTTCAAAGTCACGAGTCGCTCCATTAAGCAAGGTTCTAACCATTCCAAAATTAGAATTAAATAGTGCTTTACTTTTAGCTCAGCTTGCTCATAAAGCACATAATATTTTAAAAGCTAGATTTCCATTAAAGGTCTTTCTGTATAGTGATTCTCAGATTGTATTAGCCTGGCTAAAGTCTATAAATATTAAATCAAATCCTTATGTGTCTAACAGGGTAGAGAAAATTAAGTATTTTACTCAAGGTTTTTCCTGGTCATATGTCAGTACAGAAAATAACCCTTTTTTTTTACATGGGGAAATGCGTTACCGCACAGTCAGCCACGCGGGGGATCATGCGCGGCCGGTGTGTGGAGTTCCCCGACGCCGGTTCAATACGACCGGCGCCGGTATACCCACTAAAACCCCATGGGAGCCTTCTTTTCGCCTAGCGCCGGGGTCACGGTATGTGCGCGAGCTTAACCCGCGACCCCGGCAGCGGCTGGCCGCCTCATAAGCAGAGGCGGCCTCTCCTGTGTGCGGGCCGGGGAATGGTCTTTCCCCGGCCCTGAGAGGGACGCGCGGCTACCTCTCGCGCCCTCTCGCGGCATTAGTGCGGGCGGAGGTCTATATGGATCCCCCAGACCTCGACGCCCGCTGCCACCGGGAGGGGGAGGCTGCGTAGGATTGCTCCTGCGCCATCACCCCTCCCTCTCCTTTCTCCCCCTCCGCCGCCTCGCGCTCTCAGCAGCGTCAGCGGCGGGGGGGGCTTCGCGATGGGGGGAGGGGGAGGCTGTGAAGGATTGGTCCTGCGCCAACACCCATCCCTCCTCTTCTTCCATCCCCCCAGTTCAGTTCTAAGAAACATGTAGAGGATACTCAAACATATTGTCTCTCTAATAATATTGAGTTTAAATTTATACATTCATATGCCCCTGAATTCGGAGGTCTCTGGGAGGCAGCTGTGAAGAGTTTCAAATTTCATTTTAAAAGGATATTAGGAAACATGATTTTAACTTTTGAAGCACTTTACACAGTGGTTGTAGAGATAGAGGCTGTATTAAATTCGCGGCCTTTGCTTCCTATTAATTCTGATATATCTAACTTTGATTATTTAACGCCTGGCCATTTCCTCATAGGTGCGTCTATGAGTAGTTATCCTGAAGTAGATGTCACAAATACCAATATTGACAGATTACAATTTTGGAAAAAAATATCTATAGTTAAGCAAGACTTTTGGAAAGTCTGGTCACGGGATTATTTAACCCAGTTGCAATCCAGACCAAAATGGCTTAAAGTTCATCCTAATTTAAAAGAGGGTGACCTTGTCATTGTTTGCACTGACAATACTCCATTTTTAACATGGCCTATGGAATTATAAATATAATTCCAGGACCTGATGGAAAGGTCAGAGTAGTCAAAATAAAAATGGCAAATGGTAAGATCCTATAAAAAGATAAGCATCTTGCCAATTAATTAGTATTAAGTTTCTAGGTTATAAGTATGTATGTACCTAGCTATAGAAATAAATTCAACAGCTTATTATTAATACATTAAAATTATTATTGTCTGTTTTTTGTAATACTGTAATATGTTTTGTTTTGTTTATCTTTTATTAATTATCTTATATCAATCTTATATTTGAACATCTTATATATATCTTATATTTGAAAATGTCATTTTGATTGTAATATTTTGTCAATGTTCAATAATATAAGATTTGTAATGCTGGAATATGCCGGCCCCCAACTATGTTCAGTTAATTTCCGAAAATACAATTTAAGTTTTATATACTGGTAATTTTTGTTGTAGTATGTTTTTTCTACTATGGCAACATCCTCTTTTGAAATTATCCTTCTGCTGTTATGTTTGTTGTTCATGTAAAATATTTCATTTAATAAATTTAATTAGTTTTCCTGACCACGTTTTTAATTATACATTGATCATTTCTAACATATCTGCCCTATTTATAAGAAAAGTAAGAAGATCTTCTAGCTTTAATCTATTTGAGTGACACATAAGAGAGCCTTTGTGGTTCTCCCACTCACGATCAGTGACAGGATCCAACTTTGTGACGACTAAATATATGATTAATGTGTCCCATGACTCAGTTGGTTCGTCTAGTGAGTTTAGAGCACGTAAGTTTCGCACAACTGTATCAATTACTTTTCTTAACTGTAATGGCGATTCTTGTTTTATACACGGAATATTAAATAACGATTTAATATGATTATGTACTAATAATCTATGATTATGAAACCTATTCTCCAAGAGCTCCCATGCATGAGTGTAATTAGAAGCAGTGAATTCTAATGCACTTATAACCTGTAAGGCTGTGCCACTATGTTTATGGATCATAGTTTCATATGAGTTTTTAAATTCTAACCAGTGATCATACGATCCATCGAAATTAGGAAGCTTGATTTCAGGTAGTTTTACATTTAAAACTTTCGAATTTTCGTTTTAAATATGATTACATTTTCCATTGTTCGAACTATCACTAGTCTCAAAACTTTCGATTAAACAAGATGCTGATGCTGTTGTACTAAAATATAACGATTATATAGATTCAAAGTATTCGAAATGACTAACAATATCTATTTCAGGGCAATTTATTTCTATTTCACTAGCGATATTATTTAATTCGTAAAATATTCGCTGTTGGTTTGTAATCTCAATTTCATTTCAGCTACTTGTAATTTAGATAAAAAGGCATCTTGAAATGAGTCAACATATTTTTTGAATGGAGTTAACCGTCCTTTCAAATGACCTCTTTGTCTTTTTAATTCTGAAATATATTCATCTTTAGATTTTTTCCTAGGGGAAAGAGATAATAATTTAGAAGACTCCTCAGTCATTGTGGCGTTTTATGATGAGAAAACAGAATGCACTTACTTGCAAAATCACCACCTACCGACACAAAGAGTATGACGCGTCGGCCGATTCACGCAACTGAAATCACAAATAAAACACAGTTTTAACACAATTCGCGTTTAGGATGGATAAAAGATAGATAGATAGATAGAGATCCTGACCGTCGAGTATCGTAGGCCTTGTAGTCTCGCTGTAGGTCTTGTAATCTTGTCGTCGAAAAGTCTCGTATATTGTGCAGATCACAGATGATTATTTTACCGTATAATCCGCTTCGCTGGTTCACGATATTTCTCATAATCCGACTCCCAGGAACAAAATGTAGAATACAGGAACGGAGGATATCCAAAAATAATCTGAATTTTCCCGTATATATTCGTTTATTTCCTGTTACAATATTCGTTACTTTTAAAACGTTTTTCGTATAGTCACGTAACGTAATGTAGTAACGTGAAGTTTGTGTCGTTTCTTTATATGTCATTGCTATTGTGACATTTACACTTGGACAATGTGTCAATGTCACAATAGCAACGATTCATAAGACCAAAGGCTTCGGAGCCAGAACCTAAATTGGCTTATTGTGTCTGAATACTACTTTGTCGTTCGTTTAATTAGCACATAGTTTGGATTATAATCTGTCCCTGTATATTACAATCTTATTGTTTCATTTTTAATTATTGTAATCTTTTTTGTGCTTAATTAAATAAATAGGTTGAGCATCTTGACATATAAAAATTGATGTTTGTATGTATGTCCTTTACAGGATCGTAATCTATACATCTGACTTTGATGAAATTTTGGGTGTGTGTTTGAGTGGGTCCCGGGAGCAGGTAGGTGGCGCTGAGATCGGGCTCTAGAATCCTCCTTATCACAAGCAGCGATTTTGGTGATTTTGTTTTTGTGTCATGGAAAAAGTCTTTTAGGTATTCATAAAATAGGCGGTACGAAGTTCGCCGAGTCAGCTAGTCTTATATAAGTCTAAGTATGTTATGATTCCAGGACACGAAGCTGAACTGCTCGAGGTTTCCGAGCATAGACCTCGGGCGAAACTCGACGTTTGAAGTTTTGATAGTGACCGGCTGCGCTCTGGACGAGCCCATCTCCTGCTTCTTCGCCAAGCTGAACATCGCGGACGTCGAGGGGCTCTACCTGGATAATCTGCTGACGCCCCTCACCGCCCGCCACTTCGAGGGGCTGCGAGCCACCACCGAATTCCACATCGGCGAGAGAGGTCGGTCTCCATGTCTATTCTCCTTAAATCGAATGTAACATTTAAAATAGTAAATTATATAATAAAAATCGGTAAAAAAACTTTTAAGTTAAACGGTTTTATTTTATGTGCACTGAAAACTACAAAATAAATAAATAGTTACTTACCTATCAACCTACGTAGGTGATCTCGGTCATTAATATCTCTGATGGTAGTGGTTGTCATAACATGAACCATGTCAGCGGCCGAAAGGCAGTTCATGAAAGAACACTAACACCAGGGTTTGCTTGGTAGGTAAACTAAGCAGCCCACATTATAACAACTAGGTTGTTTGACCTTCTAGTTCAGAAATATTTTAGTACTAGGCAGAATAGCTTTTAGGCATATTAGACTAAAATAAAAACGTGGGGCCCATTAACTATATCTGTATTACTTTCTACTATACTAAGTGTGGATTGCATCGACTTATTATAATCGTCATCATCATCATCCTAGCGGTTTATCCCGGTCGCATCCGAAACCTCATAGTGTGACGTCCACCCGACCCTCAAAGAGCCAAGGAATGACAAACTCAAGCCAAAGCATAGAGTGAGAAATAAAAGAAGTTATAAAGTGAAAATTAATAACATTTATTAAGTAAATAAACAGAAATTGGCCATAGTCGTGATCATCTAGTAATAAGAACGCTCGTCATAATACCGTTAACCCTATGTTCACAAGGTAGGTTATAGAGGAGTGTTGATCAAGAAACAGGAAGACTCTTAAAGATCGGTGTATAATATATATCTATATAAATAATAGTTTTGTAGTATAAGTTGTAAGTGTAAAATGTCATGCATTTTATGAATAATGACAAATGTATCGACTCATGACATAAGCTCATCACCTGAGTACGCCGTGCCTTTATCAGCCAAAAGGAATTTTAAAATACAGTTCATAACAAATTATATAATTTTGTGTAGGCACCCCTCCTAACCACCTCTCTGATATTATGCCACCGCATTCATTAGCTATCAGTAACAGAGCTCATATCAGAATAAAAGAAGAACCTCCAATCTTTTAATTAGAACTTATTGAATTGATCATAAACATTATCTAGAACTAGCGACGGTTCACAACGTACTATCGCTGGTGAGAAGAGCCGACAAAAAACTCTCCAGCAGTACGTCCTATCAATTTAGAAAACACATTTGGAGTGCCTTGTGTGTACAATGAGTTGGAAAGGCCAGAAGACTTGAGTGAACATTTCATCTCAGAGTCACCCTTCCAAAATATCAAATAAATTTGTAATTATGAGGGATATCACTTCTGCGACCTCCCTGATGCAAGAAGAATATCACAGTGAATTAAAATAAAATTTAGTATAAATTAAGCAGTGATACTCTCTACATCTCATAAAATTCCCTTTCTTAAATTGTTAGAGTAAAAGTTTCAGAATGTCTCTCTATGAATTGTAAGTAAACTTTAAATTAAAATTAGGCGAGAGACACCTTCACTTGTATTATGCATCCCCTTGTCAAAGACAGATTTCTGGTTCCATCGTAAAAGTGAAATTAAAAGTTTAAAGTTTAAGTAGGGTGATGGATCCTACACCTGTCTAATGACCCTAACCCTCGAGATGAGAGCATAGCACCGTAATGATTTAAGGTTAAATTAGACATGAAATGATGATACTTTGCATTAAAGATGTCAACATCAGTAACACTGCTCATAAGTAGGTTTTGTTAATCATCCTTTCCAATTCAGTCAAGTTTTGCCAGGCCTACCTACTTCTAAGACTCTTGTAAAATCACATATCGTGGAAAGATATAAATTTTGATACGAATGATCCGCTTGCAAGACCAGTAGCTTGACCTCAGAGCGCCCACTTCGCCTCCAAGCTGATCCGCGATTTAACAGACTCCAACCCCTCAGTTACCTATTCAGTTAAACTCAATATGTGAAATCAACCTAGTCTCATGAAGGCACATATTATACCCAAAACAAACTAGGTTGCTTAAAAACAGCATGCGAGAAAACCTGGATAATTGTCGAAACTATCCAAGGTTAATCTGTCCCGGTAAGAAAGGAGGTCGTGAATCTCCTTGCCCAGAGTTACAATGACCATAAACCGCGTTCCTAATCAAAGTTAATATAGAAACAATCAATATGTGCTTTCACCCCCTTCTCATTATTTTGTAATATTAATTGAATGCCTATTTTATACACATTTAGCAACAGCATAGTCGTTTGTTTAAGGAAGTATAGTAAACCTGAAGGAAACCTTTAGCAAAATTTGGATTATAATAAGCAACTCCTTTGCGCCAAACAAAGCCAAATGCCAAGGCAAGCTTTCTCAACAGGAAAGTATTTAAAACATTAGAATCCAATAAACCAAATAAATTTTAATTTTACGGCTTCACCAGCGAACGCCGAGCTCATGATCTACCAAAGTATAAGATATGCTCTGCCATAGGTATGATTTCAGAGGGGCCGCACGTTTTTATTTTAGTCTAATATGCCTAAAAGCTATTCTGCCTAGTACTAAAATATTTCTGAACTAGAAGGTCAAAATACCTACTTGTTATAGTGTGGGCTGCTTAGTTTACCTACCAAGCAAACCCTGGTGTTAATGTTCTTTCATGAACTGCCTTTCGGCCGCTGACATGGTTCATGTTATGACAACCACTACCATCAGAGATATTAATGACCGAGATCACCTACGTAGGTTGATAGGTAAGTAACTATTTATTTATTTTGTAGTTTTCAGTGCACATAAAATAAAACCGTTTGACTTAAAAGTTTTTTTACCGATTTTTATTTTCTTCTTTTTAGTATTTAGTGAAATTGTCTACCGAATATTCTTCATTCTATTTAATTCATTCAGTGCATCATTATTACATGGTTTCTTACCTGATAATTTAGTACAATCTAATTCCTCAATACATAGCCCTTCCAGAGACTAGACTCGACTTAGAGCCATGTATGCTTGTCCTTCCTCGAACAATTTTGAGCCCAAATATACTACTGCATGGTCGAAGTTGCTGCCCTGCATTTTATGGACGGTGGATGCCCATGACAAAACTAAGGTCAAAATCCTTCTTTCAGCCGTACCATAATTGAATTTTGCTGGAAACTGTATGGCTTTAGGGTAAATAACGTGCATGCCGTTTCTGCCAAAGTCAATTTGAAGTGATGGTATATCTGTTTCGTACATTTGGGTTCGACGGAACTGAGGCCAAACAATTTCTGTAATGTGGCCTATAGCGCCATTTACTAATCCTTTTGTAACGTCAATGTTGGACCGCAACATTACTTTTGCACCTACAAATATTTCAAGTACTGATGGTAAGCCTCCAGTCTTATTTATATCTGTTGGTATTATATTTCATAAATTTAGATTATCTGTATTTTGTGTAGCGTCAATAATTTGATCCTGTGCTTTTATGGTATAAATTCGAGATCCCTTGCTTCGGAACAGATTTAAAACCGCAGCGTTGTGATTGTTTACTTGCTGATTAGTGGGGTATACCCTTAAAGCTTTGTCTGTTGCAAAGTCATCACTTGGGTTTTGAATAATTCTTTGCATCAAAATACTAAAATGGTTAGCGGTTAGCTCACCTATTCTCAAAGCATTTAATATGTCAACGGCGGCCATCTTGAATTTTAAATTTTGACATAATCATCGTGTTTTACTAGTGAAGCCCTTTCATTTGATACCCATATTGAGGGGGTTAAGGTAAAATATGTAATCCGCCATTTTGTATCGGTGGCCATCTTAGATTTATAATGTTATTGATTTTATTATATTGTATTGTCATCTAAATTAAATGTGTGTACCAAATTTCAGATCAATCTGACAACGGGAAGGTGCTTAAATTTCAATTTCTAATTTTGAACCAATAAATAAACAAATAAATTCCGGGGCGAGCTTAATAAAACCGTTTAAAAAAGGGCACATGCATAGCGGCAGCGTCCAAATGCGGCCGAATAAGGGGCGGTTACAACAACTTTTATTTTCAAAACACTGTGTGTAACACTGTTGTATGTTATTTTATTTTATGAAAGTTCGCAATTGTATAATAATATATAGCGGTCAGTATTTTATCTTACGCTAACACGTTTGGTTCGTCTAGCTCCCATCCACCGAGTAACGTGCAATAAGAAACCTCGTTCCCAAAAAAATACCGAAAATGTACGCCTTTTGGAAGTCGGTTAAAATACCTATCTTGAAAATTACCAACGGAACTCGTTTTAACCAATTTTCGTTCAATTTTCTAAAGTTTATTTCAAATTCTAACTAGTAGTGACACACAGAGCGCCATCTGTGCGAGACTATAAAGGATCGGTTGGATTTTTTGTAGAGAAATGGAAGATCTATCCGCTTTTAGAGGTCTTCAGGTAGAAGTGAAACAATGTTGTGTGTTTGAATTGCAGTTCAGGAATGCATGATGTAGGCTCGCTCCACGCTTACTAAAGTACTACAAAAATGCAGACGCTTAGCAGCTAACGGAGCGAGCTATGTCCCCGCGGTAGGCGGGGCGTGGTCGCACGGGCTTTACGGGGGTGAGGTCAGCGGAGTGATTCTGTCCGCAACAATTTGTGAGCGGCCGCCGTGGTGATCGGACGGCTGCGGCTACAGGGCTCCCCCTCAAGCGAAGCGTACCGGTGGTTTGACTCGACGTCCGCTGCGGGTGTGAAAATTTTCTGTGCCAACTGCCTTTTTCAAGGCTTCCGTACGGTCGTCACACACTGTCTTTTCAAGGCACCCGTATGGTCACTACACACTGCCTTTTTCAAGGCAACCATGTTTCCGCAACGATCTTTACTGCAAACTGCCTTTTGTAAGGCATCCTTCTGGTTTCCAACTGCAGGGTGAGTTGGCGTAGTGCACAGCTTCAGGACGTAGGCGGGCTTCAGACGGTCGATAGAGACGTTGGTTTCTCTTCCAGGCAGCTTAATTTTGAAGAATTTATCATTTCGTTCCAGGATTGGGTAGGGTCCTTCGTAGGGAGGCTGAAGTGGTTTCTTCACGGCGTCGACTCTGACGAATACGTTTTCACATGTTGCTAGGTCGTGATGTACAAATGTCTTCAGATTATTCTCGTGTGTAGTGTCTGTGGGTGGAGTTAGGCTTCTGATAGTTGCTTGAAGTTTATGAACGAAATCTTCGTGTAGTGGTATACTTTGTGGTTGGGTAGGGGTTATGAAGATTCCGGGAACACGTAGGGCTGTGCCAAAAGTTAACTGCGCGGCGCTCGTTTTTGTGTCTTCACGCACAGCGTTTCGTAGGCCGAGTAGCACCGTTGCCAGTTCGTCCGTCCATTTTCCGCCGTTTTGCAAACGGGCGGTTAGTGCTGTTTTAAGCGTGCGGTGCCATCGTTCAACTATCCCGTTGCTTTGTGGGTGATAAGCGGTCGTTCTGGTTTTCTCTATTCCTCGTAGTCTAGTTAATGATTGAAATAGCTGGCTCTCAAATTGTCGACCCTGGTCCGAGGTAATAGTTGTAGGGCAACCAAAACGAGCTATCCATTGGTCGTAAACAGTCTTGGCAACTTGTTCCGCTGTTATCTCACTGAGTGGTATTGCTTCGGGTCAACGAGTCGCGCAGTCGATCATCGTGAGTAGGTATCTGTGTCCTTGCGCTGTTTTTGTTAGCGGTCCAACTATATCTATGTGTAGATGTTGAAAGCGTTCGGTTGGCGGGAACGATGCGGGTTCGCTGTGTGTGTGTCGTTGTATTTTGGCGCGCTGGCACGGTACGCATATTTTTGCCCATGTTCCGATATTGGTGTTCATAGATGGCCAAAAGTATTGCTGTTGTATCATCTTGCGTGTAGTTCGTATTCCAGGGTGACTAATATTATGCAGCGCGTTGAATGCTATGCGACGATAGTCATCAGGTAGATAAGGACGGATGTATGCTGTTGATGTTTCGCAGTATATTGGTTTTGTCGAGCCGGGAATTACGATCTTTTTGATTTTTACGTTGGACGATTGGCTGTTGCAGATCTGGGGTAGGCAGGTGTCCTTTTCTTGTGCGCTAGCGAGTTCTTCAAAATTAATTAATGTAGGTACGTCGATTGTTTCAATGCGTGATAGTGCGTCGGCTACGGGGTTGTTTTTGCCGCTTACGTGTCTTATGTCAGTTGTGAACTCGCTAATGAAAAGTAGCTGGCGGGCGCGTCGTTGGGTCTCGCTGTCGGATGGCGGTTTGTGAATGGCGTATGTGAGTGGTTTGTGATCTGTGTAGATGAGTAGATGAGTGTTCGTCCTTCGAATAGCTTCCTGAAGTGTTTAACGGCCATGTAGATTGAAAGTAGTTCGCGATCGAAAGTGCTGTATCGTTGTTGGGCGTCGGATAGTTTCTTCGAAAAATACCCTAGCGGTGTCCACTTGCCGTTAGTGCGCTGTTGAAGGACGGCGCCGACACATGTATTGGATGCATCGCACATGAGTGTGATTGGTTCTGACATTGATGGTGATGGGTGAGCGAGTAAGGCTGCGGTCTGTATGCTGGCCTTACACGCTTCAAATGCTTCTTCGGCCTCTTTTGTCCACTCGATCTTCCTTTTGTCCCGCTTTTTGCAGTTATGTAGGTAAGTGTTGAGTGGTATTTGGAGTTCTGCGGCCTTCGGTATGGAGTCACGGTAAAAGTTAATCATACCGAGGAATCGACGGAGCTCTTCGATGTTTGCTGGCCGGGGGTAGTCAGTAATGGCTTGAACTTTTTCTTGTGGTTGTTTTATACCTTCGGTTGACACGTCATATCCCAGGAATGTCAAATTTTTCTTTCCAAATACGCATTTTGATGGATTGATGGTTATACCATAGGCGTCAAGTCTTTGTAGTTTTCAAATAGTGTTCATGTTGTTCTTCATTTTCTGATCCAATGATGACGTCATCGATGAACGGGAATGCAAAATCGAGTCCATTGAGAACTTGGTGGATAAATCGTTGGAAAGTTTGGCCTGCGTTTTTGAGCCCTGGTACCATTCTGGGAAATTCGAAAAGTCCGAATGGTGTTGTGATGGCAGTCTTTTGTATGTCAGCTTCTTGGACTGGTAGCTGATTGTAGGCTCTGTTTAGGTCGAGTGTGCTGAAGATTTTCTTCCCGTGTAATAAGTACGTGAAATCTTTAAGTCGTGGTACGGGGTATCGGTCGTCTATAGTAACTGCGTTGAGACGTCTGTAGTCGCCGCATACACGTAAATCCCCATTTTTCTTAGGTACCACGTGTAGTGGGCTTGACCATGGACTCTTGCTGGGACGACATAGGCCTTGCTGCAACATATCTTCAAATTCTTTTTTGACGGCCATGTAGCGGTGCGGTGCGAGTGGACGAGTGCGGCAGTGGAGTGGTGGGCCATTCGTTTCTATGTAATGTTCAACATTGTGTTTTGGTGTTTCTTTGAAGCACGATGGGCGAGTAATGTCGGGGAAAGCGGCTAGTATGCGATGGTATTTTTGTTCCACGTCGATGCTGCGTATTGTGGGTTCCGTTGCGTTGATTATTGGTGCCTGTACTGAGAGGTTTGTCACCTTATCAATAAGGCATCGGCTTGCAACATCGACGAGTAGCTTGTGGTGCTTCAAAAAATCGGCTCCGATAATGGGCTTGCTCACTGCTGCGATGATAAATTTCCACTTGTAAGGCCGACGCAGTTTCAAATCCAGCTCCAATGTCTTTTCGCCATATGTTGGAATGACTGTGTTGTTGGCGGCATATAGTGAAAAGTTCGTAGGCTTGGCTTTGATGTTGCCGAACCGCGGTAGTACCGATACGTTTGCACCGGTATCGATGAGAAAAGATAGCCGTGATTTGCGGTCATAGACGAATAGGCGGTGAGAAGTAATGTGGGCGTCGGATTCCGCCGCATCCAACGCTGGGCTTAATTTTCCGCCGGTTTCTGGTAATTGCAGGGATGTGTGCATTTTCTGGCTGCATTTCCAAATCTACGATGATAATAGCAGATAGTTTGGCTGGGATGGTTCTGATTGTATCGCTCTCGGGAACGTGATCTTGATGAGTTACGATAGAAAGGTCTCGTTCGGTGTTGATTATACACCGTGTTGATAGTCTTCAGCTCAGCTATTTCTTGGGTGAGGCAGTCGATTTTTGAGTGAAGCTCGCTGAATGCATTTGTAGGTGATTGTGGCAGTGGCGGTGACGTCGCTCTTGTAGTGACTGCGAAGATCGGGTTTGTTGGTGTGGAGTTTTCGACGACTTTGTCGGCCACCAAAGCAAGCTCACTAAGTTGAGACTGCTTGGCAATATTTTCACTGATGGCCAGTACTGCACGGGCTGCTGGTGGCAGGTGACTGATCCACATTAGGCGGAGCGCTGCTTCAGACACTTTGTTGCCAGCTAGATGTTGCATACGCCTTAGTAATTGTGATGGCTTCAATTCTCCAAGTTCCACTTCAGAGATTAGTCGCTGTAGTTGCCTCTGTTCAGATTCTTCGTATACGTTGAGGAGTCTCTTCTTGATGGTGTCGTATTTGTTGTCAGCGGGTGGGCTTAGTAAAATGTCACTTATTTCGTCGATATCCTGTCGTTCCAGTTGTCCAAGGACGAGTTCATACATCGCCTTGTCGCCTTTTTTCTGTGCCGAGACGATGGCTTCAAACTGGACAAACCATAGCCTTAATCTGTCGCGCCAGAGTGGTGGAATTCTTGGTGTCAAAGCGAGGCCGGATACTTCCTTCAGTTCATGGCTGGCTGCTGCTGCTTTACTGCAATCTTCCATATTGTCTGAGCTTGATCGGCTAAACAGACGAGCAGAGTTTTCTATCCTGCAGGAATTTTGTTTCGAGATGATCCTTTCTTCAGAAGGTGGTTTTCTTGCGGGGTCACCACTTTAGAGGTCTTCAGGTAGAAGTGAAACAATGTTGTGTGTTTGAATTGCAGTTCAGGAATGCATGATGTAGGCTCGCTCCGCGCTTACTAAAGTACTACAAAAATGCAGACGCTTAGCAGCTAACGGAGCGACCTATGTCCCCGCAGAAGGCGGGGCGTGGTCGCACGGGCTTTACGGGGGTGAGGTCAGCGGAGTGATTCTGTCCGCAACAATTTGTGAGCGGCCGCCGTGGTGATCGGACGGTTGCGGCTACACGCTCAACTCCTTAAAATAGTAATAACGCTTTAAACAAATTGTCAACACCGATACGTTTTCAAGAAGCCTTTATTTCTTGGTGTTACCACTCTCGGAAACATAAATTGCACAACCTTTTAGTGTTGCCATTTGAATAATAGTTTTGTGCCATCTCGCGACACCTTGTGGTAGACAAGGATTATGAAAACTTGCTTTGACATTTTCATCAGAACGATCAAAATATGCTTTAGCAACAGCCCTTGCGTCTTTTGTTCTTACATGACACACACATGCAAACAAAACTGACATCGACAAATGACAACAAAATAAATAAAGAAATCGAATGGCTTAAGATGATCTTCGAAAATGAACTTGAAAAGTGTTCCCCAGCGAAACACAGTTTCAATAAAAGAACTTCTGTATTTCAGGTTATCCAAGCGTGCAGAAAACCATCCCGTACGAGGCCATCGCATCGCTGCCGCACCTAAAGACAGTGAGAATCGTCGGGGCTCAACTGACACTCACACCGGGACTGTTGCAGGTACTAGCCGCAACACACACAAATACACGGTGACAGGGGAAGACTGGGGTTTTAGTTTATTTTTTTTTGACGTGATATTTGCTGAAGTCCACTGTAACCGAGACTTCAATCTTTATGTCCGCATCTTCCGAACCTTGCCACATACCAGAAACAGTGAAATATCCCCGAGGCACCAGTTATGAAGTTATAAAGATCCAGTTCTGTTGGAATGAATTGCAACACTATAACAATATTGCTACGAGGGATGTGTTAAAAAGACCTGTTTTATTATCTTCGGTGTTTAAGTTGTCATTTGTTTGTGTTATTTTGTAAGTATTGAAAAGTAATCAATTATTGTTATTTACTAATCCCTTTGTATTTATGGCTGACCTTCGAGGAATACTTTTTTTCTCTTTATTTTGAAGGGACTTTGATTTATAAAAAATATGTCAGCACCATTGTACCTAATGAGTAAATAAATCAAATTATTTCACTTACACCTATTAACTTTAATTTGGTTTGGATTGGATTGGATTTGGTTTGGAAATATTCTATATTATATAGTAGATATCAAGTTTTATTTTAACAATACTACTTGACTCTCGACATCTAAGTCTTCCGTGATCACGGCTACTGAAAAGTAGCCGAAACGTCGGAATACATACATACATACATACATACATAACTTCACGCCAGGTCCCTTGCGGGGTAGGCACGAACAACAGAGCGCCATTTAGGCTTATTCTTACACACCTCACTTGCTTCTTTGACATTCATAGTTCTTGTCATGCACGCTCGTCTGTTCTTAAGGCTCCTGACATCACCTTCTGCTAGTACACGATCAATTTGATCATGGAAGGTGTGTCGTGGCCTTCCGCGACTTCTGCATCCATCCACTTTTGCATTGTATATCTGTTTAGTCATTCTTTCATCATACATTCTTTCCACATGCCGGAACCACCGGAGCATTCCTTTCCTTACCTTCACCCCGACACTCTCTTTCAGACCAACTCTCTTTCTTACTTCGGTATTACGAACGCGGTCCGCGAGCGTCACTCCGCAGATTTTGCGCAGTGCTCGCATCTCGACCGCGTTTACTTTACTTTCGTGCTCTCTATTCCATACCCAACTCTCGCTTCCATACGTGAGCGTAGGTACCAGCACCGCGTTGTGTATGGCAAGCTGGGCCTTCTGGCTGAGGTTCTTAGCGCCTAGAAGTTTACCTAACGCTCCATTCACACTATTCCCCAAATTCACTCTTCTTTCTATATCAGCGGTGTACCTTCCATCCCTGCTAAAAGCACATCCGAGATATACAAACTCATTCACTTGTTCCAGCATAACATCATCGACCATTATCCTTGCATTCGTTCTGGTTGTTTCTCTTTCAAACACCATCACCTTTGTTTTCTTCGCATTCAAACGTAAGCCTCTCGCCTGACAGTCATCTTTCATCATTGTGACTAGTGTTTGCAGTTCTGATGGCGATTCGGCTAAAAGCACGGCATCATCCGCATAAAGCAAGCTGCTAACAACTAGATCACCCATCCGCACACCAACATCCATCAATCTTAATCTCTGGAGACAATTGTCCAGATATAGGACAAACAGCAAAGCCGACAGCACGCAGCCCTGCCGGACGCCAATATTGACGTCAAACCAGGGCGACAGGCTGCCGTCCACCCGCACGCATGCCATACAGTCCTCGTAAGTGGACTGTACAGCACGCAGCAAATGGCCATCAATCCCATATCCGGGCAATATGTCCCAGAGGTCCTTCCGCACAACCCTGTCAAATGCTTTCTCTAGATCCACAAAACCGCAGAAAACCTTCCGGCCCGTAGCCAGCTGCTTCTCCACGATATTGCGGAGCGAGAAAACTTGATCCATACATCCCTTTCCATTTCTGAAGCCTCCTTGTGCATCCCACAGTAATCCATCGGACACCACTCTCATTCTCCTTTCAACAATTTTCGCATACACTTTAGATGCTGTGCTGATCAAACTGATGGCCCTGTAGCTGGCGCACTCCATACGTGACCCCTTGCCTTTATGCAAGGGCACGATGACAGCGCGCCTCCAGTCGTTGGGAACCTTTCCCGTCCTCCAGCACAAGTTGCATAAGGACAGGAAAGCGTCCCGGACGCAGGTGCCACCATATTTGATCATCTCAGCAGACACACTATCGATTCCTGCTGCCTTTCCATTTTTCAGACTTCTTATCGACCATTCGATCTCTTCCAAAGTGATCTCGGATGCTGACTCCTCGAAGTCAGTCACAGACTCAGTCGTGGTGCCAGCATCCGGGATAGTATCATACATTTCTCTAAAATATTCACTCCATCGCGCTAAAACCTCTTGTGGGTTAGCAAGAATGTCCCCTGCTTTAGTTTTAATTCTTTCCATTCTGGAAGCTGACGAAAATCCCCGAGACTTCTTAACCTCTCTCCAAAAGAGTTTGGTATTTGCCTCGAAGTTCTCCGTCAGCTTCTCTTCTTCTTTCAATTTTATTCTTTCACGCTTCTCTTTCACTAAAGCTTTGGTTTCATTCTTGCAGAGGCGATACATTTCTTTCTTCATCTCTTTCATGCTGTCATTCTGATGCAAAGATGCAATATAATCCAGCCAGGCTTTTCTCTTTCTCTCTACGCTAGATTTAACATCCGCGTCCCACCATTCGTCTCCTTTCGTTGTTATATGCCTCTTTGCGCATCCACATGCTTCTTTTGCGCTTTCCACTATACTTTCTTTCATACTATCCCAGTCATTATCCACATCTAAGTCGGAGAAGTCCGCTTTTGCAAGCCTTTCTTCGACTAGGCGCGCATACATACTCCTTACACTAACATCTTCCAATTTTTCACATCTTATTCTTTCAAGCTCCCCGAAATTGGTACGCTCTCGCCAGTGCCTCCACTTCTTGAAAAGACCCACAAACCGGCTTATCACCAGGTAGTGGTCCGTTCCAAGAGTGGGGCCTCTGTAGGCTCTTGTATCCATTATTGTGTATCGGAGGCGACTATCTATTAAAATCAGATCAATCATACTTTTCTGTTCATTCATTCTCCATGTATACGTGTGGATATCCTTATGATGGAATAAGGTGTTCGACACAAGCAAGTTTCTTTCCATGCATACGTCTATGATTGGCTTACCAGCATCGTTCGCTCTCTTGTCGCCATAGGGTCCAAGGACAGCCTCAAAGCCGTCTCGTTTGGTCCCCACCCAGCCATTAAGAGCACCACACATAATTAGTCTTTCGTTCCCTTCAGCCAGATCCAGAATTTCTCTCACAGACTCCCAAAACTTCTCGAGTTCTTGGGGATCCGCTGAGCTTACGGGAGCATAAGCTGCGACCAGAAAAACTCGCGTGATCCCCAGTTTTAGACGGACCCAAAGAAGTCTCGGGTTCACCAGACAATAGTCTTTCACTCCAGACACAAAGCGGGATGAGAGTACGACGCCTACCCCCCCACTTGCACGCTTGTCCAGGTCCACGCCGGACCACAGAGCAAGCATGCCATCGGGGAGGTCATCGACGTCACACCCCTTCCGCTTTGTCTCTGTCAGACATAAGGCATCCAGGCTTCTCTCATTCATTATATCAATCATTTCGTCCATCTTATCTTTCATTCCACCTCTCACATTCCACGTGCCTATACGGCACTCTGCTCCTCTCGACCCGCCAGGTTTGGCGCTGCGTGAAGGGTGGCGGCCCCCTTCGCCGCATGCGCAAGAGTCCACACCGACGGGGGCGCATCGGTGAGCGTCGCCTGCGGGGGACGCCCTATCATGCTCTGCAGTCAGGTGAATCTCGGTCAGAATTGTGGCCCTCTGGGCCAGCGGGGATCGCGACGAGCACGCTTCTGACATGACCCCCGGACGTCGGAATAACAAAATTTAAATAAATTACCGCGCTTCAAACCGTTAAAAGTATCATTTTATCTGTTCTAGTATGTTCGAATAAAGCTCAGTTAATCATTTTAATTGAATTCCTGTTGGAATAATTATTATAACACATATATTGGTATAACTGGATTTTTATATGAAAAAACACCTTTTAAGCAACTGAGTATCGCTGCAATATGTTGTTTTGGAATATATTTTGAAAGGTGTGAAATATCCAATCGGCAGGCGCCGCTGCTGAAAGAGTTGTGGCTGATGTCTGATGCCATCTCCGAGGTGCCCCCGGGCTTCTTCAGGGGCCTCCCCTCCTTAGACTCCCTGCGACTCTGGAATAACGCCATCGTGGACATAAGCAACGACACCTTCGCTGGTATGTATGCTGCATCCACTCCCTGTGACGTTATTGGTAAGCATTCCTCTTCTCCCCAAACTCAATTCGGAAACTGTTATGTCCACCTAAATTTTGCAAATCTTAGTCACAATAACCGGAAAATTTGTTTTTAATTTTTTATTTCACATTATTTCATTAATAATTGTTGTTTCTGAAGCCACGGGCATGTCAAAGTAAAGGACCTTAGAGAAGTTTACGTTTAAGCAAAACAAATTCAAATGATTTTTTACTGAACATTTTAAATATTCAAATAAGAGAAAGATCATTCACAATAATCACAGAGTACATTAATAAAATAGAAGAATGTAATAAAAAAATCGTTTACCTCATCTTATCGTGGGGCAGCGAGATGTGCCACCGATGTGGGTTCTGTATCTGGTGGAGCTAAGGTAAAGACTGTACTCTGGTGTACTCTGGTCATATTACCGGTACACCAATGGGCACTGCGGAGTGCCGACTCTCACGACAATCAAAATGGACGGGAAACGGGAAGGATTATTTACGCAAGTGTTGTACTTACACAACCCTATGTGTCCCTACCCCTACACGTATTAATTCATAATTTTATTTCCACTCCAAATATCAGCATTGAGTGTCGATTAATATGATGTTGCCGGCCGCAGGTTTGGACAAGCTCCTTGTGCTGAATCTAGACCGGAACCGCATCTCTGAGCTGCGGGGGGGCGCGCTGTCCCCCCTCCGACGGTTGGAGACACTGCACATCGAAGACAACCCTCTCACGCGTCTCCACGATGGGTTCCTCCAGGGTTTGGACCAACTGCGGGAAGTGAGCACCATTTTCAATATTTCGCACATAAATGATATCCCAGTAGTTGAATCAAATAACAGAGGTTCGAACCTTGACCGAATAATATCATTGTATCGTTTTGGTTCCTAATGTGATCAGCTGTGATACCGGAGTGAGACCATAAACCCAGAAAGTATAAAGTAAGCTTCGTTCGCGTCGCCACGATGACGCCATGTTTGTTAGTGAATTTCAAAGGCGGCCTAAAACGCGCAGCGCCACGCGTTTCGTTATATTCACCTATCCCTAGGAAAGGACGTCATTTGTCTCATGATTAATTTTGTCAGGTGATAAATGGGAGTTAGTTTCCAAACAATACAAAAATAGTTATTGATTGATTGACTTGATGAAACGAAAAAGCGACACTAAAAAGAGATAACAATATAAATCAATAGAACTAAGTCTGTGCGAGAATGAGATAGAAAACATAATATATATTCATTTGAACACTATGTTCATACAAATAGAGTTGGAAATGTTTGTTTCCCACCCCTTATTACACTTGGTTTCACTTCCACTGCATGAACGGCATCGGCTCGTTCCAAGTCTTTGGGGCATAACTAGTCTAATAAGAAATAAGATCCTTTGTCAACTTACTCTGTAAATACAAAAATTAGTTTTGTTACATTGGTACACAGACTTATAAATAGGAAAATCTGTACAAACATTTGTGCATGTAGTTTATTGTCTATGGCTCGTTCCAAGTCACACTGTTCTTGTTGGTAATACTTAAGTTATTAAAAACAACTTCAAAACCTTTGAGTAATATTAAAATTATTACACAAAAAGCAATTAAATCATAATGATCAGTTTAACAAGATAGGGTCATATTTTTTATCTGATATCCCCAAAACACGCACACATTGACAGTTTTTGGAAAGTGAATATAGCAGTGCATTGTAGACATGTTATTCCTCAATAGCCTCATGTGACGAGCTGGAATTGAACGAACGAAGTTTCAACTTTCCCCATATCTGCCTGAGACCTCACGGCACCATTGCAACGCTGAAGAGCACTGCCTCCAATGACCTCTCTGGATAGCCCTGATCGACTCCCCGGTAGCTGCTTCTGTAGCTCGTCTTATAGCCATCTTCTTCATCGGTCCTCATGATTCCATAGTCGTGTATGGCCGTTCCGGCGTTCCCCTGACATGACCCTCGTGGTTGTTAACCTTGCTTCTGGCGATCTCGTCGTCGCCTCGACGCATCTACCAAAACTTTATTTTCCAATCGCACTTCTGTTACCAAATGTTACTTAAATGTAAACATTTGTGCGCTTCAATGAAGTAAAACATACTGTACTTAGTCATCGACCATATTCTCCACCTAAGTTACCATGTTTTGTGCAAGTATCTTTATTACGTTATTTATTTGAATTTGAATGTTAATTTGTAATAATACAAATTCTCTGACCTGTTTATTTAACGCGTCCACAGATAGAGATAACGAGCTCGGAGCCGTTGGTCTTGGGCCCTCGAGCATTTGCGGACCTGAAGTCTCTCCTCTACTTGATACTGCAGGACAGCCGCATCCAGGAACTCAACGACACCGTCTTCCAGGGTTCCAAGTTAGTACAGAAAGTGAGCTTGAAGCAAAACCAGCTGGAACGCCTTCATCCCGAAGTGTTCAGGGACCAGACAGAGTTGAACACATTGGATCTCAGCAATAACCGACTGGCGAATATCCCCCAGGACCTGTTCAAGACCCTGCTGAAATTAGAAAACCTGGACCTCTCCCATAACCAGCTCGAGTGCCTCGACTTGTGAGTGAAATCAATTTTTGTATGTTTCGTTAAATGCGATGTTTCTTTTGGAACGAGGTGGCGCTGCTATCTACGTAAACATTTGCTCCGTACAAATAAATTGAAAAAAATATAAACAAGTCACTATTTAAGAGTTAAAGTAAATATATACGTTAATATACATCTAAATCGAAGTTAGTATCGTTTGTGAGAAAATTAGTGTACGAAAATTGACCTAAAAGTGAAGAAATAAATTAATAAATAATATTTTTATGAAAATGAAAAATTACGCTGGACGCATTGAAGCGAAAATATAAGTTAAAAATTAAGTTTAAATCAAGATCGAAACAAAGCGAAATTTTAAATTTAGTAGCATTGATGTAACAATAATAAAGGTAGATACGTTATGTCGGAACAAACCGAGCATCAATATTGGCCAAATGTACTTACACATAACGTTAACGTGTCGCAAAAGGTACTTTTGAAAAGACAAAACGTTTTTAATAAAGAAAGCAATACCGGTAAGCTAAAGCAAAAACAAGAAGGTATATGTCACATCGCTCCGTATCGTGTATTTAGTTCACTGACACAGAATCACAAAAGAGACATGCGTAGTAAAATTATAATTTAAATGAATATGAAAAACATAGATACTTACTATAACTTTTACCATTTTCGATGGATTTTATTTTAATTTAACTTAATTTGCTTTATGTTTCCATAGATTTTAGATTAAAATCTATTAGAGTTCGTTATAAATGAATAATTAATTCTACAGGAAATAATTTAGGATATGTTATTAACATTAAATAAAACAGACATCTAATCAAAATCATACAACAATAATTATGATAAAATAAATAAAAAAATAAAGGTGATAAATACACACTATTATACATACAGTTTTAACATTCTTATTAATTTCCTTTTTATAAATTAATATTTTAAATAAATTCATGACTTGTGATTTTAGATTTAACTCATTAAGTTGTTCGAGAGATATATATTCTAATAATAAATAATAAAAACACGTTTAAACGGTTCTAAGCGCGGTAATTTATTAAGTTTTGGTTTGTCCGACGTTTCGGCCGCTTTTTAGTGGCCGTGGTCAACTTCCATCCATTTTAATATAATATAAAAAAATATCAATTATCTCCTAATCCATTGAAATCTTACAATTTAAGGACCGAATATTGCATTTTTAGAGGACGAAATTTTGTTTTTGGGACATGTGTGGGGGGTCAATAGAAGCTGTGGGGTGGCCACCCTTGTCCCCCGGCCCCCATCTTGGAAAAACTGATGAAAACACTTTTTTCGCGATATCTCGGAAACTATGGATCTTACAAAAAAATTGTAAAGTCATAATTTGTAGCAAATTGTTTTGCCTACAAATATGTTTATATAACTTTTTGCCCTAAATTAAAAATTAAGAATACCATACCGAACGCGACCAAAAGCAGTCGATTTGCGATCTGCTCCTCGGCAAAAAATTCAAAATAATAGGTTTTTTTAATAGTACAGAGTCGTGCGTAGTGTCGAATTGTGCGAAAAAGTGAGGCGCAGGTGCCTAAGTTAAAATCAGATCTGTGGCAATTCGAACTAAAAAATTATAGTGCAAAAACGAAAATTTAGATCTTTAAAAAATTATAACTCGAAAACGGAATCAACAACCCTACATTTTTATCGGCGGCTTTGGTGGGGCTCTGGTGCCTCCACATGGGAAAAATACAAACATTCGGATCCCAACTCGAACCATAAAGATATTCAACCGGAAGTGAAAACACGTGGACTGAAAACTGGCAATTTTAGACTTCTTCAAAATTAAAAATTACCCAACGATAGAGCATCAAAAAGTGAGTAAAACGTGCCAGATACAATCTTAGAAAAATTTATAAAAAGTCCATAAAAAATTAAAAAGAGAAAAGTTTTCGGACTTTTCGGTTTTTCGGCCTTAAGTCGAAAAATCTGTTCAGGACCTAAAAAAGTGCCGCGGTAGCCACCTGGGGATGGCAGAGACGCGTCGTTTGACGCCTCATTCGCGTCCATCCGTGAACACCCGGCTTCGCAAACACAAGAAAAACAAGTACCTAACCTCAAAATTGCTCCGCCATTTGTGGAGCAATTGGATTGAGGTTAGGTACCATTGAAGACATCTTCCGGCGAAGACCAAAACTGCTCTCAGCAGAATTTTACGTTAGATAGTTTTTAATTATTAGCTTTTTTTTATTGCGGGAGATCAGCAGACAGGCAGACGGCCCACTTGATGGACAGCGGTTACCATCGCCTATGGACATTTGCAACACAACAGGTGCTACGAATGCGCTGCTGCTCTCTTTAGGGAGCCTGGAACCTGGTCACTAATGCCGGAACACAACACAAGGTTGTTATAGCGACATACTCTAGACCAGGGGTGGTAGCCATCCAGTCGGGCAAATGCCCTACCACCTGGCTGTGGGTTGTTCTGTCACCTCTTACGACAGGCCGCCGGGCCGCAGGAAATTGTATTCTTTCTCCGTTCCTGCACGGATAAAACTCTAGCTATTAGAAAAATAAACTTTGACCTCGAATATCTTCGCAACTATCTGTAGCGCGTGGGTTTTGGGATTGCAGTTCTAAGCGCGCTGAGGAGCTCTACCCAGCTGCAGCAAAACCCATTTTTTGTTGGAACAAAACTATTAAATAAAAATCCAAAAACTGGATTTTTCGAAATTTTTTGACTTGTTCCCAAATTTTGTATTGGGAAAAATTATTTTATTTACTAGTAATATAGAGCAACATTTTAGGCATCGACTGGATTTTTTTGGAGAATTTTAGCGCTGATAGTTACGGAAATATTGAATTTTAGGCTAATTTTGTCAATAAATAGATAAATATTAGACATAAAATTATTTTAGCGATAGCAACGCTGAGGACTCGTCGAGACCCAGAGTTTGAGCCCAAGTACGACGCGCTCCGGTCAATATTGACCAAGATCACTTTTTTGAAACCTTTTGGTTAAGGGCGCCATATTGGAAATTTTTATTTCCAAATTACTCATTGGCGTTTGGGCGCAGAGTGACGGGGTTTTCAGTGCAGCTATCAGCCAGGGCTTCTGCAATAGACTAGCCACTTATTTGAGGTCAAAATTTTTGACATAAACCCCCACTGTAGCGGGGTGTAGATTGAGTCGGGCATACGCCCAGTTGAAGTCCGAGCGAAATAGGACAGATATTGACCGATATACGGCCAATTTGCGCCGGTCTCTGACATTTCGGCGGCCATTTTGAAATTTTTAACTTGGCATATCTCCGGAACTATAGGTCACAGAGAGGCGGGGTTTTCTTTATAGATATCAGCTCACCTAGGAGCATCGTATCTCGGTGTCAAACCCCGGAAATCACAAACCAAGATTGTCTGCCTAGTTTTCAGTCTAGACACACAGAGGACCTCGAGGGCATCGGGAAAAACCCAAACACCAGGGTACTGTAATCGGTAGGACCGGAGATATAGGCGGTCAAACATTTAGTTTGACAGTTCGGCCGCACATCTTGGAAAACTTTGACGGGCGATAACTCCCGAACCACTGGGCGCACGAGATCGCGGTTGGTTTCAGAGTGAAGCCCTGTGACCAACTGCAAAGTGACCGACTACGCTCAAAAAATCTGAGTTTTACGGCCTAAAATTTTTTGTGTTGTTTTCTAGACCGGATTTAGACCGGATTTAGAGCGTCATAACGAGCCCAAACACGCCTTTTTTGAGGCTATATTTGACCTTCCAGGAGGATTTTTAAACTTCTAACTAAATTGCATTTGACAGCGGACCATACTACCTAGCGTAGTGGACTTTGGGCTCGCTTCACTTGGCAACTCGAGCACTATACACAGGAACCCCCCTTCACCCCTTACCTCCCCCCAAAACTATTCTGCTCGTAACTTGGTGGTTGTTGGACTTAGGATAGCTGTGCTTGGTATTGCCAGAACCGGCTCACCGAGGCTAACAATCTGAACCCGACAGAATAGCGATTTTCACATACTCACCTCACTTACCTCACAAAACACTTTACATTCACTACTCACGTATACAGTTACACACAAACACGTACCCAAGGCACTTACCTTAGGCACAAGCACACTTGCTTCACTTACCTCACATACAAAACTTTCAAAACACACACACAAGCTTCCCGAACACACCTGACACACTTACCTCGCACACAACTAAAAATAAAAAACTTACCTTACACTTGCCTTATCCAATTTCCCGCGTTTTTCTATCCTTGACGCTTGGCGCCTCCTTCGGGGCACCTGTAAACATAAATATTGTAATTAGTTAAGATAGTTTTAGGTTGTATATATAGATCACTTTGACAAATAAATTAAAAAAAATTGTTTTATTTATTGTTGACTGGCTCAATATACGTTGTACTATCTATTTTATTTTTACATTTTGACACATCGACTCAGTGCTATTGCGCGAGCCGAATAGTATAGGACCCACGTGATACTATTTTTAGCTAGCACATATCGCCTTTAAAATGTTCCGGACACCTGCAAAACAAAAGCAGCCGCCAATCGCTTTTGAGGACATGGAGTTTGAGAGTAGTCCTGGCTCATCTCTCAGCCTCAGCCCCGGTCCTAAACCGACACAGAAAAAGAAGGCGGTATCTCTTAAGGTCCCCCTGCCGCCCAACAAGGCCATAAACGCAGCTGCCGGCCCTAGCAAAGAGCCTGTAGTAAACAAGACTTTTACAAAGAGAACGCCGCCATCAGAGCTACCAAAGAAAGTGGCAGGCACTACTAACGTGGTGCACAATAAGAGGTACGACCGCTTATTCGAGGCCAAAGAACAACTAGAGGCTTCCACTGAACATCTTAACAATTCCAAGAACCTCAAGACGGAGATTAAGCAGAGCGTAGCATACGCGGTCAAGCGTATGTACGCCCTGCTTTGTCAATGTCATAAGGACCTTGGGCAAGCTCTAATAGATTTAGATTTAGACCAGAAAGCGGGGAAGGGCCAGAGTACGAATAACCTCGAGCAGGTTATTCTTAAGCACAGGGAGAATGTGAGCGAGAAGTGCGTGCCGCCTAAGAGCTACGCGAGAGCAGTGTCTAAGGGGTCCGGGGCTAGGCCCCAAACCTACAGGACGTTGCATTCAGTGGCGATAACAGCAGAATCGGGTGACTGCACGGCCGATGAGACCCTCAAAGGCATCAAGATGGCGCTTAACGCCAAAGAGGTGGGGGGGGGGGTTGAAGTCGAGCGAGTCAGGAAAGCCAAAGATGGAAAGGTATTCGTCAGCTGCAAGTCAGTGGAGGAACGCGACAAGCTCAAGACCAGGTTGAAGAGAGAAAGGGCGGACTTAGTGGCAGAGGACATCACCAATAAGAGACCTATGGTAATGATAACGGGTGTCCTCAAGGCGCATACGGACGACAACCTTCACAGAGCCCTCAGAAACCACAACAGAGCGGTGTTTGAGGGCCTTGGGGAGGAAGATGACTTTATGGAGATCGCCTATAAGATCCGAGGACGAAACCCGAATACGCACAAAGTCGTGTTCAAAGTGTCACCGGCCCTTTGGAGGCGGCTCACTGAAGTAGGTATGGTGAGGATCGACCTACAAAACTTGCACGTGACAGATAGCTCACCACTAACGCAGTGCACCATCTGCCTGGGCTTCGGGCATGGCAAAAAGCTATGTACGGAGACCCAGGTAATGTGTAGCCACTGCGGTGGCCCCCACACTAGAAACGAGTGTGTAGAATATGCGGTGGATGCGCCACCCAAGTACAAAAATTGTATATAAGGGAAAAGGGCAGAGGCAGGACATAACGCGTTCAGCGAGGCCTGCCTCTGCCCAGTCAGAAAGCGCTGGGATAACATAGTGCGCTCTACCGTAGCCTATAGCTAAAACAACGACCGGCGACAACAAAATGGCAATGGACCGAAAGCCGCAACTCGTCGACACAATAGCTGCAATTATAACTTGGTAGCAATACCGAAATAGACAACAAGGGCGGCCTACGGTCCCACCATTTTGCGTGAAAACCGGAAGTTGGATTAGACAATAGGCAACTTCGCAGGGGCTACATTTATGTCGTGGTGGCGACACAGCGGAAGTCGGGACCTGCAACTGTGGTTTACAAATCACACAACCATACAAAAGTCATTGAACACAGCAAACAATCACACAAACATAGCCAACATAAACCAACACCAACCAACCAAACGCAAAACCAACAAGTAAAGACGGACACTCAAACTATTCATTATGTAACAAACTGCTTTTAGTGTAGAAGCAGTTAGCTCACGTAACACATCATCATCATCATCATCCGAGCGTTAAATCCCGGTTGCGTTTGGAGCGTTCACTCCGACGCCCAGGGTCCGCTTTCCTACTTTTTCTACTCCACTTCGTGCGGTCTTCAGCATCCCCCGTTTTGAGACCATTGGCCCGCATATCATCCTTCACGACGTCAAGCCAGCATTTTTGGGCCTTCCCCTTCGACCGGGACCTGGCGGAGGCGGCATGGCTAGACATTTGTTCCCCACGTAATTAGCCGGTCTGCGTAAAACGTGGCCGTACCAACGTAAGCGACACTCTTGCAGTTTTTCTGCTATGTCACGGACATGAAGACTGCCGCGGATGCGGGAGTTCCTGACCCGGTCTTTCCGCGTCACGCCACATATCTATCGCAGCATATTCATCTCCGTGACACGCAGTTCTTGCTTGTGTCGCTCAAGTACTGGCCACGCTTCACTGCCATACAAAAGGACAGGTCTAATGATGGATTTATAGACCTGTCCTTTTAATTTGGGCATTTTGGGGTCACAAATGACACTTGTCACCTCACGCCACTTGACCCAAGCTACTGTGATACGGGCCTTGACGTCGAGGTCGATATCCCCGGACGCACTAAGGACAGATCCCAAGTACTTAAACTGATCCGTGCGCTCGACCGTATCTTCGCCTATGCGCACGGATGTGGGATCTGTAGTGTTGCATGCCAAGTACTCAGTCTTCGCCACATTTAGTTTCAAACCGCCGTTCTCTAGCGACCTCTTCCACGCATTTACACGTCCCACCAGGCGCCCCCTGTCCGAATCTGCACGCGCGATATCGTCAGCATACATGAGCAACCATGGAGGTTGCTTATGCGCATCTCTGATGTTGTTCGACACTTCGTCTAATATCACGCTGAACAGAAACGGACTAAGGACCGATCCCTGATGCACGCCTACAGTAAAGGGGAAGGGTGTAGTGTCGCCAACAGCGGTCCGAACTATGGAATCGGAATCACGGTACATATCTCGGATAATGTCAATATAGGTTTCTGGCACCCCTTTGGACCTCAGTGCCCACCAGATCATCACGCGAGGAACACAGTCGAAGGCCTTCTGCAGATCCAAAAACAGGAAATGCAATGGAGTTCAGGTAACACAATGCCAAGCATAACATACATGCGCTAAAAGACAGTTTGACACATGCAGACATAAATACGTAAAACGCATACACACAAGAAACACACACAAGAACACACGCAGAACATCAGAAATACTTACCAGTTGCAGTCTCCCGAAAGGTAGTATAGTAACCCGTGCGGGCCGCTGTATCAAACGGCCTAATAGGTACGTGGAACACGAGGGGCAAAGGGGAAGAGGCACTCCGACGCAAGCCGCGGGTGTCGTCTCTCACAGAGTCCGCGTATAGCCCGCGTAGTGGAGGGTCGCGTGTGTGAATATATTTCCGGGCCCTTTTCCCACGTGTTTCGCGAGATCTTCCGAAGGAGGCTTGCAGCCCCTTTCGTGCATATATTTAACTTGACTTTTTCTTCTGATAATATCAGTCCCCCTGACAATAGTAGTAGATAAACCTGCAACAACAAAAATGGCATTAGAATATAAATAGAAAATACAAATATATGAAGCAGCAACAAAAAGTATTAACATACAAGTGCATAATATACGAACACTGCAGTTATATGCTTGAGTATATTTACTGACAGCGTCAACAACTAGAAATAGTATTAGTTCTAGTACTACCTTAAGAATAAGCTTGTAGCACGTCAAACATAATAAACAAAATAGAAATAAAGAAATACATATAAGAAAATATGTTTATTTATTATAACATAGCATAATACAATAGAATGTAAGTTGTAATTAAACATGTTATTATAAATTGTAAATTAAAATTTTGAGTAAACAGCCCGTTAGACAAATTTGGCACACAAAATTGTAAAGTAGAATAAGTTAAATATATATATGTATATATATAAGAAACATGTACATAGCATTTAAGTTACAACTGTAAGCAAAATAAGCATAAAGAAAAGATTGACTTTGCCTTACCCTATGGCGGAGACACCCGGGTCTACTAAAAAAAAAAAATAATTAAAGAAGTTATAAGCAAAAAAGTGATTTTTTTTATTCATTCCTAACTCTTTTCTTTACCATAGAACTTGCCAAATTTATCTTATCGAATGTTAAGCAGATAGAAAAGGTCTCCCAGTTTCCCAGCCACCTATGGGGTAGAGTCCGTAGGCGCGTTTTATATGTATGTTGTGGCGAAACATGCAGCAACATTATAGAGATATCAAAGTTAATGGAAGAAAATTAATTGGAAGAAGTTCATCTTCCAATTAATTTTCTTCTTCTTCCAATTTTAACTCCTGTCATTCCTCAAATTTTCACATTATACGTTGATTTCGATTCTGAGCCACAGCCTGGACCATCGAAGAAAAGTCGATTCGAGTAGCTAGCAAATAAGTGATTAAAAATATGATAATGTCGAGGATTACCTTATAAGCAAGATGTCCGTGAAGTAGGCCTACTGGGGATACCACGTAAAAAAACGCGCCTACGGACTCTACCTCATAGGTGGCGGGGAAAACGGGTGACCTTTTCTACCTGCTTAACATACGATAAGTCAAATTTGGTAAGTTCTATGGTAAAGAAAAGAGTTAGGAATAAATAAAAAAATTCTCACTTTTTTTGCTTATAACTTCTTTAATTTTTTATTTAGTGCAAAAAGTTATACAAACATATTTGTAGGCAAAACAATTTGCTACAAATTATGACTTTACAATTTTTTTGTAAGACGCATAGTTTCCGAGATATCACGAAAAAAGTGTTTTCACCACTTTTTCCGAGATGGAGGTCGGGGGACAAGGGTGGCGACCCCACAGCTTCTATGGACACCCCCCCCCCCCCACACATGTCCCAAAAACAAAATTTCGTCCTCTAAAAAATGCAATATTCGGTCCTTAAATTGTCAGATTTCAATGGATTAGGAGAGAATTGCAAGGAGTAGTCAAAATTTTACCTCAAAGTACCTATTAGGACGAAGGTTACACAGTAGTTTTGTTTAGTTAATTATTGGGAGGCTGGTGAAACAAGCTAAGCTTTTTAAATGAATAACAGCATTGTTTTTCAAATATGAAAGTGTCAATAACCTATAATACTTTATATACATTGTTTTTGTGTGTTTTCTTCGTATTTTTGATGCTCAAATTTACAAAATACGCAAAGCAACAAAGGTGTCATCTTATTTTTCGAATTACAGATAATAGTGAGTTAATAAAAACAGTCATCGAACACTGTTCAGTGTTCTTCTGGTAACGGAAAATAGTGCATAATTGCTTGTCAACTTCACAATAATATTTATCATACAGCACCATCTATTGTGTAAGGGCCTGTCCGCACAGCGATATTTCACAGCACGATTATTCACGCGTATTAAATTCCGCGACCGGAATTACACCTAGTACGCACTGCGAATAAAATTTCGTACTATTATTTTCCAGTTTAATTCAGTTCTCGGCTGAGACGCACGTGTAAAATGGACATCCGAACTGAAATTTTAATTTATCTAATGCTAAAGGCGGCAAAACAGACGTATCAAAAGATGACATGAACATTGGATTCACCCACTTACGGCATTAAGACCCATGAAAGGATTTTTTTACATAAAATATCAAGAGTTACGATAATACAGCAAAAAGTTTTTTGGCTATTACACAATGACAAAAAAAACATTCGATAATTTACTACAACTTTCAATATCGACGTTGCACGACTGAGCGAATCCCGCGAATTTTATTCCACAGTGCGAACATAGCCATAGTTACTGGTTGAAAATAATGGACTGTAGGTAAATTGGTTAGGAAAACTTTCTTATCACTCACTTGAATTTTTATGTTTTTAAGCTTCTTGGGCCGGCCCGTGTTCTTTCTTCGAATCTTCTTGAATTTTTCACCACATAAAACTTGAATAACTTGATACAACACTCTGGATTAGACCTTTTATGAAAGAAAATAAATTTTGCGGGAGCGGGCAGCGCAGAGCAATATCAGCGCGGGCGCGCGAAGAAGAAAGGGAGGGGTGCGGGGACGCCAATACGGCATTAATGTGGCACGTCACTGTCACTGCGGTTTATATTTTTTTTTTGCTGTAAGGCTTTGGCCTTAACAGTTACTGTATAAGGTACAAAATATTCGCGCGAAAATTAATCGCACCTGCGGCTACTCCTATAATGTTTGTTGGCGCGAGAGCGGGGAATAAAGGAGAAGGAAAAGACTTACAGGTCGCCGCAACAGACACGCTATGAACGATGCGTCTTCGCAGCGGTAGGCACATCTTCCTCGTGATCCTTTCTTCTTGTCTTGCGGTTCCTTCGACTTAGTGGACCAGCTGGAACGGTACAGCGTGCACCTTCCAACGTGCGGGTTGATGATAGCGGGTTTAATAAGCGGCACAACACACAAGACGCGGCGAGGTTTGTGCGGGAGCAGCGGTGCCTTCAACGGTTGAACGTAGACTATGTCACATTGCATAGTGACAGATGCGGCGGAAGAAAAAAGAAACAAAAGAGGCGGCGACCAAATAGGTCGGCGTTAACAATATTTAATGTGTTACAGAATTACGGGAAAAAAATCGTACTGTGAAATATTGCTGTGCGGACAGGCTCTAAGTGAAAATTAAAGTCGATCGCTAATACGTTATAGACCTATTGAATAATGCCTTCCGAGGGATGTGGTACTTGCCGTGAATTTATTTCATCTACAGATGGTATGAGGTGCACGAAATGTAGCGTACCGCAACATAGAAATGCGCAGCGTACCAACAACCATATAACGGTTTTCCATCACCACGCTAGTAGTTTATGTTATATAGAGAAGAAACAACGAATACTAATATTTTGTTGTATATTGCGCATGAAAATATATTAAATCAATAAAAAAACATTACATACACTACTATGTATTTGATGCACACACCCATATAACTAGTCTGGTCATAAATACTGTTACATAAAAAATATCTTTTTTTCAACTTTTTAATTATTTTGAATTTGAAAAACGTATATTATTTTAAAAACTTCTTTCGATTTTGCGCTATTTCACATATATTTTGGTGTTCATTATCCAATTAATATATGGAATGGGGTGTTAAAGAAAATAGGATTGCAGTGATCGCCTTGCACAAAGTGGGTATGGAGCCGTCGGTCATATTCCAGACACTTCAAAAACTTGGTATCCGCGGTATGTTCGTATATCGTACTATCAATAGATACAACAACACTTCGTCTGTCGAAGACCAGAAAAGATGGAGGCGGCCGCGTGCTGTTAGAACTACAAATGCTGTTAATGCTGTTAAAGCCAGAATTCGTCGAAACCCCATTAGGTAGCAAAAAATCTTACAACGAGAAATGAAGATTCCCGCACTCTGTATTCCGTATTATAAGACAAGACCTGAAGGACATGCCCTAAATCAATGTTTACAATTAAAGAGTGTGGATCGATCAAAACGCCTTCTGTCGCGAAACCCAGGTGGAAGGCACAGAAATATCCTCTTTACCGATGAAAAAATTTTCACAATTGAAGAACACTACAATAATCAAAATGATAAGGTGTCGCTCACAGTTCTAAAGAAGCTGCATAAGTGGTCGGAAAGGTACAACGTGGTCATCATCCTGCGTCAGTGATGGTTTGGTAGGGCGTGTCTTATCAAAGAGTCACAAAACAACATTTTGTGAAAAAGGAGTGAAAACTTCAGCCAAAGTGTATCCAAGATACAATCCTGGATCAGGTTGCGAAACCTCTCAGCAATTCACTTTTTAAAAATGTATCGTGGACTTTCCAGCAGGACTCTGCACCTGGTCACAAGGCACGAACTACCCAAGCCTGACTTGAAACCAACGTTCCGGACTTTAGAATAGCTGAAGACTGACCCTTATCTAGCCCAGACTTCAACCCTTTAGACTTCAAATTATGGTCAGTTTTAGACGAAATGGCCTGCCCTAAACGACACGGCGACATTGAGTCTCTTAAAAAATCTTGGGAGTAAGCAGTGGCGAAACGTCCCTTGGAAACAGTGTGTAAATCCATAGATTCGTGGCCAAACAGATTAAAGGCTAAAGGCCTGTATAAAAGCCGAAGGTGGCCATTTCGTATAGAATATTTTTTTTATTTTTTGCTGGCACTAATAAATATGTAGGTAAAAGTTTTAATAATATTAAATTCCTTCATTTAAATGCATTTTCATTTGTAACAGAACTTATGGCTGGGCTAGTCTGTTTATTGTTGCCTTGGCGAAATCTATGATTATAGAAGTATATATAGTCTTTGATAATAATTATTATGATCGAATCTCGAGCACGGGCGACCACGAGTATATGTAACTAGCCACTCGAGATAAGCCACGGGAAAAGCCAGTAGGCAGAACGAGTTTGTGACGCCCTTGACCCTCCAACTCCTCCCTTCCAGCGCGCTGCTCTCGGCCCTGAGCAGACTGCGGACTCTGTCGCTCGCCTACAACAAGCTGGGGAAGGTAAGCACGATGGGGCTCCAAGGGGTGCTGCGGCGCACACCCCAGCTGCCCTACAATCGGCTGTCGTTCACCCCCGAAGAGAAGACCGAAGAGTACTACGGGACCATATACTGCACCAAGTACGGGGTCAGAAGGCTCCAGATCCCGGACAAATCCGTCGACGACCTCTGCGAAACCCGGTCATTGCTGACCAGCCAGGAGGCGAGATCTCAGCTAGCCGGCCACGAGGTGAGATCTCAGCTAGCTATGTGAGGCCATTAATTTTTACAAATCGTGTTTGCTGGTAGGCAGACCAGCTGACGGTCCTGATGGAAAGTGGCCATCGTCACCTATGAACATTTTTACCATCGCCAATTTGGCGAAAACGAAATTGGAATTTGGTTTCTTAAGAATCGTTCAGAGATATGCCAAACATTTTTATTTGAGGGTCTTTGTGGTTGAATGAGCTAAGTCTGAACCAGCCGAGTTCACTGCAGCGTAGTGACTCCAGGTTCGATACCTGGCATGGTTAATTTCGTAAACAAACTATCCGTTATTTACTCTGGTTTGGGTGTCTGGGAGCGGCCTCAGACTGTTCCGTTGTATATTACCCGTAACACAAGCGTAACTTGCTTATATTGGAGATACACAATGTGTGTTTGACTGCCGATTATTACAAAAATATAAGTGTATGAAATACTAGGATTCGGCCGCGACTTCGACCGCCTTAGACTAATCTGTTCGACTTACGCGATGACACAATGATAATACCTGGCTGCATAAGAATAATATATTCGAATATTTATTCTACTGTCTGACGTACAGACAGACATTAGCTTTTCTAACTACTACCAAGTGAATACCTAAAAATGAATTGTCTTGCGTTACTTTACTATATTTAATTATAATGTCTTCCGACATAAAAAAATCGCATTTGAATAAGCCAATTTTTATGCGCTCTGACTTCTTTAAATCACCTTAGAGAATCAATCATTTCACTGTATCGGAATCGAAATAAGTTAATGTTTGTATGCCTTAAAAACTTGAAACCGCTCCGTGAAAAAAAATTCGCGAGATTTCGCGGATATAAAGCAACGCAGATTTTTAGTCAGAGAATTTGCTATCGATCACCGAAAACCGCATCGAAATCGTCCCAAAAGTTTTTACGTGAATCCCGAACAAACAGACAAACACAAAAATCTTAAAAAGACTACACTTTTACAAATGTATAAAACTGTAAAAGTTGAATTTCTGTACAATGAAAAAAAAAATGCTAAAAACCAAGTCAAGGGGATGTAAGAAGTGAAGTAAAATTAATTTAGATTTTTAAAATTTTTTGTTTTTCTGTTTGTATGTTTGTACGGGCTAATCTCCGAAACGACTGGGCCAATTAAAATGAAATATTGTATGATAGTAGCCTTATCCTTATCCTTGGTCAACATATTGATACCGAAAAATTAAAGAGTTCCCGTGGGATAGTTAGATAACTATTCCATACGGGAGAAGTCGCGGGACAAAGCTAGTTGTAGAGAAGCACCTGCTAAATTGGCCACACCAATTGTGAACAGATGGCGTTTTACAGGCGCTTAATATTAACGACGTTTTTTGTATCCAACGTCATAAAAAATATCCCTCTCTCTGTACGTCGATGACAGGGAAGAACAGTCTCTGAAATTTCTGTAGTAGATTAGTTTCGAGGCATTTCGCTTCTGTGCGTATGTAAGATGCTCTCTCACGTCTAATGTTTTTAATAGCATCCCTTTCTGCTAAGAGGGGAGCCTCCAACACTGCAGACACACAGTCAGTCCGGCTTACACCGTCCGGCGACCCTTTCACACACAATATGATATCTATACTGTGGTCGAAATGAAGCTCATATTATCATAACGGTTCACTAATTACTACAAGAACCCCATAACAACCAGGGACGAGCTAAGACGTGGTCCATCTCACCGTGAAGAACTACGAGCTACAGTGGTCACAGTACACGGCGCGCATCACGCTACCCCGTGTGTGGTTGTGGGCTTATTGTATGTATTGTATAAGGCGGACTGACTGTGGAGGAGGACTCCAGACACATCAAATTCATTAAACGAAAGGGTGTATAAACAACGGCTTGTCTTTTCAGTTTGGAGAATACCCGGTCGTAGGTGAGTACGTGACAGTAGATTTGCGTAACAACAACATCAGCACCGTCTTCCTGGATTCGATGTTGTTTCCTCTGCAGAACACGCAATTGCACTTCATCCTGGACCACAACACGCTGAACTGCGACTGTCAGACACACTTCTTCGCCAAACTTGCGGCATCCTCCAACCACTCCCAATCCATCGAGAGTTCTAGATGCAATGTCCCCGCCTGGCTCGAAGGGGCCGGTCTGACCCAAGTCTCCTTAGATAATTCCGTATGTCAGGTCAAATGTCCGTCCGTTTGCAACTGTACAGACTTCTCGAGCAATCGTATCGTGGAAGCCGTATGCTCTGAAGTTAGCACCGAACCGAGCCGCTTGATGGATAACGTGTCTCTGAAGTTCACTCGCGAACCGAGGTCACTACGACACCCCTCATTCAAGAACGTGGTGAAAATCGACTTGAGCGGGTTGCACTTGAACAAGGTCGATTTTGAAACTTTACCAGAAACCGTTGAAATCTTGAACCTATCCAGGAATAACCTAAACTACCTTCCCAAATATGTTTTCGGCAAGGATATAAGACTCACTTTGAGCGATAATCCCCTGTTCTGTGACTGCTGGAATCAGCAACACGTTGCCGAATTGCAGCAGAACAACGCTAGCATTTTGGACTATCTAGCGTTAAGATGCAAGGATGGCACGCTTTTGAGCCAGGTGAATATCCAGCGTATATGTGATGTGTGGATACTGAGCGCCACCGGGGTCAGCTTAATGGTTTTCGGCGTACTGTACGCTGTGATCATATACAAATACTCCTTTGAGGTGAAGATTTACATATCGAAGTACATGCCCTGGCTGTTGCCGAAAGAGAAGTACGACGCGAGCAAGAAGTACGACGTTTTCATATCGTACGCTCATCAGGATGAGGATTTCGTGAGAGATACGCTCCTTCCGAAGTTGGAAGGCCCTCCCATCAGCTTGAAAACTTGCATACACAACAGGGACTGGCTAGCCGGGGAGATGATTCCTTACAACATCGCGAAGTCTGTTGAGGAATCTCGCAGGACCGTGATAGTTCTTTCAGAGAACTTCTTAAAATCTATGTGGGGTCTCTTGGAGTTCAGAACCGCCCACGTTCAGGCCACCAAGGAAAGAAGGACGAGGGTTGTGGTCATCTTACTCGAGGATGTTACGAACAGAGAGGAGATGGACAAAGAGATGAAGGCATATCTCCGCACGAATACGTATATTAAGTGGGGGGAGTCATGGTTTTGGGAGAAGCTGGCCTATGCCTTGCCCAAGCGTGGGAAAGTAGTGGACAAGAGGGAAGAGAAGAGGCTGCAGGCGATCGCGAATAAGCTCGTGAAGACGAGGCTGGACGTGCAACTGAACAACGAGGACTCTTAATTGAATGCAGCTCGTTGAACGTTATGGAAAATGCAATGAAGAATGTCAAGGACCTATAGTTTTGCGGGTATTTAAACGTTAATAACATGGCATTAAGAGAGTTTGATTATGATTATTTTCAAATCTTTATATTTATAGCGACAAAGCAACTCATAGCCAGGTCAATTGAACAATATATTATAACACGACACAAAGTCACAAACTAACAACAAAATTGACACACATACACCAACACGCACTACCACCGCACTTTATACGCACACTTCACAAACAAACCAAGACACACACTGAGCCTAAAAATTAATAACCCAGGCACAGAAAGGAAAACCAACACACATGGGACTAGATAGCATGATAGAGTGCACACTGCACATGCACTTTCTCACAACACCAGCATGTAACAGATACACTCTACATTAGTTTAAGTTTAGTATTAAAATTAGAATAAATTAATATAATATGTTATTCTTCAGGTACACCACAACACAAACATACATTCATTAAATGTCATACACAATAACAAAAATGACGAATAAGCGTGTATAACTTCTAAACATTGTCCTAAATTAAATTTTAAAAAAGGGTACAGAACAAGAGTCCGTAGAATTGTTAAAAAAAACCACAAGGCAGAAGAGATCGCAACAACAAGAAACACGTAAAGTCTGTCGATTATTTTATTGCATGAGTTTACCAAAAAGAGCAGACGACTCACCTGATGGAAACCGGTTAACATCGTCTATAGATATTTGTAACACCAAAGGTGCTGCAAACAGTGATCTCGAACGTCATAGAGCGAGATCGGTAGAGTTACCAGCTAAAATCGGTATATTTGTACCTAAAATCGGTATTTGACAAAAAATACAATATTTAATCAAATTCGTTTATTTGTTGAGAAAAAACTTACAGACTAATTTATAACAATCACGAACAATCAGTAAACAAACATGAAGCAAAAGGAATCAAGAAAAGCTTGTTTTACCAAATATTAGACTGTCATTGTACAAAAATAATGTTTACTGCATGGCTATATTAATATATAATAAGCTGCCCTCAAATGAAAGCTTTCAGAATGGTTAATTAACAGGTGCTTTTACTCTCTTGCAGAATATTTTAATTTTGATAAACAATAAAATGTAATGAATTCATTGTAGATAAATAATTTAAACCATAATTTACGACTTAATATTGTATAATTTTTATTTTTTCAGACATTTGAATTTTTTTATTGACTAGTTAACTAATCTTAAATTTGTATAAGTATTTTTAATAATGTTGTATATTTCTTTTTTGATAATTTTGTGACAAATAACAGAAAAACAAGTTTTTTTGGAGGTGTCAAGGGACACCCGGATGGAACGAAGTTCCTTTCGATTCCAATTAGTGAAGGAATTCTAACAATTTTTTTTTAAAGTTAAAATATTTTTTTTATTATTATTAACAAATATAATGTTATATAAAATTAATCAGTAGGCTCAATATTAGTAATATATGCGCACGCCGCATGGCTTACTACCACTATAGAAAAAGTGTCGTTACAACGTTTGGTCTTAATTTTTTCCGTCTAGCCCCCTTTCGCAACGCGCGACAAGCAACTTCGTACCAAAAATTAATTACAAGATTATAATAGTATTATATTTATAATGGGCTGGCAACATTATAAACTGGCTGTATTGCACGTTCGAAAGGACAAACTGTCGTTCCAACAAAGAACACAAGATCCCCTTTAAATTGTATGTATGTGACAGTTTATGCAATAAATGATATTCTATTCTATTCTATCATACTTAAGTATAATTGTTTTTATACCAATATGCTTTGGCCGTAGTCGCGGTCACTGTATGAAAGAATCGTTTTGCATGTAATAGACCAGTGATTGATTCAGCAGACAGCCTATTTCGCTGTTTTGATTTCAAAAGATTAATATGTGAAAATATGCGTTCAACGTTAGCGGATGAATTGATAAAATATTGAATCATCAATTTGTAGGACACAAGGGTATTCCCCAAAGTATATGAAACATTCTGCTCTACGTCCATACTTACTATTGAGGACTTCCCCGTAACATTAAACATAAATGAAAAGGGTGGGCAACTTAAAAGTGTAAAATCGGTAGAAAAATCGGGAGAATTTCCATGTATACTCTGAAATCGTAGAAAATCTGTTATATTTCGGTAGAACAGAGCCCATATCGGTAGAAATACCGAAAAATCGGTAGGTTCGAGACCACTGGCTATGAATGTGCTGACTGACGCTCTCTAAAGGGAGACAGGAGCCTCACCACTAATGCCGGAACACAACTCAATGGCGGTATACGCTAAGCCAGGGGTGGTAGCCATCCAGACGGGCAAATGCCCTACCACCTGGCTGTGGCTTATTTCGTCGCCTCTTAAGGCAGGCCGCCCCAATGCAGGAATTGTTTTTCTTTTACGATTCCTGCACAGATAGAGAGGTGAGATTTCTGTTCCAAAACAACGGTTAATAACATTCCTTGCAGCATTTAATCTTGTTAACTTTAATCCAAATGAATATAACTTCTAAGCAGTGATGGATTTACACTAGGGGATCTAGAGGGCGGCAAAATTTGGAGAGAGCAAAAAATATTTCAACTTTCTACTATAAAAATCAATGATTTTCAAAACTTGAGAAGTTATTGGTTTCATGGTCAAAAACCGAGTTCTAATCGGATATTTACGTTTTGAAGTCTAGTTACAGTGCACAGATAATAGCGCGGTATTTTCACAGCGCCCTGGGGTTGCTTTTAAGGTAAAGCCCTGCTTCTAAAGAATTGCAACCAAATTTAAACAATACAACGATTTATTCACAGGTCAACAAAATTAAAAAAAAAATTGTTACCCAAGATATGTCTCTAGCTTTTTATAATTTTCAGTGGCGGATTTACCAAAGGGCCGAGTAGGCCGGAGTCTAGGGCGGCAAATTTGAGTGCAATATTTTTTTATGTTTTACTTAAATTCTAAGACTTTTAATAAGATAATTCTTATTAAGTCCACACAAAATATTCCACATGCAATATGTTTTACCATTCAGATATTTTCTATAATTTGAAAACTCTTTTGGTTATGTAGACTGTTAAACAAGTGCCTTTTGAACCAACGTTTTTCAGCAGTCTCCGAAAATTATAAATGAGGTGTCTTTCGATTCGGAATGACATCTAGATGGTTTTTGAAAAAAATGAAGTTCCGCTTGCAAAAATTGTAAAAGTTATTAATAATTAACTAAAAAAAGGGGCGTTTAGTTTTTTGCAAATATCTCAAAAAGTAATAATTTCACGATAAATACAACTCAACTTTATGTTTTAAGTCTCTGCAAAAAAATTATTTAGTTGTTAGCACTTTGCTTTATGCGGATGATGCCGTGCTTTGAGCCTAATCGCCATCAGAACTGCAAACACTAGTCACAATGATGAAAGATGACTGTCATGCGAGAGGCTTATATTTGAATGCGAAGAAAACAACGGTTATGGTGTTTGAAAGAGATGAAACCAGAATGAATGCAAGGATAATGGTTGATGATGTTATGCTGGAACAAGTGAATAAGTTTGTATATCTTGGATGTGCTTTAAGCAGGGATGGAAGGTACAGCGCTGACATAGAAAGAAGCGTAAATTTGAGGAATAGTATGAATGGAGCCTTAGGTAAACTAGGCGCTAAGAAACTCAACCAGAAAGCCCAGCTTGCCATACACAACGCAGTGCTGGTACCATGCATGACAAGAGCTATGAATGTCAAAGAAGCAAATGAGGTGTGTAGGAATAAGCCTGTATGGCGCTCTGTTGTTCGTGCCTACCCCGCAAGGAACCTGGCGTGAAGTTATGTATTTATGTATGTTAAGACATGTGATAAAATTTATAATGTTGATTTTTAGTTCTTTTATTAATGGAAAAAGTATTATGTTACATGAATATTTTCAGGACTTATTTTTAAGTATTAAAGTACTTAAAACAATATTTTTGATCATTACTAAATGAAGATCATTAGTTTCATAATTATTAGAGAATAAAAAATACATTTGTGTTCGTTACATAGGTATTCTGAATACAATAATTACTAGTTTACTATATGACGGCTGATGCTGTTTTAACTTTGACCTCATTAAAGGATTTTACTACATTGAATAAATTGCATTTTCTTTGATTGTACGGCGGTTCCCCATTGTGTACGAATGTGCCCCACGCTATGCACGAAGCTACCCCATGCATTGGGTGCTTTCGTGCGTTTTCCATTTTTTAGGAAAACGGTCGTAACTGCTCCGTGTTGCTTTATATGTAAACTGCACTTCCATAATATTAAAGCCAGATAAATGGGTAATATACCGCTATTAAAATAATTTTGTAATAGCAAATAGTTTCTTTTTTATAAGGATCAGAACAAAAAACGTACGAATCCTACCTGCTTTCCCCTACATGTTTTAGATTTCCTAAATAAATTATGAAAATAAATTATTTAAAAAAAAATAGATTTCCTGATAATCTTGAGGACTTCAGCATGGAACAGGGGGAGTACTTCTGCCAACACCCAATGGTGATGGTGGAAAGGTACCAGGGTAGTCGGGGCAGGTGCATAACGGCAGATTACTGTTGGTCCTTACAACGGCAATTATCCCCAACAATAATATGAAAGAAAATCTTATAGAAAGTATCTCTTTGAAGTAAAAGATAGATTTCACCAGATTTTTTTAACACGCTTTTATTAGCTTCACCTGTATGTATGTATGATTGTAACCGATCCCTTTGAGCTCGATTTTGTCCTGTTTTGAACGATCAGATTTAATTCAAACTTTGCACACCTGTCAAAGGTCGATGGAAATGCAATAATATGGTACCATGGAGCTGATCTGATGATGGAGTCGGAAGGTGGCCGTAGGAACTCCTGTAACCAACAAGATAGATCCGTCGTGTTTGGGCTCGTTTTACTTGTCTTGGCTAGCACTCTGCTGCTACATGATATGCAGAATCTCAAAAGCATGTAAACATTTTTAAAAAATCAACTAAAAAATGAAAAATAAATAATAGTTTAAAAAAAACAAAAAAACACGCTTTCATAAAAATCCATCTAAAAAACAGAAAATAAAATTTAATAAATTTGGTTTCTGATGAATGGGGTCATAAAAAAAGCGTGGGGTGTATTCAAAGTGCTTTTTAAGATATTAAAGAAGATTTTTTTAAGCCTATATACATTAATTAAATATAAAACAAAACAATTCGTAGTATTTCTCAATCAATATTAGATATTATTGTATATAATCATATCCGTGCATGAACGAAGAAAGAATACAATTTCCTGCGTCCGGGTGGCCTGTCGTAAGACAAAATAACCCATTGCCAGGTGGTAGGCTATTTGCCCGACTGGTTGGCTACCACCCGTGGTCTAGAGTACGCCGCCATGACAACCTTGAGTTGTGTTTCGGTATTAGTGACCAGGTTCCAGTCTCCCTTAAGAGCCTACGCAGACCTGGACGGCATGTCAAGGTTACGAATGTAATAGAACATGCAGACAAACAACTGACTCAGAGGATTGACCTGATTCACCATGCGCTTCAACTAGAAAAACCTCTGTTCCATTCAAACTGGTTTTATCAGGGAATAATGTTTTAAATTCTAAGTCTGTACGAATCACTTTGGCAACAATTGTGCATTTGAGTTCAACCAGCTATTGGCAAAATGCATGCCTAGCGCGAGCAAGCGACTATTTTAATAGTATAATTTGAAAGCAGCATATTGTGAAACCCTTCGGGTTCAGCCACGCGGTGTGTAATCCTCATTTTTACTAATTTTGTAGTATACTGTAGGCATAATATCTGCGTGTTCCTCAAGATATTATTCATGTCCCCCCTGTTGGCTGTTCAAATCGTTCATTCATATGAACTAACTGTAGGGTTTCCATCATTATATCCTTATTAATATTATAAATGCGAAAGTAACTCTGTCGGTCTATCTGTTCTGTATTCACGAATAAACTACTGAACCGATTTGGCTGAAACTTAGTATATATATATTTTCGATGTCGAGGATGAAACTTGGATACTTTTTATCATGAAAAATGGGATCGTTTCCGGGGTAAAAATATATTTTTCTCTCAATTTGTTATACTTTTACGGAATAACTATCGGACAGATTTGGCTGAAAATCGATATGTAATTTTTATACCGAGAATGGACAAGGGATACCTTTCATTCCGGATATTGGGATAAGTTTGGGGATAGATTTATGTCAAGATTATCCCAGACATTAGGATAAGTTATTATTTTGTGATTTACCATTTTATTTTGGTCGATGTGATCGATTTGGTCGATGTTGTTGATTTGATCGATTTCGTCATTTTTGTGTACATATGTAGTTTTAACACTGAAAATTGGCATAGATACTTTACATCCGGGAGATGGGATAATTTGCGATATGAAATGAAGTGAATCTTCCGGGGTAAATAGCAGTAATACAACAATTATATAAAAATGTAACCTGTGTTCTAACCTCTTTAAACAAGAGGCGAGAGGCACACGCACGAGTAAATTTTGCTTAGTACTTACTACACTGAAGTTTACGAATATCATTATTCATGAAAGCATGGCTCTGCTTTTGATCATTTTTATCTAGAATATGAAGGTATTTATTTCAAAATGGAATTTTACAGATCACTTATTGAAAGTATTGAGTCTACCACCGCCTCCAAAGTAATTTTACTTACTGTCAAAGGAGCTGAAGCGGAGCAACCAACTCCCCGCCAACATATTTTTACGTAATCTGTCTATTTTAATGTAGTTTATTCTAATACAAGGTTCAACAAAGTAATTTGTATGAATGATTACTGCAAGAGCTTGGTAGCGACCGCATGAGTACCATTCGGTGTGCTCGTCTAAAAAGAACTTAAGATTACACTTTCTGCACTGTTTCCCAGTTAGATTTGTTGACAGGTGATCTTGGGTGTGGACCGGGAAGAGTACTTCCACCAGGACCTAGAAGTGATGGTGGAAAGATATCATGGAAGATGAGACCGTTACATGATGGTTGATTTCTCCTAGTTTTTGCAAAGACAATTTTCTTTTTGAAAATTCTATGACTATAGAATATTTAATTATTAAAGATGTTTCTTGTAGATGTAACATTGGTTTCACCAATTTTCCACTTCTTTTAACTTTTCAATAATTACTATTTTAAATGTCATATGAAAACGAAAACATTATTAATGAAACTATGAATGATTTTCAAATGTTGGCTATATTCGAAAATCTTATATATATTATAAACGCGAAAGTTTGTAAGAATTTATCTATGGATGTATAGATGTATGTTTGTTATTCTTTCACGCAAAAACTACTGAATGGATTTCGATGAAACTTTGTAGTGATATAGCTTACACATCAGAATAATACATAGGCTATAAATTATCAAGGTATAGTGTGAATTATCTAAAATATAATGATTTCCATCACCAGGCGGGTGAAGCCGCCGGCACGGCTAGTCATTCATAGTTAGTTGGCGTAAAATTATTTGGAACAATTTTGATGTCAAGAGTGACAGACTAGCAATTGTAGCAGTTTGGGCAATAAGCCCAGCAGTGGAGTGCAAGGTAAACTAAAGGGCTGGTCTGTTGATGTTCGTTTTTTGGGATTGTTCAGAGCAACTTACACCAGAGCAAAGATAGATTTGACTCACATTTCGAGAGCACTGAGGCACCACTCGAAACTCTTCGGTTGTGATTCGTGATTTATGCAATGATTAAGGCGGAAAAAGCACGTGCAGTTTGAATCAAAGCCGCACTCATACTGCCTAGTGTCGTCACTACTACTAATCTTGTGTTTGCGCGGAAACGCCGCACACTGACTGACTATTGCGATGACGCAGATTCTTACCGGGTGCTTCGATAAGTATCTGCATCAGATTGTAAGGCGCCTGCCTTCCCCTCGGTGCTGCAAGTGCGGCGCGCTTGACGCTGCGTTCCACATGCTGGTCGAATGCGCTGCATGATAATCTCAGAGTTTCGAGATTTAAGTCATCGTAGGGTCGATCGATTCGCTGAGGGTACTGGTTGAGTCCATGCTCCACAATGACGATCACTGGTCAGCGATTTCTTCCTTTTGCGAGGCAGTAATGTCCCGCAATGAAGTCGTTAAAAGAGTAAGGGAGAGAGCAACGCGAGGGTTCCCCGTACACCGCCTCCGGAAATATACGTTTGGGTAAAATTTTCTCCCATGATTCGACTTTTTCCAGAAAGTAAATGTCAATTTGGATATTTTTCTCACATTAGTCCTTTTTTTAGATTACAAATGATAGACGAGACTTGACACACAGGCTGCCACTTGTTTCTCGCAAAATTTAAACTAGAACGGGTTGAAATAGGAAATGAAAGTTTGTATGGGAGGCCAATTGTCTCTCAAGTTTACAGATACAACAATTTATTATCTATAAAAAAGTTATAGTAACTTGGTCTATCTGTCTGTTAAGCTTTCACGGAAAAACTAGGGGAGACCGAGAAGGGTTTATTTAAAATTTTTACTTTAACTGACATATCTTTGTCCAGAATCAGTCTACATCTATGAGGTCTATAGGTCAATCAATGTAGCTTAATCCGTAATCTTTAACAAAGAATCATCAAAATGAATGGCAGTGTTGAGCTTTCTGAGAAAATGTACAGAAACGAAACTACTCGTGTTACAAACCTCCTAATCCTGAGGTAAGTCGTGACACCTATTTATGGATTAACGAATTTAACATGTAACATCGACATAAAAGCAAAATAATTTTCACGAGCCATATCTCGCTCAGAATGTGACAACCAGGATTGTTAATGTATTTGTCCAATTTGAAAACCTGGCCAAAAACTTCAAGTTGAAATTTTGTTGCTATTCATTTTGTCACTTGTCAGTTGAAGATTTTCCACTTATCCGTTGCGATTCGTTTTTCCACTTGTCCGTTGAAGTTTCAGTTCTAATATGTGTCCCAGCACACGTTTCGATTTGCGCAGGTTTACTGCAAATTATGATTTGGTTAAGTTAAGTACATTATAATGGTGTAATACGCTACACACGCACAGACCATTTTTTTAAGTTAACACTTTTGTCGTTCGTTGTCGTTCATTTTTATTGTGACTTTCGAAAAATTTAACCGTTGGCAAAGTTTGCTTGTTGTTAAGTTGTTTCCTTAACAAACTCTCTATTTATTTATATAATTTTACATAGAACGAATAGAGGCAGTGATGCCCAGCCACATGAAGAGCAGAGGTATTATAGTTCGATGCAAACTTAAGTTTGCCCCATTAATGGTGGCTCGGAACATCGCACATTCCGATGCACAGAACGAGATTTTAGGTATTAGAGGGACGAGGCCGTTGGAGGACAAGGTATATCCTCGCTGGCTGAGTCCGGAAATCTCGCGTTAGGTCGGCGACGCGTCGTGTACGGCGTTCCACAGGGGTCGGTCAGGCCCGGCGTAGGGTTGATCTGCTTTGCGGACGACACCTTACTCACGGCACGCGCCGCGTCTTTTGCGGAATCCGTGGACGTCGCCGGGTTGGCGACAGTCGTAGATCGAAAAGCTAGGCTGGGACTGAGGGTCTCCCCCACGAAGACGGAGGCCCTCATGTTCCATAGGGAATTCCGTAATCCCCCCCCCCCAAACTTGTCCGTTACGGTCCAGGGGGTGGCAATTAGAGTAGGGCCCCAGATGAAATATCTGGGGCTAGTTCTTGATGGGAAATGGCTGTTTAAAGCGCACTTCGAGCAGTTAGTTCCTAAACTCGTCAAGTCCGCGGGCGCCCTCTCTCGGCTGCTTCCCTACGTGGGGGGCCGGGAGGGGCGACGCGGAAACTATACTCTGGCATCCTGAGGAGCACGGCGCTGTACGGTGCACCTGTCTGGTCCATTGAACTTCACCGTCACAATAGAACTCTGCCGCACCGAGCGCAGCGGGTTCTGGCCGTGAGGACCATACGGGGGTATCGCACAGTGTCGCGGACGGCGGCCACCCTTCTGGCAGGCGATCCGTCCTGGCATCTCCAGGCGGACGTCCTGACAGCGGTGCGTCGCACCCGGCAGGATGCCCTAGCTAGAGGCCTGACCTTCTGTCAGGTCGAAATCGAGGCGATCAGGAAGCGGGAAACCGCTTCCATGATAGCTATCTGGTCTCAAGAGCTCGAGAGCCCTGTGGCCGGCGACTACAAGGTGGATGCAATTAGGCCACAGCTGACGGAATGGGTCAACCGCACCAGCGGCACCCTGATCTTCAGGACGACGCAGATACTTACCGGACACGGATGTTTCGATAAGTATCTGTATCGCATTGTGGGCTGCTTGCCTTCCCCGGACTGTCGCCAGTGCGGCGGGCCCAACACGGCGCTTCATACGCTAGTGGAGTGCGCCGCATGGGCGCTGCAGCGTATCGACCTTGAGACGCACGTAGGTCCGGTCAACTCGCTCTGCGACCTGGTCAAGGCCATGTTGCAGAGCAGCGACAACTGGGGGGCTGCGGTCACCTTCTGTGAGACAGTAATGTCTCTAAAGGAGGCCGCAGAACGCCATAGGGAGAGGAGTCCTGCAGCGTGTGCGAATGCGTCTACTCGAGGTCGCCGGCCTTCAGCTGGCACCCGGAGAGGCAGGTACGCGCACTACTTCCCTCCTTGAGTTAGGTTCCGTTTGCCACGGGGGGCCTTTAGCTTGCTAGGGAGCAAAGGACTATTTACCCCCGCACAACGAAGTGGGGTGTGTTCTCCCAGGGCACACTCCGGGCACTTTATTGCGCTGGATCGGCTGGGCGTAACTATGTTCTAAATCTCAGCCTTTCCTTCACAAAAAAAGCGCAGGGTCGACAGGGAGGAGGGGGTTTTTAGTGGGTATTGGGGTGCTTGCCCGTGCAGCTTCCTCTGAGTCTTTCCACCCTAGCTGAGTCGATCGCGGACGGATCACTGCCAAGAGCATACTATTGCTGCAGTGATACCGCCCCCGACCGACGTGTATCGTTTTCCTGGCAACGACCCAGTCTGTGCGTAAATCACTGGCTTTCTCGTTTACGGAACTTCCCCGGCGCTTGGCTCACCGCTTTTTAGGGCAACTCAGCTCCCAATTTTATTAAACTACTTCCAACGCAAAGTTTTGCACTTCTTATAAGAAGTGCAAAATTTATATATGCAAATATTTAATTAATTTTTAACTGACTTCCAAAAGGAGGAAGTTCTCAACTTGATCGGTATTTTTATTTTTTATGTATGTACACTGATTACTCTGATATTTAGGATCCGATTTACGTGATTCTTTTTTAGTTTGATGTAAAATAGTTGCCATTTGGTCCCCTAAAAAGTTGACCTAGTTTGGCCCAGTAGTTTCACTGTATGTTTTTTTTCCGTTCCCGTTTCTTGGGACCTATATTTTTTAAGGCGCGTGGCACCTTGCGTAGGCTTACCCATAGATGGACACTAAAAAGTAACAAATAAAAACTTTGTTTAAACAAAATAGCTTTAGAAATAACTTATTTTATACTGTTTTATATAATAAACATATACATACATTATGAATATCTGTACTAATATTATAAAGAGGAAAGATTAGATTGTTTGTTTGCATTGAAGAGGTTCCGAAACTACTAAACCGATTCGAAAATTCTTTTACTGTTGGCGAGCTTTTTTTTTTTTTTTTTTGAGGCGGGGAAAAATGACTAACCGATTTACGCACTCTCTGGGCCGTCACTAGGAAACGGCACGAATCCACGGGGGGCGATAACGCTAGCAATTGTATGCTCTACTTGCGCTTCGTCCGCTATGGATTACACAGAGGAGTGTGGAGACTCCGAGCGATGCCGCACGGGCGAGCAACCTCAATACCCACTAAAAAACCCCTCCTCCCTTCGCGGCCCTGCGCTTTGATGTGAAGGAAAGACTGAGATGTAGAACATAGTTACTCAGCAGTCGATCCAGCGCATAAAGTGCTGAAGTGTGCCCCGGGAGAACACGCTCCACTACGAAACGGGGGTAGTTGTTAAGTCCCTTGCTTTACCTAGTAGCTAAGGGCCCCCATCGTTCCGGATCCTACCTCAGGGAGGGAAGTAATGCGCGTACCTGCCTCTCCGGGTGCCGGCTGAAGGCCGGCGACCTCGAGAAGAGACCGTAGCACGCGCCCTAGGACTTCGCTCCCTATCCCTTTCTGCGGCCTCTTTCAGAGACATAACTGCCTCACAAAAAGAAACCGCAGTATCCCAGCGGTCGTCGCTCTGCAACATGGCCGTTACCAAATCGCCGAGCGATGCGACGGCTCCTAACTTTGTCTCGAGCTCGAGACGCTGCGGCGCCCAGGCAGCGCACTCGACAAGCGTATGAAACGCCGTATCGGGTGCGCCACACTGTCGGCAATCCGGAGAAGGCAAGCAGCCCACAATGCGAAACAGATACTGATCGAAACAACCGTGTCCGGTCAGTATCTGCGTCGTCCTGAAGGTGAGGGTGCCGCTAGTGCGGTTAACCCATTCCTCCAGTTGTGGTCTGATTGCGTCCACCGTAAAGCCGCCGGCCGCAGGGTGTTCGAGGTCACGAGACCAGTCGACGAGGCAGGAAGCGGTTTCCCGTTTCCTGACCGTCTCTATCTCGACTTGACAGAAGGTCAGTCCTCTAGCTAGGGCATCCTGCTGGGTACGACGAACCCTGGACAGGACGTCTGCCTGGAGAGGCCAGGGCAGCTCGCCTGCCAAGAGTGTCGCCGCCGTCCAAGACACTGTACGATACCCACGTATGGTTCTCACGGCCAGAACCCGCTGCGCCCGGTGCAGCAGGGTTCTATTGTGGCGGTGAAGCGAATCGAACCAGACGGGGGCACCGTAAAGGGCCATACTCCTCAGGATGCCAGAATATAGTTTCCGCGTCGCACCCCCCGGCCCCCCCACGTTGGGAAGAAGCCTTGAGAGTGCGCCCGCGGAACTCACGAGTTTGGGAACTAACTGCTCAAAATGCGCTTTGAACAGCCATTTCCCGTCTAAGACTAGCCCAAGATATTTCATCGTGGGCCCTACTCTGATCGCCACCCCCTGGACTGTAACGGACAGATCCGGGGGTGGATTGCGAAACTTCCTATGGAACATGATGGCCTCCGTTTTCGCGGGGGAGACCCTCAAGCCCAGCCTAGCTATTCTGTCTACGACTATCGCCAACCCGTCGTTGGCGACGTCCACGGACTCCGCGAATGACGCGGCGCGTGCCGTGAGTAGGGTGTCGTCCGCAAAGCAGATCAGCCCTACCCCGGGCCTGACCGTCACCCGAAGGATCCAGTCATAGCCTACGTTCCAAAGGATCGGCCCGAGGACCGACCCCTGTGGAACGCCGCACGCGACACGTCGCCGACCTAGCTCGTGATTGACGGACTCACCGCCCTCCCAAAGGATGTGTCGATCCCGCAGGTACTCGCCTAACAGCCTCGTGAGGTACGGGGGGACTCCGTGTGCACGGAGCCCCTCCCTGATCGTCTCATGAGGGAGGCTGTTAAAGGCGTTCGCTATGTCTAGCGACACCGCAAGAACGACGTCCTTCGCTTGGACGGCTTCGTCCGTCACCGTTCGCAGCGTCTCGAAGGCGTCCATCGTGGACCGCCTCCTCCGAAACCCGAACTGCGTATCTGATAGCCCCGGCTCCACGGTGTCTAGATGCTTCACGAGCCGCTCCGCCAAGATCTTCTCGAAGACCTTGGCGACCTCGTTCAGCAGCACTATGGGCCTGTAGGCGGACGGATCGTCGGGAGGTTTACGACCTCCCTTGGGAAACTGTTGGCGAGCTACACTATCCTCGGGTGACATAGGCTATATTATATTTACAAAAAAAAATTAGGAATCCTTACTAAAACTCCAATAATGTAACCCAAGGTGTAAAAAAAAAAAAAAATACCTAAAATCGCGAGCACTGCGAAAACTATTGGTGATAAAATAAAATCATGCACTACGACTTTGCAGAACACATCATTATTTACAAAAAGTGTCGCAACAGCATATGTCTAACTATCATAGTTATGCCACAATAAGTGTTTTTTAAAAATTCAATTAATATGCCGCCGCTAGAAAAGGCTCTTTATTTGTATCTTGGTATTAATCGCTTTTTCGCGAGCGAAATATCGTAAGATCCCTTCTATATATAAGTTTCACTTCAAAAAAGTCCTTGTATTTTATGAAATCGGTAAATACGTCAACAGAATTAAATCTCGCGATAATCTTTAATATCATAAATTGATGGATTTAATTTAAAGTTTATTTATTCTTTTTAGAGCTGTAAATACACGACAATGTATTTGAATATAATAGGTACTTTTTTGACTAATAACTTATATCCGTGCAGGAACGGAGAAAGAATACAATTTCCTGCGGCCCGGCGGCCTGTCGTAAGAGGCGACAAAACAACCCACAGTCAGGTGGTAGGGCGTTTGCCCGACTGGATGGCGACCACCCCTGGTCTAGAGTATGCCGCCATAATAACCCTGTGTTGTGTTCCGGCATTAGTGACCAGGTTCCAGGCTCCCTAAAGAGAGCAGCAGCGCATTCGTAGCACCTTTGGTGTTGCAAATGTCTATAGGCGATGGTAACCGCTGTCCATCAAGTGGGCCGTCTGCCTGTCTGCTGATCTCCTGCAATAAAAAAAAAATAAAAAAAAAAATATTATTTTCATTACTGTAATATACTTATTTTTTTTACTTAAATTGACAGTTAATGAAGAAGAATATGTCAGTAGTTAAATTGTCGTTTTGAGTTGTTTAACAAAAGAAAGACACAATAACATAAAGTATTATTTGAAGACTCTTAATTCACTAGAAAACAGAAATTCTGGGTGCTAAGAACACCGGTCTGGGTGTCTGGAATCGGCGCCAGAATTGGCGACTATAATAACACAAACCTAACTTATTATGGGAGCATTCAATATGTGAGGACCGGAATTTAAGAAATAAAAGTAATTTTAAATAAATCATTTATAATTTAGTGGTCGTTGTTTTGTTGCATATCTAGCCCCGTTTTAGCGAGTTCATTCGCGATCGATTGCAGTCTCTTCTTTTCCTTGCTGTCCACTACTTTCCCACGTTTGGGCAAAGCATATGCCAACTTCTCCCAAAACCATGGCTCCCCCACTTTATATACGTATTGGTGCGGAGATACGCCTTGATCTCCTTATTCAAGTCCTCTTTATTCATAACATCCTCAAGTAAGATGACCACGACCCTCGACCTTCCTTCCTTGGAGGCATGGACGTGAGCGGCTCTGAACTCCAGGAGACCCCAAATCGACTTTAGGAAGTTCTCTGAAAGGACTATCACGGTTCTGCGAGATTCCTCAACTGATTTTGCGATGTTGTAAGGAATCATCTCCCCGGCTATCCAGTCTCTGGTGTGTATGCAAGTCTTCACGTTGATGGGAGGACCTTCCAACTTCGGAAGGAGCATATCTCTTACAAAATCCTCGTCCTGATGAGCATACGATATAAAAACGTCGAATTTCTTGTTCGCATCGTACTTCTCTTCTGGTAACAGATAGGGAAAGTACTTCGATATGTAAATTTTCACCTCGAAGGAGTATCTGTATATGATCACCGCGAACAGTAAACAAACGACCCCAAGACCTGTCAAGTAGAGTCCAATAATGATGACTTGCCATACATCACATATCTGCTGGACGTCCACCTAGCTCAAAATCTTGCCATATTTACATTTTAGTGTTGGATAGTCCAAGAAGTTTGCGCTGATCTGCTGCAATTTGGCAACGTGCTCCTGATTCCAACAGTCGCAGAACAGGGGATTGTTGCCTAGAAGGAAACTTATGTTTCTTTTGAGAACATCATGCGGGAGGTAGTTTAGGATATTATCGGAGAGGTTCAAGACTTGAACGGTTTTTGGCAAAATAACGAAGTCGATCTTTTTCAAATGCAATCCACTCAAGTTGATTTTCACCACCTTCTCGAATGAGAGGTTTTGTAATGACTTCGGTTTGCGGGTGAACTTCAGAGATACTTTATTTATTATGTGGCTTGGTTCGGTGCTGACTCCGGAGCATACGGCTTCCACGATATCCTTGTTCGGGACGTCCGTGCAGTTGGAGACGGATGGACATTTGACCTGGCACTCGAATTCGTCCAAAGGGACTTGGGTTAGACGGGTCCCTTTAAGCCGGTCGGGAGCGTTGCACCGAGCGTTCCAGAGGGAGAAACATTGAGTGTAGTTGTAGAATGTTGCGAGTTTTGCGAAGGAATATATGTGGCAGTCACAGTTCAACGGATTGTGGTCCATGATGAATTTGACAGGAGTTTTCTGCTCCATGAAGGACATTGGGTTCAGGACAACGGTGCTAATATTGTTGTAGCTCAAGTCTACTGTCGCGACCGGTACGACACCCGTGATCAAAAAGTTCGCATTCTGAAAGGACAAACGGTTGTTTTTATATCAATTTGTTTAATAATTTCAATGTATAAAGAGAAATATAATATAAATAAAAACTACTGCAAATGTTGACTGAGTTTCCATATTGTATGACAACGCTGGTGGGCGCTGCCCCAAATACAGGCTGGCCCTTTGATCACGCGAGACTCCTTTCAATCGAACTGAAAGGTCTCGATACAGTTGATAGGCCTCACTTCCTCATGGCAATGGCAAATATATTGTATATTTACGAAGTGTCAGGATGTCAGGACAGGCTTTTGCCAAAATCGCGACGGTATTCGATGTCTTCTTCAGCCAATTGATGTTCACTACTGGACGCAGGCCACCCCTCTCGCCTTCACTTCCAGTCTCTGCTGGCTTCGGTCCATGGAGCTGAAAGACGGCCTATGCTACGATTACCGAGATACGGTGTCCACTCCAGGGACACATTTGTTCCAACGACCGACAGTTCTGCGACAGCCGTTACTATCCCACTATCATTTAAGCTGTCTAATTAGTAAGTTAAGTCAGTAATCTTGATTCTCTAATAGATGTTTTTATTTCTGATTCTATCCCTAAGCACCCAGCATAGCTCGCTCCATAGCCCCCTGAGCGAGTTTAAAGCAGTATTCGACATGGATTTTTCGAAAACCCTTATCTTTGGTTTGGCAACACTGTGGCTGTGTACATCGCTCCCTACTCAAATATTTATTATATACGTAAAACCTTTACAAATCCCATTGAAATTACTCCGGAAGTAAACTCAAACAATTTAGTTTACCCAGTGTGTTGTGTGCAACGAAATATTTGAAGAAGACTTCAAAAACACTAAGATAAGTAAAATTCAACCACCCACTATTGGAACTATTTTAGAGGTAGAACACTTAATTTTCAGAATACCCCCAATTATTTTTTAAACGATTTCAAACTACCTTCTTACTTTTTAAATCGATACACTGAGAGTTGCCATATTAAAAAATTGCCCCAATTATAGGGAGTTCGTATAATGAGTGTCTGCAATAAGTGCAACAAGCAAATTAAAGCATGTGATCTCAAAACTTGTACAAAATGCAATGCAATTTTTCACTATCAGTGTCTAGGTATACTTCCTGAAAATGATTTGAAGGAATCAAAAACTTACAAGGCTACGTGGAAGTGCAAAGAATGTAAAGTGTCAGACAAACGTAGCTATAACTCAAGCACTCCCTCTCAAACAAAACCTTCAACTGCGCATAGTGCCGATTCACCTGCTGCGACACCTGCCGCGAGTTGCATAGAAGACTTGAAACATTATTTCGAGACTAAACTGGAGGAATCCTTGGCCCGTCTCCATAAAGATGTTCAACGTGATTTTACATCCGAGAGTTCCGACACTCGTATTAAGATTGAGGACCTTACTGAAAGTGTAAAATACATGTCTGCTAAATATGACCAAATAAAGGAAGCATGTGACAACAAGACCAAAGTCGTAGGAGAACTGCGCGAGGAAAACAATTTGCTGCGCACCCAAATTAGTGACTTACGCTCAGAAGTTGCTGGCCTCTCTACTCGACTAAGCCAGTTCGAACAGCTCTCACGAGACTGCAACGTGGAATTACAGTGCGTGCCTGAGCATAAATCAGAGAATCTCAAGACTGTAGTGCAACAATTAGCTACTACTGTAGGTTACAATCTCTCTGATCAGGAATTGGTAAACTACCATCGAGTAGCCAAGCTAAACAAGGAATCCAGCAGACCCTGTTCTATTGTGGTTAAATTATCCAGCCCACTAGTACGTGATTCTTTGATTGCAGCTGCCAAAACATACAACAGAACCCATCCTAGCGAAAAATTGAATTCGTCGCACTTGGGTATTGCTGACGTGGAGAAAACGCCAATTTTTGTGTGCGAACATCTTACCCCTAGCACTAAACAACTACACGCAGCTTCACGAAGAACGGCTAAAGAAAAGAAATTTGACTTTGTGTGGGTACGGAACGGAAAATTTTTTATGAGGAAAGACGTTAATTCAAAAAGTTTCACTGTAAAGGACTTAAATAGTCTAAATTCCATCTAACCTTCAACTTATTTGCCGCATGGTATTTTTGTCAGATTTAAACCTAGGGTGTAAACTTAGAATCTTGTATCAAAATGTTAGGTGTCTAAGGACCAAAACCGATACAGTGCTCACCAATGCATTGAATCAAGATGCTGATGTTATATTATTAACTGAAACTTGGCTTAATGACTCGGTGTATGATCATGAAATTATCGATGATAGGTACACAGTGTTCAGGCGCGATCGTGCTTCGTCGTGCAGCGAAAAAATTGAGGGTGGCGGAGTTCTAGTTGCTGTTCTTAAGAAATATGAGCCTACTCGTAAGTTTAAATGGGAATCTATCGATGAAGACATTTGGGTTGTTATCAAAATAAAACAAGGTTCATCCACAAAACATCTGTGTGTATGCACACTTTACAATCCTCCTCCCGTCTCATACGACCGCCTTGATCGTATTACGAATAACATTACTCATGTAATTCAACACAAAATTCCCCAAAACTCACTGTTACTATTGGCTGGTGACTTTAATCTGTCTCAGCTAGACTGGCAACTAGACGCAAACGCAAACTCCACTTTCTCGTGTAACACAAATACATCATTAGATAATCTTCTTCTTGATGCTCTCTCCTTTAATAACTTACACCAAATTAACCCTATTTTTAATATCCACGGACGCATGCTCGATCTAGTTGTCACCAATGTTACTAATACTTTTTCAGTTGATTTATATTCTACTCCTCTCGTTAGCATTGACAATCACCACCCGGCTTTAATCATTACAATGAAACTTATGGCACAAAGGTTAATAAAGTCCAAAAAATTACCTTTCTTTAACTTCTTTAAAGCTAATTATACAAATATTATTGCAGATTTAGATAAACTTGTTTGGAGTGAACACATTAAATCAACACACACAGTCCGAATCGACATATGGTCTAAACTCCCATAATTTTAAACATACACCACTCACCACGAAAAGTGACAATAAGTATCCCTGCTGGTTTAGTCGTTCTTTGATTAGGACTTTCAAAGAAAAAGCAAAATATCACTGTCGGTTTAAAAAATATGGAAATCCCAGAGACCACATCACTTACAAAATGTTAAGATCTCGCTGTGATAAAACGACACGTGAATGCTTATCCAAATTTCGATCTGATGCTAAATCAAATATCAAAAATGATGCAAAGTATTTTTGGAAGTATTTAAAATCACTTAGATCTAACAGTCACGATATCCCTGACGAAATGTTTCTCGGCACCAGGAATGTCCAAGGAGGTCAACAGATTAGCGATTTATTTTCTGATTACTTCAACTCAATCTACAATGCTAATCCAGCCAATATACCACTACCAGCAAACTCGGAAAATTATCACAATTCATTAAGTTCATGTTTTATAACCGAATTTGAAATTTCAAACGCCCTTAAATTACTAGATATTATCAAAGGTTCAGAACCCGATACCATACCACCAATATTTTTAAAAAATTACGCGTCTCAGTTGGCTAAACCTTTGTTTATCATCTTCAACAAGTCACTCCTTTCTGGCGTGTTTCCTACAAAATGGAAAACTGCATATGTCAGGCCAATATACAAAAAAGGTGATTGCAGTGACGTAGCCAACTATCGACCGATCTCTATTCTGTCTTCTATGGGAAAATTATTCGAATATATTTTCACTTGAAACCCTCAATCAACAGCCAACAATTCGGATTTTTACTAGGTAGGTCAACCACATCTAACTTGCTTGCGTATGTCAACGATATAAATGAAGCGTTTGAAATGAAAAATGATGTTCACGCAATCTATACCGACTTTTCCAAAGCGTTCGACGTGGTCGATCACGGCTTACTTCTTCAGAAACTTGGTCATGCAGGGATATGCGGTTCGTTGCTCAGATGGTGCGAGTCATATCTTCGAAATCGCTCACAACTAGTTGTCGTTAGTGGCTTCAAGTCTCCAATCAAATTAGTACCTTCTGGTGTACCTCAAGGCTCACATCTTGGACCATTATTTTTCTTAATATTGATTAACGACCTTTGCCCTAAAATTACTTCTAAATTCAAAATGTTTGCTGATGACTTAAAAATCTATAGAGCTATTAACTCCAACAAAGATATCAATATCTTGCAACATGACTTAAATAGCATTGATCGGTGGTGCAAGCTAAACAACGTGATTCTTAATGCATCCAAATGTTTCCACATTAAATTCACCCGTAAAAGAGAGTCAATTGGTGCAAAATACTTTATTGACGGCACACCAGTCGAAGAAGTTTCGAGTACTCGAGATTTGGGAGTGATTGTTGACAAAAAGTTAGATTTCAGAGAACACATTGATTTTATCACCAAAAAAGGTTCTAGATTGGCTGGTTTTGTTACAAGACAAACTAAACTTTTCAAGAAGCCTGAGATACCCATTATCCTTTTTAATACGTATGTCCGCAGTTTACATGAGTATTGTAGCCCAGTTTGGAACCCATCTTACACTGTTCATGTACAGAGATTAGAAAAACTACAAAAACAGTTTCTTTACCACCTTACATATACTAATAATCGCTGCCGTAGTCTAAATAGTTACGATTCCAGATTGGAATACTACAAAGCGGTACCATTGCAATTGCGACGCAACACTGCTGATACTCTATTTCTTTATAAACTCTTAAACAGCAAAATTGACAGCCCCGAACTTCTCGACAAACTAAAATTCGCTGTACCGCGAGCTGGATCCCGTTTGCAAAATCGTAAAATATTCGCTCTAGCAGCATGTCGCACTGTGTACTGTCAACAGTCACCACTCTACAGAATTTGTACTGCATACAATAATATGTGCCACGAGCTCGATATTCTCAATGCATCGGTTAAGCACATCAAGAAATTTTACACTCCTTGCTAATTATTTAATTAAGTTCATTATTTATATATTTCTTCTTTTTTTCTAAATTAATATGTACTCAATGCCTTATGTACAATGCATGATGTGTTCGCACCAAGAAGGCCAGTCAGCAAATATATTCTATCTGTATCCTAGTTTTGTTTAAAAGTAAGCTGAGTTGGCCAGTTTGCGAACCAAACTAAAAAAAAAGAACACTTATTGTGGAATAACTATTATAGTTAGACATATGTTTTTGCGACACTTTTTGTAGATAATGACGTGTTCTACAAAGTCGTAGTACATTATTTTATTCTATCATCAATAGTTTTCGCAGTGCACGCGATTTTAGGTACATTTTACACCTTGCGTTACATTATTGGAGTTTTAATAAGGATCCCTAATTTTTTTGTAAATATAATATAGCCTTTGTCACCCGGGAATAGCGTAGCTTGCCAACAGTGAAAGAATTTTTAAAATCGGTTCAGTAGTTTCAGAGCTTCTTCAATGCAAACAAACAATCTAATCTTTCCTCTTAATAATATTAGTCCAGATATTCATATATTTACTTTAAAATTAATTCGATATGTACATACATTGATTTATAAATATATCGATGTGTGCATATTACAAAAAGCGTAAGATTCTGTCCCAGAAGTTGTTTAATAGAATTAGGAGCTGGGTTGCCCTAAAAAGCGCTTTATCTATCTTCGAAAGCGCTATTGAAGCCCCAGTGAGCCGAGCGCCGGGGAAATCCTGTAAACAAGAGAGCGAGCGAGGATATACCTCGTCCCTCTACTACCTAAACTCGCGTTCAGCGCATTGGAATGTGCGATGTTCCGAGCCGACATTAATGGAGACAAACTTAAGTTTGCATCAAACTATGCTCTGCTAATATTTTCTTAACTTTTTGCGCCTTGTACTCGTATAAATAATAAAACTACGTTATTACCGCGCTCAAAAACGTTAAAACGTAGTTTTATTATCTATACCTCTGCTCTCCACGCGACTGGGTAAAACAGCCACTATTTGTACTCTATGTAAAAAAATAAAAAAATAGAGAGTTTGTTAAGGAAACAAATTAACAAAAGAAAACTTTGCCAACGGTTCAGTTTTTCGAAAGTCACAACAAAAGTGAATGACAACGAACGGCAAAACTGTTGACGTGAAAAAATAGTCGGTGCGTGTGTAGTGTATTACACTATTAAAATGTACCTAACCTAATCAAATCATAATTTTCAGTAAACCTGCGAAAAATCGAAATTTATGCTGGGACACATTATAAGTGAAACTTCAACGGACAAGTGGAAAAACGAATCGCAACGGACAAGTCGAAAATCTTCGACTGAAAAGTGACAAAATGAATCGCAACAAAATTTTAACTTGAAGTTTTACGGGCAGGTTTTTAAATTGGACAAGTACATTGAATAATCGGTGAACATACATAAAAAAAAATAAAAAAATATTCCGACGAATTGACAACCTCCTCTAAACAGACAACAGAATAAAAAACAGTTAAAGATAAAAATAATTTTTATTAATGAAATATACATCACTCCACAAGTTAGTTGTAAATCACATTTCGATTTAAAAGTATACCTAATAATTCAGTAGAAAAAATAAATGCTATGAGAATCGACGGGACGAGGGAGGGGGGACCTCAGCTTCGCTCCCACTACCAAAATTATTGTCGAGCGAGCGGCTCCGAGGAGGGGGCTCAGGGGAAGAAGCGCGCCGCCGCCGCGTCCTCGTCGGGCGCGTCGCGGCGCGTGCGGTAGCGCGGCGTGGCGGCGCGCGAGCCGGGCGTCGCGGCGGCTAGCAGCGCCAGCGGCTCCGGCGCCCCCGCGGTCCCCGCTGCCGCCACCGCCAGCGCCTCGCCGCGCTCCAGCGACCACTGGCGGCGCAGCGCGCGCGCCCCGCCCGCCAGGCACCGGTAGCGGGCGTGCGCCTGCGCCATCCGCGGCGGACTACTGTCGGCGGACGCGGCGCCCGACCGCCGCCACGCGGCGCGCCCCTCGCCGCCGGCACCCGCGCCCGCGCCTGTGCCCAGCCGGGACAGCGCCAGCTCCGATTCTGTCGAATATGGAACATCTTACATCGTTGATCGCAACACTCGCGAGACGTACCCGCACTGCCCGCACGTACCGTGTCTATCCCTGGCGGACTGCAGACCGGCGGGGAGGTCCGGGCAGGGAGAGCTCCTCCGAGGCGTGGAGGAGGGCGCCGACGACGCCTCGCTTTCGTTCTCGCCGTCGGTTTCGAAGAGGACCTCCTCCGACCTGCCGGACCGAAACGAGCCAATGAACGACGTGTGGAAGGTGAAACGACAAGATGAGAAGGAGCGGTGACTGACTCGAGCGGCGGAGGCGTCGGCAGCGGCTTCTCGAAGCCCTCCTTGCCGAGCAGCCAGTAGGTGTGCATAGCGCCCTTGCCCTTGATCTGCGTGAGCCCCCGCGAGCGCAGCCGGTACCCGCCGGCCGCCGCCAGGCGTTCCGCAGTCGCGGCAGACACCTGGATGCGCCAAGCCGCGCCTGCGCCACGCACGAACGCGTCTTATCGACTGTATCGACTAGCGAGCGAAAGCAGGCATGGCAGCGTACCCACCGGTGGACTCCATGCGCGAGGCCGTGTTGACGGTGTCGCCGAAGAGGCAGTAGCGCGGCATGGTGAGGCCGACGACGGCGGCGCAGCAGGGCCCGGAGTGCAGGCCGATGCGCAGGTGCAGCGACGTGTCGGGCAGGTGGCGTACGCGGAAGCGCCCCGCCAGGTGCAGCAGGTGCAGCGCCATGGTGGCCACGCTCTCGGCGTGGTCGCGCGCGCGCACCGGCAGCCCGCCGACCACCATGTACGCGTCGCCGATCGTCTCCACTTTGTAGACGCGGTACTGCTCGATGGCCGCGTCGAAGGTGGTGTACAGGTCGTTGAGCAAGTCCACCACCTGCACCGGCGTCGACCGTGCCGCCAGCGCCGTGAACCCCACGATGTCGCTGAAGTAGATCGACACCTCCTCGAACTCCTCGGGTTCGACACGCGAACCCAGCATCAGTCGCTCCGCGACTGACCTGCGCGCCCGCACGGTTACAATGCGACACCACCGACCACCGACCACCGGCATTGACCCTTCCCCCAAACTCACCTCCACACTCACCTGGGAAGCATCCTGTTCAACAGCTGCTCGGTCTTCTTCTTCTCCATGTCCAGCTCCTCGGTCCTCTCCTTGATGAGTTCCTCTAAATTATTGCTATATTTTTCGAGCATTTCGAACATGGAATCCACTATATTTATTTTACTGCAAAGCAAAGGAATAAATGAATAAAGAATACGAAGCGAGAAACACTCGGAGCACACTAGTGGCAAGATGCAGGCGGTTACCGGCCCTTGTGTAGGTGGCGAAAGATGTCGTGCAGGCGGTGAAAGTCGGGGCGGTGGTCGGGCGCTTCCGCCCAGCACTGGCGCATGATGCTGACGGCCTCTGGCGGCGCAGCGCCCATCGACACCGAGGGCCGGATCAGCGGCGGCGGGCGGCGCACCTTCTCGACGATCTCGTCGGGTGTCAGCGCCAGCATGCAATAGGGCTCGCCGCGCACCACCACCTCTTGCATCACGATCGCGAACGAGAACACATCGCCGGGCTGCGTGCCGCGCGCCTCACCGCCCGCCTCCCGCAGCAGCTCGGGCGCCGTCCACAGCAGGTCGCGGGCGGTGCGCGCCGGCTCCGGCAGCCCCTGGGCGCGGTGGAACGCGTGCGTGGCGAAGTCGGTGACGCGCAGCACCCAGCGCGAGTCGACGACGCAGTTGCGCGACGAGAGGCGGCCGTGCACGCGCAGCGGTGACCCGTGCAGGTAGCGCATGCCCTTCACCAGGTCGGTGAGCAGCGACAGCCGGAAGGTCCAGTCCAGCTTGATGTCGTCCGCCATGAGCACGTCCTCGAGCGAGCCGCGCCCGCAGTGGTCGAACACCAGCGCGGGCCGCACTTCGCACAGGCACCCTACCGACATCGGTGTACGCTCTCTTATTTTTACGGTATTACTGGATTTTATAAATAGAATGATGATTAGTAAGTACGATTGTCTGAATCATACCTATGAAAGGGTTGAGATTTTCATTCCGTAGACTCTGCATGAGGAGCAAAACTTCGGTAGTCTTGCGTTTGAGTTCGAGCGAACCGGTCACCGGTAGGTACTTGACGTGCACTGCGTCACCCTGCAAAATAGCATATCGTGTTAGCGTGGACGCGACTCCCGACTAGATACAACAGGAGAGAACGGGGCCGTGGGGCCGTACCGACCTTGTACCTAGTGCGGCGATCCAGAGGCACCCGGTTGACGCTGCAGGTGGAGGAGGGCGCGGAGGGCGCGCGCGTCACCAGCGGCGGCTGCTTCAGCAGGTCGGGCCGCTCGAGCTCTGGACCACCGAACTCGTGCAGCTGCTGCAGCCAGCACGAGAGCATCGTCTCCATGCCCTCGCCGACGCGCCGTTGTTCATCCGCCGGGAACGAGAACTCAGCCGGCGACAGCACCGCGTCACCGAGCCTGCGTTTCCGACGCCTGCGGCTGGCGGCCCAACGCGCCACCGCGCCGGCGCCACCCATCACCACGACCACCACGCCGATTACCGCGAGCAGCATTCCCGCGTTCGGCCAATCTCCCTCTGCCTCCGAAGGAGAGTGCGAGCCGCCCCAGCGATCTAAGCTGACAGACACGTTTTCCAACGTGACCGCGGTCTCCCATTCTCCGGAGTCGTCCAGCGAGCGTGTCGAGACCGAGCCGACGACCGCCACTCGGCTCCAAGAGGACGCGGGCCGATCTTCGCTTCTTTCGAACAGCCAAAACTTGCGGTGTTCCACTTGCCTCCGTGCCAGTTCCGCCCGAGTGATCCGCTCCACCTCTTGCAGTACGCTTTCGTAGGCCTCGGCGCGGTCCGCTAGGCCCCGGCCGACGCCGAGGTGGCTGGGGCTGAGGAGGAGCAGGCGCAACGGTAGCGCCTCGTCGATCGTGCGCAAGAACGGGTTTCGATTGTCGGCCCTCGTCTCGCGTTTGCGCCCACTCGAACGGCCATGGCCGCCGCTCGTCTCGAATTCGACATGGGTTTCATTAGTATCGGAACTGCCGGTAGAAGAATTCTCATTATACCTAATTTTGGTTGTCGGTTCCTTATTTAGTTCCTCGCCGGAATAGCTATGCAGACCTGTTCGTGATCGACGTTTCCCACCTTTGTCTGCGTTTGTTAGCGTCGAATGTTCCGTGAACGCATTCCTCGGTTCAGGAATCTCCGTCGAGCGATCCTCGTCTACAGATTTTAATGTACGAATTACATGTAACTTACGTCCTACTTCTAAACTGATATTGCTTGTTTGGAGTGTTTCGTCGTCGGATGGAGGTGCTTCCGATTGCGCGGGAGGGTCGAGCTCCTCCACGTGCAGCAGCAGCACGGCGGGTCGACCGGCGCCCACAGAGCTCCTCAGCCGCGCCACCCCCACCGAAAGACCGGAGGCACACATGATCACAACTGAAAGCAAAACGAACGCGTTATTAAACGACTTCGAAACATGTGGCCACGCATATGATTATTTACTGAGGTGTGCGGCGATTCCTAAGCTGTCCTTAAGTCGTTTCTTATTTTCACTATAGCATCGTTTAGGAGATTTTACTGTGATAGTATACTCGTATTTTATAGTGCGATACAAAAATTGTGCTTTGCTAGAAATGAAAGTGAAAGCAGACCTTGCGGGCGGCTGGCGGTGTCTTCGTCGTCCGCCGGAGGGGGTGCGCCGCCAACGAGCAGCCCCGCGCCGAGGAGGGCACGCCGCACGTCTAGCAGCGCACCCGCGCACTCCGAGCTCTGCGGCTCTTGCGCCGGCGCTGGCACAAGCGCGCGCCGCCACCCGAGCCGCGCGGCCAGCTCAGCGACGACGGCGGCCCGCGCGGAGGGCAGCGCGCACACCGGCGGCTGGGGCCTGCGCAGCAGCCGGCCGGCGGACGCGAGCGCGTCGCACACGCCGCGGCCGGGCCACCCGGCACACGCCACCGCGCCGCCGGCGGCCAGCGCGCCGAGCGCCTCGCGCGCCACCCTCACCCGCCAGTCGGGACCGCAGGTGCTCTGGCGGTCGAGCACCCGTAGCGGGCGCGTCGTCGCGGGGCGGCGGGCGCGCGCGTGCCTCTCCAGTAGCGATGCATCGAACACGCCGTGGTCGCGCAACGAGCACGCCACCCGCAGCACGAGCAGCGCGGGAGGCGCGGATGGTGCGGGGGGCCCGGCGGCCAGCGTCGGCAGGAGAGCGGCCAACAGCGGCAGCAGGGCGGTCATGGCGGCCACGGCGGCCCGTCAGGCGACGCCCGCCATGCGTCGGCCGACGCGTGGTTCCGCTCCACCGCGCCGATTTTCCACTCCCCTGGGTGCACCGGATCAAACGGAACACCTGTCGCGGAAATTATTCGATCGATAGCGATATTTTCGCACAATCCGTTTTGGAGATTCGAGACGAGGTCACCTCCCTAAAAATAGGCTACCTCTCAACTCAATAATTACGACCACCATACGAAAAAGGACGAACTGTACAACGGCGATTTTATATAAGAAACCACTTAGTATTATATTAGTGTATGAAGTTTAAATAAAACGATACGCATAATGTAATTAATCGACTCGCAAACAAAGTTCACACGAGCATATATCCAGGTAGACAATAAAGAGGTTACGGGTAGACCGATGGCCATCGTATGGCGACCACCCGGCACGTCGAGCTAGCGCAGAGAGCGAGCGACCACGGGGAATTCGTGTCTCCCAGATGCGACATGTCGCGATCCGGAGTGCGCGCCCCGGCGAAGGGGGAGCTCACTCACCCGCCGGAGGGAGGCGCGGTGGGCCCGAAGAGCGACTAATTCGCGGGCTGCCGGACGCGCGAGTGCAGCGCGTCGTCGGACCGCCGGACCGTAGCGCACGGCGCACGTACGGCGCCGTGGCGCTAGGGCTGCCGACGGCGGTGCGTTCGCAATTGAATGGCGGTGTTGTGGCGAGGCTCGCGTCTCACGCGAACGGAGCCGAGTGCAGACCCTGCAGGGTACGTTCGGCGCACATGCGCCCTGAGCGCGGTCTTCCTCCGCGGGCTGGCGCCGCGCGTCGGTCGGTAATGATCACTGATCACTGGCACTCGTCGCTCGCTCGTGGCGCGAAGGGCTCTCAGTTGGGTTTTATCCCTCCTCAGTTTGAAATTACTTTTAAGACTTCCCATTTGCAATGTATTAATATTGTGAGTGCTGGAATAGCTACCACTAAAAATAGTGCAATATATCGTTTGATGGAAAGAAAATGAGGCGCTTGAAAGGTGTGATGCTTATTGAATTAATTTAAACAAAGTTCAAGTTAAAGATAAACAAAGATAAAATCAGCCAAGAATTATTTATCAAGTAGGTATTTTTGGAGCTTAATATTTTCATATTCTTTTATATGACAGTCAAAAAAACAATTACAAAAACAAAAGTTAGTGAAGTAAAAAAGTAAGCGTTTTCCATAACATTTTGAAATCAATTAAAAAGAAATACGGACTCGTTTTTTCTACCCCGTGGTAAAATCTTTGCGGACTATATATATATATACTGCGAGGGGGCCGCGGTGAAGGCGCGTGGCGACCGTAGGAGTTCGCTCGCGCATGTTCCTCCCGCTCTTGCGGAGCTTATCGGCCTCTCCAGGTTCCTCTGTCTGTCATCCGCAAGGCCGCGGCTTCCGACCATGGCCTTATTCACGACCGGGAGCGCTAGGTCCACTCCGATCGTGGCGGCAAGAGCACAGCGCTACTCCTCTCGTGCTAAACACACCTGGGTGCAATTTTAGGGATTACTCCAAACTGGATCTGATAGAAGACCGACAGTTTAGGAACCTTGCGTCTCTGCTCCAGACTCTGAAGTCGAACACTGCTATGACGGTTATTTCCGACCGGCCTCCTGGCTCTTTTCTCAATTGAGCACAACGTCTCCAACCATTGATTGGACGGTATTCCATGCATGACCAAACTTGTGATTTGTTCATAATTTGTTCTTTAAGCTTAATTGAATTAAATAACAGCTCTTTGTCTGAGTTCAACGATATTGTCTATCGAGGAACCGTTGCCAGGTCGACAAATAAAACGTGAAGCTAGAAAGAGATATTTTTATTTAACGCATTTAAAACTAATATTAATATACAAATTCTTATAATAATTATATGAAAGCAACAAAAGCTGTACAATTGAACTCCCATGGGGCTACACTTTGAATATAGTCATGGCGTGACAAGTGGGTGTGTGTCGGCGCCCGGCGAAAGGTTCCGGAGAAAAAAAACCTGATAAATCTCAAATGTCTTACTTAAACTAAACTTGTTTTAAATAAACATCTGAAACGTTTCACTAAAGTTTGTTATTAATTGGTTGAACTTGATTCCGAAGTTACGCGTTGTGGGAAAATTTTAAAAATTTTGGAAGCTATTATAAAATCGTAACCTGTTTGAGTTTAAGAAATTCACCAACTCCACAACACTCATTTCAATGCAAATTCAAAAATTCTAAAAATTGCATTTTCGAAATCTCCTGGTGCGTATTAACCCCCCTGAGTTTTTTAACATTTTTAAACGCATTGTACGAACTCGAACCATTTACACATTGATTATAGTATATAGATATTTAAAAAATATCATCCGCCTTATTTACATGTTATTATTAGTGATGTGCCGACTAGTCGGCACTATTCGGCAAAGAGTCCCGACTATCCGGCTTCTTACTTTGTAGTTTGTCATCTTTATTTTACTTTACTAATACCTTTCCATACACGAGACTTTCTTTTTGACATGATTAAATTTTAATTGATCTCTCTTTCACTTTAATGAACAATAACAGTATTATTATCTTTAAACTGATTTTTATTTTCACACAAAAACACCGGCCCGGCCCGTTCAAAAGCAAAAAACAAGAAATAATGCGAAAGAAACAAAACAGTTCCGACACGCTCGCATGCGGACAAGGATCATGGTTCAGGCGCGGCGAGGCGCCCTTGGGCGACCGCCTCGATGCGGTGGCGGTCGAGGCGCAGCGCGGCGCGGCCCTCGCTGGCGCCCACGTCCCTGGCGCCCAGGCGCGCGTAGAAGCGCAGCGCCGGCGCGTTGTCACGCAACACGTGCCAGTCGACGCGGCGCACGCCCTCGGCGAGCGCCATCCGGCAGAGGCGCTGCAGCAGCGCCGTGGCGACGCCCGCGCGCCGCCACTCCGGCCGCACGTACAGGTCCTCCACGTAGAAGGCGCGCCGCGTCCAGCTCGAGTAGGCGCGGTTGCAGAGCGCGCTGCCCACCACGCCGCCGCCGCCGCCCGCCTCCGCCACCAGCGCGAAGAACCACGCCGGTTGCGCCTCGAACCCGTCTCGAATCAGATCTGAATGAAGCGAGAACAACACTATATCTACGACTACATTTATTTTTATCGGTGTCAGGATTTGTAATAAATTTGTTACATTTATGTAGTTTCCCCATAGATGGCGTTGATCAATATCTTAAGGTGCTATGGTTTGATTTACAAGACTGTTAATATTTCGTGTAAGTGCAATAGATAAGGTTTAGTTTGAAAAATCAGTGCAGTGTTTCTGTTTAGTGCTTAAAATATGAACAATCAGGTTTATTTACTAGGTCAGTTTTTATGAGTTTTTTCACTTTTTAAAATTTAATTAATAGATTGTAAAGCAAACAAACAAAGCAGTAGTAAACTAGCAAGCATTATAAATATCTATACATATATGTGGAAACAATGAAATGTTTGTAGATTGTTAGTAGTATTAGTTATGAGCTGTTTGATTTCCGAATAAAATAAAATACCAAAGGACGCATGAGTAGTCACGAGGAACTCACCCTGAACGCTCAGCTCGGGTCCGTCGGGGACTCCCTCGAAAGTCGCCAGGTCCTATAAAATAAAAATCACAGGGTTGCAGATATAGAAAATACGACGGTGGCCTGATTTTATTTGTTTATCAACATTTTTATTTTTAACATCGCTATAATATGGGTAGAATACGGTAATCAATAGAAATGATTCAATAGAGTGTTGTGGAATTCGTTCATTTGTAATGAAGTACTATGTATGAGGCATGAACGAGCACTTACAAGTATCATCTGGTGCAGCACAGGCATGTCCTCCCTGGTGGCGAGGCGCACGCTGACCGCGTCGCCGCTCGGGGCGCTCGCCATCCTCGGCTGCTGTGCCTCCGCGCTTTCACCTGCCCCACACAACGTCCACCACACGACACCGGTCACGCCGAGCGCGCCGACGCCACTGACAGTGACACTGCAGGGCCGTATGGCGCTTGTGGCACTTGTGGCGGTGACGCGCGGGCCGAGACAGTGACAAATGTCAAATGAAACGTATGCGCCCACGCAACGACGCGTTGCACGCGATAATCGTACGCTTGCGCGCGCTAGGTACCTGTTTGATTATATTGCAAGCTGTTGTAGTGTGTAGAATAAGCATTTTTAGTTCATAAGTTCATATTGTATAACAATCACAATAAAGCCAGCCGCTAAGGCGTAAACACGTTTGTTTTAATTTACACATCAACGACACACGTCGCACTGTTGTCAAATGCCCTGTGGGTAGTCATCTGTCTGATTTTGCTCAATTTTGAATTTATTATCGACCTGTGTCCTTACTACACGTTTTGTAAAATGGTGAACATTTTGTAATTTCTTGAGAAGAATTTTCAAATATAAACGCCCTCTGTACCTCTTGCACTTAATTAAATGACAGTGTCATGACAGACTATATTACACGACCCGCCATCTATGAACGGCATCTGAAAGTAGTTAGCGCGCGTCATCGCTATTCGGATGACGACACGGAGATGGCGTTACGTGTACTGGAAAACTGCTATTTTTGTCATTTAAATACAGAAATAAACTAAATTATAAATAGATAAATTAATATAAAGAATGTAGCAAATCGCTGCCAGAGGGAAGCGTGCCCAGAAGGCTGGCTGCATTGCCACGCTGTATGGCAATGCTGATTCGTTGCGCGAAATACGAAGCCTTCTTTCTGATCATGGGTGGCATCAAAGAGTTTCTTACAAATTTCTTTGAAGAAACCCTTTGCCGATGGACCCCACGGACCTAAAGTTTCAACTCCAAACGGCACAAATATGTAACCCCTTCCTAGGGTTCCATAAATAAATATATATAAATAAAAAATACAGAAATATATTATTTCGGACATTTAGGACCGCCTGCATAACGTTCCCTTAATTTATCTAAGAAACACTAAACGCATTTAACACCCATAAATATGATTAGCGTCGCACAACGCAAAATTTGTCGCTAAGTAAAATATGTTCAAAGAACTGCCGAATATTTTGTGTAAAACGTATTTAGGCAGTTTAATATGATTTACTAATTTTATTTAAAGGCGATCGCTATGCAAGCGATATATGCGACCCTTAACAAAACTACGTCTTAACGGTTTTAACAATGAAGCGGTGGTAAATTAGATTAGGCTCTCATAGAGTAAATAATAACCATAAACAAAATTAAAATAAAGAAGTTGGCAGTAGGCTAAATAAAACAATACTCGTTGGACAATTGAAGGACAGAGATGACTGTCGTCCGTGAGCACGGCTAAAAAGCGGCCGAAACATCGGAATAACCAAAAACAAATAAAATACCGCCCTTAACACCGTTAAAACGTAAGTAGTTTTATTATGTATAAGTACAAGTCGCGAAAACTTAAGAAAAGAAAATATTAAGCGACCCTTTTTGTTAAAAACAAGCAATAAATGATAAATACGACATTAAATAGAGTGCAATGTAATATTGTACCTGGCCGGGTCATACGTTATGTCGCTGGCCATATAATAATACACTGGCCAGAAATATAATTATGAACTTGTTTTAAATAAAGGATTTTCGTGCTAGGTATCTTAAAATAAAGAACAAATTAATTTTATTGCTTTTAAAAAGATGGAGTGGACACGAAAGAAAGTTCTATGTGTTTGCTTGTATAGGCAAACTGGCAAACACTACACCTGGTGGTAAGTGGGTTGCCTACCCACTTGTTGAGATTTTCAATTTCTGTCTAAGCCCCTTTTGAAGAGCCCCATATACAAATAAATAATAATAATCGGCAGACAAACACACATATTGTACTTATATTCCCAAATTAAGCAAGTAACGCTTGTGTTATGCGTAATATACAACGTACTGCTCTGGGGCAAATCCCAGACACCGAGACCATAGTATATAACGGAGAAAATACGTTTGCGAAGTTTACAATACCAGGAATCGAACCCGGAGCCTGTGCGTTGAAGTGAGGTAGGCCGACAAAGGCTTAGCCCGCTCAAGCACAGAGCTCGTCAATTTGGCAGCTCTTTGGCAAAATCTTACTGGACTTAACATTTATTTGAGTGTTTTTCGTTATATCGTTTTAGCTCTGAAGGCCTCTATAATATTTTTCGTGGTTCCTTTTTATGATGTATTCACAAAATTCTCATCAACTTTACTTGCTTAAGATCGACAATCACACGAGCAAAGAGAGAGAGATAGACGCCGAAGCGGCTGCACAAGGTGAAGGGAACCTGTATTGGATTCCTGGCACGGTGAATTTCGTAAACGAACTGTCCGCTGTTCACTACGGTCTGGGTGTCTGCGATCGGCCGCAGAATGGCTGATGTATATATATATTACCTATAGCACGAGCACCGCGACTTTGTTTATTATGAAAACGACGACGTTGCTCAACGTGAAGAGACGCGGCGGCCGCTACGTGCCCGCCTCCCGCATTGCAGCACGCAACTCATTCGTCCTACACCAAACTAATAAATACACTTATTATATTTATATATTATATTTGTTATTTGTATGTTTGTGTTGGAATAAACATGTTTGGCAAACATGAACCTACTTAGATAACGAGGATGAGTGGAGGACGCTCTTCATCCCGATCCCCAATCGTCAATTTGGACACATACTCGTAGGTGTACCAGAAAGACAGAAAGATATAATTATGGACAAGCGACTGAGTTTAGGTAATTTTTCTTAGGGTTCCTTAGTCCTTATAAAATATTCAATTCCGCTTATTTATATATTTCCAAAAAATACATTACTGGATAGTGGTTAGGTGATCTTTTTTATATCTTTATTTATTTAAGAGGGTTTTTTCTAGGAGCGAATGTCGTCCGCATTATTGCTCACACACATAGGTAGCTAAAAAGGTAAATAATTCGAAACACCATTCCGGCATCATCGGGTAGCGGCGAGGCCAGAATACTGAAGGACATCTTCTCTGATCTCTGATCTTCTCTCTCTCTCCGCGTGCAGTGCAATTAGGGGAATTCACTTTTCATAAACAATTCAGTGGGATGTCCCATTCTAACGGTCCATGACCAGATATAACCGTCAGTGCCGTAACAACTTGTTACCTTCTCGTTCTGCTCACATCAATCCAACGGGAGCGAGAGAAGAGGGAGAAATAGCTGGAGCACTTTATAACTTTCCTTAATAATCTATTATTCATTTTAGGAATAATCTCGCTATACCAGGGAAAGCAATTGTACGTTTCTCCATCAGATGCAGCTTTTAAAAAAAATTTATTGCAGGAGTTCAGCAGACAGGCAGACGACCCCCTTGATGGAAAACGGTTACCATGGACATTTACAACACAAAAGGTGCTACAAATGCGCCGCTGCTCTTAGGGGACATTGGAACCTGGTCATTATTACCGGAACACAACTCAAGGTTGTTATGGCGGCATATTCTAGACCAGAAGGCAGGGTATTAGGCACCTGGCGGTGGGTTGTTTTGTCACCTCTTACGACAGGCCGCCCGGCCGCAGGAAATTGTATTTTTCTCCTTTCCTGCAGCTTCATCAGCCAGGCGATCAACAATCTCACTTCCCTCTAGTCTAGCCCAACGTGTGAAAGCGTTCATTGTTAAACAATAATCTTAGCTCTAGTCGCAAGTTAGTTATATTCCTTGTAATTGACTGAGCCAGTGGAAGCCGCCTGTGCAATGTGTTTGTGCATTTCATTCAATGAAGAAGAGCACTTTACAGACAGTGAAAGTAACAAACTTGTCGCTATTCAATGGATCGATATAAGACTACGATATACCTAACTATACTCAGGATACAAAAATGTTGTCTTTCTACTTGTAAATTTAGCTTTGATTGTACTGTAACGACTAAAACCTTTTTAGTCGTTGTTTATATTAAGAAATATAAGAGTTCAAATTGAATGACATCGAACGCCTCGCAAAACAGGGGAGATGAGAATTGTATCGGACACATGTAACAGTCGCTTCGTTCCCTGAAGCAGTTCTTCATTTCAAGATCCCTGGCCAGCTCCTACACGAATAGAAAGTATAAAAGGTGAGTAAAGTATACTTATAGGACTGTTTAATAAAGACTGGGCGTTGGCAAGCAGCTCGTCGAAATTCATTCCGATCTTTCTTATTGACTTATTCTGTTTAAGCCAACAGAATGGTGAAATGCCTATTTGTTAGTAACAAATAAGCATCTTACCACTTACAACTTTTCAACTATGGGGTAGAAATTATTGAAAAATATCGGGGAAATACAATTCAAAAACTTGGTAAAAATTAATTTGATCTAGATCGGTTAATAAGTTTTAAAATAAGTATATGGAATTTCTGATTCAATGTTATTTAAGGGTATATCGAAAGTAATGGAAACAGTGGACATTCTGCTCTATGGAAGTCTTCCTTGCCTTGGTCGGTTAAGTGTCGGACCCCGGAGAGAAGAGTACTCCAGATTTGGGAACCCAACAAGGAGATCTACATCTCCCGCTGTGTGGCACAGCGCGATAGCGACGGGCAGTTGTGTAATACACCTACTGGTGATTAATGATTTATTTGATAAATGTAATGCTTATTATTGTCTTCGTTGCGTTCGCGATTTGTGGTACCTACACTTTGCACAGCTCTCATTGTGAAAGCTATTCCACTTCTACTGGGACCTGGAGTGACTTGCCAGTTTTTGCAAAACTAGTCGAGGCTGTTGCGTTGTTGGCTGTAGCGTCGCGACGCGGTCCTTGCGGTTGTCACTGCAGGCTGAACAGAAGGTGAACAGGGTGGTCTAGGGCGGACGAGATGGGCAGCCGGGGTCAGCGGAGGCGGCTCGCGTTGCGTAAGCGGGTCCGCGGGGCGGTGCGGGGGGCGCGGGTGCCGCGGCGGCGGCGGGCGTCCGCGGGCGCCGCGGCCGCGGACTCGCGCGCCGACGATCGCCGCGCGCACGCGCAGCTCACTGCACCGAGTTCACTGCCACCCGCGCACTTGGCACTCGGCACACGGCACTCGGCACCCGACACTCGGCACCCCGCTGCTGTTGAACAGTGACCACATCTCCGCGGGGCTGATATGCGCCGCGGCTCGCGCGCGGTGCCGCTGCCGCCCCCGGCGCTCGACCACCATGGACCACACCATGGCTGCCACCAAGCATGAATATAGTTATGGTGAGTACGATTCAAATTGTTTCTTCGCCTTCCGTGTCGCTATATTTTATTATTTAAACATTCGTTAGAAGTTTTTATCGATAATTGTGAAGTTGATTTTTTTCCACTTTTACGTTTTTATGTAGAAAGTTCACATCGTGTATAAGTATATAAGTATTTATAAGTAGTTTACACTTGTTCTGCTTTCACGGTTTTGAACTAATTATATTCTTATCCTAATCGATTTACGTTTATTACACTTACAAAAAGTGGAATTATCTTTTTGTTTTCTAAAAATATTTTTGCATCAAGGAAGCTTCCAAGCAAAAGAGCTCATGTGAATGTGACAATTAGCATTAGAAAATCACCTAACGTTGTTAAACTGAACTGAACGTAAGGTTACTGCGAGTAGTACGTACACGTCGTGCGCAAGGCCCAGAGCTCGATCGATCGTTGCACCGCGGCGCAGGCGCAGGTGGGCAGCGGCCACTGCGAGGATCACGCGGCGGCGGGCGGCGGGCGGCGGACGCTCGCCCGCGAAGCCTCCGGCCTGCGACCCTCCGGCGCGCCGGCTGGCTGGTGGTGGCGGTCGCGCCGCGCGAGACGCGCCGGAGTCGCCCGCATTATCATCGGCTGCGATTAGATAAAGCGCTGAAAGTGCGCGAGCGACAGTAGGCTGGTGCACGCGGTTGTCGGCTGGCGTGGCCCGCGCCCTGCGCCTGCGCCTGCACCTGCGCCTGCGCCTCCGCGCGACGGCCTTCCTTGTTATTGTTAGCGAGTGTTGACCTGGAGCGGCCGCCCGCTGACCTGCTTTCCGCCGTCCGCCCTCCGCTCGACCCACGTGCATACCCACCTACTTACAATCGCGACCAGCGCGCGCTACTCTGCAACAAATGCAACCACCATTATGCGGCTTATTCTAACGCCGCCGACGTGCCTTTGGATTCCATGGGAATATTATTGTTCGTGCGAGGTGCATCTGAATGCTGCTTTCAACGAAGAATTGTAAACTGTCTAAATTACTTCTGGGTGGTGGTAAAGTATACGTATACAACGATTTCCTTAAGGACCGTAAATGCTTCTCGACATCTTGGATGGCTATACGGTATTGTATAGAAAGAGTATGTAGAGGTGGTAGAAAACTAAGGGACTCCGGCCAAGTGATGGCCGCTACACGAGTTCGCTCGAGTTCGATCAACGCTTCCAATATTGTAGACTAAAACGGTGCTAGAAATGGAACGGTGGCGAGAGAATGGGCGCCGCGGTGAGGGGGGGGCGGGTCGGCGCTCGCTGATAAGCGGCGCCCGCGGTGACCCCGGAGTCGAACACCCCCGGCCCCCGGCCCCCGGCCCCGCGCCGACGACACTCCGTCCACCAAAGCACTCCGAGGTCCCACACTACTTGAATAGTGCAATACAACGGAATCGCTGAAATTGAAAAGACTCACAGCCCGATGACTTACAAAAGCCATTTTCAACCGCCTGAAAGATATTGTCGCGTTCAAATTTCAATACTATTTTTGAAATGAAATGAACTGAAAATCTTTATTTGTGTGAAACACTACTACGTTCTTATACTATGGTGAGACTATGTTCCGCCATTTTCTGGCCTACACATTTTTCTTAAAATTAATATACGTACAATGTTGTCATTTTTGTGTCAAAATTTAATTTATTATATTATCATTCTTGTTTCCCATAGGGTAGGCAGAGAATATAGATCTCCACATGTGACGATCCTGACATACTACTTTCGCTTCACTTGAGATGCTTTCTACCTGATCTCGTTTTAACACTTCTGTTATTTGACCATGGCGTGTACGCCGTGGTCTACCGGCAACAACTCTACCATTCAAGTTATCGTCATTTAATCTAACTAAACAATTCAGATACATTATCATAGAAACATTTCTCAACCAGCCATCAGATTAATATTCTCTTAAAGTATTTGAAATTCTCTTATTGACGCAGGTATTCGATTAAATAATCGATTTATGGCCATTATTGGTATATTTGTGTGACTAATGCAGTCCCACGCATAGGAATTTTTAGTCTCGTTGGGTCTCTTGTTCTTGTGATTTTCGAGTATATTTGGTTTATTTATAATTTTGTTGTCTAAAGAGTGTTTGTTCTACAAAAAGTAATTTGTAACTGAGGTTGTCTGGAAGAGATCGCATTTTAGCGACGAGGCCGCCCTTTGTACTTACTCGTAATGAGACAGTTTTACTCTGTAAGATCTTTTTTTTGTATTGGTGTACTATTATTGATTGATTGATAATTGCACTTATACCACAAATCACTTTTTTACACAATAAAAGCCCTGCCAACTTCAGTACAGTCACCGCATACAATGAGCCCATACCTTAAAATTCGTTATTATATATATAATACTAGTATTTTCATTTACCTGGTTAATAGTTTTGTGGTTTTGAAAATCAATCCATTTATTCTTAGATAAGTCTTTTGACCGACTTTTGAGAGTCAAACTATAAGAAATGTGTATACGAAGCTCTTAGAATCAATCAATCAGTTCAAATCAACTTATTTTACGCTTATAGTCGGTCGTTTCGAAAGTGCAATATTATAATTTTGTATTTTGCCCTATATTCCTTTGCAACTGTCCCGATCATTTTTCTGAAAACTTTGCCAGGACAATAACAAACTAAACAAAATGAGTCAGCCAAGTGCTCGTTGGCCCACGCGCACTGTAGGCTGACGTAGAAGTTTGGCTACGAACTCCTCAAAAGAGCATATAACAAAAAATACTTAACCCATATCTAAAAAGAGTTTAAGGAATCAATCATTTTTCAGCTCTACCGCTTTGGTAGTGGACTGACCCTGTGGTCACAGTGACGGATTAAGGGTTCACCGGCCTACCTTACTGCAACACAGAGTTTCCGAGTTATTTACTAGGTACGAGTGGGTGTCTGAGATCAGCCGCACAGTAGTCCATAACACAAGGGTAACTTGCTTAATTTGGGTATATACTTATACAACATGAAATATGTTTGTCTCGCGATTATTTTATTTATTTATTTTTATAATTATTTTCTGAATTTTCCAATTTATAATTCAAAAGTTAAAGAAGGCACACATAATATAATTTAGATAACATTAGAAGCAAACATTTGCCAATTATTAACTTCAAAAGCATATTCATTATAGAACAATCGCAACGATCCTTCAAGGCCACGACTAGTGAAGACATTTCAACCCTCAGATACATGTATGGCGAATGGAATGTCTTTTCTTGGGTCACCATCCTCGTGCCTGGGGGAAGGCTCGCAGGGGGATGTGTGGGACACTTGGTCGGACGTCAAACTACCCACTAAGCCTAACCTGCGTTCTTAGCTCACTCGCTTTTATGGGGTGCCAGAGGAGTTAGACTAATTTGCGACGCCCCAACGCTTGTCAAAGAACCCAAAGAATCCTCTTTGGTAACAGGGGGGGAGGGGGGAAGTCCGCGGGATCCACCACTCGTCGTCCACGAGAGAAAGAGAATGTTCGAGAATGTTTGCAACGTGTGACGGATTGCTTCGTGTGGCCTCAGCGTTGCCGGCGATGTCACGCTGACCCCATTAACTCAGTCTGTGTATCACTGTTGATTATCTCGTTACTACTAAAGTTAAAGATGTAAGAGTTGCTACTCTTATATTTTTATTGAAGTGTCGTGTATGGGTGGGGTATGTAAGTGTTTAAAGAAATAGACATGCAAAGTGCAGTCTCATACCGATCACTTCGATCCTTTTGATTGTGTGTATTGAGTGAACTTTACGGTGGGTAAAATCACATAAATGGTTTATTTGTATTATTAAAGGTATATACCAACCAATAAATGTCCCACTGCTGGGCTCGGACCGCCCACAATACGGGGAACGGACAGTATATCTTGCTTGGCAGGTTATTTCGATGTACAGGTTGCATCACGATGTTTTCGTTCACCGTTATTAGCATGTGGTAATTGTAACAAGATGCTCATTATTAAAATACCTATAGAAACAGTGGGATATTTGTAATGTTTTCAAAAAATCTTTAGAAGTAGGTAAATAATATGTACTATAATGACTATGGTATAAATATAGGTGTTTCTCAGATTTTTTTAACAACTTGAAATGTTTCAGTTGTTCTAAAAAAATACATTTTATTTTCAATAACTGAAACGACTGATGAAAGATTATGACTGATACACTACTGTTGCTCCTTGCAGGACAACGTCTGCTGACTCCTAACAGCTCAACTATTTATATAGCTTACCTTTATGTTATGTTGTTTATAATAGTGTCTCAAAATAAAATGCTCCAGCACCAATTAGGGAGCCACTCGTCCGCGTTCAGAAGTCGAGGACACGTTTGACCTTCGCGTTGCTTTGAGATAACACTTAATGTTGGCTTCTCGTGTCTCTCGCTGTTAGGCAAGTGCCGGGTTCGTAGCTCGAAAAAGTAAATTTTGTAAACCACCTCTCCCAAACCCAGTTGGGAGTGCATCCCTGCTTCGAATGGACATCGCAGTGACAATGGTTGTGGCTGCAGGAGTCGCCACTGTTGGAGTCCTCTGCCTTTTCCCTCGCAGGAGTTCCGCCCTTATCTCATTTGCGTCCGCTGATCTCTAAATTGGAACAATGGTTTCAATACACGCATAATCTCTATTAAATAAGTCGTGCCAACCACTTCATACTCATCTTGTGATTCCTTAAATTTGTCGAAGGCATAGTGGCCGCTTTGCGAACATCTTCCAGCTGTCTGGTGCCAAATGTCTAACCGATATCGATCAAGAAAAAAAGTATTAAATAATGAGAGTGGTGTTTAGTCATTGTGAGCCGATGCTCGCGCGGCGGCCGCGATGGCCGGCGAGGGGGTGAGGCGAGAGTGGCCGAGTGGAGTGGGGGGGGGGTCGTGTGGAGCTGATAACGGTTGAACCGGCGACCTCCGGCCTGCGCGTTTAAAACTATTATTAATAACATTATTTATTTAAACCAAATAACACCCTCCCCCCTTACCCCACGCGCCGCCCGAGCCCCGTCTGCCGTCCACAGCGCGCAGGACACAGAATTTAAAAAAAAAACATTGTGTGAAATCTTTATCAGTCGGCCCCAAACAATTACTCATGAATACATTTTCCTTTGATAACAAAGCGATATTGAATACAGTTAGTGATGTCGATAGCAAAATAATCATTATCTACATCTCTTAAGATTTAACAATGTAAGAGATAAAATATTTATATCTACTTATATATTTATCTATCCCATTCAGACATCTATCTCATGCCCCTATGCCATCCTCTTTAACTAACCCTGAAGGCTGGCAACGCATCGATTTTGCCCCTGCTGTTGCAGACGTAACCAGTTTCCATGAGCCGCACCGCCTGCCTGCTTGATAGTATCGCCATAAAAAACACTATGTACAAGTAGCAATAGCTCACCAATCGAACGGGCCCCCCCGCCCCCGCGGCCCGCCGTGAGGCGCACCTGCGCGCGCGCAATGCACCGATGCGCCATTGTGCACGCAACGCCGAGCAGATTGTGGCGATAAATGCAAACGGGCCTTTGTCCTAGATTACGTGTTCCGAGCGAGCCTGTTCCTTCTCGGGATATTTGTTGACATTCCGCCATTAGAAATCTGCAATTGTGTGTATGGACACATGTCATGTCGCACGTGGCGCGTAATGGTCTTCAAGGCAGGGCTTCTCCGACCGCCCTCGTCTCAGTTTCATACCACTTGTGTCCCGATCTGTTCACTGTCTATATTTACACTTTTATCTCGTGTTATCTTACGGGATACATTATTGAAATTAAATGTTGGTTTCTACTATTATATTTCATCTAACTTTAAATGTTCAACAAACATACATATGATATCATAAATGAATACGCTTTGTAAGATGTTTTTTTTATTGCTTGAGTTCAGCAGACAGGCAGAGGGCCCCCTTGATGGAAAGCGGTTACCATCACCTGTGGACATTTGCAACACCAAAGGTGCTACAAATGCGCTGCTGCTCTCTTAAGGGAGACTGGAGCCTGGTCACTAATGCCGAAACACAACTCGAGGTTGTTATGGCGACATACTTTAGACCAGGGGTGGTAGCCATCCAGATAAATTGTGACGAAGATATCCGTCAATTGTCATGTATCGCATTGACTAGAATTAATCTAGAGTTTGCTGATAATGATTCGTGTGTGTCTGCATGTCCCGTGGACATCTTTAGACCGAGGCTGCTACACATTATACTGTAGTTCCAACCATGTGTTGTGCTGTTAGCCGTGTTCACACAGTGACTAACGTGCTCGTACACACGCCGACATGAAACACTAATACTACGTGAAGTTATTTTAAAATGAAAATTAAATTAAACACGTGCTTCTTTGAATATTATACTAATTTAAATTAATGTGAGTAGGGAAGCTAAAAATGCACACAGACACAGTTTAATGCTGTCATCGTTCGGCTACATCATCCTAAAAAGATTATTCAATAAAAACTTCGTTTAAAAAAACCGACTTCAAAAACTAAAATGTATAAAATAACTTATTTCTAAAGCTATTTTTATCCGTGCAGGAACGGCCTGTCGTAAGAGGCGACAAAACAACCCACAGCCAGGTGGTAAGGCATTTGCCCGACTGGATGGCTACCACCCCTGGTCTAAAGTATGTCGCCATAACAACCCTTAGTTGTGTTTCGGCATTAGTGACCAGGCTCCAGTCTCCTTCAAGAGAGCAGCAGCGCATTAGTAGTACCTTTGGTGTTACAAATGTCCATAGGCGATGGTAACCGCTATCCATCAAGTGGGCCGTCTGCCTCTCTGCTGAACTCCTGCAATAAAAAAAAATAAATAAAAAATAATAATAATATATATTATCTAAAACATCTTAAAGTCGGTGCTTAGTAATTTGCAAAATATAGTATTTTTTTTATTATGTTTTACTTTGCCCCGACTTCGAGATGTTTTAGATAATATATATTAATAATAATAGCTTTAGAAATAAGTAATTTTATACTTTTTAGTTTTTGAAGTCGGTTTTTTTAAACGAAGTTTTTATTTTTTATTTGTTACTTTTTAGAGTCTAGCTATGTATGGGTGGACCTACGAATGGTACCGCGCTTCTTAAAAAATATAGGTCCCAAGAAACGAGAACAAAAAATGTTCGTAAAATTAAAATTACTGGGCCAAACTATGTCAAATTTTTGGGTGACCAATTGGAAGCTATTCCGCGTCGAACAAAAAAATACGTAAATTGGATCATAAATAAGAGTAATCGGCGAACATACATAAAAAAAATCAAAAAAAAAGATCCCGACGAATTGAGAACCTCCTCCTTTTTTCGAAGTCGGTTAAAAACGATTTATTTGAAAATCTTTTTTGAACTCCTAAAACCATGAATATTTGCAGAACGTTCCACCCCAAAGTTATAATAACAAGAGCAACACAATTTCCACAAAGAGCCAATTTGTTTTATATCCATCAAGTAAAAAAAAAAGTTTTTCAGGAATATCAATATAATTTTTAAAGAGTTTTAATAATCTGAAAAGGGAATTGTTTGATGATCAATACGAGTTGAGCTTAAATATTTAAAAAGGAAAAAAAGGCAAAAAAAAACATTTCTCGGGAACGGTACTTTTCCTGGGTGAAAGGACAAAAGGTGTTTTTCGGTACCCTGACAACATGTATGCCAAACTGCACGGTGATCGGGTGAGCAGTTAAGCTGTAAAAGTGTAACAAACAAACCTAAACTTTGCATTTATAATATTAGTTTCGATACTTATCAGTTAACGCGACGTTGCCAGACAGAGTTGAAAGACAAGTCTTAGAATAACTAGTCTTCTCGCCTGACATCCCACAATTTCATCCCCCAAACTCGCCGTCTCAGCTGTATCCCTTCGTGTAATATTTTCGTGCACTAGTTTATTGTATTTCAGTGACAAAGTTATTTGATTAAAAACAATTACCTGTAAAAATTATCTGTTCCTTGTTTTAATTATCAATATATAGTATATATAGTATAGTAGTTATATATAGTAGTAGTAGTAGTTAGTATAGTATAATATAGTAGTTATGTAGTATGTACATTTTATTATTGTAATTTTTTTTTTTTTTATATATATTTTTTTTTTTTCCTTTTTTATTCTCTTTTAGTTGTATATATACCAGGCAATAAAAGAAAAAAGAGATTCGAAATCGAAGGGAACTCCACTGAGGCCCGCCACACAGGCTCTGTAGAGACCTAGTGCGGGCACCAGAGCTAACTTTGGACGCCCGTAAAGAATTGTCTTCGTATTGTCTAATTATTTTATGTTCCATGTACTCATTATGTATGTAAATAAATTTCATTTCATTTCATTTCATTTCAATATCTAAATAAATGTTAGTTGACTATTTTATCTCCGGTGTACTAGGTAACTGAACTTCTTCATTCTTGATACAGTTAGGTTTTGTCAAACGCAGATTCAAGTCACAGATTGGTGCTATGCTCATGTGGTGCGGTCATTTTGGAGAAGCCGAAACGGGCCTGAATCCCTATTCAGGCCGCGTCTCTGCATCGCGATGAGCTCAATATTGAAAGCAATATGCTGCACCCCAAATTGCTTTCTTAAAACAGTATCCAATAGATTTCACAATAGTGTAGGCATCGGCACTAAAGACGGGCCTGTTGTTTCCAGAAAGGGTGCCCATAATGAGCTAACGAGGTTGGCGAAACGACAAAGGGCTCTCTTTAATCGCCTTTGCAACATTCTCGCCTAAGCCCGTGCACTGAATATGTCATTGTGCTCTTTATGTGCTTTATGGCCTAAATTGGGTTAAGAATAGGCTCGAAATGTATGGCGTAAAAAGAACAATGGCCGAACGGTAATGGGTAGGCAGCTATTATTTTGCGAAAGTGGGTCTTTTGTGGCCTGCGCCGGAGTGCAAGGAGTGCATTCCCCCGCACTTAGTCATGCCCCTCCGCCCGCCAACCCGCCACCTGCACTCACCTGCCCATCTACTTTTGGAATTTTTCTGAAGAGAAATGAAAATCAAAATTAGTGTTTCATAAATCTAGCACGTGCTTGACAAATCAAGGAAGATGAAGTGTCCCGTAGATGTGTCAACCTTCCATTGTTTTCGTTATATATAGATCTACGGAACCATAACAAAGTATTAAACGAAGATAACTCCAAATATTTCTATAATCTTTGTACAAAACAATTATTAATTAATTTTAACTTGGATTTAAATTTAAATTTTATCAGAAATATCTACATCATTATTTCAATCGCATTAACATCACATCTCAGCAAACTCGGCTACGTGTGCAACAACCTCCCTTAATATTTGTTTTTTCCAATTTCTTTACATTTTATTATAAACTAGCGACCCGCCCCGGCTTCGCACGGGCATCACTACATAGAAACCTCTAAAATTAGCAATGTTGCCTTAGTATATGATGCATGTATTATACATATAAACCTTCCTCTTGAATCGCTCTATCTATTGGAAAAAACCACATCAAAATTCGTTGGGTAGTTTTAAAGATTTAAGCGCACATAGGGATATAGGGACAGAAAAGGCGACTTTGTTTTATACTATGTAGTGATGTATGATGTGATATGTGATGACAATACATACGTTACGTAAAGATACACAGACGGACATGGTGAATTCACACGGGTTCCGGTTCTGCACAAATGCCTACGGAACCTCAAGTATTTAATCCAATAGGTGTTCTCAAATTCGTGAACAGTATTTAAGTTTGAAATATGGTCTGGAAAATGTTGAAACAACTTACGGTTTTCAAAATTACTTTCTACAAAAATTTGTTTGGACCATATGTAATTGTTGAGTAGTTTTAATGAGTCATATATTACAAAACGCTTTTTTAATGTCCCGTAGTCGACCGAGAAAGTGTTGTAAAAAACGCCACGTAGATATTTTTAATTTTAAAATCGTGTAAGTATTGACAGACGGACAAAAACGTATAAATCTTTCCTAATAAACTAATTGTGCAATTTTAAATGAAAAAATAACTTGAGAAAACGTAAGGAAGTAGAGTTATGAAAAACTTGCACGGATTTTGGTTTAAATATCACAATTATTTTATGTAATTTTTGTGATAGGTATATTTAGCAAAGACATAATTATCCCTTGACTTCATTGGATATTGGGCAATACACTATTGTAATCAAATAAAAATTTAATTCAAATGGATATATTACATCAATACAGAATTTGGTCCTAATTCACTTGGAAGAATTTTGATATATTGTATTTTTCTTTAATAAAGCATATTATATATTATACTTTAAAATTTATACTTTTATTATAAAAAACATGAAATAGTTGCACCATTGTATTAGTAATCTATAGAAGTGTAACAATAGGAGTTGAAGGACAGGGGATGGTGGAGAGCGGCTCCCACGCTCTTCCGCGAAACGCTCGTTAGCAGCACCGGCAGCCGGGATTAACGTCGTCTAGATTAGGCCAATTCTGCCTATTCAATAATTAGCAGCACTCACTTCGCAGTAAATTCATTAACACCAACAGCGGTCGAAATGTCGAGAGAGCAGATTATCCCATTGAATTGAATTCGAGACGTGGAGAATGTTTGCGCGGTGGGCACAATGGGTTTGCAAAACAAACATTCGCCAGCGAGCCCCGGAAGGGGTTGCGGGGCCATAAATCAGCGCCGCCCGCGACCACATGCCGGGGATTAGGGGGTGCGCGTGCGCACCCACCGCGCCGCGGGGCGTCGCGCCCTGTCACAACACTTTTTTCAACCGCAGCCCCGGCGTACTGGGAAACGGCAAAAAATGTATTTATTGCCGATCGACTGCGCCCCGGCCGCTAATTTTATCAAATTTATAGGTTCCCGGGAGACACCGAGCCGGTGAACCCGCGGGTCATGACCCCGCCTGATTTGTGGTGACACCTTCCGCGAACCTAATTCCTGTTGTCAAATGAGAATACCGAGAACAGCAATAAAGTGAAGGGAGATGGCGACACACGCGGTTGTCACTGTCAATGTACGACTAACTTCACAGTGCCACTGTCACCCTTCATTTTGATAAAAACCTTTAAATATACATTTGGGGAGGACTCTGGAAGTGACATTAAACGCACATAAAAAAAGGAGTTCACGCACATATGTAGCAAACGATTTCGAAAGGCGAGGGTGTATATCTAATAGTCAAAACCAGACGCGTCTTACAAAATTCTTGATTAGATCTGATTTGTGTTGTTTTGAAGCATCGGATAACCAGAGGCACCGGCTTGCGGCACCGCTATATGGGCAAACAAAGCGCTTTGAATCCACCTTCGTTACATGTATCGCAAAGGAGTGCAACTCACTGTCGGAGTCTGTCTTTCTCGATACTTATAACCTGGGCGTCTTCAAGTCTCGTGTAAATAGCTTCTAGGTAACCGTGCTCAAGCTTAGACCATATCTACACTCGAAATCGCGGGAGATAACGGTGAAAAGTGAATCTTTAAATTAATAAAAAAAGATCGCAAAGCAGATGCCTAAATACCCAATGTGCAAGGTGAGATGAGTCAAGGTCCTGACCAAAATCTATCGCCTAGACTTGTCTGCGGGCAAATCTTCTAAGCAGCGAGGTCACGCCGGTGACGGGTGGCGTAGGTCGGGAGATGTAGTGGTGATAAGGTGCGCGTGCGGCCGGCGCGGAGGGGGGGGGGCGCAGCACGTGGTGATACCTTATCTGGCGGAGTGCGCCCTATCGCAGCGGCCCCCGATAGCCGCCCGGCGAACAGCTGATCACCACATCGCCAGTGCACGACCGGAGCGGCAGGTATCGAGTGACCTGGCCTGTTCCGAGTTGCTCGGATGCGCTGACGTGGCCTGGATAAAGCAACTCAGCTGAATGAAGTACAGGAATCGTTTCGAAGGGTTATCTGTCTTGTTGAATTAGTTCAATATGCAGTGCATTCGCGCAGCCGATCGACTGCGAGTGTTCGACGGCGTGCAGCGCTTATCGGGCCGGAAACCGATGCCTGCATACGTAGGTATATTATAGTAAACAAATAATACTCATTACTCGATCTAAAGCGTTACTGTGTTGACGGACGTAATGGTACTTGCATGATTTACTTTATACCACCTACTTGAAATACGTCTTCGCCTGTCAGCAACAGTTTGAACATTTCAGAGCTGTTCACCAAAGAAGTAATATACCTAAAATCAGTGGTTCTCCATTTGCTACGATGTGAGCATACGCACTTTATTACTTCTTTAATTTGTTTACACGCAGGAATACAGAAAACAGGCTGACGGTCCACCTGATGCTGGAAAGTGGTACCAGAACCCAACTCAAAGTTGTTATAGAAACATATCTACTCTATGTAGACCAAGGGTGGCAGCCAACCTGCCGGGCCTGGATGTGGATTGTGTTGTCATAGTCTGCCCGAACGCAGTAACCGGTATTCTTTCTCCCTTTCTGACAGATTCATTAAGCGCTTCGTATTGTTCGAGATGCTTTTTATTTGTCTTGGTTCAGAATAGCATTGTGGTCGTGGTGAGTGAGTTCTGCAGTCCACTTTCTGCTGCCACATCCTTGCTGTGTCGGTCTCCTTTCAATCTTTACGTGCCCCAGCTATCTCAATATTTCCATTTCAATTTGCAACCCTTCTCTTCTTTCAATTCACAAGGGCTCCCTTATCCTCATTTAACTCCTTAGGCAAGTGCTTTGCATGGTGCAATCTATTAAACCTCATTTCTCAAAGTTCTCATCTGACTTACATCTTTGGACGTTTCTACCGTTTGTTGTTTATTATGCCTCTATAATATTGTAATAACCAAAAGCGTATCTAACTATACTTGTGGTCGCCCAGTGAAATTTCATCATAGTTCATTTAAATTATAACTTTGAACATTATTAAGGTTCTAATGTCAAACGCTACATACTTCTATAATCACAGATTTCGCCAAGGCTACGCTGTTAATTTCACTTTAACAATAAACAAAAGTGTGTATCTGTGTGTGTGTCAAATACATAGTAGTGTGTGTAATAATTTTTTTATTGATTTAATTTTATAATTATTATGCAAAATTTAAAAAAAAATATCAAGCTGCACTCCTTCTCATATCACTTCTTACTCCTCCGTCCGCGCAATTGTCGTAAAAGGAGCGCAATTTGAGCGCGAGTACATCATAAAATGTACAACGCATACATGTTAACGTCAAAGTATAGGGCTATAGGTGCATCTACGTAGGTTGTGCTATATGCATTATGCATGTGTCAGTGTGCAATGTACGATGCCCGCTGAAGAATAGTCGCAGGTTGCACAGAGTGGTTCAAGTAGGCGAGTGCACGATTCTGACGCTTTCAATTTTGACATTTGTGCAACTTCACTACAACTCACCATGATTTTATCAAACATATTCTGAAGAAAGGTCAGGTAAAAACACACAAGTAAAAAGCACTTTAAATATACTTGATGTATGAGTAGATTAATTTTATTTTCTTTTATTGGAACAACAAACAGCTACATTATTAAAATTAAACACAAAATTACACATAATAAAACTACGTTTTAACGGTTTTAAGCGCGATAATTTATTTTATTTAGGTTTATCCGACGTTTCGGCCGCTTTTCAGTTGCCGTGGTCACGGAAGACAAAGATGACATTTGAAGAAACTCTTCAGCAAACATGCCTAGTTAGGCATGTTTGCTGAAGAGTTTCTTGCGCCGCTTCTTCTCTTCAAGCCACAACATGTTGTGAAGCGGTGGTAAATTAGATTAGGCTCCCATAGAGTAAATAATATCCATAAACAAAATTAAAACTAAATAATTAAAATGAACAAGTTGGCGGTAGGCTGAATAAAAACTTTGACAATACACGTTCGACAAATGTCATCTTTGTCTTCCGTGACCACGGCAACTGACAAGCGGCCGAAACGTCGGATAAACCTAAATAAAATAAATTATCGCGCTTAAAATCGTTAAAACGTAGTTTTATTATGTGTACAACTCGCGAAAACTTAAGAAAATATTACAAAATTACAATTTAAATGAAATTTTAATCAATAATGCAGCCCACAGCGCTGACCACAGATTAAAATATAAATATATTATTAAAGCGATTTTGGTATTTTTTTGTAATCGCTAGACTTTAATATTAAATATGTATAAAAGAAGAAGAAGAACAAGGAGATAATAGAAATGGTTGTTAGTGTTTTGTGAACAAGGAATTTGAATTTAAAAGCTGAATTGGCAAATATGTGTATGTGGTCAAAGAGTTTATTATGCGTGTCGACCATGCGTGTGAGAGGAGAGCGAAGGCCACAGTTCGCGCGCACCTCTCTCCTGTGGACAGTTCTTGGAACAGCATAGCACAGAGTGTTACATAGCTCTATACAGTCAAAAACATTATTTACGATATTGTACAATGTAACAGCTTCAAGGTATATGCGTCTACTCTTTAGTGTCAATAGGTTATATTTACTTAGCAGTTGTTCATTGGTCAAATATTTTCCGAAGCATCTTAAATGCATGGCTCGCAGGAATCTTTGCTGGACTTTCTCAATTGCGTCTATATATTTGGAGTAAAATGAGTTGTTATTAACGACAGTTGATGAAGCGAAAAAGTATTCATTTGGATCGTTGCAAGCGAAGATCCATGGTCTCTACCTACCCAATGGGCGACAAGCGCGACAATATGTTTGTACGACTACTCCGTTAATCATTTCTCTATATGGCTTTATAAGGAGGAGAGCTAAAAATGATCAAAGTTACTTCGGTTTTTGTAATACTTGTATATGGTTGATCAGCAAGTCATTTTCCCATTGCCGAATTCCAATGAGAGGTGGCCATTGGTGCTGAAAGAGTCGGAAAACTCTCAAATAGAGCAAAGCGTCGGATGTGGAAATAGGGCGACGGGCGGGGGCGCGCGGGGGGCGCAGGAGCGAGGAGCGGCGGCGCAGGCGCAGGCCCGGCATCCGGCGGGCCGCAGTCAGCCACCGGCCTTCGCGGCGAGCGTACGCCCGTGCGTTCATGTTGTGTCTTTAGTCAGTGGTAGTGAACAGAATGCTGCACGAGGCCTGGCCCAACGTGCTCTACAAGGCCGAGCCGCTGGAGCTGGACGCGTTCATCGCCGAAGTCGATATCTGTTATCTCAAAGGTATATCATATACAACGAAGTGTGTGCACATTTCTAGCTTTGTTTACGTTTACGGTGTTTTCGATTTGTGCTGGACGAGTGGATTTTAGATCGGTTCATTCTTTTACATCTTAATGGGAACTAGGTTCACTAGTTCTTCACTAGGTTTGTGCACTTAACAGTTGATACTTTTTATTTGTTGTTTTAAATTAGCAAATAGTTTTAATGTTTTGTTTATCGGGGTTCAAGAAAATTTGAATTGAGCTGTTTCATTTTTAACAGTCACCGTTATCTGTCAGCTCATTAGTTCTATTATTAGCTAAAATTTTAAATCAATCAATGTAACGGTTGACATATTAATTAATGACTTTATTTATTCGGTCATTAGTCGAAAAACATCGTTAGCCATATTATTAGAGGCTTGACTGTCGTCATGTCGCTAGATGCGCCATCGGCGCCCTTCGCTGAAGCTCCTTTGTAGTGAGTGAGGGAGCAGGGAGCGAGGGAGCGGATGGCGGCGTGCGCACGCCCCTCGCTATCTGCGATCGGGCGACGATCGGGCGCGGGGCCCAATCGGCGCCGCGCTCGTCCCGCTGTCACTGCTTTGTCCGTGTGTGCGCAGAGGGCGAGGCGGAGTGCGGCGGCGAGGCCGGCGACGCGGACAGCCCGCCCCCCCTGCCGGCGTACGGGTACGCCCCCGGCGCGGGGGGCGCCGGGGGCCTCTCTCCGTCCCACTCGCGCAGCTACCAGGAGCTGCGGCCGGCGGCGGGCGTGGGGGCCGCGGGGGGCGCGGCGGGCGCGCAGGCGCAGGCGCAGGCACACGCGCGCGACATGCAGGCGTACGCGCACCTAGAGGAGGCGCTGTTCAAGCCGAGCCCGGGCGGCGGCGGCGGCGGCTCCACCGACGGCGCGTACCTGCGCGGCCGCAGCCCCGAGCTGAGCCCCTCCCCGGAGCGCCGCGACGACTACCGCCCCCTGCACTACGACCCCTACGCGGCCGCACCCCCGCCCGCGGCGCTCGCGCACCACTACTCGCACGACCACCATCATCACATCGACGGGTGAGTAAGCCTTTATCTCTATACCGGGGAACCTCCTTCACCACCTGTCCAACCAACTACAACCTCAATCAAAACCACAGCAGTGGGTATTTTGGAAATGGGTGTTTTTAAGTTAAATTCTAACATATCGTTGATGTCTTTTACGTGGTTCAGTTATGTGTTTTGTTGTCCTTATTATCGAAATTGTATTTATTATATATAGGTACACATATTTATATATAGAATACGAACATATATACTACTCTGTGTTTGAGATTAAAAATAAAAAAGTAATCGGCTCCCTAGTTCAAAACCACTGTAGCCTGTGACTCCTAATTCTGAGAAGTAAAAACAGATATATTTGGGCTGCAGGTAGACGCACTCCTTCTGCAGCTAGTTGGTGTTGTTGTTATCCTGTAAAGCGAGAAACGATGGCTTTCATATTAAAGATTTATCCTAGTATCGTAATCATTATAACTACATGTATTTAACGTGAAAAGTGCCGTATGAATAATTAAAATTCATCTGCGTCGAAATGAATTACGTTAGACTTCAATTTAAAAAAGGCGTTTGGAAATAGGTTTGGAATTTTTCTTTCACCTTCTACCAATTATTTGTCATTTCTTTGTACACTCCTCTATTCTGACCAACGTCCTCTGCGACATTGCAATTGAGTATGTCATCCTTCACACAACCCATGCATCTCTTTTTTGGTCTACTTTTACATTTGGACCCATCAATGTTGCAGTTTAACATTCTTTTTGTCTCTTGCCTTTGGTCCCTCCTTATTATATTATGCCCGCACCGCCTTAGTCTTCTTTCTCTCAGCTCTTCATTCGCGGGTGCAACAAAAAACAAATATAAACAAACCAACCAAAATAATTGTATTTGTAATGATACCTTGTATGGACAGGTAGTGCAATTAAAAACAAATCAAGATGTAAGATATCGAATTGAAACGCGCATAAACATAAGTATATATAAAATTTCTGACTATTACCAGACTGACCCCCTCGACTCCATCCAGCGTCGCGCCGTTCATACTAACAGGCGGGTTAGAATCGCTTAGCCTTCGAAGAGACTTTGCGTCTCTCTGCGTATTCTACCGCCTGTACAACGCACCGCTCGCCAGGGACGGGATGTTCACCCTCATTTCCTTGAGCTCCCACGCTCAACTACGCAACGGTTCTCTAGAACATTTATTCCGCGTACAACAATGATCTGGAGGGAACTTCCCGCCGCGGTTTTCCCTTTGCGCTATGACATGGGGTTCTTTAAGAAGGGCGTTATAAAATTTCTTAGAGGTCGGCAACGCGTTGGCAACACCCCTGGTGTTGCAAACGTCCATAGGCGACGGTAACCACTCATCAGGTGGGCCGTCTGCCTACTTAAGGCAATAAAAAAAATATTAAATTCAAAATTAGCAAATCGAGTCAAAACTTCAGACAAACTGACAGACAAAAACTCCAGTAATTACGTCTGTTTGGCTACCTCTTAATTAGTGATGTCGATGTTCGACTAATCGATAAGTTATTATGGCTATAGATGATTACTTATTTACATCACACTAAATTAGATTAGTTGTTTTGGAGATAATTTACAAAATGGTATAAACATTGTTATTACAACAGCATTAGTCAAACAGGATAATTGAATAAGTACAGTTATGTTAAAATTAATCGAGGTCAAAGTAATTGCGATTAGTACCATCTAAACCTTAATCTGATTAAACTGTTATTCAGTTTTTATTTACTTTCTATAATATTTAAAATGAATAGCAGTCATTGTCTCGGAGGAAAGACCCAACCTAAATATGTCACTTTTATCCCTCGCTTCAGATTAAATGAATTATTCACTTCAACCCAACGTTTTCACAATCATGATCAATTTGCAAATAAATTTGAGACAATTTATTTGATTAGCTTCCATATTCATTTTCATATTCATATCTGGAAATACTAAAGAGAAAAATATGGTACATAGTTTCGGGGCCCCTACCAACTTCCCTAAATTTCATTAGGAGTAAAATTGTAAAAAACTGGAAATATGCCACCTATAATATAACAAATACATTTTAATCTCGTTGCTTTTATTTGACCTCAGATGGTTTTAAAAAGACTGTGTTTTTTCTAAAACAATCAAATCAATTTTAAAATTATTTCTCAAAACGTAGCAGAGGGCCTTACTCTCAAACATCTTTCGTTTTCTAAAAAATAACCAATGTACAACTTCTTGTTTATTTTTTTTATTTTGTATGTATATACAGGCTTTGTTATTTTAGTATTAAATTAATAATTTCTCGTTACTATATTTCTTGGGTGGTTTGAACGAAGAGCGAGAGTAAACCCTCGGATTTGGGCTTGTTGTGTGTGCCGTTGCCTACGCGTCGGCGTCGCGGGTACAACGCGATGCGGGCGCGTCGTTGCGCACGGAAACCAGTCGCTCAATTACACGCTCGCTTAATTATTACACCGATTAGTGCGGTGCATGGGTTGGGTTGCGGTTAACGGAACGGTCGACGGCCGTTGTCATTCGCTCCATTGTTAACGCTACTATATTCAATTAAGGTTACATACTTGTTTTAAACATGACTTGAAATGGTTTTTCTATGAGACAGCGTCAAGTCTACAGAAAATTTTCATTTTTTAATAATCCCCACCAGCCCTCCATTTACTAGGTAGATATTGGTCTGATGTCAAATCTCCTCCTCCTCCTCTAAACTGCAGAATGAGTCGTGACGTCAGACTTTCGACGCACACATAAATTTTGCTTATGAAAATCAATAGTCAATTCAACTGTTGTGTCAGTCATTTTGTCGGGAATTATTGGGCTATGTGTATATGGCTCTACTTGGTGGTATTAAAAAGCATATGTCAATTATAAATTAGGCTGCTGAGAGTTGAACTTTTTTAGCATCGTCATGTGGGGTGTCTTTTCATCATTCATCAGATATTCAAAAGTTATAACAATTTAAAACTGGTGGGGAATTATTATGTTCGAGAGTCGTGAAATCGTGTTCCTTCTCTAACATTTCAAAGATGAAGTGGAAAATTCTGAAGAAGATGTTACAAACAAAACTTGTAGTAACAGTTTTTGAGATATATCTTATTTGCGATTAAATGTGTTTTCCTGCAGTTCCAAGGCCAAATGACGGAAACAGTAGTGGTATTAAATGAGGGATCAAGTTTTTACCTTGATAAATACTCACGACTTCCTTGGCCGTCCTTTGACTAATGAAGTAGTAGTTTTTGAGAGTCATGTTGGATTAGCTAATCTATCATTTGTTCCCTATTTGTGCTATCTTTCAACTTGATGAAACGGTCATACTTGTAAATAACTAAACTCCACACTTATATGAAATTACTAGCTTCTGCCCGCGACTTCTTTTGCGTGGAATAGTTAAATAACCTCCCGAACCTCCCGTGTTATGAAACATTCTTCATTGGTACTCCGCTCCTATTGGTCTTAGCGTGATGATATACAGCCCATAACATTCGTCGAAAGATTTTACAAATGAGACGAGTAGTTCCTGAGATTAGCGCGTTCAAGCAAACAAACTCTTCGGCTTTATATATTAGTAAGATAAGCAGTTATGCGGTTGAAGAGTCGAATAAAATACATTGAATTCGGTTTATGTGTTGCGCGGTGCGGTATGGCGCAAGTGGGGCGCTCGCCTTATCGGCGGCGAGCGCCAAACCAACTGGAACCTAATTGGGTGTACACTGCCACGATCACGTAACACAGACGTTTCACTCAGTAGCGCCAACTTCTGCCAAAGTTAATGAATATCATGTAATATTTAAGTCGAGAGAGACCTAAGTCGTATGTCCGCTATATAAGGTTTTTTGTAATCTACAGTATACAGATAAATCAAATTGAAGTGTCCGTTTGTAATGTCTAAATAATAGCATTTTACTAAAGGCATATGGAAGTATATAAAGTATAAAAATAATCATTTCAACTTTTTCTCTGTGTAATTGTACCGGCTAATATCTGAAATGGATGGACCGATTTTGGCGGGACTTTCACTGGCAGATAGCTGTTAGGGTACTTTTTTGTTTTTATAAAATTTTGCGAAACTTATGTTTACGATCATATGATATCTTAAAATAGTTAATTAGTATCACGACCGCCCAATGAGTAATCTTCCTACTAGGGACAATATCTCTTTTCTTTCCACACTCCTCCGTTCTGCTATACGTCTTCTGTCACAGCACAAATCATAATGGCACCCTTCAGAAGCTCAATCCCTCTCTTTAAATTTGTCCAGATCTATGTTTTAGTTTAACATTTTGTCACGTGACTTTCATCCCTCCTCTTTACAAGCCCATACCACCTTAATCTTCTTCCTTTCAACTTTTCAGTAAACGCCTGGTCTTCGTGTCAATCTGAGACGTAGTAAACGATGGCTGTAATTAAGATCACTTTATGATTTTCTTTGATTCCGTTTCAACAAAAATGAAAGCCTTATGAAGTGCAGATGTGTGTCCGTTCGTCTGTACGTATAGCGCACAATAATTTTTTATGGGAAACTTACTGAATTTACATAAATAGATAGAATACGACAGGAAGGTGTAGTGTCTAGGTCAAGTTTTGTAATGAAATCGCTAAAAAAGGAAATATCGAGGGTGGTCGACATTCGTGTAACTAAAATTTGGTAACTAAAACATAGTCGTGTTGGGTATCGTTAATTAGATCTCGAAGAAAACGTAATAAAGTTTTTAATTAATTTTAAATAGAGCCTGTAAAGAGATATTAGTTCCCAAATAAATTGTTAAAAAGATTTCTGTGGCCATTATTTCAGCTAATCTAGTTTTCAACTGTATACCTGCATTGAGTAATTTTTGTAATGTGGAGAATTTTCGTTTAAATCCTTTTTTTGTGTCATTCTAGTGATTGTAGGGGAGGGAGAGTCGTACGAGTTGTTTTTACTTCGCTCCGATATTCCAACATCTGCGTGTCGTATTCGTGAATTCTGTTTGGTATAATGTAATGCGAATAAATAAAGTGTGGTGGTCCCTGGTGTCATCGATTCTATCACATACAATACAGCTGGACATGAAACCCTACACACACACATGCGCACGTGTGCGCATACGTGTCGTTGTGGTGTGCGCGAGGTCGGTTTCGTCACCATGGCGCTGTTTACATGAACCCGGCCGTTGTTTATGTTCGGATCGCCACTTTGGATTGTCATTGAGTGGCCGTTATCTCCACGCGAACGCCCCCCCCCCCCCGCCGTCCCCCTCATCCCTTGACCACGTCGCGGCCATTAATTTCACTTAAGATGACAATTATCTGAACAATCTTATACCGAGATCTTCTTTTCATTGGCATCGCCATGACGACTTGCAGCCCACCGCGCTAACTCATCATCCTTCCTTGTATTTATGTGTATAATTCTAGTTTAGTTTCTCCGCGACGTGACAAAACCGAATATGAAGTACTAAATTTCAATAAGTCTACCATCATGCGAGGTTTACACTCGTGTACAGAATGTAGGTTCGCTTTTGACTGTTATGCTACTTGACGGAAAGCATGCCTTACCAAACTAGTTACAAGTTCTGGATAAATACTAAAATATTTTACCCGACGGACGTGGAAGCAATACATTTCATCCTATTAATGACACACTCACTATGTTACGGTGGTACAAACAAACATGCAATAAAAAGGGCGTAGCTGCATCATAAAACAAGTAATACTTGTTGGTTTTGTTTGTAATCACAGTGTTGATAATGCAAAGCCACGCGCAGCCGATGGCGACCGGTCACCTGAACGTGCACCCATTCTGTATCGATAGGTGACGTGGCCAAGGGCCTACCGGTTCACTATGCGCTCTGACGACGTCACAGTGTTTGCAAACATCCCGGGGCCAACGTCATAGCACTCTCTCACAAAACACTTGCTGATATCCATTACATTTAATTGGATAAACCGAGACAGCGGTAGCAGAAGTGCGGACCGACTGACGTCTTATCAATACTTTCGTTTAATGGCACTTAATGTCGATTAATGAGGGATATCGAAGACCGCATGAACAAAATAAGATTTGATATAATAATCAAATGAAATACAGCAGAGATGCTCAGGGCCAACTGTGATAGAAGGTTTTGAAGGAGAAACTGGAACCTGACCACTGATGACGGAACACAACTCAAAGTTGTTATGGCGGCCTACTCTAGACCAGAGGTGGTAGCCGTCCAGTTAGCCACCAGCTCGTGGGTTGTTTTGTCACCTCTTAAGCAGGCCGCATGGACAAATGGCGCATATGTATAATGATGACTGCAGTTCAATAAAAACTGTTACGTAAAGACTCAAAGAAAGGAAGGAATAATATATACATTGTGCGCGCTTGTTTTATTTGTACAGAGTCACAATGTAACCGCAACATTAGTTAATAATAAGTGATTATTCGCGCGTTGGCGTCGCGGCCTGCTTCTGCGAATGGGCGCGAGCGCTTCCTGCTGCCGGCCGCCGGCCGCCAGGGCTGCCACGCAGGCAGCTCGCCGCGGGTGAACACTGCTTCTTATCAAAACAAGATGACCAATCCCTACAAAATACTCCAGTGTTGCCACAATAAGAATGTAAAACACAGTTGTGATAAAGTATATACCGATTTTGGCCGCTTACTCTTCATTTAGACCATAATAAATAAGTACTTGATAGCAACATTATTAATTGAATAAATAATAATACAATGAATTAAAACTTAAATAAACCTAATTTATTACGATTTGATTTGGTATCATGAAAAAGGAAAGTTCTCTTTGAATGTTTGTTTCATTCCCGATTTCACAAGCTTTTATTATTATAGAGTTTATAGAGAAATCGTACGTTTTAGAATATTAGACGTGTGTGACGCACATGAGATGAGTGACATGTATGATTAGTAATAATATTAAGTTATGAGGTTAATGCAGTTAAAGAATGAATAAGTTGCGTTAATCGCAAACAATATTAGTTACATTTATTGTATTTTAGCTATAAATTGAATACTGAGCTTACGTTACTGTCAATTACCTTTTGCCAGATATATTGTCGGTATTTCATTACACATTTGTCAGGTAAAGAAAAAGCGCTAGATTTGGTGATAGCAGTGATTTAGTAAAATTGAGAGGCTAGTCTTGTGGGCACTAGAGCGGAATATCTCGGAAAGCGCTTAGGTGGCAGCCCTAGTGGGTCGCGTCTAGCACCGCTCCTATGTCGCTGTGAGCGTCGCGACCCGTAGTTCACACCACTCTGCGGGGCTCCGCTGTTCCGGCCCATTACACTACCTGCCGACGCGACGCTCCTCGCTAAAAACCGAATTCGTCCGAAGTAGCTCATTTGGAACACGAGGCGTGTTTGCATTTGTAATCATTAGCATATTGCGCTTGTACTTTATGTCTTTGAAAGTGGAGCCACTTGTTCGAGACCTCAATTTTAGTCTTCAATAAAACTTGTTGAATAATTAGTACTATGTATGCATAATAAGGTAGGTATAATACCTACAGAGTATCATTTTCAAGTGGGCGTCTATGTCTTAATTCGACTATAAGATAAAGCATGGTGAAAAATACTGAAAGGCGTCTCGGGGTCGATTTTGATGAAAACTAAATCAATTACCGTTGCGGGCGCAATGCGAAGGCCGGGAGAAGGCGAAGGGACGTGGAAGAAGAAGCAAGGGAAGAGTGACTCACCTCGCCACCAGTTCCTCGGCGATTCACATACTCACTGGGATTATGGCTATGAGGATTACGTTAACATATAACAGTTTTTTTTATTGTGTTCCAACCAACGTTATACGTACGAGTATCTCTATTGCGGTGACAGAACTGACATTAGCTAAAACTCTCTTGTTTTGCGTATTCTTCATTTAAAAGTTTATTGATTTCTTGATGGCGAGGATAGGGAGGAAGAATTTATAAGGAGGTGTTCCTCGACGCAACCAACCGTGAAATATAATCGTATCGACTGATTCTGAAAACAGAAAGTATTTATTAACTAAGGGTAAGGATTGGCTCCTAATAAAGCGATTCATATCTTTAAATACCTATTCACGGCTCGTGCCTTAACTTCATGCGAATGCGGGTTTTAACAAACAACAATGGATTGAACAATTGATTATAGTGTACCCCTTTTACGAAAATGGCGCGAACGGAGGAGTATGAAATTTCGTGCACTAATAGTTTATATAGTGAAGGAGTTCAGAAAGCTAATATTTAAATAAAATTATGCATATAAAATACATTAAATCAATAAAAAAAAAACATTACACACTACCATATACAGCGTGTTTCAGACCTTACGACAATAAATCAGACCACGTTTTCGTCATGACGTACTCTACCCAAATACAAAAGCGAATCAAGGTAGCTTCTTTGGTTTAGACACAGGACCTCATTTTGCTTTTCAGAATTTTACAACAACATGTATCTGTTATTGTGAATAAATCGGTAGGTTAGTGACCAAATGTATCATGTTGCCAGCTCGTCTCTTCATCATTAAACGCGGAAGATGTTCATTCTTGCCAAGGTCAGTGAACCAATGTTTACTAGATGTTCTGTTTTTATTGTCTTTTTGTCGTAATTAATTTGTTCGAAAATTGCTTTTTTTAAATTTAGACATTACGGTTGATTTAATAGTACCAAAAACTTTGTTTGGAGTAAGACTGCTAAAATTATGATTTATTGTCATTTGAAATGAAACACGTTGTATTTGTCACAGACACGCATATAATTATGTTCTTTTGTTTCTTGTCAAAGTCAAAGTAACACCCTTGGCGAAATCTGTTATTATAGAAGTAAAGTCTTTGACAAGAAAACCTTACACTAGTTTAAAATAGATGGTGGTGTTGTCAAATTGAATACAATATTCATTTTAATGATGGTGTTCGCGTCAAACTCCATTGTGAGGGATATTCGCCGAATGGTGTCGTGCGCTGCGCCGGTCGTGTCAACAGACCGCGAGCGCAAACAAGGCAGTCGCATGGGTTCGAGGATATCCTCCGCGGCCGGATTAATTTTATTTATGGCCGACCCTAAGTCCTTGGGCAAACGGCCCTCGCGCTGGCTGTTCGATGCGCCTGCGCCTGCGCCTGCGCCGTCGTGCGCCGTGTCAACAGACGCGCTGTTTGCGCGCCTTCACATCGGCCCTTTTTTGTGCCCAACAAAATAGCACAACCGTGTCGAAACAATAAAATCACTATTTGATCAATTCGTTAGATCCTTCTCGTTTTAATCCAAACGCAAATATGCTTTATATTATGCTTGTAAACACTACAAAGTATACGAGACGGCTCAGGCTCGAAGGCTTTCGTCTCTAAGTAGGCCGCGTTCAGCATTTATGGACCGTAAAATCAGTGCAGTGTGTACGATTCGTGAGTATGTGCGGTGCACTAGTTGTTTTTAAATACTCCTCATAGCTACTCGAATTTATGACCTCCATCAGACTTTTAATGCGGTTTTAGGGCTTCGAGCCTGAATGCAACATGCCCAAGGGAGCAACTTAGAGGATTTTTTTCAGCTGGATTGTTACCTTCTGTGATTATTAAATCTGTTGATGTCAGCCAGTAAACGACAACAGTGAGTGACGAGTGAGAAGATTTTTTTTTGTTTTACGAGGGGAAACTTTTTTGAAGATCCTCTAAGGAACGCTATGACCACCCAAGCCGGGGATACCTATTAAAAACCCTCGATTTTTCATCCATCGCTTTATGGCAGAGCCACAAGTACGGCTTGACCACTGTGGAGGCGTTTATTATTGACAATGCAGGGGATGTCTTTGACATTACCTTTGGGCCCTTCTGGAGAAGGCCCAATTGCAGGCAGAAGCATGCATCGAGGGTGTGTGCGACTCTCAGCGCCCGGTTCTCCACGTTAGCTCCAAACAGACGTGAGAAATCGATCGCTGAAATAGAACAGACTGCCACTACACTCCGCAATACTAAGCCACCCCGATGGCAGAGTGACACACTCCATCAATCAGGGGGGAAGTCCGTAGCAGCGGACCTTCGATTGCTGGTTCCACTGCGAAGGCTCGCATTGTCTAACTGCTGTTTTGCAAAGTAGAATACGCTGCTGTGACAGAATAAACATCGCAAAATACACTCGAACAACACGCCTCATCTATCCAATTGGGATGAAGTGTTCGTGTGTCGTTGTTGCACACATGCTGTCGAGTTTCGGGAATCGGCCGGAGCGATGGCGCAAGCGGCGATCGTGCCGGCGCGTGCGCCTCCCCGCGCCTTCCACACGTATGCGACACCACTTATCTGCGTCGGCGCCGACGCGGCCCTCCGATCACGTACTCTTGTGCGAAACACCTACTCAAACCAATGTATTTTCAAAACAGTATTTTTCATTATTGTGAAATTTGGAATATTCCACTATTATAGTAATTCCAAATATATATACGCGTTTAGAACAAAATACAAAATATATGATTATCAAGTGAGCCCGGCGGATCTTGTACATGATGCTAAGGCCATATGCTGGCGTTGGTATCACTTGCAGAACTTGATCTACGTCTACTTTCACTGTCTATCTTCATCCTCAATTTTAATATTTACTCTTTGGAGAATATCTAACACAAATTTTCAAACTGTCAGACAAAACAGTATTAAAAGCGGTCATTTATGGGCATTGTTCGAAAGGTTATTAAACAAGTCTTGTCATGCAATCTAATATTATTATTGTTTATAAACTTTGCAATATGTTCCTAAAAATCACTTTGTAGTATTAAGTATTTTAGTGTGGTGGTCGTATTTTTTTCCTGCTTTTATATAATTTTTTGTCTGTAATCTGTAAGTCACTGGTCCTTGTGGAAGGATTCAACCAGCATCTCGCTGAGCTAGGACTAATTTATATCTTCATTTCCTGCTTGTATTTTATTATGTGTATTTTGTATTGTATATAGTTTCTTTCTTTTTGACGACTGCTCATCTATTCGAGATACCTACCGCAAGGTTCATATCCCGAGAATATTTGTGTACAACAATACGCTGCTCTGGCTGGAGACACTCGTTGCACTCTCTGAGGGCTGCGCTGACGCGGCGCCCGCGCAGTCAAAACATCCCGTCGGATGATCGGACGATTGTGGCCGGTGCGCCGCTTCTAATGTAAATACCTCTTCGAGTGAGACCAATTCAAGTGCAGGTACTCAATATTTATATTTCAATTATTGAAAGCAAGTGGCCTTGTGGGAGTCGTACTCGCAGCTGGAAGTTTCATTCATACAGTTAGATACCGGAATTAAATCCTATTCAAATGAACTTTGCAAAAGAATTAAGTTAGTTTATTAAATTTTAGGCATCGAATCGAAGTCAGTTAGTTGCTTATTCCTACGTATTGAACTATGTTTATGTTGGGTCTCTTAGATCATACATCAAAAAAGTCTCCGCTCAACCGAGATAAGGATGTCAAATGACGTGTGGGGTTAAGAGAATGGTTAATGGAAGAAATTTTATGTACGTTTGTGGCATATTTAAAGGTAGTATCTAAAGCTGCAAAATAAAGAGGACGATCATAGTTAAACATTGATGGGTACAATGGGTGTGAAGGTAGACCAAAAAGTAGATGGATGGATTGCGTGAAGGAATATAATTTGTGGTGTGACAGATGACGTATAATCAGAATAGAGGAGTATGGCAAGAAAAGATATATCTTCCACTAACTATTCGGAAAAAGAAAGTGAGACTCTTCTACGCGGTGCTATTACATTAATTCTCAACTGCACAAAGAAATGTCCTTCGATTTCGTTATTTTGTTACAGAACCAAAAAAAATATTTACATAAAGTACTCAACGATTGTTGTTCAACATAAATTTCGTTGAAATCATTTTTAACATCTTACCGCCTTGGTTTTTCGCCATACAAAAGTTAGAGCGGAAAAAAGACACAATAAGTATTCATACACGTGCTACAATAAATTTTAACGTTATTTAAATACATGTATAGAAATAACTAAGTAAAAATATCACGATAGAAATAGTTTAAGTAATAACAATTGTGCCATTTGACTCGTTGTACTTGTGCCTATTTAGGGCGTCAAAAATTGGTACGCTCGTAAAAAATGTATAAGGCTGCGAATTTTGTAAGTTGATAAAAAGTGTTTCACTTGTTTATAATATCCGATTATCTATTTCCATAACTTTCACATCTTGCTGCCTTCAATAATATGTTTTTATATTTTAAGATGTGACTAACGATGACAGGCACATAACAAAATAAAATTAATTAATGAATGAAAGCTCTTTATGTTCACTATATAACTGAAACCTAGACAATTTAATATAAATTACCTAATAATATACCTAAATAATAATAGAATTCCAAATTTACTGCAACACATTTTATTTCATGGACAAATAACGGTCAGTGATCAAGTGTTTAATGTAGAAATATATGTAGCTTGTCTCATTTTCAAAGGGAGGGAGTAATATTAATATAATAAGTTATTCGTAAAGTACAACACAACACAAACATCATTGAATAAATGTTACACACAACAACAAAAATAACCAATAAGCGTGTATAAATTCTAAAAACTTTCTTCTAAATTACTTTGTAAAAAACGGTACGGAATTCGAATCCGGGTTGTTAAAAAATTGGAGGGAGTTCCAGAGACGAACAGCCTATGAATATAATACGTTGAAACAATTTTTTTAAATCTTCGTACACATACATATGTACAGCGGTCACTATAGCAACTATTAATTGTATTGCGGTTTTGCCGCAACGCGGTGTGGCGCGAAACGTGTACATCAGATACACTTTCCTGTCAAAGTTCATTCACGAGGACTCGGCAATTTCTGAGAAAAATCAAAATCACTACTTCAATTATTATACTCATAACAATAACGTTTATTAAATTTATGTGATTTTCGAAAATATATAAATACTTGAGTTCGTATTTAATTTGGGTACCCGAGGCGGAAACACAGACGTTGAGACTAATATGCGTCCTGTTTACCTTCAGATGACGGCCTCGGCGGTTGAGTGGGCCTTTGACGACCTGCGTCAGAGCAACGCATAGCCTATGGGTTTGATTCTCGGCATTTTAAATTCTCCTTCCTTTACTTACGACGGACTGGGTGTCTGGGCTCATTCCTAGTGCAGTTCGTTGTTATAGTATCTATAAGACAAGCGTAAATTGCTTAATTTGGAGATATGTATAAATGACAACCAAACTCAAATATTATATATCCCCAAATGAAGCAAGTTACGCTATTATTATTATGCTCACTGATGGGATTCACTTGCCCTCCGGTCCGGTTGTAAAAGTTGCGTTAGCACCAGATCAAATTGTTCCTCGGTACACTCCCCATTATACAGGCGGTAAAAGAGTGGGTGTCGCAAGAGAAGACATTCTCCCTGTGTTAACAAAAACCAGATAAGATGGATAGCTATTTATAATACATACATACATACATACATAACTTCACGCCAGGTCCCTTGCGGGGTAGGACAGAGCGCCATTTAGGCTTATTCTTATTAAAGTATGAGGCTTTAGGCTATTTATAATGTTATGAAATTAGTAGAATATGTGCCACACCAGTCATGTTTGCGAAACAGAATATTGTAATAAAAAAATAGAGCAATTAAAATACAAAAATAACAGTCGCGAACGAGTCAACAACAGTCGACCCATTATTTACGTTAATGTTTGCGGTACATGTATTTTTCTACATGTTATATTGAATTTAAAACAATGACTCGATCATTATTTTAGTGGCGTAATTAATTAATGTCTTTAGGCATGCGGCGTTTTCCTGCTGCGCGCCGCACCAGGAAAACGCTGCCACGCCGGGCTATTAATACCGCACCCACTTGAGTGTGTACTGCGCAGAACTCCTCGAGCACACTTTCGTTGCGCAATCCGCCTATTGCCTATTGCCTATTGTCCCGACGTCGAGTACTTGTGTACTCTGAAATTTCCAAGTAACTGCAAATTACGTTAGTTATAAGTTATTCACATCTTAAAGGCTGGCAACACGTTAGCTCCGCCCCTGGTGTTGCGAACGTCAACAACTCTTCATTAGATGGGCCGTCTACTTGCCTGCCAGATTTATTTCTCTTTAGTTTGTCACGATCATTTGAGATTGTTCTTGCTTTTGATACTCTACTATTCGGATATACGTCCTCTGCCACATCACATCACATCACATATTTGGTTTAGCTTTACATTTGTACCCATCAATCTTCCAGTTTTTTTATTTTTTTAATGCAAGAGTTTAGCATACAGGCAAACGGCCCCCTTGTTGAAAAGCGGTTACCATCGCCTATGGATATTTGCAATACCAAAGGTGCTACAAATGCGCCGCTGTTCTCTTAAGGGAGACTGAAGCCTGATCACTAATGCCGGAACACAACTCAAGGTTGTTATGGCGACATACTTTAAACCAAGGGTGGTAGCTATCCAGTCCAGCAGATGCCCTGCCACCTGGTTTTGGGTTGTTTTGTCGCCTCTCCCGAATAGGCCGCCCGGCCGTAGGAAATTGTACTCTTTCTCCGTTCCTGCACGGATAAAATATCGTTCGTGTCATGCAAATTTCATCCTATTACCTTGGTCGATCACGAAACTTGTTTTTCTAATGGAACGTGGATTGTAAACACAGTTTCATTTGGTGTTGTGTAGGAACGGGAGAGATCGCTGGCGCTGCGCAGAGGGTCGCTTCGACCATTTTTTGTGGCCCTCTAACGCGCCATTTTACACGTTTTAAGAGCTCGAGGATCGTTACTAAATTTGTACACAGTGTTTTTTGTCTCTGTTGAGTGACAGCTTAAGTGTCTCCAAATGAGTTATTTGTATAGGCCCGTGGCGTTCCGGCGTTCGTGGCAAACAAACGACAATACCATTTATAGGCTTCGTAGATAATGTTGGCAAATCGACACGGACGGAGCGATCCCATTCACTTCTAAATATGTTCGGCCGTTTATCGTCGCGCGACAGATGCGACGATACGCGTCAATCGCGGGCTGCGGTTACGCTATCGCCGACAAATGACACTAACGATTTAAGCTGATCACATTGATCCAACTACTCACTTCAAATTGGAAGGAAGCCAGCGCTGCCTTCGTGATGGCATCGTCTGAATTGATTTCAAGTCACAGCACACAAAGTTGGCTGATTTCAATATTCCCGATTGAATCATTTGAAGTCAGTCTGATGGTCAGTTTCGTAAACGACCTTCCGTTGTTTACTATGGTCTAGGCGTCTTGGATCGGCCCCAGAGTGGTTCGTGATATTACCTATAGGTAATACAAGCGTAACTGGCCTAACTTGAGAATATACAATGTGTGTGTTGATTTGGCGATTATTATAAAAAAAGTCCGCTCGCCAAGTCAGTAGCTGGATTAGAGTTTGAGGGCCGAGGGAGCGATGCTGGTGGTTAGTGACTTCTACAGGTGGAAGGAGGGGCGGCTCCCGCACGTGGTGCGCCTGCATGCGCGTGCGCATCGCATGTTCGTATTAATGCCATCGGTACTGTTATTGCTCGCAGGATGCGGGCTGCAATAAGGCACCGCTGTTATTTAACAACACGTATGGGTGTATGATCCATCAACCGAGACAGACGGTTGGATTCAATGTTTGAATGTAACAAGAATCTCTACGGAATGATTTGCTTTCGTCGGTGTAAAGTCTCGATGACACCGATGAAGCTTCCTTCGCCTGTCGATACATTTATCGTAATGTTTATTTGTTTTACTATACTGGTTAAGATTGTTATAATCTCCATACAAGTAATGTTTTTATATCAATGGTAAGGCAAGCGAATGAGCAGCAAGATTAAAAAGCGATTGTTAACAGTAGTGGATTGAAGACAGCTTGTGTAGGGACTAGTTGTTGACAAGTTCGTGCCTAGTTTGTGTTGATATGGATTTGGTTAATCAGGTGTTAGTTGCCTACAACGAGCCGTAGTCCTGATTTGTCGTCGTCTGTGACTTTCCGCGTATTTCGCATCCGCGTGCCCGAAGCGGAACAAGGGCACCTTCTCCTCATTAGGCCGCGCGTTATCTGGTTGTGCGTCACCGGCGTGCACGGTGCCACGCTGATGGCTTCTAAACGTCTTTCTAATTTGTAGTCGCTCGTTATCGGCATGATGAGTGCCTAAATTGCTTCGTCAGTGGCCCGGTAGCCACTCTGCGTCGACGCCAGTGCCACCGTCGGCCACGGCCGACGGGGGACAGCGCTGTTAATGAACGCATGCGAGTCGAGGAGCGGAGGCGGCGTTCGTTGCGAGCGCGATAATGCGAACCTACTTCCGAGTCGTTCCGAGCCATTACCCTGACATTACTCCAGTTGACAGACATGCAACGGTGCCTGCTGTCTGCTTAGTGCTGGCATTCGATGACAGTAGGGCCGAGTGAGCTGCAGTCACGTATGGTGGTGCCGGCGTGGCGGTTTGCACAACACCGCTATCGGGCCGATTGCCCCACGCGCCTCGGTTGCATCCAATTCGATAATCGCAATGTTGCCTAACGGCCGCGGCCGTTGCAGATAGCAATTGCTCATTCATAATACGCGACAGACGAACGATATCGCATATCGGAGTAACTCACTCACTCCACCCCACTACGCTACCATGGCCGTATCTAACATAATTATGACTAGAACAGTCTATTTTATTATTCCAAATAAATTAGATAAATTTATTTATACAATGAAACCAAATAAAACTATATGTACAAATTAAAATTAAATTACAAAATATCAGTTGTCAGTTGGAAATGTGCCTATAAAGACCGGCCACATTGCCTCGCCGAATGGCAACGCTGATGCGTTGTCCGACGTATAGACCAGTGTTTTGGTCACGTGAGACGTCTGCCAAGCGTTTCGCTGTCTTGATAAAGTTCGCAACTACTTCGCAACGTGTGCTTTTTTAAGCTTATCAAACTCCTCAGCAACATGTATAATAATAGTGGGGGCTGCAGATAACCAGTTCAGAATGCCGACAAGAACTGTACAATGAATCTTAACATGTCATAGAGGCAAATCTCCTAGTTTAGTTTCTACCATAGTCACCTCTGTAGTCGCTACTGATGTTCGACCGTTATAAAATCATAAATAGTATCTCTTCGCGACGTCGAGGGCTACTTTATATAATGTTTACATTGTGAAGGAAAACGCAAAAAGTGGTCAGAATGTATTTATAGAGAGGCCACAAGCGACTGTTGCGGCGAAGCGACTGTTATTGAAACTGGAACAATTTAAGTAGCCATAATTTGTGGTCGCTCGGTGCTTCGGTACATTACCGACTTGGTACCCTTTGTTCGCGCTCCTCCTTATCTTTCACTTTGTTTATTTACCGACACTAATGGCTCTAGAAAGTTTAACAATTTGCTCAAAGTGTCGTGCCCCCGGCTGCCGAACTCATTTTATTATTAAATTATTAAGCGTTTTGCCCTCCAAAGCACACACCGAGCACACGTGTAACGCGATATTACTATAATGTGCGGTCATTACATTTCAACAACGCGATCATCTGTTTAGTGTCATCATATTTTATGATGATCAGGAGATAATAACTGTTACTCATTCATGACATGTGGCAAATCCCTAATATTCACTTCATTTGTTAAATTGTTCGTAGCCAAATACCATACTTATTAAACGATTTCTATGATAATTTGCTAACTACTTGATCAGTTGCAAATATATTTATGATTTTTCAAGATCTCTTTAATATATTTATATTACTAGCTGTGCCTGCGACTTCGTCCGCGTAGATTTTCTCTTCGCGAAACCCTGAAAAAGTAGCATAAGTTACTCTTCATAACATCAGCTAAGTGAAATTTCTGTCAATAATGGATATTTTGATATAAGTACCGTATATACTTTCATATTAGTAAGAAACTGTTATTTTGACATTAAAAAGGACACTTTAATTTTATTTATCTGTATAGATCGCCCCCCCCCCCTCTATTGCAAGTAAGGGAGCTAATGTTGTGTTCTTATCAATATTATAATTAGTATTGCGTTTCATTAAAGGCCACAGTCCACACTCCTCGTTTGATGGCGTAGAGTATACCCAAATAGAGATCAAAAATGGTGGGGGCGCCACTTTCGCAAACTCAAACCCCAGCATGTCCAATATTATGCGAGTAATTCTGATACTTCACTTATGTGATACTTGATATTTTTTTTATCTTTTGCGTAGGTTTTAAACGATATATGAATTTCTTAGTTTTGTTTATAATTTAATTCATTAACAATGGCTCCAAATAATACAGAACATTGCTTAAAGGCAAAACAATAATTCATTTTCTAAAAAATATGGCCAAGTTATATTTTCACTGTTCCTTCTTTACGTCCTTAGATAAAAATGGATGTTTGATAAACTGAAATAGAGAAATGGCACATTAGTCTATTTATATTCCTGAAAAAGCATGTAATATTTAGAGAGAGAGAGAGAGAGAGAGAGAGAACACTTTATTGCACACCAAAACATACAATTACAAAGACAGACAGTTCAAAGCGATCTCTTCCAGATAACCTAAATCAGAGACAAATTTGAATCAGGCAATGTAGGTGGTGCAGGAGATAGGCCATGGATACCTACCTACATACGCAATCTAATTTAACTAATAAATATACAAATACATACATATACATAGTCATAAATATACATGTATACAATAATATATTACAAAATTCATAAGTTATTATAATAAATGTATTAGCATGACTATACACAAACATAGCTATGTATATATGGTCAAATAGTGTTTTCTGCGTGAATTTCTAAATGTTGTTAAGGATTTGGCCTCCCTGACTTAAGAGTAAGAGTAAGAGAAGTAAGAGGCAGCATATTCCAAAGTTTGACAGCTTTAACAGTGCATGTTAAAGAAGTATACAATTTATAAAAATTGTAAATATTTAGCTCTGGGGATAGTGCCAGGTGAGGCCGTATGGCCTAGGTAACTTTTTTTTACCAGGGGAAATCCGATTGAGGACTAAGCCAAGACAGAGCAGAACCTTGGGGGGATAATTCGCGACCTAGTGTTTGATTCGCCAGATCGCGGGTGGCACTATTGCCACTCTCCGGTTAGGGATACCCACTAAAACCCCTGGGTGTTCCGTCCTTCGCCTCATGCCAGGGCTACGGGTATATGACCTAGCCTCTCCGCAACCCTGACAGATGGTCCAGCCCACCTATACGAACCAATGAGCCTGATATGTTTAAGACCTTGTTGATGTTAAATGACCAAATGATTGGTGGTGTGCGCAGCGGCGGCGGCGGCGTGTTCGCGCGCTGCGGCTACTCCGGCGCCTCGCCATACTTCGGCAACGGGCCGGAGCTCACCTCCCAGCCGCAAATGTGGACCTCCAGTGCAGGTAACGCATCGCATCTTTTTACTCTATTCTGCTCCTAGTTCAGTCTAATTTTAATCGATTTTTATTTATTTATTTATTAAAAGTATCCGACAGTATATCCACAATTTGAAGGCTTAACAATACATACAATAAATCTTAACCAAAACTGGATACTTATAATCTAGAAAAAAGAACATAGGAGATGGTGTGTTACACTACACTAAAATAAATAAATTACTTAATATATCTAATACTGTGAAACATTCTGACGGGGAAACTAAACACAACTAAATTGTTAGGTCTAAATACAAATACTACTTTCCTTTTCAATCTTATTAATAAGTTTACTAACGACTAATGACTTGAAGATTAATTTTGAAGTATTAAAAATGTCTAAATCACTAAAATATTTGTTGTTAGTATTTAAGACTAATTTAGTCTAATCTTAGCTCTTGTTCGGTGAATAATAAAAGACTTTTATCTTATTTATCCTTCGTTTGCTTTTCTTTAAGCTTTTCGATGTCTACTTGCATGTAACATGTCGTTTTCCTCTAAAACTCCCAAAGAATCATTTCTCTTGTAGCTATTGCAATGAAGTAGGGGCATCAATGTCCAGATATAATTTAAAACCCTATGTTACACGCTGTTGAATATTAGAAAGTGCAAATGCAGAAGGACGTAAGTGTGCTGCAGTAGCATTCTGAATATACAGCACATACTTTCTGGCAAATCAGCATAAGGCAGTGTCATAAATTTCAACCATATAACCGTTTAAAACCATTTATGAAGCTCATTGGGAACGATATCATATTTTGATACACTCTACATATCTATTGTGTCAAGTACAATACATCAACAAATCCCTAGTAAGACAACAAGTGCGTCTACCGTAATATGTAAAACAATATCAGCAGCTAGTTTTTGAAACTGGACAGTTGAAATACAGCTCATTTTAATCAGCAGTCGCTCTTGTCAGTTGCGTTTCGGAAGTTATTGCTAATGTAGCTTCAGTGCTGGAAAAAACATGGATCAGACATTGCCATTACTCAAACCTTCTCCAAACTTCTTCCTCCTTTACATGACAAGCACGCTGCAACAAGTATTTGGGGCAACTGGGTATAGTTCTGATGGGTAGCCCCAACTAATTCATTCCAATGCCAAACATACAACGTTTTCCGGGTGATTTAACCGGGAATTTGGCAAGATTTTCACATTGTTTAAAAATAATCAGGTTTTACCAGTTAGGTACAAGACATAGTTTCCTCGTGTTGATATAGTTTATCCTTCATGTTTCAATATCCGTAAGACAACTATGATATTGCCTGGGAACACTACTGAAATAAAATTTTATAACGATTGCGCAGCACAATTGTCTTTTAGTAAGTTTACAAAGCTCTTCTGATGAGTCATCAATAACTGCAGCAGCATTAACTTAGAACCAAGAGGTTGATATAAAAGGTGTGACCGTGTGCGAGTCGGACACTTTTGGAAATGAACAAACTAGTTGTTGAGGTCTTTTGTGCAGAAAGGTTTTATAAGGTTTCAACATTAACGAAGTCTCAACTCACACACAGTGATGTGAGTTTCGATCCTAATCGATTGTATAATTATATACCTATATTATGGACAAGCACCCAAACTTAGTCTTGGACAAGTTAGTTAGTTAGAGATAGGTATTAATTGATACAGTCATTAATGATGTAACAAGTGCAGTGCGAATCGACCTTTGACTGAGGCTGCCTTAGTGGCTCCTAGGTTCGGTCAGGCAAAGCCAGAAACAGATTGTTTTAAGTTCGAATAAAAAGTTAGGTACTTTCTAGGTTTGACTATTGGAAATTATTTCGGGATTTATCGATTAGGCTGTGGGCTGTGGTGAAATGATTAATGATGATGTCTCACGCATCGGTAATCTCGATGTCGGGTTTTGTCATGATATTTTCCTTTGCCAATAGACCGTGACGAAAACACCATAAGCGGTGTATCATCAGTTCAAGAAAGCCACGATACCACATACTAAAGCAGCCCGTAATCTATATATTACTATCCATTCATTTGTCTTAATACTGGTTTCGTTTTTAATGGATAGTGGGTAAAATATGAAACCCTGGTTTTTCCGAGTCAGCCATTGTTTGTCAGACCGTGAGGATGTGAGCTGTGCCCCCCACGAGGCCGAAGCAAAGTAAGGATTTAATACTTAGTGAACATTTTATAAAGCAACTTGACTGTATCGCCGCTTATTTATATCTAAATCATCACCATTAGTATTAGTAGGAGTTCAGTGACATGCACAGAAACAGAGGAAGATTGATGTGCCCCTATGACTCGCGTGTGGTGATAATGTCGCGGCGTTGTTAAGGTGGTTCGCCGACGTACGGCGGAGGCGGCGGCGGCGGCGGCGCCGTGGTGCTGGCCGAGGAGTACGCGGACGGTGGCGAGGGCAGCGCGTGCGCCTCGCCGTCGGCGCTGAGCGGGGGCGGGGGTGCGGGAGGGGGCGGCGGCTCGCTGCCCGCCTTCAGCCAGCGCTTCGGGGGCGCCTTCGCGTGCGCCACCTCGCGCCCCTCCACGGTCTACGGAGCGGCAACGCTCACGCCCAACGCGTACGCAGCGCAGGTGAGTGCCCTAGTTACCATTGCCCCTGATACTGCTATGTCAAAGTACCACAGTTCTTCTTATATCTTCCGTCAAATAGCTTCGCTGTGTTCCCTATGTCTCAAGATGGGCAATGAGTTTATTGCGGAAGCTCTGGAGGGTGTGAGTAGCTCATATTTCTTGATGTTTTTCTCTTTCTCGTACACCTCTTCCTAATAATTTGACATCTTCTCTATCACATAACAAACACTTCATGGAGTAGTTTAACAAGGGTTATAAAAAGTTTTAGAGACTGACAACGTGTTAACAACCACTATCCATCATACAACATAACAACAAGAGGCAGTGAAAAAGCCACCATGTCACCCTTCACGCAATCTGTTTTTTAATCAACTCTTCTTTTCATACTTACCAATCTTCTAGTTTACTATTCTTTCTGTTACTTGACCATCATCTCTTCTCATTATAAGCCCATACTACCTCAATCAACACCCTCTTCATTTTTCAGTTTTTTAGTTACAAATTGATTGAAAAAACCTATATCGTTGTTATTTAAGAAATGTATCTAATCTGTATAGATAAAAAAAAATGAAATTTCTGTTTGTAATGTCCAAACAAAATAGCGAAAACAATAGCGGGGATAATTCGGACCAGGGGATTCCGAATATACAATTGTTAAATTGTTTGTGAGTCTTTCACAGACAGAAGGCTGATGTTATAAAGGAGTAATTAAATTAATTTGTGAAATAATTTCAGGACCTCTGGGGCATAGACAGCAGCCGCAGGCCGCAGCTGTCGGCCGCCGCCAGCCTCTCAGCCAGTGAGTACTGAACTCTATTCACACGATTTTCGTTTCACCTGTGGTTCGAATCCACTTATCTTGACAAGATAACATATGCCACACTTTTGGTGCGACTCTAGAGGTCCCGGCGCCACCTACCGGTTCCAATTTTGAACTCCAACACACACAAAATCGGTGCAGTCGTTCTCAAGTTATGCGTGTACATACATACATTTCCACGATTCATTTTTATTTATATAGAGGTGGCAACAATTTTGTAGCTCCTGTGTAATCCGTTGTACAGACAGACAGACAGACAGACACGAGTGAGAGCATAAGGATTCTAGCTTTAGTTCGAGGACATTGTGATGCGTCAGTATTTTGGTTTTATGTTTAAGAGTATCGGTCGTGTATCGTTTACAATTATGTAAATATGCTAATTATGATATTCCCAGAAACACGCTTTTGATCGATACTCGTGTGGACTCCTATCTTTTACACTTTTAATTGTTTCTTTTGTTTTTTTGGCGTTCTCATATTTTGGATTATTAACACTATATCTTTATAAATTATAGTCTGTGTTATTCTTATGTGCAAGCTATAGCACTGTAAACTTTCATCAAAATCCATTCGCTAGTTTTTGCGTGAAATATACATCCATACATCTATATTACTTACAAATTTTCGCGTTTATGGTATTAGTAGAAAGTAGGATTCGGCGATCTCGAACTGCAGCTCTAGGCATTGCTTTGGCTTGTTTTGACAGTAAACATTGTGGTGGGACGATGAGCCACTCCAATCCGCAACATTAGGAGAGCTAAATTAAATTTAATAAGTATTATATTTATAATTAGTAGTGAGTCGTTTGAAGTGGAGGGAGACGAAGTCCACCGCCGACGTGATTCACAGCCGCCTACTGCGTGCTTTGTTTTGTTCCATTCAACGCCTAACCTAACAATGTTCATATTAAATTTATTTGCTCAAAGTACTTAAAATGAGCTAGATACTGCTTTGTATAAATGAATTATTTCTTGCGTATATTGATGTTAATTGTCGAAGCGGCGTATGAAATAACTAGTTTGAAGGAAGCCATTATTTCTGTTGTCGCAAGTTTAAATACAAATGAGGCGTCAACGCGTAAAATATTTGGAGCATCCTGTCATGTGAACACTGAATAACTATAGTTGTTCAAAAAAGAATACGTGAATAGAGAGCGGTCGGCGAAGGGTGATAGAGCATGAACACGAGTGCGATGATCCAGATAGCAGATAGCGGCGGCGGGGTGAGGGGTCAACGGCGATAGCCCGCGACCCGCGCCCCGCGCCCCCTCGCACCCCCGCGCCCAGATAAGCAATTTCGAAAAGACAAACGCGATAAGCCGCAGTTCCGGCAATATTTACGAGCGGCCCCGACTCGTCTCACTCGAACCACAATAACGATCCACTCATCTCGAAGCCATGGATTATCGAGATATTAAAATGTTATCATTGGCAGACAAACGCACACACGCCCAAACACTCTGTTTTATATTTAGGTACGTGTGTGGTGGCCACCCTTTCTTTATTTTCATTGTTTTCACCATTTCTACGCTGCAGCACATCTATACTCTGTGCAGTGTAAATGTTAATAGTGTATATAGACGAAAGAAAGAAAAAAAGTAGTAGTATTTGAAGAGATAGCGACGTACTTGCTTTGTAGACATGTATCTAAATAAAAAATAAAAACGCATTTTCAGCGAACAAGGTTTGCACTCGGCTTATTATACTTTCTGGGATAATTTTTACATAAATCTATGCCCAAACTTATCCCATTATTCGGGATGAAAAGTATCCCTTGTCCACCCTCGGTATTCAAATTATTATATAGCCAATTTCAGTCAAATCGGCCTAGTTGTTTTTCCGTAACAGACAAACAGACAGAATTACTTTCACATTTATTTATTATAGATTATACCTAACTGTTGTACAAGCGGTTTGTTTCGGCCTTCAATGACTATGGCACCCTAAAAGCCGCTTTTAATGTGGAAAAGTACCTCGTGTCGAAATAAAAACACATCCAATGGCACAAACAAGTTGCTTCGTACTTTAACAACACACATTGCATTCATTAACTAAATGTATAATTATTTAAAATATTTATTTTACTCTTATCGCATGAGTAGGTATTAGCGCAGCTCCGAGGAACACACTTCGAATATTATACTAAACGGGACATACACGTAGGGTGCCGCAGCTTCTGATATGAAGCCTATTTGGTGCTGGGCTATCTTACAGTCTCTCAAATATCGACACAAGATCTGTCACATAATTGTGCTGAAAGTGCCATCTAGCGTCGATTTTTTTTCTGTACTCTCTACATGATTCATTTGTTTTCTTTACCTGAAATATCAAAAACGACTGCGGACCCGGCGTGCAATTTTGCAATTTTCCTAATACGCATTCCTCAGTAACGTACAGCGTCACGCCGGACGCAACCTATGGCGTTTGTAACGCACGACGCAGCCTAAGGTCTTCCACGCGAATTCGCTCATGTGTTTCTTTTATATTTTCCACGAGATCTGTTCCTAATTCTATAAAAAAACACTTCATATTTTGATGTCTAAATTAAAAAAACATAATAATAGCATCCCATTTTTATCGAGGAACGGACAGTGCCCCGCTTCACTTGTCCACGACGGTTTAACGGGTTTGACACGTCCATTATCTCGATGTTCAGGTTCAATTGTAACAATATGCACATTCAAACCCGTGCCCTTTGCGTTTGGGACGCGTGCGCTAACCACTAAGCTCCCACGGCGTTTGTTAATTTCGTATATGAATATCATATCATGTGTCATCTACAACACTAAAATAAAACTCAAGTGACTTATTGAATGAGCCGTATGCGTTGGCGTTTTTTGCGCCCCTCAGCCGCTCGTCCCTCGGGACTCGGGAGCGACCTCCGTCCGTCGGCGCTGCGCTCCACTCCTAATTCCACTTCTCTTTTGTTGCCCATAAACGAAACTAATACCTTCTTTGAAACGGCCTTCGCTGCGCCTTTAACAGCTCAATGAAATAGATACGCGTCGACGTTTGACACATTTTATTAGGTAGTTAAAACAGTTCCCAGTAATAATATAATTATTAGTTTATTTATTTTAACTCAAATGAGTTTTATGTTTGTTTATACAGTTAAGTAGAGACGGGTAGCGAGGCGAACGGAACTTGCTCTTAAGCAGATCGAAGAACGTTATATATTAGGTTTTTGTTATTCCCCTTAGTAATTTAGATTACTATGATCGTCAGCATGGTTTGTCTGTGTGTTTGTCGCACACGACACGACACGAGATCAGCGTATTAAATTATTGTAAAGTAATGTTTGCGTTAGGTGGGTAGAGGACGGCTTTTTTTTTGCGGCGAGGGAAAATGCTTAACCGATTTACGCACTCTCTGGGCCGTCACTAGGAAACGGCACGCATCCACAGGGGGCGGTGACGCTAGCAATAGTATGCTTTATTTGCGCTCCGTCCGCGATGGATTACACAGAGGAGTGTGGAAGACTCAGAGCGATGCCGCACGGGCGAGCAACCTCAATACCCACTAAAAACCCCCTCCTCCCTTTGCGACCCTGCGCTTTTGTTTGTGATGGAAAGACTGAGATATAGAACATAGTTACGCAACAGTCGATCCAGCACAATAAAGTGCCTGAAGTGTGCCCTGGGAGAACACACTCCACTTCGAGACGGGGGTAGTTCTTAAATCCCTTGCTTTACCTAGTAGCTAAGGGCCCCCTCGTTCCGGAACCTAACTCAGGGAGGGAAGTAATGCGCGTACCTGCCTCTCCGGGTGCCAGCTGAAGGCCGGCGACCTCGAGAAGAGACCGTAGTACGCGCCGAAGGACTTCGCTCCCTATTCCTTTCTGCGGCCTCTTTGCTAAAGTAACTTACTGCAAGTTACGATTGCGTTGCTTACGTTGTTGATAGTCACCATCAGGCTGCTTCCAGTGTCACTGTTTTAATTACAGCGCCATACTAAACAGTTGAGCTTATATTCGAAGGTACATTTCTGCTTTTCAATTAGAACTTGAATTATTCAATGTTATTGAGTAGCGTTGTGTCCTTTCAGTTTTGTCTTAATTAATTAAAAGTAAATTAGCATATGACATATCCAATAGGCATTCGAGTTGGAATTGTGGTAGCGGCTGTTTTACGATATCTTTCTTTCGACGTGTGTTTTATTCATAAGGACGTGCCATTTGAATACATTTCTGAAGTGTGTTTTGTGTTCGACTTGAGTTGAGGAGGCGGCCGGCGCGTGCGCGTGCGCGTGTTTGCCTCTGCCGGCCGCGAGTGGACAAAAAAGCGTCTCGAGTCCGCTTTTGAAATAGAGTCGCCGCTTAAAAGGGCATGGGATGGCATTCCCTAAATAGTGCCCGATAAGGCACGTGCCAACAAAGCACTAGTGACTGTTCTTTTAAGCGTTTTATGCATTTACCATGTTACGACCACTCGCAAATTCCTTTTTAAATTTTTTTTGACGTTTTGGCAATATCCTGTCTGTTCATGTCATAATTATTTCTTGGAATTCACTAGCTCTATATGAGTGTAATTTGACAGGAATGTGTAGTGTACTTAACGCTATAAAGCCATGTAATGAAATGGCGCAAAAGGTAACTATAGTAGAATTATTTTGTCCGTGTAGTTGGGTCATAAAATAAAGCGAGTATTTCGCTCTCTCTTCTACTCACGGGCCTTATGGGCGGGCATAGTGATGCGCATTAGTGTTGTCGATAAGCGTTATCGATAGTGTATTTAGTTTTGTCATTTTGTGGGTTAGTTATAAAAATAAAATAAAAATATATAGATACAACAACGTATTTATTAAAATAAGAATAATAATGACTTATAATAAATTATTAATTAGGTATCTATGTTAAAAAAATTATAAGTACAAAAGTTTAGAATGTAACAAGTTATATTAAAAATAAATATAAATACTTATATCTGAGTTCAAAATTAATAGTCAAAAAGATAATAATGATTTTTATAAGAATGAGTTTTTATCGATAATGGCATTACGCCCGCGCAACATGCTCACAATATGCAGCTTTGATTTATGACCCAAACTGTACGGAGAAAATAATTCTACTATAGTAGTTTTTCCGTCAAAACTTAACATATAAACATATCGAGTTACTGTCGCATTTTTAAAGACGATGAATTTTAATATCTATATCTAAATTTGAGAAATTATTGTTCTCATATAAACTTGCATCTATTTCTTATGAAAACTACATAAATGGCAAAAATGACCTGTAAATATTAGTAGGGATTATTATGTTTTTTTTTCTCCAGTGAAATACCCCTTATTATGCGCGGACTGCGATTACTTAAACAAATTCATGTCACTTTGCTGTATATTGAAATGGCTTTCGCAACGGGGTCGCCTCGCGGCATTTTTGCCGAGCAACAGTCGAAAGTGAGTAACGCGGCCGTTATCGGGGCCGCGATGGGCACCGAGATAAGCACGGGGTGCGCTCCCGCCGCGCTTGCGCCATGATTCAGCGCGGGCCACGTTGCCTTTCTTTGTTGGACGCCAACGAGCAAGTCGTAAACGCCAGTGGAAAGCGGTGACCCAGTCTGCGGGTGCCGGGGGGCAGTTGCGTCATGCCTTATGCGCTTGCATTTACAATGCCTACCATACACCTATACAAAACTTATCGCTACACAAATCATTTCTAGAAATAGAACTGCACTATATTTCTAATAGTGTAAGAACATAACACCTGTAAAATTTCACTTTAATGACTTTGACTCTAATTTTATGTTAAATATACATAATATATAGCTGTAATTCAATTTCTTACTTAATACGCAAGTAAAAGATTAATTGTAAATTATAGTCTTTACTTACATTACAATTACATATTAATAAAGCCTTTAAAAATAAAAAAATCTAGAGATTCCAGCGCCATCTACCGGGAACAAATGTTAATCTAAATAATTCTTAAAGCCACTTGACTGATCATTTTTTTAAATCAAAACCTTACTGAGTCCCATTTAATTTAAAGCATTTCGAGACAAACTTGAACACAAACAACGAATAAACAAGTAAATTTTTATACCGGATTGCAGCCCCATATACCTGGTTCAAATTTGAACTTAAATAATTCCAGTAGAAAATGATTAAAATATCAATATCGCTATTAAAAAATAGCTAAATGTTATAATAAGCTAGTGAGAAAATTGAATCATAAATAACATCTCTTAGAATAACATCAATTACGGACGGACATGACAAAACATAATAATAACATGGCTAGGGGTAGGGGCCGTGAAAGGGGCGGAGCGGCGACGTGATCGACGATCATCGGCTCTTGCACTTTATGCTTTGTTTGCTTTATTAACAGTAGTGTCACAATATAATCTATTTATAGCTTTTTAATTGTATATGGAAATATGTTTCTGAAATAATGGAACTATTATTGTAAAATACAAGTTAATAAATTATTCTTATCTCTTTAGAATTCCTTACAAATATTTATTAAAAGACTTTAATTGAAAAAAAAAGTGTTTTATAAATTTGAATGAGTTAGTATGGTGTACGGTGTAGGTACCCTACATTCGTTCAATGTATCAACAGACTGTACATCTCTTTTATTCGATGGCTTAGTGTTGTGTAAAGATGTGTAACTCAGGAGTGATTGACTTAAAAGATGTATAATCTTTCAAAATTCGAAATCACTTTAAATCTTTGGTTTGGAAAATACATCTTTAACTCACTACGTTAAGATTGATTTTAGTCACACGGAATGATGAAAACTAACAAATCAGATACTTAGATGTAGTATGAGACAATAGATACAGGATATTGTGAATTGAAAAGAGATAACATGCGCACTCTAAGAAATACAATGATGATACACAGTAAATTAAACTCTGTGGCGTTATTTTAAAGCTTAAAACCGGTCAACTGAATAAATTATATCATTCGAAACCAAAGATTTAAAAGAGTTAAAGATTTAAAGGAGTGATTTGCATCTTTTATGGAAAAAGATTTATAAATCACTAATCTCATTGGTGATTTAGTTTGCGCATCGCTAGTGTTGTGATTGTACTTACATACATAGAATATATAGTTAGCGATGCGGAATCCGTTTACTCAGTCTGTGGTACAGAAAGCTTACCAAGCACCTATACACGTATTATGATTTTGTCTTCTACCTTCACAACACTATTGTTTATATTATGCATTTCATATATGATTCTTGAATATTTCATCAGCATCCCCACAATATTTGTTTCTAATTTGCTGAGTGTTAATTATTATTATGTTTATAGTAAATATAATAATACGTATTGTGTGTATATCTATGTATGTAATTTATAATCATTCATACTATATACACAACTGTGCAGCATCCGTCCGTCCTAGGGTACAGTTGTAAACCAGCGTCAGGCACTTGTCGCCTGGCACACGCTGCAATGCACGTATTTGGTGCCATTGCGAGGCGTTCTAATTTGAATAATAAATCGTTGAGACCAGGAACATGCCAATGTGTCGTTAATACGCGTGTCGTAGTTATATAATAGTGGTGGAGTGCACGCGTGTAACGGGAACCGCGGCCATGTGCGGATGTGCTCCCCCCGCCCCCGCGCGCCCCCGCCACTGGCGCAGGCGCACTGCTCTTAATTGACACATTTTTACCGTACCTATTCCCATTAGCAACCCATTCGAAATCACTCCACATTTGGCTCGGGTTTCAATACACAAAATATGTGCAGATCGTTTCGGAGAATCATCTTTTTATTATTGTATGCAATGAAAGGGATCAGCTAATTTGTAACTACACTTATAATGACGAAGTGTTTAAGTTGATTTGGCTAAACTAATAGTACTTGCGATTGCACATTATACCTACATATATTTCGGAAAACTGATGAAAGATTTTTAAAGCTTTCAAGCCATTATAATAATAATTTATATTATGTGAATGCCAAAAGGGGTGGCTGCCATACACGTAACTGAGGCTCAAATATTATCAGATACCATTGACGCTCCAAAGACCAGTGACAATGAGGATGTTTCTAAGCATTTTTTATTAAAGACGATAAGTCACTACTAAAGGCGTAAAATTATTTCCAACCTTTGAAGTAGGTACCTATGAATTGGAACACTCCAGAAAAAATAGAGTTCGTAGTGTGCAAAGTACATGCAATAGTCAGCATTTTAGAAGTAAACAACTGCGGCCTAACGCTTAAAATCGTATATTTTCCGTAATAAGATCAGTGTCATTATAACGCTCGTTGAGTTTGGTATTTCTTACTCTTCCCTCCTAGACTGACACTGTATACACATTAAAGAACTCTTCATTGTGTGTGGAATGACAAGCACTTGGCTGATTTAATTCAATCATATTCAATCAACGTAGAATAGATCTGAACAACATATGCAAACAATTTCACAATGCATCAATAATGAGTCATTTAGTATCGGTATAATGTAACTTATCTATAGACTTAATGCCTTAATTTTTTTATGTAAACATATTTGTAAAACAGTTGCATACATAAATTATAAGCTAGTGTTAACAGCCTTGCAGAAATTTGGGTAAGAAAGTACCGAAGATACCAAATATTAACTATTTGGGCAGAGTTTCCCCTTTATTGTCCAGCCTTTGGTGTGACTATTCACACCACACAGTATGCAATGAACCCCGTCTACACGCCTCACCGCCTTTTTCTACGAAAATACTACGAAACTACCCTACAAAATAATAATATTACAATATTGCTAAAAATACCAATTATATCATAGTGTTGCCAGGATCATATTATTATCTATGACGATTGTCTGTTATATTAATATACTCTATGGTTCTCATAACTGCTGTGATGAACATCGCGTAACACTAGTACAATAAAGAAATGTACAAATAATCTAATACCATAAAAATAAACTTATTTGTATTGTATTCGACCCATAGTCCCTCAAGACTATAAGTAGAATACTGAGCCCAGATCACCGTCTTCTATGGGTGTGGTGCCCAAAACTCTGGCTATGTTTCCTCGCTGCATCGCCATACTGATCCGTTGGCCGAGGTTAGCACCAGCCCTTTGGTGGCTGTATAAATGTAGTGTAGAGAATAGATTTAATTTTTAACTTGGAAATATGTATGACCTTTATTAAAATATTTTCCAGGGGGAACCTTCGTTTGAATAAAGTTTAGTTACACAAAACAAATACACTTACTTATAAGTGTATTGTATGTGTTAGTAATATGTGAGGTTCTTGCACAAGTACACATTATAACGGTCAGTCCGCAACGGGCGCAGGAGTGGCAGGCGTGAGGTTAACGCTGGCGTTCACATGTGTCGCGATCTTGGAGCGGGAACAATGGGCCGAGGGTCGACGGACGCCCGCGGCCCACTGGCCCCACACCGCAACCGCATACTGTCGACGAATAGCACGTGCTGAAAGAAACAAAATAATATTTATTTAAAGTTATTTAAAATGATTGAAGTATACATAAAAAGTTTAATAAAAGTCAAAAACTTCATTAATTCTAAACAGACCCTAACTCAGCAAATGCTGGTTGATAGCAACCAACGCTGGTCTTCCGTTAGAGCCTGGCAGTGACGTCCCCTTCACAGAAGAAAAAATAACAAATGAACATTCAATATTATTTATAATAAGAACATCATGAAACGATGCTGCATTTCTTGCACTTTATTCTTCTTGTACTCAATCAGTGCTCAAATTCCTAAATAAACAAACGTTGTCGCCTAGTGTAGGGATTATAAAATTAGGTTTACTTTGTCGATAGCTGGATAGCAAAGTACAAATCTATGATATTATAATATTACAAAATATACCGTGTCTGTACATTGAAGCTATTAAAAAAACAACTGGAACAGTCTATATAAACCATGGAGAACACGATGTATTTTTGTCTATTTGCTCGGGATTCACGTAAAAACTATTGGGCCGATTTTGATGTGATTTTACTTTAGGCTTAAAATCTGCCTGGGAATCCTGTGGATTTTTTTCTGGGGATGATATAAAATCGCTATATTAAAAAGAAACCAAATTCCAATGTGATTTTTACTGATCGATAGCAATGAACAAAATGTATGTTATTTTTTATCCTAGGAATGCGGTGGGCATATCCAAGTTGAAAATATCTTGGAATAATCAGGCTATCCGTAGAAACAGTTGTGATAGTTATAGACATGTAGATTTGTATAATATTTACATTGAGTAAGATGGGTAGCAGGGCATATGCTGCTCCCTAATAGGTGTGCGCAGCGACGAGTGTCCGCGTGGCTAATTGACGCGACAAAGCATAAGCATGTCCATTGACTATCTTTGTAATGAGCATGTCTTTTGTTCGTATGAATATAATATTAAATCACGAATACACAAAAGGCGTTGTGGATGTTGTGATGCGTGCCGATGGCGCGCTGCGGCGACCTTGCGGCCGCGCCGTACGTGCCGCTGCCGCGCGGCGCCCCTGCCCCCGCCCCCGCCGCGCCTCACGTGTCTCCGCGCGAACACACGGCGATCTCCCAGATTCGTTTTACATAAACAATACCTACATTGCCATTGTCAAGGCCGACTGAAGTTCGACGATCGCCATTTAGGACGGCGGACGCCGCGGCTCGTTATGCAATGCTCATTTCTTATATAATTAGTACGAGTAACATCCCCGTTACACGACCTGGTAGGTATTTAGAATATAATATACTGATATGATGCGAGTTGGACGCTCGGCTACTTGATGTCTGTGTGTGTGTGTGTGTGTGTGCGTGTGTGTACGGAGCGGGTGCGTCGGCTAACGTGCGGTTGTTCTGTGGCAGTCGAGATGGCGGAGTTTTTCACTGAGGGGCGCGAGTGCGTGAACTGCGGCGCGATCCACACGCCGCTGTGGCGCCGCGACGGCACCGGCCACTACCTGTGCAACGCGTGCGGCCTCTACAACAAGATGAACGGCATGAACCGGCCGCTGAAGCAGCCGCGGCGGCTGGTACGTCAGCGGCACGCCGCGCACGCGCACGCGCTGCACGCGCCGCCCCACGACGTACGCAACCATGCCCCACTCGCCCACTCGCCCACTCGCCCCTCGCCCACTCGCCCACTCGCCCACTCGCCCACCCGCCCGCGAGCGTGTGTAATCCGCGCCCGCCGAGCGTCCACTCCGCCCGCCGCCATCGCCGCATCGCCCCGCGTTGCGATACTAGCGATACTCAGTGTTGTGTGTTGGTTGCAGTGGCCGCGGAGGGGGGCCCGCCGGGCGCGGATTACTACAAGAGCTTCCTGTTTAACGGCGTCGGCGTCGGCGTCGGCGGCAACGCGCAGCACGCGCACCACTTGCCCCCCGCGACGCCCACGCCCCCCGACTACAAACAGAAGAAAGGGGTAATGCCTCGCCCCATCTCCCTGCATCACATCGCCGCTCCTCCCCACCCCCCTTCCCCTCTCACCGACTCATTCTCATCCCACACCATTTGACCACCTAAATCATAAGTAAACACTCGACCACCAAGGGTCTTTCAATGCATGCATCGGGTAGATGACACGAACGTGTTTTCAAAATAAAATAATGTAATCAATTCTAAGCAAATATGTTAATAAAATAATAAATTGTAATTTTAACAAACACTTATAATGATATTTACACAATTTAAACATTTCAAAATATCTTCATAGAAATCCCTTTAATTACTGTTGAGACAAGAACTAATGCGCCATTTGACTCCGTCTGCTCCTACGAGGTTGTGACTTCATAATTTTGTCCACTCGTACAAAATCTACGAAGTCGCGACGTTTTGTAAGATGATAAAAAGTGTTTCGAGTGACGTGTCTGTCATCTACCCTATTATTACATTTTCAATATATTTAACAATGTACATTATTCATTAAATCTATATATATTTCCCACAAAGTAATGAGTAATTTGCTTACCATTAAGACATGAACGGTCTGTTTCACAAAGTATCATTAAAGCTCAAAGTTAATCATCAAGTAACATAATCTTAGGATTAAACCGTCGATTGCATTTCACAATCATTGTACTTTTTTGTGTCGAGTAGATACAACACACATATATAATATTTCATACTGTATACAAACATTATGATCAGTTTATTTTTGGCGCAATAATATAAAACAACGAAGGCACCTTGCGTATGCACCTCATGTGAACCGCGGATGCGGTTTAATGCAATTTTACTGATCATTCAGTTCTCAGGACTTTATCATTTGAAATAAATAATAATTACTATCTACTCAGACAGAAAGTCTCAGTAATGAGCATTATGAATAAAGCGTTAAAATTAATGTGACTTATTTTTCTCAAAAGAAAAAGAGATTTACACATTAAAATTTCGATAGGAATAGATAAAGCAAAAAAATGGTATTCAAAGTAATCATTGATTATTATTATCTATATTAATTGATACGCCCTAAAGTTTGATTAATACACATTAGCTAAGAGACAACAGAGCCCGAGTGAGATAGAGAGAGTGACGTGTGTGTGCAGATGGGCGCCAAGCGGCCGGGCACCTCGTGCACCAACTGCCACACGACGACGACGTCGCTGTGGCGGCGCAACGCGCACGGCGAGACCGTGTGCAACGCGTGCGGCCTCTACTACAAGCTGCACAGCATCAACAGGCCGCTCGCCATGAAGAAGGACGCCATACAGGTGGGTCACTGACAAGTATTGTGCTCTTCATTTGGGATTGGTGTACGTTTCATCAATGAGATTCCGAATGAAACTGTAGACCTGCTCTTCACTAAATAAAATAAAATAAAAATTACCTTGCTTCAAAAGGGATATTACACTCTTCTCTTTTCTGTCACTTTCTCATAATAATTTGGGGTCGACACCATATCAATTCCATTACCATATATCTTCTATGTAACCAATCCCAGCAACGCGGGCGTTTATTGCCGCTTCTATTCCCTAAGCATCAATAACTCGTTGCGAAGCGATTTACGCAGAGTGGGGGGGGGGACATACACTATTTAAAACTTCTACATATAATATGTCCTTCAAAACATGTTCTGCAGTGGAACTCAGTTTAAATAGAAAGTTTTGAATTTGAATATTCGTCTTATATATCATTATTGTTTACTTTAAATATTTGAAAAGTAAATCAGTTCAGTCCTTATGTAAATAAACAAATAAATTATGTGTTTTATTTGAACATATCAACTGTGCTAATTCAAAACTCAGCAAGTGCTCCTTAAATTTTTTTAAACAAAACTACTAAGGCAATTAATGCATAAAAATCATTTGAAAAAAATGGCAGTTGTTAGGTATTGACTTCAATCCAATTGCAGTGTACCTGCAAGAAAACTTCAAAGTGCCAAATTGCGCCAATTATTTTTTTTATTTCATGAGATCAGCAGACAGGCAGACGGCCCACTTGATGGACAGCGGTTACCATCGCCTATGGACATTTGCAACACCAAAGGTGCTACAAATGCGCTGCTGCTCTCTTTAGGGAGCCTGGAACCTGGTCACTAATGCCGGAACACAACACAAGGTTGTTATGGCGACATACTCTAGACCAGGGGTGGTAGCCATCCAGTCGGGCAAATGCCCTACCACCTGGCTGAGGGTTGTTTTGTCGCCTCTTACGACAGGCCGCCGGGCCGCAGGAAATTGTATTCTTTCTCCGTTCCTGCACGGATAAATGTTGAATACGTGATCATAATTTGTTCTTGATGGAATTTCAGACGAGAAAACGAAAACCCAAGAACAGCATGAAGGGGGAGAGGAACCTCAAGTCAGCAGCCCAGCGCACTCTCAGCTCGGGGGTCAAAATGGAGTCCATACGTGAGTACCATACAGAGCTATGTTTCATATATTTATTTTCTTTTTAAAATATAATATTTACATTAGAATTTAATCAGTTATACGGTTTACATAGAATTATATAAGTAGGTTTATATATACTGTTATAAAATTCTAAACATGCAGTGTCAATACATTGAAACTATTAAAAAAACATCTGGAATAGACTATGTAAACGATGGAGAACACTGCATTCTTTTAGATTTCTTGTCCGATTGTTCGGGATTCGCGTAAAAACTACTGGACTGATTTCGATGCGGCTTTCGCTGATCGACAGCAAATTCTTAGGCTTAAAATCTGCGCTATTTTTTATCTTTCGAATCGCGCGGCAATTTTAAGTTAGGCGTGAACTAAGTTACGTGCATATCCTGGTGTTGATAATAAGTATTTGAATTCCCATAAAATAGGAGAAAAGAGGCAAAATGGAAATTGTCTTATTTCGGCTTTGCTTACGACGATTTCGCTTCGGTAGCTAACGGAAAATATTTATCGTAAAAATCAACTCTTGGGCAAAAGGTTAGAGATGTAAAATGATAGCTGTCGATAAAGTGATTATTTATATAAGGTCGTAACAAATGGTCCGAGTAATTGATATTATGTGAATGTGGGTTCGGCAGTGGACACGTCCTCGGCGAGCGCGACGCCGTCGCGCCCCTACTACTCGTACGTCCCACACGCGCTCAAGGTGGAGGAGCCGCCGCCGGCGCACGCGACGCACGCAACGCACGCGACGCACGCGGCGCTCGCAACGCATCAGCTCTACGACGAGGTGGAGTACCGGCGCGCCGTCGACCAGGAGCGGCTGGAGCGGCCCACCGTCGTCTCGATGGGCAGCTGAGCGCCGCCGCGCCCCCTCGCCAACCACCACCAGAATCTCACTCGCATAAGTCGTAGCCGTAGGTTAGTCGGAGACGGAGACCGCACCGACCAAAGAGTCGCCGCCAAATACCCTCAATTCCATGCCACATATATTTATGTATTTTTACCACATGGAGAAGTGAAAGGCACTTGGAGACATGTCACGCGTCTTTAATAAAGTCTACTTTAATAAATATACAATAAAGAAATTATACCCTAAACAAAAATAAAGTAACAACATGTCATCTTCATATGTTAAAACCATAATCATGTTCTGATGGCACTTGAAACAAGTAGCCTTTCACTTCTTGATATCATAATAATGTAACCAATATTTCGCACAGAAGTGCAAAGGCGTTGGTGTCTATATATTTTCAGCGCTATTTTTTATAATAAAACCTAAATATTGCCAAAAATAGATCCACTAGAATAGTATAATTAGGAATATGAAACGATGAGTCGAAGTTAGCCCCTTAAGAACAACTACTTTTAGGGTAAAATAGAATCTCTTCGAGTCCACGAGTTCGCAGTGCTCAAATTAGACATAATTGTTGTAATATTAGTTGTGTAATAAGAATCTATATTAATATATTAGTGTGCGTGTGTGCATCTGTGTGTGTACAGCTGTACAATATTACATAGAAGAGCAATATTAAAGAATGACAATTGCTCACTGAAAAACGTAGATCGTAACACACGCTGCAATCACAGATGGCTCCACCAGGCCATTCTTGCTCCAAATCGCTGTTGGTTGGGAATTGAACTGACGCCAACTGTGATTGTACAGTTGTCTTCTGCGTGGGTGCGAATTATGTTCTTTATTGAGTGATTCTTTTCTATTCTTCTTCCATGGTATAAGATAGACGCATGTGTGCTTTCTGTTACCAAATGATAAATGTTTAACTGAAAGACTAAGAGCATTCCTTGCCACGTTACATTCCTATTTGAATAGATATAGTTTATTGCGAGGGGAGAAAAGGACAGCAGTCCAGAGTGCAATCTTTATCTCTTTCTTGATGTCTGAAACACATTACGTTTCGAAATCCTCCCGATAGTGATTTTATTGCGACAATGCGTCGATATTATGTTTATGAATTGACAATGATAAATTTTATTGATATTATTGAAACTCCATGACTTGTAAAAACATTCCACGAATTTAATGCAACTAGTTTATGTCGTAGATTAAATTGTTTAAGTCGCAACGGAATACTGCCGACGAGGCTCGCGGTTAGCAATAAGACGCGCTTTATTATTATAAGACGTACATCATAAATATGTCACATTTAGCCGAAGGCAGTCGAGGCCTAAGCATGAGTAGTTTATTCATACATATATCTCTACACAAGGACTGTGTTCTCGTCCCTAAATCGATGGGTATCACTAAACATACAAATGTAATATATATTATAATAATACATCCAAATAAAATTTAAATTTGTTGCTCCCAAATGTCGCCATGGGGCTGTGCAGTTTATTTAGTTGCTCATGTCGAATAATGTATCCAAATGTAAAACCACTCTACTACAAGTTTTATATAGAAAGTCAGTTAGTAACGCCATCTATCGACTTGATAGAGATACGTGTTTTCTTTTCGTTACCAAATCAAATTTAGTTCCTTACATTATTTTAGTTTTTGAATGGAAGCTCTGTGGTGTCTAGTCTTAGGCCTGGAGCGTAACTCCCTATTATGTTTTGCATTCCATGTCACCAAAGTTAGACTAAAATGAATCTTATCACATTGAAAGATAGAGATATATTTGCCAACTGCGTGGTTGGATGTTTTAAATTTGTCATTTATTTAATTAAATATGTATATAAATTAAGTTTATTCATGTTGTGTGTATAAATTTTATAAAAGTCTAGAAAGTATTTGTAATCTTGCTCACTTGTTAGGTACTAATTGTTTGAATTTAATATTGACGATATCGTCAACGACACCGTGGTGCTACGGGTGCCTTCTTTTAATATATTGTAAATATTGCGTATCGACTGAAAGTACACTTGAATATACCAAATTACTACATTATTTTGTGTTTTTGTTTTGAATTTCACCTCGAAGATAGAGCTCCTGGCACCCAAGTGCAATGCTTTCAACTAAACGCCCAAAGTTCATAAGAAAAGGTTCATTCAAGTACATTACAGTAATCGCATAGGTATGATTTTTATGTATTTTTATTCTTGTATCAGGTGAATGAGGAAAAGGTCAAAAATAGATTACCTTTTACTAGACCTTTGGGTCAAAAGCACTAGACTTAAACAGCAAACTTCTTACAACATTTATTTTTTATTACTCCCTTCAAAAATATCAAAAGTTTTTATGTAAACAGCAAATATAGAATATAAGTACCTATATTTGATAAGCATATCAACACAAATCGTAAATATTTCATGAATATATTAGATTCATTTTGACACTCCACGATCTTGTTCGATGTGTCAAGAAAGACAAATTCCTTTTGTTTATGTTGGAATTGTTGCTTAGTCATACACAAATAAAAACCTCGAAAATACGTTCAGGTGGTGGTAATTTGAAATTAGTAGCAATGGTTAAAGTTGAGGTACTTAGAATAGTATCCTGGGCGTTCATTTGACGAAATTGGATTTGGTGTTGGGCTTTGTTCACTATTTCATTAAAGTATTTTTTCAAGGACCGTGGGCGCTTGTGTTATACGTAACATATACGATGGGCGACTTTGGGGCCGATCCCAAAAACCTTGGTAAATTGCTCCATCCTGACAAGCTACACAATTATTTGGTATACAGCCCGCAAAACTTGGTTAGAAAGATGAGGTTAAAAACAGTTTTTTATGGTTCCGAAGCCAAATGAAAACAGTAGATGTGTGCCATCTGAATGAAACTCTTCATAGATTTTATTATTTACTGATTCTGGCCGCGACTACGACCCTAATTTTGAAAATAGTGTAAGCTACTCCTTGTAACATCCGCCATCTGCTACTGAAAGTCCAGTCGAAATCGGTGTAGACGGTTCAGAGATTAGCCGGACCATCCAGATAGAAAGACAGACAAATATTATAAACATTGCACTATCGGAATTTCCTGGTTCGTTTACATTTTTATTTTGACATTATAAACAGACATTTCTTATTGATCTGTATAGATTTATATCATTATATTAATACGTAAAGCAAAACCTTTGTACCCTTTTTTTTGAAAATTGCGCGGACGGAGGAGTGTGAAATTTCGCACACTTATAGTTTATATAGAGAAGGAGTGCGGAATGGTATATTTTTAAATTTTGCATAAAAAATACATTAAATAAAAAAAACATTACGCACACTACCATGTATTTCATACACATACGCATATTTACTCTTTTGTTCAAGTCAAATTAACAGTGTAGTCTTAATAATGTCAAACTTATAACGTAAACAATTATGGTCATATTTCGACCACTAGTTATAATTATTAGATATTTTTATTTCAGATGAAACCCGTTGCACAGTTGTTCAAAAAGATGACGCAGACGAAAGTGATTAAAATATTGTTTATGAATAACAGTGACAGGTTTACAACTATCAATTGTTGTATTAACTCATAGTAGTCTTTATAAATATATTCATACAAATGGCTTTTCTGGGGAAGTAAACTAAACAATTGCTATCTAGTAATTTGTCTTGTAACAATTTCTTGGTACATATCTACACTCTCGTATTGTTACAGCGATAAATGGTTTCCTTCGTTTGCAAATACTAGTAATTGTGCTAGATCGCAGTGCATACAGTTCTCTCGGAATTTTCCAGCCGCAAAGAGACGATCGAGCACACAAGGTTGGAAGCGCGACGCGCCTATGTGCTGGCTTACCTACCTATGTATGTATTTGGTGCAGCCGATCAGTACATAAACAGAGTGCTGTACGTGATTATATAGAAGGGATATTTGTACACTTCAGAGCTATTACGAGTGCGGCGGGGCGAGGCGCGCGGCGCGCGGCGCTGAAACAATATGGCGGCTTATCGGCGGCCATCGCGCGTCACGTGCCTGAATCCGCTTTCCCCCCCCCCGCGCACCCCCGCTCTCGCCTGTTTATTAGCTTTTCACGGAAAATATTCGTCGAAAAAAACAACTGATAAGATCGCGATGAGGTCGAGCGGCGCCCATCAATAATCCGTCGAAGCGGGGATTAGGGCCAGCCGAGGCCACGGCGCATGGCACCCGGCACTCGGCACTCGGCACTGCACTGCACTCCGGGCCGCGGGCGTACGGAACCCGCGCCGCGCCGGCCTCTACTGCCAGGATGGCTCCGTCGGCTTCCCCCGATAGTTTATCTCGGCGCGGCGCCCCACAGATACGGCTCACCTAATCAAATCTCCACGCCTTCTGTATCTGATAATTACTCCGTATCGGCTGATGGTATCTCTCGCTAGATATGCACGTGCTGTCGTCAGGCACGAGTGGCACAGTGCGTGAACTGACCCACATCTGCAATGGGACATAAACATGCCCTGCCCAAATAGTAGTATAGCAAGAGAAGAGGAGTTATTGATATAGCAAATATGAATAATATTTAATTTGGGGCAATTGTATTGTAGGAATACAGTTGCCAAATAGGTAGTATTGGATAACCAAGACCACATTAAACGTCGTTATTATAATCATTTAAGGAATGGCGTTCCACTGGATGGCCCGGGTGGTTCGAGGGGGCGAGATGGCGCGGGGCGAGAGGGGTGAGGCGAGGTTCCCTACAAATATTTGCCCTCCGCTCGGCGCTCTGTTTGCCCACCTTATCACATCACTCGCGAACACACCTAGCACTGTACGCCCCGCAGGGCTTGCACAACGATATATCACTTTAAGAGCAACCCACACTGCGGACATTTAATACGTGTTGATCCGTTGATATTTTTTATAGCTGAAGTACACCAGACGGCCCACATGATGGAGAGCGGTTATTGTCGCCTATGGACGTTTGCAACACCAGACTTGTCACTAACGCGCTGCCGGCCTCGATAAAATTTTATGACACACTTTTTTAAAAAACCCTATACTGTCGCGCTGTGGGAAAACCAAGGCTGGGAGCTTATTCCAAATCCCCACAGTGCGCAAGAGAAACGTTCTAGAGAACCGTTGCGTACAAAAGAGAAGCGGCTCTAGGAGGTAGAGAGGAACGGCCAGCCGAAGGCGTGCGGTGCGGTAGTAAAAAAAAGGCAAAGGTGATCTGAACAGTGCCTCGGAACACTCCCCATTATACAGTCGGTGGAATACCCAGAGAGACGCGAACGTGAAGTCTCTCCGAAGGCCAAGCGTATCTAAGCCGTTGGTGTGATTATGGGATCGTCAACAATGTGAATGGCTTGACGTTGAATACTGTCCACCGTTCCTGTACTGTTGGTATGTGTGTGAATATCTTTATTATGTTTGTCAATGGCTGCAGTCTAGGCTGTAATTTGTGCTAAATATTGCATTCAAGTCTCAAGCGTTTTATCTCTTTTGAGTTTAATTCTTATAAATAGATTTTTAAATAAAAAAAACCGGTAAGGAAATTTTATGACAAGTTAAATGGTTTTTTTCTTTTTTAATATTCATACGGTATGTAGTCAAACCGATCTTTTACTCGTACGATTTTGTTGTACCACACGAATGTTACGGTGAAATTAAATATGAGATGACTAGCCGCCACAAATAAAACTAAAAGATTAATAAAAAAGGCAGTGCTCAAAGATGTTGCAATAAATTTTAACTCAACCAAAATAAACGATTTAATTTCAAAGGAATGTAAGGATCATTCGAGAAGTCTTAAAAACAGTATTTTTATTATGCCGTGGTCTAATGGCAATATTTTTAACCGACTTTGAAAAGGAAAAGGTTGTCCTCAACTTGACTGATATTATTTTTTTGGTTTTGTTTTTATGATCCGATTAACATGATTTTTCTTTAGTTTGATGCGGAATATTGGTGCTCTAAAAATTTAACGTAGTTCGGCCCAGTAGTTTTCATTGTGTGAACATTTTTTATGAATATTATCAGTTCCCGTTTCTTGGGACCTTTATTTATTAAGGCGCGTAGCACGTTTCGTAGGCCTATCCGAAGCTAGACACTAAACAGTAACGAATAAAAAAGCTTTATGTAAAAAGAATCGACTTCAAAAACTAAAAAGTTTTTTATTTTATCATATATTTATGAGAGTTTAAAAGTTTTGTACCACTTTCATGTTGATAACGTATATAGCTTTAAATATATTACAATGTTTTTGAACTAAGAAGAAGAACTAACTAAACTAAGAAATAATATGAAAGTGTGTGCTATAAGCTATCATTTAAAAAACTTAATTTATAATAGCTATACCTAGTTACGATTATATAGAACTCTAATTCAAAGCAATAAGATTGAATCTACCTTTGGCTGTGTCCATACAACGCGACGCCCGGTGTCACCACTTTGATGTTAAATTATCATTTTGTTTTGTACTAGCTTCTGCCCGCGACTCCGTGCGCGTGAAATAATAAAAAAAGTAAGTAAAAAAAACCACTCCGATTTTGAAACATTCTTGGTTGGTGCTCCGCTTGGTCTTAGCGTGATGATATGTAGCCTATAGCCTTCCTCGATATATGGGCTATCTAACACTGAAAGAATTTTTCAAATCAAACCAGTAGTTCCTGAGATTAGCGCGTTTAAGCAAACAAACAAACTCTTCAGCATTATAAATTAGTATTTTGTGTATGGCTGTAGCCGAAGCCTCGTTTGGATATAATGATGCATGAGTTTGAATTATCGTCCTGATAAGCTATGACGTTGAGTTGTTGCTGCGCTGCAGCCAGACTGTTGTGACAATGCTGAGTTGCTGAGCCACGTAAAGGATGAACCTCTTCACATGTAGGTGCCTCCCTTAAACATTTAAGGGAGTAAAGGGAAGGAAAGTATGCAAACCAAACCAAACCTGGAAATAAGCCACTGTTTACTAACTGGCAAACAGTGGTTCATTTCCAGGATAAGAATACCCTGGATATTATAATGGCTTGAGAATATTTTTTTCTCAACAATTAATGAAACCGTGAATTATTTTGGAATATTGCCTATGGTCTTTTTTAATTTCCATTTTTATACAACACTCAAAACTGGTAAGTATGAAATAAAACACCACATTTATATGCATAATTATTTTGAGAAATACTATTAATCGTTTTGATTTATATTCAATTAGTGTATATAGACGTAAAAAGGGAGAACATCAGATGAAATCTATCTTTTACTTCAGAGAGACACTTTTTATAAGATTTTCTTCTATATTTGGAAAATTGCCGTTGTAAAGGCCAACAATAATACACACACACACACACGCACGCACGCACGCACGCACACGTCACACTCAAATTCTCGAGATTATCATGAAATCTAAACCATGTAACTGTGGAGAGTGTATCTTTATGCTCATATTCATTCTAAAAATCTTAAGAATCGAAGCCAATTCAGTACTTCTATGAATATATTCGCAAATAACATACATACATATTGTCACGCCTGTTTCCCATTGGGGTAGGCAGAGACGATGGATCTCCACCTGCTACGAACCTGACAAATACTTTTCGCTTCATCATCTTTCATTAATCTTTTCATACATACCTACACGCTTTATCTTTCTTCAAAATATCTTCAATTTGGTCATGGTGAGTACGTTTCGGTCCTGCAGACACATCTAGGGGAACAATTATAATTTTTAGTTTTGTTGACTTGTGTAATTGAAGCGTAGAGCAGTTAATTTTGGAACCCTTCTTCTAAATGGTTTATCTAAGACGTGGAAGAGCTATGCTGCGTTCGTTGTTTTGGCCAAGGCTCTTGAAACCGGGTCGTGATACCACGCCAACACAGAATGTTTGTGTGATATGATTATACTTGAGCTAATTCGTGCAGGAACAGAGAAAGAATACAGATTCCTGTGTTGGGGTGGCCTGTCATAAGAGGCGACTAAATAGCCCACAGCCAGGTAGCAGGAAATATCCTACCAAGATCCATTCAAGATGTAGACAATTTTATATTATTTTATCTCTTAATAAACTAAATAAATTCTTAGTCAAAACATTTTATTGATTTATTGTAAGTCGGTTTTTAGTGTCGCTATTTCAAATCACAACGATTCTAAAAAAGTTTCACTTCAAAAGGAAAGTTGATTTAGGTATGCTGCGCCTATACTTAGTATAGGGCTCCTAAATGAACGTTATGTAGTGTAATAAGTATTTGAGCGAGCAACGAGTAAGGAATGGCCGATGATGACGCGCGTCGCTGATAGCGATCGACATTGCCGGAAACGCTACACGACAACACCATTACTTTCATCAAGTTAAATGAATAAGATAATCTTCAGACAAAAAGATCATAGTGCTTTTGTCTAATAAACCAAGCAATCTTTTCACCCGACTGCCAAGGACGGGTTATGCTTTTCACGCGTATCTTGTATGTTTGTACATTTTATTGCCCCCTATCTCCCAAACGGCTTAATCGACTTCGACAGTTGAGGTATCATAATAGTCGCCTTAAGAACCTAAGTGTCCTTAGATAGAACTAGCTGTCGCGGCAGACGTCGTCCTGCCCGGAAAAGCTTTAATCGATATGTCGATCGCAGCGCCACCTACCGGGTCCAACCCGTGAACAAACTACATCGTGACATAATCATATTTTAATACTACCGCGACGTCGTCCGCGTGGTGCGGTTTTTTTAACGATCCCACGGGAACTCTTTAATTTTTCGGAATCAGAAGTATCCTATATGTTGACCAGGGGCATAAGCTACCACCATATAAAATTTCATTTAAATCGGACCAGTCGTTTCGGAGATTAGCCGGTACAAACAGACAGACAAACCGACAAACAGATAAACAGAGTAACTAAAAAATTAAAAGAAAATAAATTAGTTCTATTTCACTTCTTACATCCCTTGACCTGGTTTTTAGCTTTTTTTTTCATTGTACAGAAATTCGACCTCTACAATTTTATTATATGTATAGATAATAGACAAAAGAAATCAAATGGCGAATTATTTACGCAAAATATTAATACGTTAATTTAAAAAAAAAAGAACCTTATCCAGTACGATATTAAAATAAAGAAAATTAAAAGGTGTTTCCCAAAAAAATTCTTAAGTTATAATTTATTACCTGAAAAATATCTCGATTCACATTCATTGTGGTCCTTCGAGCCGGATTCCAACCAGCGACCTATGGATGAATTAGCGTCTTATGATAAGCGTCCTGAACACAATCCCTAATAGAACGTTCATGAACTTCACTAGATTGTCTGTTCGCTGACACTTATATCCGAAATATTTCTTTTGGTGCAGTGTAAATGATCTAGCTACACAGGAGTAGGGGGACGCCTCTCGGCCAGCTGACTGCAGCGGCGGGCGCGGTATCAGACCCCAAGATAACCGCACATTAGCGCCAGTTAAGATAAAGCAGATAATTTGCATGATAGGAGAGGGGTCGACGCACTGCCCGCCTTTATCTCCGCGCTATCTCTAATTGTACACACGCGGTGCCATCTTCAAGATTATGCAAGCGATTATCGAAAACCACTATCGCCCTATCTATTACTATAATTAACACAAACACTCTGTTATTTATAGATTCTCGTCCCAGTGATGCACAAGTTCACCTCCTCCTAGACCAGGGGAACTTCGCTCGCGTTGCTACGGCGACGATGTGTTTGTCAGTGCAATGCAGCCACAACACACGACAACAACAAACGATGTCATTCGTCGGGAGAAAAAGTAGCTTAAGATGTTGATTCAGGGTATAACTGGCTTTGTGTCGAATTTTATTCAAATTATTTAGTAGTTTTTACGTGATGCTATGGCATAACCGACATACAAAATTATAAGAATTAAATTTTCGATTCTGAAATCAGAATTGATCATCTTGATCTTTTCTCTTTTTTAAAACTCATTGTCAAAACTTGACCCTCTACAGATTTTATGTATTGTATTTATTATTTGTATAGCTTTCAAGACCACGGGCCATAAAAATGGCCCGGACTTTTGGAGGGCTTGCGTGGGGCCATGGGGAGGCCAACACGTAGAGGCCCCTTGACAAATTTAAACTAAATGTGGCGTGACACTGACCGGCGATTATCCCTCTCTACACCATATATTATATTATTACGCGCTTGACTTAACATTCCCGCGGGATACCCAAGACACAAAATAAACAAATTTTTATGCACTCGAATAACTACAAACCGCGGGATAAAAAAATCACACATTTTATTACAAAACGTTTGCCACCGATTAGTGAAAAAATCACATTGGAATTAGATTCTTTTCAATATAGTCAGTCTAAATCATTCTCAGAAAATGATGAACTGATATCATGAACAAAAGTCGTACTCAGTCCACTTCCAATATAGCACGATGCCTTTGTTATAATAAACATAAGTATATAGTTCATAATGAGGTGATGTCAGAATGTATGTAGTAGGAATCGGGGCCACGGCGCGAGCGCCCCACTTGCCCGATGCGGTTGTATCATTGTGCAATGTTGTACTCCCGCACCATACGTGTCTCATACAGGCGTATATTGCTACATGTGGCGAGCGGCGAGCGATGGTGGAACGATCTAGTTGGCTCAGGAGTTTCAGAAACATGATTTAGACCTTCGGCCACCGTAAGCGGGCGGCGCGGGTGGGGCCTCTAGGGGTATAGAGGTTCTCACTCACCCGCACATGCCGTCGAGATGAGAGCGCGAGTGTTCCGCGCGCGCTCATCTCTCTTCCCGTGGGGCGCGTTACAGACCGCCCCACGCCGAAAAGACCCAGTCGTCGCCGGGGGAGTAGCTCCCCCGGCACTGGAAGAGGCCCAGTGAGCGGGGCCCACGCCTGCCAGGGTAGTGGAGTTGGGAAAACCGCATACACGTAGCCCTGGCAAAAGGCGCAGGACGGAACACCCAGGGGTTTTAGTGTGTATCCCTAAGTGGGGAGTGGCAATAGCGTGGCACCGGTTCTGACCGGGCACGCTAGTGCCACCCCCGATCTGGCGAATCCCACACTGTCTCACCAGGGTCGCGAGCATCCCCCAGGCTTCTGTGCCTGTCGCGGCTTAGTCCTCAAGCGGATTTCCCCTGGCCAAAAAAAAGGAGTTTCAGAGACATATAGATGATTCCAGAAGAATTATAGCGCAGAAGATACAGGAGGGAAAAGACAGAGATACATAGATGTTTAGAAAGGGACAGAAAAGTCTTAACGAAACAACGTTAATAAGAGCCGAGCTCTAAAAATGCGCGAACTTGTGTTTTATCCATCGGTATCGTCAAGAATTTTTGTCATAAGTGGGATGGTATTCTGAATATAATGAGCAGCGCAGCAGCATCTTATCGGTCGGTATAGTTGGGACAGTGCGCCGTCAGTTGTGCGTGTAGGAGCAACTCTGTGGAGAAGAATAGCGTACGGCTGTGTAAGTTAATAAAAGCATTTAGTTAGAAAACTGGTGTTTCCTTCCAATCCCAAGTGCGACCCCGCTCGCACGTAACATCATCACCGGGCATATATAGTTAACATCGCTAAGAAACAGCCATGCTTGGGAACATTCTTACAGAATTACGAAATTTCTATAGAATTATTTGGACTCGGCACTGTTATTAAGTCTTCACCACGCAACTTGTTTGACATCGTGAAAGCTTCTGTCAAAAGTGCTACGATCAGGCGTAGCAAGGAGCGGTCGTAGCACGCTACGTTGATTCGCCATCCTGTAAGCCGTAGAGTAATATGGTAGGTAGTTTGGACGGTCTTCTCAACATCACACCACTTAGATTTTGTAGTAGTATAGCAAGTTATTACGTCATTGCTTTAACGAATCAAATAGCGTTTTGAATATTGTTTAAACATACAACTCACTACACCTGCACACACTTTATGATAACTCTTTTACAGCGCAGGCTGTCAAACTTTGGAATGCGCTGCCTCTTACTGTCAGAGAGGCCAAAACAACGCCTACATTTAAGAACGCACTCAGAAATCACTACTTTCACTTAAATAATTATGCTTAATTCTTATATTATAGACTATTTAATATATATGTATGTATGTATTTAATTTATAAATTATGTAGTTTAAGTATGTTTATTTATGATATATTGAATGATATGAATGCACCACCTACATCGCCAGATTAGATAAAAAATTTCCTTAAGTTAGGTTGCCTGGAAGAGATTGCTTTCAGCGATAAGACCGCCTATTGTTTCTACCATGACAATATTGTAATTGTGTATTTTGAAATTGTATATTTGGTGAGAAATAAAGTGTTATCTATCTATCTATCTAAACAGAATTTATTTATAGAGGTATGGTCTTTATACCCGCCAAACTTGTTCAAGGCAGATTGTGGCAGGTTTGAGTCAATTATGTTGATGTGCATCATTAGGTCAGAAAGCTGCCTAATTTGTGCACATTTTTCTGTCTAGGATTAGAACCCGCGCCGTTTGAGTTTGGGAGATTAGTACGTTAATTTTAGGCTACCATGTCTTATACTGTACCAACTTCTTTTAAAACTTGTCATTTACTTGTAATGTTTTGCAACGCGGAATGGACGGGTGGGAACATTCTTATCATCTTATCATGAATCCGATGTCGCGGCGTGTCATTTGAACTGTCACATCTCGTGTCGATAAGGGCGGCTGACAATCTCTTATCGACCACTCCGCGGGACACTTCTTTGGCATTATGACAACAGACGTCAGCTATATCCTGACATATAGTATTTAAAAGTAGAAAATGAACATGGTAGGGCTGTAGGCCAAATATAATGACGACGATATTCGTCAGAGTATCTATATATTAATGTGGAATAATCAAAAGAAAAAATAAGCTAAAAAAACCCCTGATTTTGCAACATCCTTCATTGGTGCTCCGCTCCTATTGGTCTTAGTGATGACATGCTGAGTTTACCTATAGGCTTCCGTGATAAATGGACTATCTAACACTGAAAGAATTTTTCTAATCGGACCAAGTAGATCCTGAGATTAATGCGTTCAAGCGAAGAAACAAGCAAACTTTTCAGCTTAATCACTACATAGTATAAAACAAAGTCGCCCTTTCTGTCCCTATATCCCTATGTGCGCTTAAATCTTTAAAATTACCCAACGAATTTTGATGTGGTTTTTTCCAATGGATAGAGTGATTCAAGAGGAAGGTTTATATGTATAATACTAAGGCAACATTGCTAATTCTAGAGGTTTCTATGTAGTGATGCCCGTGCAAAGTCGGAGCGGGCCGCTATGTTTTTATATACAACGTTCATAGTTTTTCTGTAGTGTATTTAATTTTGTATCAGCATTGCACCCGTGCGAAGCCGGGGCGGGTCGCTAGTATTAGTATAAGACGTGAAGCAAAAACACCGCAAAAACCCTTTTTTAGGAAAATTGCGCGGACGGAGGAATATGAAAGTTTGCACACTTATAGTTTATATAGAGAAGGAGTGCAGAATGCTAAGTATAAAAAATATGCATAATAATACACATTAAATGAATAAAAAAAATACACACGCTACCATGTATATTCGATACATTCGACACATGTCATGTTTATTGTTCAAGTCAAATTAACAGTGTAGCTTTGGCGAAATCTGTGATTATAGAAGTATTTATTGTCTTTGACAACAGAACCTTAAAAATGTCCAAACTTATAACTTAACTTGAGTGTGTGTGTGTGTGTGTGTGTGTGTGAAATACATAGTAGTATGTGTAATATTTTTTTATTGGTTTAATGTATTTTTTATGCATGATTTTAAAAGAATATTAGCATCCTGCACTCCTTCTCTATATAAACCATAAGTGAGCGAAATTTTTACTACTCCGTTCTCTCAATTTTGTTAAAAAGGGTCACAAAGTTTTTACTGTGTTTTTGCTTCACGTGTTAATATACCTATAGATTATTGTGTCTTATTCAACGTGGACAAAGTAGCGGGCAAATGCTAGTTGAATATATAACTGTAATGGTGGGCACCTGACGGGTCATTTCTAAAAGGTAGAAGACTGCGTATATTTGAAATTAGCGTCACCGTTTTACGCGAAGGGAATATGGTTTTAATGAAAGTAATAACGTTGGCGGATGACAATGAATCATAGTGACAAGTGTCGATAGAGGATTGTGCGCAAAACGCTGGCCCGTCGAGTGGCTGATAAGCCGACGACGCGATGAGGCAACGCACCAAACCTCAATGCACGAAATAGAGGTAACCCGCTCTAAGTGAAGTTACAGGGAACCAAATTCAGCAACATTCATCAAATATTTACGTCGTTTCAGTATTACGCCAAAGGGAAGGTTTGTACTGAAAATCAATAGCTGAATGCAAGCCTTGTTTGCTGAAAATGTAGAGTACAAATTCTGGAAATGTTTTTTTATATTTTATAATAATAATAATGTACATACATGTTAGCAGTTTAAGGAGGTCGCTAATTCTTCCAATAAGTTTTATATTTCTTTCTTTCAATAATAGTATTTTTTGGATTCAAATCCAAGGCCATTTCGCTGCTGAGGCCTTTCAATGAGCATGGACATACGTTTCCTCACAAATGCAGATTCCCAGCAGTGGGACATTTATTATAAGTTGATATTATTTTTATCCGACTTTCAAAAAAAGAGGTTCTCAGTTCATCATGTAAAGATTTTTATCTGAAACAGTAAAAACTTTTTTTTTTCTGAAGCGATTTTACTCATTCTTTATGCCTTGGACTTAGTAAAGTTTCAAAATAATCACATATACATTTTGTTACTATTGGACATTAGGTTCCGAAGATATAGCAGAAAGTTCATTAAAACCGGAAAGAAAATGTGAAATTTTGCGATTATTAATCGATTTTTTTTGTTTCAACACGGAAATGAAATGAAACCCACTTAAAGCTGTACTGAATCCAACACAAAACAGTGATCAAATACTCTTCATAAAACACAGATATCACTGTTACTGGACACTTCACTGGATACGTAACTGAAACGTGAAAATCAAAAAAAGCCTAACAAAAAAGAAACCAATTTCAATCTATACAGATAAATAAAATTGAAGTGTCTGTTCATAATATCAAAATGACAGCTTTAAACTAAATAAGTGTGAAAGTATATATGGTACTTGTATATAAAAAACAATTTTTAAAATGTGTCTGTCTGTCTGGATGTTCCGACTAATCTGTGAAACGGTTAGACAGATAGTTGATGTTATTAGGAGTAACTTAGTTTTAAGTTAGTTTCACGAAAAAATAATCTTCGGACACAACTGTAGCAACTAAAATACTGAGAATAACTAATTTCTAGAACATCTTGAAGTCGGTGCATTTAGCAAATATGTTGCTGCTATCTATGTTCTGATGGATACTAATATCAAGGTTATGCAGGAAATATTTATTTTATGCGTATTAGTTACCTTTGCAGTCGGTTTTTTGCTAGAAATCCATAACTACGAACGACATGGCTTGTATCGATGTATCCGATCGACGATGGCCGCATTTGCGTGAATCATGGCTGTTTGCTAGGAAGCCTATATTGGGAGCGTGCGTCAGACTCGCGTCACCTGCGACGGCCGTGTGTGCACGCAAACAAGCCATAGGCATCGCCAAACACAAGGACGATGAACCTTTGGGTCCACTTCCACCTAGCGAACTTCTTCCACACCAGGACAACAGCAAACCTAGGTTATTGTTGAACAGTCAGTCTTAATAATTAAACAGAAACATGATAAACTAATCAATTTGGACGGAGAATATACAAAAAGATTTAATGTTAACTCAAGAACGTCCCACTGCTGGATTCAGGCTTCTCCATTTTTTAAAGGTAGTTTAACCCGGTACACCGGACACCGGTAATTGCGTTATGCGGGTGTCGACATGACGATTACTTTTACCGTCAACACGTTGAAGTGATCTATCTGATCCAAGTAGCGTTTCTTAGGACAGTTCTAAAACTCAGTTCAACCCGGCTTAGATTTTTTTACGTTTGTGACAGCAAAGAACCCTGGAACCTGGCCACTAATGCTGGAACACAACCCAAGGTTGTTATGGCGATATACTTTAGACCAGGGGTGGTAGCCATCCAGTCGGGCAACTGCCTTACCACCCGGATGTGGGTTGTTTTGTCGCCACTTACGACAGGCCGCCCCAACGCAGGAAATTGTATTATTTCTCCGTTCTTGCACGAATGTAATATATAGTAGGTGTTGTTAAATTAAATAGCCTGATCTACATAATTACTTAGATGCTTTAGTTACAATATTCATATAATAAGCAAATTTATCGCACCCTTAAAAAAGACCTGTCACGGAACGACTGTATATTCCTGCACGCATATATGTTAGTTAAGATATTATATACAAACATTACAACAATTAAAGCATTTGAATAGTATATATATTGAAGTCATAACTATCGCGAGCACCCAATTCAGTAGGTGACAGCCCCTTGTGCAGAGCTTGTCCGGTTAGAATGTCGATAGTGGCCTGCTACAGGTTGAAGTGTCTAGACGCTCCAGGTAGCTTTCGGCAACGTCAAAACGCTGGTGCACTTCCTGGAGGAGCTGAGTTGGATGGAGTAGTCCACATCCAACGTTGCATGTATAATAGTGTTATTACTCTCAGTGTAATATATTCCTTGCAACACGTGGAAAAATACAGCGAAGCAGAAGCACTGATAACAGCGCTGTTCCAACCAAATAGGTACTTATTATTTGGGTAGTCAGTTGTCACGTTAAACCAGCAGTCATTATGTGATCCGTCTAAAAATATTGCAGATAACGACGATTGTATCGCCAAAGGTGTTATTGTAGGTAAGCATTTCGCAACGTCACGTATTGTTCTTTACAGTTTGTATTTTTCTTCTTACTTCTCAGTGTGCTAAATAATTATAATAATGCCCGCGGTATCCTACAACCAAATTAAATTGGTTTTTAATATTATCACTGAATTTAATGTTCAACTTTTGCGACATATGTACAGGTGCTCTTTGCGGTACGAAAATCGGTCGTTTTGATTTGGGCGGTCTCTGTGTTCGAGTGGGCTAAACTTTTGGCAGCTCAGCCTCCTGGAATGCCGAGGTACGAGGTTCGATTCCTGGTATGGTAAATTTCCTAAAAAATCTAGTCCGAAATCGACTTTAAAATAGTCCACTGTATATCATCCAAAAAACAAGCGTAACTCGCTTAACTCGCAGGTGCTTCATAAGTATATAGATAGATCGACTTCTCTATATAATGAATATCAGATTGAACCACAGCGTATCGTGGCTGGGTTATTTTTATTGTATGAGTTTTGCAGACAGGCAGACGGCCCACTTGATGGAAAGCGGTTACCATCGCCTATGGACACTTGCAGCACTAAAGGTGCTACAAATGCGCTGCTGCTCTCTTAAAGGAGAAGAGGATAGTTACGGCGGCATACTCTAGAGTAGCGTAGCCATCTAGTCGGGCACATACCCTACCACCTGGTTACGGGTTGTTTTATTGACTCCTACGATAATGTTATGTTTATGATGGTGGCTTCATTCTTTGGCTGAGTTGTGAAACGCCTTTGTTCCTGAACAAATGAAGGCATTAATCGCGTCACCAGAATGAAATACGGGCTGTAATCCTATCAATAAATAGGCGTGTTGTCGTTGTAGGGTCGGGTATTTATTTAGTTGTCGCGATCGTATGTGCGATTAGTATGTGAACAATAAAAGTGCGATAAGGGGTAATGCGCTGGGCCCGCTCTTATCCTTATCAATTAAATACTCGCCTGAGACATCGATCATCGGTCTAATTACCCGCGAGGCACGTAGCCCGCTGCCAGCCCACAGCCTATCCTGTGGCTTTTCCTTGTTCTCCTGCATTCAATGGAGGGTAAGCCTCCATCCAGTGGTCACGGGTTTGGGTGAAATAGGACTTCCCATCAGACGCCGTTAACCTGTCTGCTGTACTTGATAATGAAAACAAAAAAAAACTTGTTATTGATACTTCACTTAGTAGTTAAAGCTTATAGAATGTTGAGACATGTTACTTCGCAGTAACGCAGAGGCTCCGGGTTCGATTCCTGGGAGGGTAAATTTCCGAAACAACCTTTCTGTTATTTACTATGGTCTGGGTGTCTGGGATCGGCCCCAGAGTGGTCCCTTGTGTATCACCCATAACACAAGCGTAACTTGCTTAGCTCGGGGATGTATGTTACAATGTGTTTGTCTACCGATTGTTATTATTATTATAAAAGCCTATTATATAAAATATATGTAGCTTTGGGCCAATTTGTTATTATTATTATTTATCACATTTATTTATTATAATGTTGATTACTTGACATTCAATTACTTGTATTAAGGGCTTCTTTTTAGTATACTTTTTAACAGATATTTCACAATTAATCAACTTTTTCTCTTAAATTTATTTCTTGAGTTTTTATTATTAATAATCATTTGTAATATACTTTTAGACTTTTGATTAACTATTAGGCAAAGAGCTTTTTTTTACCTTCGCCTCTATTTAACATTTATGCACATCAATGGCTATTTTGAATTTTAATCTTGGGGATGGAGAAATCATTTGCGTTCAAGTGTAAATCGGAAAGAAGTTTGAGATATGATAATTGGTATGTTGTGGCAGGTAAGTGTGGCATCCGCCGAAGGGCCAGTCTGGACCATCACGCGGGTTCCCCGTCGAGATGGGGAGCGACGAATTCCGCGCGCGTTCTGTTCTCCTCCCGCGGGGCATTACGGACACCCCACGCAACGAGAACATGAAGATGGCCGGGGACAAAAGTAGTTCCCCTGCAGTGGACCCTGGCTTAAGGGCGAAGTGCGGAATACCGAGGGCTTTTAGTGGGTATTTCTAACTGTAGTGTGGCAATAGCATCTTTAGTTCTGGCTAGAGAAAGGTGTGAGGCATGTTTTTTTATATCGGTTTGTCCCTTTTTCAAGGGTTTACTTTTAATATTAAAAAACATTGCTACTATCTATAATATTATAAAATTCTAAACATACCGTGTCTATACTTTGACGCTATTAAAAAAAACTGGAATAGACAATATAAATGACGTAGAACATGATGCAATTTCTTTTAGGTTTGTTCTCGGTTTGTTCGAGGTTCACGTAAAAAATACTGTGCCCATTCCGATGCGAGTTTTTCACTGATGATAACAAATTTTATGTAATAAAATGTTTGATATTTTTTATCTGGGGAATCCCGCGAAAATTTTCCAGAGAGCGGTTTGTAGAAGTTTGGGCGCATAAAAATTAGACACAGTTTTCACTAGAACGATAGCTTTGGTACTTTGTGCCCCGAGAATCTCATGGGAATTTTAAAATTACAAGTTTGTTACAGAATATGTACCACATCGCTGCCAGAGGGTAGCGTGCCCAGAAGACTGGCTGTATTGTTAAGCTGCATGGCAATGCTGATTTGTTGTGCGAAGTTCCAACCAGCCCCCTTCATCGTGTTTGGACCAAATAAGGGCTTTGTAGAAATTCTTTGTAGATGGATTCTACCCCAAACGGCATTACTATGCAACCATTTTTCTTTCCCTTTCCCTATTATATAGGATCGGCACAATATCTCTTTTACATTCATACTCATGCTGACACACATCCGTCATCGTCTGTCACAACACAAAGCATCATGTTATTCCTCACTATTCGTAATAAATGTAATACCAGCCCATATACGTCCCAATGCTGGACTCGGGCCTACTTACTATTGGGGAACGGACAGCATACCCGTCACGCTTGTCCAGAGCGGCTTGGCAGGTTGCATCACGATGTTTTCCTGCACCGTTGTTAGCACCTGGTAATTGTAACAATATGCATATTAGGTCAGAAAACTGACTGAGTTCCGGCCAGGATCGAAACCGTGCCCTTTGAGTTTAGGATGCGTGCGCTAGCCATTACGCTACCATGAATTAAGAAATTACAATAAAGGTAGTTAATTATCATAGGGTTAGAATCAGATTCATATATAGTTATACGTACATATTATCACGTTTATTTCCCATGGGGGTAGGCTAAGATTGTATATCTCTACTGTGACTAATAAATTTCATTTCATTTACTTTCATTAACCTCTTCATACATGACATGCATACATCAAGTTTATTTGAGTTTTTGCAATTTGATTATGGTGTGTATGTCATGGTTTACCGGCACTGATTCTACCATTCAGATTATGCTGCCATACACTTGTCATGTGATTCTTCTTCCATCCATACTCTTAACATGCCCATTAGCTTCATGCACGAGAAAATTCGTAATATCATTTTTCAGAAAGCAATACAAAAAAGGTAAGTTAGATTTTTATATACAAATAGAAGAAGAAGAATAATAAACACAGTCAATTCTTTCCTTCCCAAGGTGTTTTAAAAGAGATCGCTGTTAATAATAAGGCTATTTGTACCTAATAAGCGGTTTTTGTGTATCGCTTCATTAATTTTATCCATATTATTATCATTGTCCGTGCAAGAACGGAGTAAGAATACGAATTCCTGCGGTCGGGCGGTCTGTCGTTAAAGGCGACAAAATAACCCACAGACAAATTGTGGGGTATTTACCTGGATGGCAACCATCCCTGGTTTCGAGTATGCCGCCAACAACTTTGAGTTGTGTTCAGGAATTAGGGGCTAGGTTTTAGTCTCCCTCCCACAACGTTAGTATTAAAAATGTCATGGTAACCGCTTTCCATCAGGTGGGTCATCTGTCTCTCGGTTACAATAAAGTAATGCAATTCTACGATTAAACGTAGACATGTAGTTTACGAAAATGGAATAACGATGAATTGGTACTTTAGTCCCGTTGGTGAGGATCGATCAGGCTCGAGGGAGCCGGCGGCGGCGAGGTGGTCGATTGGAGCGCGGGCGTCCCCCGTGGCGCTGCGGCGCGGCCAATGGCCAATGGCGGCGGGCGGCGGGCGGCGCGCCCGCTCCGCGCGCCCGTCGCGCTCGTCGCGCGCGCTCACACCGGCGCCGTCCTCCCGCGCCTTCGCATCAGGTGCCATACCTCGGAGTGCGGAGTGAACGCGCCACGCAATGTACTAGTGTGTTTATGGAAAATCGGTGAGTTACCTGTTATCACGCAATAGATTAGCGACCTCTAAACGTGTGATTAGCGAAAGTGTCAACAGTGATCTGAAATGTCCGAGGAGTTGAGGAAAGTTTTCAGCATTCAGCCGATTTTGCTGAGCATCGAGCAGAATGAAACAGTAAGCCAATAGGAGTACAAAGTAAGGCGGGCAATTTGTTATATTTTCGTGGTTTATTTAAAACATCTCGGCACTTACGATAACAAGACATTCGTATGATTGTTATTAGTGAATAAGTTAACAATACTTATTGAATAAACATTAAAAATATAATAACAAGCTAATTACAGAGTATGTAACAAATCGCTGTCAGAGGGAAGCATGCGCGTGCGAAGTATAAACCAGCCTTGTGGTCATGGGTGGCATCGAAGTGTTTCATAAAAAAATATTCACTATACTGATAACAATTAAAATAATTAGTTAATTCCAAACGCATATTGCACTTCAAAGTTATAGCTATCAACTCTGTTAAACCTCCTATATGTTTTTAAATATTACCTAATCATGTTCGTTTTTACGCGCTACAATAACTTAAGCCAGTACTTCGCAATCTCCTAAGGCAGGATTCAAATGAACCATTGTGGTTCTGCGGCACCTGTCCAAGATGGTGGCGTGCAGCTCCACTCGTGGCAGGCCTCCTCGGGCCCGAATCGTGTCAGAAGCGCTATCGAATCTGATTAGAGATAATAAATTGATTAAAATCAGATTATGAATATTTTTACTACTGATTCAGTGGACACAATTTGATACTGTTTCAACATTTACAAACATTTTACATTTAGATTTCGAAATTACCGTTCGCATTATCAAAAATACTTTAATTATTTTTTTATCATTTATATTAATCTAGTCCGGGTTTTTCGGAGGCAATGCGAATGCGTCTGCGCAGCCACTGCTACGCCAAAACAACACACATTCGAACCAATTAGACACTCCATCTTAGTTTGCAACTAAACCTTCTGAATGAAAATACCAGTATACCTTTGAACCTCATGAAGTCGAACTTCATGGGCGACGCCGAAAAATTCGACATAATTTTGTAAAGAAACATTCGACTTGTAAAGGTTTTAAAATCAAATATTGCTGTGTTCGAGATACAGATGTAAAATAAGTACTGAAAACTAGAATAGGGACTCACTAATTATTTCGACTTAGATTTCGGGTTCAGATTTTGAGCAACGAAGGTTTTGCGGTTGAAGGGAACGGAACATCATTTTTTTTTTCGAGTTTGGAAGGTTTTCGACATATCGAGGTTCTCCTGTATTTCTTATTGCCGCCTCTTCTCCTTAACAGCAATAACTCGTTGCGAAGCGGTGTACATAGACTAGGAAGTAAAATTTAAATTTTAACCTATATGTATGACCCTCAAAAAGTGTTCTCCAGTGGAACTTATTTTGAATAAAAACTTTTGAATTTGAATTTATTTTTATTATTAGTATAAGCACTAGTGTTTTGAATACAGATATGCAGTAGGCACCAGTCTCTCACAACAGGTATTTATTATTTGTAAATTGTTGTGAGAGATAATGAATACAGATTCTTTACTTCTTTTATAAATGAGTTTCTATATAGAATCTATAAAATAGTCTTTATATAGTAGCAACCTATAGGTAATATTTTAATATCTAATTGAAAATATATTATACCGGCGGTCTCGGCAGATGTTGTCCTGCCCTGAAAAATAAAAATTTTGAACCCGATTCCAGCGCCAAGAATTTTGTTAGATTGATGGTTATTCAAGTTGTAGTAGAGCTCCTTCATTTTATAATGTCTATATTAATCAGAATTAATTGGAATGGTGAAAGAATTCTTGAAATCGGTCCAGTAGTTTTTAAGTTTATTCGTTACAAACATACAAATCTTTCCTTTTTATAATATTAGGATAAATTTTAATTTGCTCATTACAACAAAACACATTTACGATCTAATTTGATAGAAATAAAATTGCCGTATGAGATGGTGAATTTTTTAACCAAAAAACTTTACCCAAATCAACACATTCTTACCATTTTATACATACAAAGCGACGTCGGAATTATTTCTCGGGACATGGTCTGGGAAGTCCTATGGTTAATGAAAAAAAATCTCAAGCTCTAGCGCTGGTTAGTTTGCCGAAACCTTCGAGCAGTTCACCAGTCTGTCTAATTTAAAAACCAGCTTCTATATTATCGGCGGCATTTCTCAACAATAACAGTAAATATTGATCCTGGCCCCAGTTGGGAAGTAACTATACAGGATAATACGTAAGTGATCTTTCGTTTCCAGCACTGGCATTATAGATATGATATTCGGAAATTACCAAGAGCTCCCATCTGACATTTTTTGACCATCTGCTTTATTTATTCTCCATATAACATTATCCTACAAAACAACAAGATTTCTTCTATTTAAAACTTCCGTTTATATCTCAAGAACGGCTGGACTAATTTTTATGATTTTTGTATTTTTAGATTTGTCTTTGTCCGGAATAGGATAATAAGTATTAAAATTTGATATTCATCAATCAAAATGTCATAAAAAAACGTCAGTCTAGCCATTAATTTGGTATGATCTCTCGCGGCCGACTTCGGCAATGGTCACTGCATTTAAACTCAATTTCATTTGTGTGATTTAGGTGAATTATTTTTGTGTGTGTTGAAGTGGGTCTTTGGCTGGTTTAGATTAACAATTGGTCCCGTTTGATGGCGCTGCAATCGGTTTCGAGGTTTTTACTTTTTAAGGGCAAGACAACGTCTGGCGGGCGCAGCTAGTCAGAACTAAAATGTACCTGTATTAAATTGCACAATTCTGATCAATTACTTTTTTTTATAATACCATCGACATAAAACATTTACTCATACATCATCATAGCAAGCAATAATTTGATACAAAATTCTCTCGTTATCCAACTTTTTCTCTCTATCGCACATTTCCACGCAATTGGTATAATTGCGTGGAAATATGTGCATCTTGTAATTCACATAAAATGTATTTTAAAACAGCAAGTATTTGCCTGTTCTTCAAATTACACATGCTGTATAGTTTTTAGATATTGCACGCAGCATCCCCAACAAATGTAAAGGATGAAATTGTGCTGGAATGTTCTTCTGCTCGGCTTTGGTTTAGTATAGTAACAGCTAAAATCCGAAGTTATTGTTATGACATGTAGTTATGGTCTTCAGTTCATACAAAACTTTAAAAAAAGTACATACCTTAAATTTTTCCCGAATTCTCCAACGCTTCTAGTTTTTCACTTTGTGTAACCTTATTGAACTACTATGAACAGTTAAAAACAAAAATTAACAAAATCAGTCTAGCAGTTTTTAAGTGTTCCACGTACCAATGTACGGCATTTTATTTTTTATAGGTATTGCATTTCTAGAATACTGTCTCTAGCTCTCCGTCAGCTATAGCTAAAATGCTCAAAAGGTTGGATATGTTGCTGAAAACAGAATACACTGTATTGCATAACAATAAAATACAGTTTAAGAAATATAAGTAGAGAAAACAATAGGCGACTTTATCACTTATAGCCATTTATTCCACACAATCTTAGGATGGATTTGAAAAGTCTAGAATAAAATGAAAGAACTCAAATCAGTCATCAACTGAAAGTCTTAATAAGTTTTTCAATTTTGCACTTTTCATGAGTTTCATAAAAGTGAAAAAAAAATTAAGACTTTCAATGCATGACTGATTTAAGTAAAGAAAATATTAGTTTAAAATAATACTAGTTACCGCCCCGGTTTCGCATGGAATTTAGAAATGGAGAGGTGAAAAATTAAATGTTACTGCCTTTGATTATTAGATCTTTAAGTTTAGCCCATGTAAGCCATATAAGTCTATTTTTCAGGGAACCCGCTTGTAAAATATTGTTTTTCCATTTACCATATGACTTAATTAGGTTTTTTTATATACATGAAAATTCAGTGAAAAGCACCTAATTGATAGTGAAAACCGCTTAAAAATCTTTAGCGTACGTGAGAAGGAATTAGCGGATATACAGACAGACGCGGAGAGCGACTTAATACTATAAAGAAAGAAAAGGTTGATTGAAAATTTTCATTGGGATTTTCACAAAACAGGAAAGGACTGATTTCGTTAACAGTCATTGTATTGTGTGTAACGAGTTAGGTTAGTTTTCTTAGTACTAGTGGTCGCCCGTGGTCGAGATTCGACCATAATAATTGAATTAAATTATAAGTTTGAACATTATTAAGGCTATACTTCTATAATCACAGATTTCGCCAAATTAATTTGACTTTAACAATATACAAAGTATATATGTGTGATGTGTAATGTATTTTTTATGCATAGTTAAAAATATATATTCATACTCCTCCGTCCGCGTAGTTTTCGTAAAAAAGGTTACAAAATTTTTGCTGTGTTTTTGTTTCACGTATTAAAATACAGATTCTTCTTCTATAGTTGTAACTGAATAAGCGTTTTCAATTCGACCCCAATAAGCGCAACCTACCACACAATTGCCTCAAATATATTTCAAAAATTATAGATTAAATTAAATTAAATGAATCGTCGTATCAAAATATTTAAGACTCGGTGAGGTTATCAGGATCAAGCAAACACAGCCATAAACGTAGGGCGCAGGCTCGACTCGGGCTAGACTAGTTCACTTTAAGCCCCAATCCAATATGCACTCTAAGCGTTACACGACAAAGTTTAAGTTGCATTGTTATAGTTCAGCGAAAACTTAACTGGGAAAACCAACGCTACCTTGGAGCCATAGAGTAGAGAATGGTGTGCGAAGAGGTTTGTTTGCTCGAGGTGCTGAGTACACAGAGCGCTTTGCGGCGGCCGCAGTGAACTCGCTTCTTCCGCCGCCAGTTCATAGCACTGTTATTAATCAGTTTTTTTATTGGGGTATCTTAACTATTTTAGCGAAAATGAAATCCCTAGAAATTAGATCTATCTACGCCTTTTGTCATAGTAATGTTTCTCTAAAGTACTGGCTCCTATATAAATGAAATTTTAGCAGGGTGATATATAGTACCTACCGTTACACAGTGGTAAAGTAAAGTAACGAATACACAAAAAAGTCGGTGTCATTGTTAAAACTAAAATAAAATTAATATATGTTGTATTAGGTATTATTGTTTTTCCTTCCTTCTTCTCTCCCTTAAAAAAATGTACACTTTATAAGTTTAAACTAGGAGATGGTAAATTGTGAAACGTATAGGTAACTAAAGTTTTTAAAATATAAAGTATTTTTGATTGATGATTGATATCTCTCAATATTTATAGGAAAGTCAAATATACTTTTGCTAGAAATCGAAAGGAGAGCAAAGTAGCTTAAGACTTACATGGCTTGATATCAATATTCAAAACCAAAATGTTTAGAAAATGAAATATTTTTTGTTTTCTATCCTATGTCAGTGAATTAATTAATTATCAAAGAGAGTTAAAGCTCTTGCTTACAAAATTGTAGTCAATATTGTTAAAGTAAATATCATATGTTATGTTGACAAAATACGTATGTTGTACGAGGTGAATCAAGAACTTCTTAGAAGTGCATATATGTGTATATAACCTTTTTGAAGTGGCAATAAATGCTGGCTTCAATCTGCTTGACCAGCAACCATATTCTCTGGACTTAGCTCCAAGTGATTTTTACTTATTCCCAAAATTAAAAGAGGCAATTCGTGGAACTCAATTTCACGATAATGACGCGGGTATGGCTGCCGTAGAGGAGTTTGAGGGAGATTATGTAGAAAAATTAAATATTTCTGTTTAAATTTTTGCATTTTTCAATATTGATTCCTAGAACTTTTTGATTCAGTAATTCTAAAAATTACTAGCAATATCGGAGTTACTCTTGACATAATAATGGAGTTGCTAGGGTTTAGAAAAATTACGAACATAGCGCATCTAGCGTCTACTTTATTTTGCCTGTAATTATTATGATGGAATTATATTCTATTCAAGAGCAAAGGTGTCTGTCTGTGGTGTGAAACGGTGGGACAGTGGACGGGCGAGCGGCGCCGGCGCCTGCCTTTGTGCTCCGCGGCGGCCGAAGCGTGCTCCGTGTTTGCGTCGGCCTCTCACGTCCGCCGGCACGAGCTCTTCCGCTCCGAGCCCAGCATTTGTTTGCCCACTCGTCTCATGCCCAACATGGTGCTATTCAACAACTAAACAACCTTTATTAACTAACAGACGTTTAAATGTCTCATGGAACTTCAAAAAATCCAAGACGTACTTAGTAAACAAATTCATCCAGTTAAATAAAAAATAATATGTACAGTCCACTTACGAGGACTGTATGGCATGCGTGCGGGTGGACGGCAGCCTGTCGCCCTGGTTTGACGTCAATATTGGCGTCCGGCAGGGCTGCGTGCTGTCGGCTTTGCTGTTTGTCCTATATCTGGACAATTGTCTCCAGAGATTAAGATTGATGGATGTTGGGGTGCGGATGGGTGATCTAGTTGTTAGCAGCTTGCTTTATGCGGATGATGCCGTGCTTTTAGCCGAATCGCCATCAGAACTGCAAACACTAGTCACAATGATGAAAGATGACTGTCAGGCGAGAGGCTTACGTTTGAATGCGAAGAAAACAAAGGTGATGGTGTTTGAAAGAGAAACAACCAGAACGAATGCAAGGATAATGGTCGATGATGTTATGCTGGAACAAGTGAATGAGTTTGTATATCTCGGATGTGCTTTTAGCAGAGATGGAAGGTACACCGCTGATATAGAAAGAAGAGTGAATTTGGGGAATAGTGTGAATGGAGCGTTAGGTAAACTTCTAGGCGCTAAGAACCTCAGCCAGAAGGCCCAGCTTGCCATACACAACGCGGTGCTGGTACCTACGCTCACGTATGGAAGCGAGAGTTGGGTATGGAATAGAGAGCACGAAAGTAGAGTAAACGCGGTCGAGATGCGAGCACTGCGCAAAATCTGCGGAGTGACGCTCGCGGACCGCGTTCGTAATACCGAAGTAAGAAAGAGAGTTGGTCTGAAAGAGAGTGTCGGGGTGAAGGTAAGGAAAGGAATGCTCCGGTGGTTCGGGCATGTGGAAAGAATGTATGATGAAAGAATGACCAAACAGATATACAATGCAAAAGTGGATGGATGCAGAAGTCGCGGAAGGCCACGACACACCTTCCATGATCAAATTGATCGTGTACTAGCAGAAGGTGATGTCAGGAGCCTTAAAAACAGACGAGCGTGCATGACAAGAACTATGAATGTCAAAGAAGCAAGTGAGGTGTGTAAGAATAAGCCTAAATGGCGCTCTGTTGTTCGTGCCTACCCCGCAAGGGACCTGGCGTGAAGTTATGTATGTATGTATGTAATATATCGCGTGTGTTTCCCTGGGGTAGGCAAAGACGATGAATATCCACCTGCGACGTCCTGATAAACAACTTTCGCTTCATTAACTTATACTAATCTCTTCTATGTTTTAAATATTATAATTTATTCATTTGTAGAACCAATATGGAGAACGTCAACCAAATGATGCGCGTAGAGAACGAAGGACCAAGGGAAGAGGACACGTCTGTAGAAGCCCTGCAACTAGTGAAAAATGAAGAAAGACCCGAACAAGAGCAGCAAAATGAAGGGAACAACACAAATCAGGAGCAGGAGGCACAGGAGGTGATGAGGCAAAACTCACCGCAGGCGCACTCCCAGTCGGTGATCACCTCCCGGCGAGCCGTGCGCACTATCACCGCCGCAGGGCATATCACCACCGAGGAGGGAGGGGAGCTCGCACCCGAGGAAGGCGTGAAAGATGAACCCCCAGAACAGGCCCAGCTGGAGCATGAACAACAGCTACAACATTACACTCCTAAGTTGGAGGAAGGCGCTGAAAGCAGGGAAATGTCTCAACAGTACGACGAGGAGAGGTTGAGGCTAGCCGAAGCCGAGACAGCCAGATACCTCGCGTTCAAACCTGAGGCATACAGATCGCTGCAGTCACCAGTTCCTGCTGATAAGAGATTGCAAGCACAGTACGCGAGGGCTCCCCAGAGGCCGGCACCCTACGGGAGGGGTTTGGCATTGAGGTACGGCGGACCGCATCATGTTATCGTAGCCCAGGAGGGCGGAGGTGACGAGCATGGCCACGAGGCGTACTTGACTCACAAAGAAAAGGAACAAATGCAGGCTTACACCACAGACGCCAGTGCCGCAGGGCCACCGGATGGGCGGCAGTATGCCGCAGTCCTGGGAGAACAGGTCAGTGCCTCCACGGCCTTAGAAATGATCCAGACGACGTCTTTGAACAATCAACAATCGGTAGGAGTAGCGTACCAGCAAGTGAAATACGAGACGAGGGGGGAGGCGGAACCGAGGCCCACGACTTACGCGAGCCTGCAGCCGGTGACCACGGTTCACGGTGGATACGCTTATGCGGGCCAAAGTCCCCAATATGGCAGTGCCAGTTACGGGACTTACGGTGGAAGTAGCAAGGAGCTGTTGACACTGTATGGGGGGGCGCCGGGCGGGCCTAGTTCAGTGGCGCGCGGCGACGAGTCACCTCCGGGCCAGCTGCTGTACAGAAGCGACCCCACGCTGTCTTCGTCTTCGTTGACGGCGCGCGGCGCTCACGTCGTCTACGGCTCAGTGGTGCCTCAATCGCAAGCCGTCTACGAAGCCCCGCCTAGCCCCAATTCACAACAAGTATGTATATAACATCAATACCCATACTTTACGTGCCTTAAGAAATATCCTCTGTACCTCAAGTATTTTATTTATTTATATAGCATTTATGTAAACGTGAAATTGTCCAGGTGACCCTATATACCCACGGGAACACGGTGCAGTACAAAGTGGGCGGCGAGCACTACCTGGGCCAGAGTGGCGGCGTGGAGTATGTGCCTGTCTCGGGGTATGAAGGCGGACTGCTAGTGGAAGGCTACCCAGCACCAACGCAGGCCTGGCCCGCCCACAACCTCCTGCCGATCGACGATGGCTTCGATCCCAGTGAGTGGTTTTTTTTTGGTGAGAAGTGAGAAGTGACACTTCTTGTCCTTATATAGCTTATGTAATGAAAAAAACTTTTGTGTGAGCTACATATAAGCATGTCTGCAGGCATGGCCGGTATGGGCGAGGTGAAGGAGTGCGTGAACTGCGCGGCCGCCACCACGCCGCTGTGGCGGCGCGACGGCACCGGTCATTACCTGTGCAACGCCTGCGGCCTCTACACCAGGATCAATGGCGTCAACCGACCGCCGCTAAAGGGCCAGAAGGCTAAACCACAACAGGCCTTGGTAGGTTCTATGTTTCGATTTATGCCTAAAAAATATTCTCCTCCTCCTTGCTGTTTCTTTAAAAAATACTCAATTTGTGCAGATTTCTGCTAACGTAGACGTGACTGGTTGAAAGTTTAAGTATGTTTGTTTCCCTTAGCCCACGAATGGCAATCGGCGCGTGGGGGTGACCTGCGCCAACTGCCGTACCTCCAACACTACTCTCTGGCGGAGGAACAACAACGGCGAACCCGTCTGCAACGCCTGTGGGCTCTACTACAAACTGCACAACGTGAGCATTTATTACCTTTTAGCACGAAATCTTACATCACTAGTCCTTACACAACACAGCCTTATTACATTAAATAGAGATAGCTCTAGTAACGATAAGATGATTGTTATGAATGGAAGTGATACACAATCGAAGAATGAAAGTGCTGGTATAGTTAAGCAGCAGTATCGAGGAGGCCGCGATAGTGCAGCGATTACGGCGTGCTATGCTGATTAGGAAGGTCGTACTACTGGTTAGTATCGCGGAACAGGTATCTAATCGGAGTGCACCGCCAGTTATCAGGGAACTCCTCGGCAAATATTGGAACTGTATAAAAAAATCAAAACACAGGGTCTCATCTAATCTCGCGAGATAAACGGGGCTACCGACTGATAGAGAATTATCAACACCACGAATATTCATAATGAGATAAATAATCTTTTATCAATTATCTCTCGGGTAGATAGGCTTGTTTAAAGGATGATAGGAGCGCGCTGAGTAACGGGAGATTAGGAGGAGTTCCCCGTCTGCGGCACTCACTGTGCCCTCTGTTTCAAGGTCAACCGGCCCCTCAGCATGAAGAAGGACGGCATCCAGACGCGGAAGCGGAAGCCCAAGAGCATGGGCGGCGGCCATAGCGGCGTCACCAGGCCCGGAGGCGCCGGCGCCCTCTCCGGTACGTACTGGACCTCATAGCACCACCACAACACCAGGTCTAGCTTCACTTTACATGTCCTCATTCATTTCAGATAGTCGATAGTGTCACAGAATAAACTGTAATAAACAAAATACTTTGGGGTCGTAACTTTTAAAGTCAGTTGAGAATTCAGATTTTGGTACTCAGACGGAATAATTGGTATCATACTGTTTTGTAGCATATGGTCACATCGATTGGTGCCTCATGTTGAGTATCGTTCATTGACGAATTTGCTGACCTTGTTGTGGTCCATCATCCACCTGAACGGAGATCTGAGGGGATCATATACTAAAGTATCGACACGTGAGCAAACACAGCTGGCCTCGGTGTCGTCCGCTGAGGTGGGTGGTGGGCCAGTGAGGCGTTTCGTTCGTGTAACGGGTGCGCGTGGTGTCCGCAGTGGAGGCACACTCGCACAAGGTGCTGCCTCCGCTGTACGCGGCGGTGGAGGCGGGCGCGGGGGCGGGCGCCGGCGGGGACGGGGGCGGGGGCGGGGCGGGCGGAGGGGGCCCGCTGCTGCTGCTGCCCGCCACGCGCCAACACGCCGATATGTGAGTACGCAGCATGCCCACCATCACTCACGGCGGGTGGGGAGGAGTGCCTTTGCCCTGGGGGAGTGGACACGCTCCACCATATCCACGAAAAGCTACATTATTCTTCGGTCCGGTTAAACTAGTCAACGTATACCTCTAAATTTTTATATACATATATAAGGAAAATTTCTTGGGTCGGAAATGTATTATCTCTACTTATCGCTAAACGAAATAAGCGTAATAATATGTCTGCTGCTAAATAAGCTGACCATAAAGTTACCCTTACCTTACCATACTGCATGGGACCTTCTCATTTTCAGGGATAAAAAGTGCACTAATATCATCAACTTTATTTAAATTAACAAGGATCATTTCCTTGAATAAAGACCTACCAAAGAGTGTCACTTCCGGATTTATGTATTTATTAGTAGATATATCTAAACATAGATGAAACTAAAGATGAAAAGGGGAACATTTTAGCATTTACCTACTACGAGCATCTTTGACATCAGATCTATATAATGCAACACTATAAGGCACTCTTCCCCATGAGGTGTGGTTAATAACTTTATTAGCTTGCTTCAGCACAAGACACTCCCTTCCTCGAGCACTTTTGCCTATTTGTACCACATATCGGCTTATACTTTCTTGGAATGCTGCTTCAATGTATTCTTCTTTCATTTTATATCGTTGCTTAAACAACAGTAGTAAAACAAGAAGTTATCCTTGTACATTTGCATCAGCAAAATTAAATAGCTGAACATTGGTAACGTGGGGCCATATTTGACTAAGGTTTTGGTTGATGTCACCCAAATTGTTGGAGAATTATAAACGGTACATTACGCAAGAATAAGATTGAAACGCAGTTATTTACATTTATAATGTTACACATTTGCATTACACGCTATCGCTTCATGTCTTTGGCGAAACGGTGGCACATACTTTGGTACTTTTAAAGTTGGTAAGTGAGACATACTTAAGTCTTCTAAGGAACAAATCTAACAATCCACAGAATTTAAATATGGTGCGCTACTACATTTCAAAAAAGCCGATTAATTAATAATTATGAAGTAAAGTTATTTTGCAGGGGATTTTCTAGCACCACTTCCTCTCCTTTAACAGTAACTGATATTGCTTTAGAAGCGTTTGTAGATTCCATTTTGAAATAGATACATTCATTTTCATTAGCTTGGAATTCCATAGGTTAGAGATTCTGCGAGAAAAAATTGCATCGTAATGTTCGTCATGAACTTAAACTGTCTTATTATGGCTGCGATTATTTGCACGAATTTAACGTCAACAAGTAAAATTGTACACGATGGAATGTATTTTAATCACCTGTTTTCATTCTTTACTGGAGTTAGATTACAGTAATGAATTTTCTAAATATAACACGCGTTATCAACATGATGATAAATACATTCGATTATCATTAAATCTTCTAATATGTATGCTTGCTACTCGCTACAAAAGTTTTCGAGTTTTAACCACATTCGTAATATGTTCTTTGAAATATGGCTGTAAGGTCATAAATTTATTATACTATAGTCACTACATCATAATCCATCAAAAGTATCCAAGTTATGTTCTAAACTGGAGCAGAAGAGCTCATGTAAATATATATCGAGAACACCTAAGATCTTGTCCACATCGGAATCAACATCGCGATCTGATCATGGCTTGACATCGACACGTGTAGCAACACCTTTACTTTGACAATAGTATTTGCCAAATAGGAGAGTCGAGGCAATTTTCATATAGTCAATCTAACATGTGTGTAAATAATTATAATCAGAATATATTGTCTAAAATTCCGTGTCACTTTGATAATTTGTCTCCAGAACATTAATTAGACTTTCACCATCGGTTCTTAAACTTTCTTCGAGTAAGTTGTGATGGGAACAATATGTCCTTTACTTCCATACATCTCTAATCTGGCATATGGCCTCTCTTACAATGCAGACCCCCATGTCGTCCTTCATACAACGCCTCTCTTTTTTTGTCTGCCTTTACATTACATTAGATAGATGGTCTAGGGAGCTCATGGAAAGTGTTGTTGTGTGGATAAAGTGGATGGGGTGAGATAGAGGGATGAGAAAGGAGGAATGGGATGGGATAGGGAAGGTTGGATAGGGGCACGAGACACGATTGGCTCGAGGGTAGCCGTTTCACACTGATATTCTTCTTCGACTTCGCCGGTGATCTTCCAGTTTTTTATTGCATGACTTTAGCAGACAGGCAGATGGCCCACCCGATGGAATGCGGTAACCATCGCTTATAGACATTTGTGTTGCCAATCTCTAAAAGGACACTGGAACCTAGCCACTAATGTCGGAACATAACTCAAAGTTGTTATAGCTGCACACGCTAGACCAGGGGTGGTAGCCGTCCAGACTGGTAATTCCCCTCCCACCTGGCTGTGGGTTGTTCTATCGCATCTTTCGACATACCGCCCCAACGCACGAAATTGTATTTTTTTCTCCGTTCCTGCACGGATAACCTTATGGTTATTGCGGCACTTCTTTATGATGTTGATAGACGCTGGAAGGATTTGTTTGTGGGTTGCTTGTCAATCAGCGCTTGCAACTTCTATCATCAGAAAACTTTTGTAATACTCTCCAATATTATAGAGCAAGCAAGTAAAATTGAGTAGGTCTGAACGTCGGGTAAGGCACAAGGCGCATGCGTCCGCGAGGCGAGCCGCGCCCGCGCACTGCGACGTCGGAGACGCTGTTTGTTCTAGGCTTACGTTATCTCAAGGCTCAGCCGGCGTCGGGTTTACACGCTATTTGCTCTCTCGGGAGTACACACTCGCTTATGTAATAACGGGGTCGACTATGCCCGTCATTTGGGTCCCATTATAAAAGCTTCTTCATTTATACATACATACATAACTTCACGCCAGGTCCCTTGCGGGGTAGGCACGAACAACAGAGCGCCATTCAGGCTTATTCTTACACACCTCACTTGCTTCCTTGACATTCATAGCTCTTGTCATGCACGCTCGTCTGTTCTTGAGGCCCCTGACATCACCTTCTGCTAGTACACGATCAATTTGATCATGGAAGGTGTGTCGTGGTCTTCCGCGACTTCTGCATACATCCGTCTTCATTTATATTTGCATGTTATTGCTATACATGGGTACAGGTGTACACAACTAATAATTCCTCCCGCTGTACCTGCGCATTAGGCCAATTTTAGTATAGTCAATCAATCATGTAACAAAGATAAGAATGGATAGCAAGCAACACTGCCATTTCTGCTTGCAAATACAGTTCAATATAGATTTGAAAATATAGATTGGAAACCAGTCTGCGTTTTTCTGCGCAAACGAAAGCTGCCGACTAAAATTATAAGTTATGTAAAACTGTATACTTACATAATACCTATATATGTCGCTTGGTGAAGTACGCTTTCTGCCATGGGATGGGTATTAATAACGCATTAAAGTAAATTTATTTCACATTAATTAAGGCCTGCACTAATGTGTTTTTATTACTTTTAGAACAAAACCTAAATCAATTGCCTGCTTATATTTAATTAAACATGTAGGGAGGTATCTATTGGTTAGTGCCTCCAATAATAATTGTAAATAATTTAAGAATTTCCTTTGAGTCAGGTTACCTGGAAGAGATTGGATTCTGACTTTCGTATTCTTCTTGAAGTGATACAGTTTGGTATTCTGATTAGACAGACTTTAGACTTATCTAATAGAAAGAGAGACCAATAATATAAAAATTTCTATTCTTAATTCCAGGGTACCAACGCTAGAAAGAACTTCGGTAACCACGACGCATTATCGTCCTCCTTAACGAGTCGTTGCAAACTTCTACCGTTGCCATCACAATAGATTAGCTGCTAGATATTCAAATGTACATAATAATCTACAATTATTATAGTCTTACAAATATTTAAGTACTTAAACAGAATAAAGTAAAGTTTCCTGCCCGTGATTTTCGACTAGTTTTAATAGGGTAGTCGACCGACAATTAACCGAGACTTTTCTCATCATACAAAACGCCAAATCCGCTTAGATTTTATACAAGCGTATTATACGAGCAAATTATGACGACACTTCTTGAATGAGTCAAATAATGTATTCATTTTTGTTTAAACATTGAATTGATTGCAAGGTTTCGACCACTCTTTTGTAAATTTTAATACATATGTGTAAAACAAAAAACTTATATATTGCATTTAAAATATGACAATATAAATATAATAAAAAACTGCAGTATGTATACAGTTTTACAATAGTTTAGGAGGGAAGTGTCAATTGTAAGAAATAGCAAACCCAACGAGCGCTGTAATGACACTCCATTTTATTACCGAAAATATACGAATCTGGGATGTTGTTAAGCATAATTAATTAGGCCGCAGTTGTTTATTTGTAAAATGCTACAAAATATTGTACATACTTTGTAAAAATTTAATTAATTTTTGAACAAAAATTAATGCGCTACTTGACTCAGGTTTTACTTATAACTACTTATGACGTCATAAGGTGCGTTCAGGGGTTTCTTCCTCTTTACCTATGATGAGGAGGTTGGGGCCTCGATGTTTCACTTCTTTACCTACTCTGGCCGCAACTCAGTGGGCAACTGTCCACCTGTAACTGGGTTTGGAGCTGCTGGAGTCTTATCCACGTGGCGATGGCTTCGCTGCAGCTCTCGTTGGCCAACGGCGGTCAGTGGCCACCTCGGGCTAATATGGCTGCGATATTTTGTAAGTTCATAAAAGTGCCTCAGTTGATTTGATCCCCCTATTCCTTCCAAAGAAAGTATCAAATACTATTTACAGATTCAAATAAGTATACGATTTCGAAAACATAATATTATAAATGTTTTTCATGATAAAGATTATTGACGTGATTCACGCATCGTTCCACGAAAGTGATGCTTATCGATGCGGAGGTGTCAAACTTTATCACCGATCGGAGTGTCCTTGTGGCCGCAAATAAATAGGAACAGCGCGAGATTCCGTCAAAGAAAAACGACGACCGGCGCGTGTTCAATCACCTTAATACGCTGGGCGTTCATCTGCTGAGTTACAAAATAACGTCTTTAACGAATAGGCACATTAGTGTATAATGTCAAAGACTATACTTCTACAATCATAAATTTCGCCAAGGCTGTGCACTGTTAGTTTGACAAAGAGCATGTGTGTAATGTTTTTTATGCATATTTGTTTTTAAATGTTTCTTCCCTGTACAAACTATGAGTGTGCGAAACTTCATACTCGTCCGTCTGTGCAATTTTCGTAAAAAGGGGTACAAACTTTTTGCATCGCATATTAATAAGTATATATTATGTTATGGTCAAACATCAAAGCCCTGGCTCTCCAAGGATTGACTGGTTAAATCTCAGATCAGACTTTATCTGCCTTTGAGTAACGAATTTTTGTCCAACTTCTGAGATACTAATTGATACAATCGTTAAAGATGTATGAAGTGCAGTAGGTACGAATCAAGGTTTGAACGTGTGTTTGAACTGCCTTAGTCGCTTCAAAGATCGACTAAGTAGGTAAAGTCCGAAACAGATTATTTACGTTCCACTTTCGACTAAAAATACTTTAGTCAAAGGCCTAAATTGGAATTTATTTCCGGTTTTATTGAAAGGCCTTGCTTGAACCTTAAGGACAAACCAGGGGTTCCGGGAAGAGACTGCATATCGACCTTTGAATATAACATATCATATCATTCGTTATCTGACAGTAATTAACGTCATTAAGTATGTTGCATCTGTAACACTAACGCAGATGTAGCCCCGCCTTGAGAAATATCAACTGTCTTTTATGAAGATAAAATGTAGAAACTATTTTGAATAGTCACAGGCATCATAGAAGAAGAATATAGAATCATAACTCCCTACTAAGAAACGTAACTCGCAACACGCGATCCGATTACAGCAGGGGGACCACGAGGCCATTCTTGCTTTTATTCAAAATTTCAATCAACTTCTTATTATTTAAACGAAAACGAATCAATGCAGCCAGACTTCTGGGCACGCTTCCCTCTGGCAGCGATTTGCTACATACTTTATATTAATTTATTTATAATATAGTTTATTTTTAAGTATTTAGTTTAATTTACATTCCAATCAATAATAATGTTAAGTCTTTGTTGGTTCAAAAATAAATTTTTAAATCAATTTATAGTGAAATTTGAAAATAAGTTTCAAATAACAAGACGTAAATTGAAAGTCTCAATTAGGATATTGTAAAAAAACATGCACTGTGTAGTGGCGCCATCTCTGATTGCAGAGTGTGTTTGAGTTACGTTTTTTACCAAGCAATTATCGTTCCTTGGATTATTCTTCTTCAATGACGAGTACGATGTGTATGTAATGGTAGTTATAAGTGTTTTCTAGTTTTGTATAAGGTTAAATTAAGTAGAAATCTAGACAAATTGAGACGAATTTATTATTTAATAAAATATGTATTTAAGAATATTTTTTAACTGTTATTATTATTTTGTATGTGACGCAGAAGATATGTTGTAGTGATTTGTTTCACATATAATATTTCAGTTATATACACCTGATTTTGTTTGTATATTTAACAGGACATCATAATATGTATGTAAGTACTCAGTACACGCAATTAAAAGAAAACGATGGACCAAATACAATATTTATTATATTTATTTTTTATTTTTATTATTCTTTGACTAAATTTTCATAGTAAAATAAAATCGTAATTAACATTTGAGAAGATTAAACATATATCAATAAATTGTAAAATTATTTTCATATAAATAAGTGGGCGTTATAATACAATATTATTCAAACATCATGGTAAATATTATAATTTTAATTTCGAACAATAATAATAAATGCGCTATTTGACTTCGTTAAAGTTGTGATGTTACAACTTGCTACCCTCCAATAAAATCTAGGATTCTGCGGTTGTTTGCAAGATGATAAAATACTGTCAAATAACCTATTCCGCCGCCAACTGTGCTTGGTTTCATAGCCAAACTAGCAAATGCCTAATTTTGTACAGAATGCTACGAGCAGTTACATTGAATTTTTTTTACACATTCATTATGTTGAAGTTAAATTCGCCACAACATCAGACGAAGGAATTAGCTTTATGCAGGCTTGTCAGATGTATCAATTTTTAGTCATAGATCTACCAAATTCGAAGGGCTTTAACCGAAGTCAAACAATAGTTCTTATGACAACCAAAAAAGGCATATTTCAACGAACAATTCACATTTTCCACACAAATGTTAAGTGGGGAATAATACACTCACCAATTATGCAGGGAATAAATGTCTAGGCATGCCGCCTCCACCAGTTCCATAAAAAGGATGGGCATAAGAAATGTAAGTCTCACATCGATGGTCTGATTCAAATGCAACCGGGAATTAACACTTGGATGAAGATGGCTATCAATTCTCATCTTATATAACTATATATACAAACTATTTTACATGGAAAATGTGAATGCTTTGATAAATCAATATTCTAAATTTTCAACTAATATTATAACAGTGCAAAAATTCAACTAAAGCGAGATATCATCCTGAAAGACTCTGAAAACTCACACAAATATTTTCAATAATCTCAGTAGCTCCATCTATCTGAAGTAAATGTAAACAGTTTATTGTAATACAGATCACCTACCGATAGATGGTAGTAGTACACAAGAGTCAAAAATTTAAATTTCATAAACCACACTATGAAATTGCATTAAAATGAAACTATTACAATCTAAACATAATCTTGTAAAACTTAAGGTGAAAATATAAAAATGGTAACTTAATAGTTTCTAGTAGAAGATGTAACCAAGTGGACATTTGCTTCATAACTTTTCCACTAGATGTCGCTTTAATAACTCTTGTTCGTTGTTTTTTTCAAATAACAGATGGCGCTTGTAGTTCGTTAAAACAGAATTATACAGTAGGTTTATATTATGTATGTTAAGTAAACCAGTTAATTAAATACATCATTAAAGTAATTAACATAGTAATTATTGTTAAACAACTTAATATAGTTACTATAGGCAGTCATATAATAAGTAAGGTGTTTAAATATTCTTCCCATTTCGATTATACTACACCGTACTTTTTATGGTTTTTCTTGCATGAGTTCAGCAGATAGGCACACCTACCTGATGGGAAGCGATAACCATGGCCTATAGACATTTACAACACCAAAGGTGCTGCCGGTGGCGGATCGAGACGGTAGGCATGGCAGCCAATTGCTACGGCGGCAAAAGAGGCCTCTTGGAGAAGAAAACTTCTTTTAATATTCTTAAGCGTTGGTGGGGCGACATGGTTCGAGTTTGCTTACGATGGCAAATTAACGGGTCACCAAACTTAGCCCCCCACAAAAACTTGAAGGTATATTTATTTTTAAATAAATAAATGAAGTACAAACAATTATTAACTGCGAACAATTAAGAACAAACGATAAACAAAAGAATTAACAGAAAAAAATAAATAAAAAATATTGGGGGGCTAACTTTGGTGACCAAATTAGCTAAGGCAGGCCATGGTGCTATTAACTAAAGGGAGGCTGGGTGCTGGTCATTAATGCCGGTAACGACTCAATGTTGTTATGTCAGTATATTCTAGAGTGGGGATGGTAGCCATCCAGTCGTGCAAATACACTACCACCTGGCTGTGGGTTGTTTTGTCGCCTCGTGGGTAAAGTATAACAGGCCGCCCGGCCGCAGGAAATTGTATTGTCTCTCCATTCCTGCTCCTGCACGGTACTTAGATTAAAATCAAAAGTGAACTTTTATATTGTTAAATGAACTAAAATACTTTTTATTCAATTACAAAACATTAAAGTTCGTTTGACTTAAAAATAACAATTGACAGTTATAAAGACTGCCGATAGAAGTGAGAACTTAGAACGTTTAGTATTAAAATTTGAAATTTCATAATGTTGAATTAAAACACTATTTCAACCAATGCACCATATATATTATACACATTGAACTTTTCACTAAAGCCATTCACTTTATTTATAAGAATATAAACAGCACTAATGTTGCAAAATACTTCAGCTGTCAGCTACAGATATAAGCATGTCGGTGACGCGAACCCGTAAGATTTTTTTTTTTATTGCAGGAGATCAGCAGACAAGCAGACGGCCCACTTGATGGACAGCGGTTACCATCGCCTATGGACATTTGCAACACCAAAGGTGATACGAATGCGCTGCTGCTCTCTTTAGGGAGCCTGGAACCTGGTCACTAATGCCGGAACACAACACAAGGTTGTTATGGCGACATACTCTAGACCAGGGGTGGTAGCCATCCAGTCGGGCAAATGCCCTACCACCTGGCTGTGGGTTGTTTTGTCGCCTCGTACGACAGGCCGCCGGGCCGCAGGAAATTGTATTCTTTCTCCGTTCCTGCACGGATGAAAAGATTTTCCCAAACCAAAAAGTGCCCAACGAGGCTAAAGAAGTTTTCACTTCAAAATACTTTTATTGAAACTTCGTCACTAGTGACGATTCAGCTTCATAGGTGATGGCAAATTTTCATTTGTTTATACATTAAGTGAATTTAATTATAAGTTTTCTACTTAACTATAAATATAACTAGGTACCTTTCCTTTAAAATAATTTGGCTAAGAACTTAAATAATAATAACCCGGTCTCCTTGCTCAAAGGGTAACTTGAAATAATATTTGAAAACATGAGTGGATGAAGGTGATAAGTCGCATAATTCCAATTCTGAGTAAATCGAGATAAAAGTTTTACTTTTATTTGAAACTGAACTTAACACCTTTTTCAACTTTTTATTTGTTTAAATATGCCTTATATCTATGGTCTAAGGTCTGTAGTCATTTGGTATCCACTTATAACCTTCATCTACGCAAAAAAATGCAAAAAACCGAATATGCTACATATCACCTTCATCCACTCACGTCTTCATTTATTCCTCCACTGTGCAGTGACGAGTATGGCAAGAATGTCCTTCATTAGTTGGGTTTGGCTACATTCTAGAACGCTATCCACGAGATCCTCTACTTTGTCTTTCATTTTATAAGAATACTAACTACTACTACTTACTACTTTTTTCAAATAAGTATTTAAAACCATTAAGGAAAGATTTTTCATTCACCAAATAAAATTATTCATAAGAATAAAATGCTAGTACAACATGGAAACATTAAAAATGACAGTTACTACACGAATAAAACAGTTGCATTGTTTTATTTTTGAATCTCGTCAGTCATTATAATTTATTTGACTGATAACTTTTATCTGACGATTGTAAAATCGTCCTTTAATGAATAACTGCCGCGCCGCGACTCAGCCAAGGACGCCGCGTCATTTCGCGCAGAAGACGCTTGACGTGCCAATGGGTTCAGCGACCCAAAATGAGTCCTGAACTCCAAAAATTAACAGACGAAGGTATCGCAGATAAACTTCCACTGAGTCACTCCAGCGATATCTGAGGCGACCAACTAGTCGCCTTCCTACCGGTCGGCCCAGATAGGCTCTTGTCACTCCACAATCCTCCCGGTCCTCCCCCATTCTTAGTAGTCCGTTCTAGTCAAGTCAGCGCAAGCAATGTGCCTCGCTCTCGCTTATACTAAATATTGGGCTCATCCATCAGTTCTTCAATTTCGAATTTACGATTTGCGAATCCACCAGTTGGCAGCGTTTCTACGTGTCGGACCCAGGTTCTATCTTTCAGCCAGTAACAGCCTATTCTCACTCCTTCCTAAGTGTTAGGATGCGTCCAAGTCTCTCATCCGCACATAAATATTGGGCGTAGAACAATTGAAACTTTTTAGCCGACCGAGATATGTATACCTAAATAGTACATTTGAAACTATATAGGTATTTAAACATTAACATGCATTATTTTTGAAGTCTTGGTACATTGTGCGAAATACTTAATTTATGTTAAAACATTCCCTGAGGCAATGTGCAATATAATTCAGATAAAATCTAATAAGTTTTCATTGGCAAAGAATAACAAAAGGTGCTAGAATCCTACCTATCGTACTGCTACTGGCTAGAGCATTAGTATTTTTGCTAAAGGAGTAACAATATATAACTTCCTGCGTTAATTAAATATATTACATCTATGAATGTATTTAAATGTAAATTGAGAGCGTTTTTGATGGAAAGAGCAATTACTATTTTAAAGATTATTTAAATTACAAGATATGAGTCTAATAGAATAAAATTAAGAAATAACTGACATTATATATGAATAATAGAAGATTAATTTTAATTAGATATACTATACATACATTCACAATAATATTTATTGCATTATTAAGTGATACATTGCAGTGTTATTGCTACCATTTAATTAAGTTTTATGTAAATGTAGGTACATTAAGCACCAAATATATTTTTCGAACAACAGATTTTTCCGAGGAAAATTTTATTTTTAGCTTGATAATGCTGTCAGCCTTTTGGGTAGGTACAATTGCACCACGATAACTGTCCGCTCGGACTGTGGTTTGTAGTATTTATTATACACTATATATTCGTTAGGTTTTATTTATTTATATGTATTACATTTATTTCAGATAAATTTCAACTAGACGTGTTTATTTATCTTAAGTAAATTTATTTTAAATTAATTTTAACAATAAATAAATTTAAAGTTACATAATTAATTCCTCACGACCATACTGCATTCTAGCAGCTGTTTGCGGTAGAGTAAGGAATAGATGTTGAAGATGGCGCAAAGTCTATAAGAAGATAACTAGAAAGTCAGACCCTGGTAGTAGACGGGCATACCACCTGCCGGCTAAATAAGAAACATATGTTAGATTTTAGAATATTCGGATAGCAATTCTTGTCTATTTTTTACTTTATATTCCTTAATGTTTCGAGTCGTAAGAATGTTCATGAATCAAATCAAACCGTATTTACAGGAATTGTGTAATAAAATATGATACATTGATGATTTTACGACTATTCTGTAAAGGAATTCATACCAAGTAGGCAGTGAAATTGAAAAAACTCGAGATCAAAATCTTCCCACGCTTCTAGATCGCTTCACTTTAGTAGGCGTTGATTCGTTTTGCAACATCCAAACCGCCGACGCTGACGCTTCGTTTCTGGGTCGTATTGATAAATCCTGGACTCATGACCTGTATGTTGTCGTGAAAACGCTGAGACGAGTCTGCTTCATTTGTTAATCATATCACAGCACCATTCCACGCGGGCCTACTTCTGAGCCTCGGTGAGGTTGTGCGGCACTCAGCTGGTTTCACTATCCTCCTCACGTAGAGTAGAATCTCGAGAAGGCTTCCCGATCTAATATGCAGTACGTGCTGAATCTCTTGATACGTAACTCGCCTACTGTCTTGAATTAAATTTTTCACTGCTAGCACATTTCCTTTCGCCACAGCCGTCACAGCGCGACCACTTATTTCTTCATCCCCCAAAGTAAGTTGATCGTGCTTGAATTCGTTGTACCAACGATACGTGGTTGCCTTACAAGGGCCTTCGTCCGTGAATGCTATTTGAAGTCTATTGTACGATTCGTCCGGCTTCAGGCGACACTTGAAATTATAAAAAATCATAGCGCGAAAATGATAATTTAAATTAGCTCGCAAACAATGTGGTGGGAAATTTTGAAATTGCAACGTATCTATTTTTAGTTATAAATAATCATATTTTCAAAATAGATTATAAGTAGCCAGTCTCTCATGCATAAAAACTTTTTTTTCAATAAATTATTTTTTTTTTATTGCAGGAGATCAGCAGACAGGCTGACGGCCCACTTGATGGACAGCGGTTACCATCGCCTATGGACATTTGCAACACCAAAGGTGCTACGAATGCGCTGCTGCTCTCTTTAGGGAGCCTAGAACCTGGACACTAATGCCGGAACACAACACAAGGTTGTTATGGCGGCATACTCTAGACCAGGGGTGGTCGCCATCCAGTCGGGCAAATGCCCTACCACCTGGCTGTGGGTTGTTTTGTCGCCTCTTACGACAGGCCGCCGGGCCGCAGGAAATTGTATTCTTTCTCCGTTCCTGCACGGATATATTATAGTCTAGAATGGAGAACGATGACATACAAAGTACCTATTCAGACAGAACTTACCACACAGCCAGCTTGTGGATATCGGGAAAGACAGACTTTAGCAATGAGAGTAATGAAACCAAGTTAATTATATGCTTATGTGCTATGTTCATCTGAAGACCTCCCCAATTGGGAAACTAAAAATATTCTTATTCTATAAATTTATTATTAATATAGTAGAGCCTGAAAATACTCTCTCATATTATAGCTCTTAGGGCCGGCTCGATTGGTATGATACCACGCAAACACGGAATATTAAAGTGAAACGGCTAACCTTTAATTAATCGTGTTTTTACGATAAGTTAAAATTCTGATGGCCCGTTTGTCCCTCTAATCTCTTTTTTGATCCTTTCTATTCCGTCCTACAGGCAGCAACGCCTTAACTCCCTCCTGGTGTTCCAAATCTCTATAGACGACGATAATCACTTTCCATCAGGCGAATCAGTGGCGGATTTACCAATGGATGGAACGCAAACCAACTTTATTGATATTTCCTTTTATTTATCCTTCCACTCATTTTTGCTGGCGAGTCTCTTGTTCCGCTCCTTCTCTTCAAGCCACAACATCCATAGAGTAAATGATAACCATAATTAAACCGAACAAGTAGGCGGTAGGCTAAATAGAACTTTAACAGTACTCAGACACTTGACATCTTTGTCTTCCGTGATCACGGCCACTGAAAAATGGCCGAAATGTCGCAATAATAAAAATCAAATAAATTACCGCGCTCAAAACTGGTAAAACGTAGTTTTTTTATACTAATATATAAAGCTGAAAAGTTGGTTTGTTTGCTTGAACGCGCTAATCTAAGGAACTACTGGTCTGATTTGAAAAAAAATTTCTAATTCAAATTCAAAAGTTTTTATTCAAAATAAGTTCCACTGGAGAACACTTTTTGAAGGTCATGTAGGTTAAAATTTAATTTTACTTCCTAGTCTATGTACACCGCTTCGCAACGTGTTATTGCTGTTAAGGAGAAGAGGCGGCAAGAAACTCCCTAGAAACACGTTTAGCAAAACATTTTTTTTTGCTTTATATTTATCGCCTATTCTATTGATATATCAAGTCCTTTTTTTATAAGTTTTATACAGAAGTATGTTACAGAAAGACGTTTAAAGAATTAATAGAATTTTAGCAAACAGTGCATATTCACTAAGACAGACAACAGACAACAGACAACAGACATTAAAAATAAAGAAGAATATTACTATAGTTATAAAAAAGAACATGACGTACTAGATTTTTTTATTTGTTTTGCTGTTTCAGTGTTAGATAGCCCATTTATTGAGGAAGGCTATATATCATCACGCTAAGACCAATAGGAGCGGAGCACCAATGAAGAATGTTTCAAAATCGGGTTTTTTTTAACCCACCTGATAGAAAGCGGTTACCAAGGTGCTGTGCCTACTTGCCACCTTCGCAATTAAAAAAATCTAAGTTTTGTTTAATTATAAATACTTGCCCTGTAATTGTTTATGGTCTTCCATTTAACTTCCCACTTGGCAAAGTATGGTCTCGATTCCCGTTAATTACACTGCTTCGGCTTAGTGCCTTTATAAATTAATTACAAGAGATAATGCAATAACGAAGTGCGATAAATAACAACACGTTGATGCTAATTTTATCTGAAGATTTAGTGTAGACAGGTTTAGTTGTATTAAGCTGTCATGGCGGTTCAATTTATAAGCAGATTTTTTTACATAATACCTACTTATTAGAGATTGTTTCTACACCTAAAGACTGCGAATTATACATAAATATTCATATTATAGTACAGTGTAAACATCACTCGATTTAACGACAAATTCCCTTAAGCGTCGAAAACAATCTTGGCTTTGGTTGGTTTAGCTTGTCTTCCATAAGAAGTCCCTCGGCAATGAAAGAGGCGTTTGCGTGAGGGTCACGCCTGTCAGGGAAACCGGGAATCCCATTTACCCGTAGCTCTGGCATAAGGCGCAGGACGGAACACCCAGGGGTTTAAGTGGGTATCCCTAACTGGGGAGTGGCAATAGCGTGGCACCAGTTTTGCCGGGGCATGCTAGTGCCATCCCCGATCTGGCGAATCTCATACATGGGTCGCGAACTATCCCCCCAGGCATCTGAGCCTGTGGCGGCTTAGTCTTCAAACTTATATCCCCTGGCCAAAAAAAAGCTTGTCTTCCATACAGTGATATACTCTATAAAGAATTCACTAGAATAGAAGACAATTCACTAAGAAACAAACACATGTTTGTTATAGAATTGTCAAACAACGCGCTTGCAATTACATTCAATTTTTAGGACTTAATTTATGTATATCCTCAGTTACTTTGTGGTTGTATTCTTTTTTTATTGTGCTTTATTTTAATGTTTCACTTGTATATGTCCTAAAAATAAACCTGTTTCTTTCTTTCTTTCTTTTCTTTCTTAACTTTGTCATTATTTTCAATCACTGCTTATATCTGTAATAGTTTGAAAAGATATTCGTCAGACCTCATCAAGTCCTTTTAACTTTTGAATCTGAACATCAGTTGGAAGTCAGGAGATCATGAAACGCCGCAAATATGCATCCATTAGAAATTAATATATATTTAAAACAATCCACATGCAGGTAGGTGTGGTATTTGCTCGTCTGGATGGCTATCACCCCTGGTCTAGGATGAGCCGCTATAACGATCTTGACTTGTGTTCAGGTATTAGAGGCTAGATTCCAGTCTCAATTAGGAGAACAGCAGCGCATTTGTAACACCTTTTTTGTACCAATGTATATAGGCAATCCAGGTAGGCCGTCTGCCTGTCTGCTGAACTCGTGCAATTAAAAATATGTGGCTTTTAGTGTAGAAACTCTAGGTCTATGGGTTTCCGAAGCTTATCGACGAATACCAACACATTTGATAGAGGTTTCATGTGACCAAAGGGCTGTATTTAGGGCAACGCATCAGCGTTGCCATTTAGCGGCCAGCTTTTTGGGGGCGTTGCCGTGTGACGGCGATGACTCGTACATGGTATGTTATTTTTAATTATTTAAATTTAATTTATTCTTTGTTTTTAGTGCTTAATTTTATTTTAATTGTATAGTTTAATATTTATTAATATTATAATTATCACAAGGTAAAGTTAAATGATTTGAAGAAAAATAAATGGATTTAATGTGAACATTAATTCAGGATGCCGCAGCCATTTAGCGGAAATCTTAGATACAAGAACTTAATTTGGTTTGTAATTAGTAACTAACTTTTGCTAGCGGTTTCGCTTGCGTTAATATAGATTATGCATCTGGAGTGGAAGATCGATCGTCGTGAGCCTCACTCTCCCGGGCCAGGAGACAGGGAGCAAAAGCATCCTCCCACAATTATCAACAACAAGGATAAGCATGTATGTCATGCAGTTGACATGTTATAGTTCTTAGAAATGTCAAACTTAACTCCTAATTCAAACTATTAAAGCCATCTAACGAAAGTTCAAAACTAACCACGATGCAGTAGCCACACCTAATTTCTTGTCTCATAAAATATTGCCATTATTCTTAGCCACATACATACATACGTTAACTCATACGTCAATATTTAATGTCATTGGCAATGTTGATCTTAGATAAACGCCCGTCTCTGTCCACTGCAGGACGTAGGCCTCCCCAAGTACGCACCAGATGTACCGGTCTCTCGCCTTCCTCCTCCAGCCCCTGGCGGCGATCTTGCGCAGGTCGTCAAGCCACTCCAGGATGCTCCGTCAGCCGGCCCACTGCCACTTCAACTTACTAATTTTCGCGAGCTATGTCGGTTACCTTCGTTCTTTTACGGATATCTTTATTTCTTGAGAAACACCTAGCATAGCTCGCTTCATAGCCCGTTGAGCGACTTTGAATTTATGGACCAATCCCGCTGTCAGTGTCCACGTCTCGGCACCGTAGGTCATTATGGGTAAGACGCACTGCTCGAAGACTTTAGTTTTCAAGCATTGCGGAATGGTCGACGAGATCGTATCTGCGTGAAATGGTCTAAATCTGTAACACCATCGCAGAGGAGTCGCACCTTCGGAGAGCAAGACATTTGTAAATTTTTAGCTGGTCACAAAATTGTTCTGCAAAATATTTTTATGTAATACCTAAGTTTGTCTGTTTAATAGCTGTATCTAATTTATTCCTTTCGGTAAATAGTTTGTACATGTGCGTATATTCTTTAAATTATATTGTGTTATAAATACTATATATTATTATTATACATATATACATAAATCTCAGGGTTTGTAGATAACATGTTTAAAATACAAAATTTATAATTATTTTATTCTCTTCCACCTGTCTTTTGGTTACTCAACATTGACGTAGGCAAAATTAACGGCATGTGCGTTGAAGACATGTAAAGATAAACGCGATAAATTGCATTGCCATGACATTAATTTATAAATGAATTGAAACGGTGGTGCCAATTCAACGCGATTGGAGCGCCATTTGAGCTATATTCATCTATCCCTCGGGCACAGTTTCTACATAAAAAGCACCCTATATCCCATTCTATGCCCCTGACAACGTGTATGCAATGAATTTCGTGACAATCAGTGGCGTAGTTAAGGCGTATAAGCGTAACAAACAAACATTCACGTTTTCTATATAAATAAATAAAAATATGATCACGCCACATTTACATTAAATTTGTCAAGGGCCTTCCTTCCTTACTGGGGCCTTCCCAAGGCTCCACATAAGCCCTACAAATGTCCGGGTCATTTTTATGGCCTGTGGACTTCAAAGACAGAAAATAATATAATAATAATAATCGGCCAACAAACACACATATGTATGTCCTCAATTTAAGCAAGTTACGGTTGTACGGCCGATCCAAGACACTCAGACTGTAGCGGTACCGAGGTTGCAGTGTGGGTTTATAAGTAAAAAATGTTTATTTCGTATTAATGTTTATTTGGTTCTTATACGATTTTAAATGTTTATGTTGAATGCACCCGAGAGTGATGCGGGTCGGAAATGCACTGAACGTTCGTCGTTTGCACCGTGTTCGGTTTGATATCGATATGCACTTCCTACAAGTTATGTAAGATATCAAACCGAACATACTCCCGGGGCCCAAAATGTGAGATGAAAGTTGTTAGTAATGAATCTAAAGCTAACAAGTGGTGAAAACAATGTTTATTATATCTAATGTTAGTATACTTAAGCTCTAGATTGTTTCTTCTGTATCGGTGTACAGGCTTTGTCGACTTTGAATTCTCGTTTCACTTCACTATCACTAACACTCGGTAGTTCCCGTGCCCTAGGCATGGGTGGAAGCTCGATGTTTGTTGTAATGCAGCGGGCGGCAGGCTGCCCATCAGCAACCGCCGAGCCCGCCACAACAGCCCACCTGCGACGCACTCGCCGAACAATGTATGTCGTTGCTGCTATACACAGCAACACAAATATGACGTAAATAAGTACGTAATGATGCACATCGTGATACGATACGCTTTTATTCAGTACAGGTTCTTTTTTTAATTTTTCTATGTCCTTTTGAATGCTCAAGAGTTCCTGCTGGTGTTCTGGGTAGGTGAAATTTTCACCTTTCTTTGTTTTGGGGATGGACGGTTTAAATATATGGTTGATTGGAGCCATATACTCCATACTTAAATTTGGCCGAACCTTTAGCGTACTTTCTTTTTCCTTGTTTGTATATATTGAATATTCTTTCGCTTTTATAACACAAGATTGGTTTAAGAACAGTAAACCAGCTTCAGTTAATTTTAAACTAGAAATTTGGTCTGTGCAGATAAGTTTTATCTGGCATTCATCACAGCAAAAATATAAATATGTATTATAGTGGCTGGTTCTTATCCAGTTTGATTGGCAAGGTTGTGTGAAAACCATACACTTTGTTTTGTTTGGCTCTGTTTGGCATAAGTCTTCATCGTTCTTTAAATGATATTGGATACTCTTTGTATTACACAACAATGTCTCTGTATCTTTAAGGCACGAATTAAATTCTGTTTCTGTTAATTTTAAAAATGAATCCTTTTGTACACTAATAGCGATTAATTCTGTTATGGGTTTGATAAATATCATATTATATTTTATTTGACGGGGTATCGGTATCATCTTGAAAATCTCATAAGCGTCTCTAGTTATTAGAGGTATTTTTATTTCAAAGATAATATATGTTTTTGTTATACGCGTTTTTACTTTTAATAAGTGGTAAATTGTTGGCGAATTCCACTCGTTGACAGGTAAAGCCAGATCCCGTGGCAATTGTGTGGCAATAGTCTGCAATTCAGTTTGTAGTTGTGCGGGAGTTAAGAGATGTAAATTTAATTTGTCATTGTAAATGTTTGTAATCGTATCCAGTATCGTATCTTGGATAGATTTTAAGTGAAAAATAATATTGTTTGTTATTAAAGCGGTCATTGTAAAGTCATTGACAAATGTTATATTTAGAATTTCTGTTTTAAATAACTGCATGGAATTTTCTAATGACGATAACTGTTTACTTATTGTTTTATGTTGTTTTTTCATTATTTCTTCCATTCTTTTTATAAAATTAAACTCTGCTTCTATTACAGATGTCTGATTTTTCCAAAGTTGTGACAAGTGATCTTCGTTTTCCTTAATTAAGCTTATATCGCGTTCATATTTTTTGGCAAATTCATCATCTAGCACTCCAAATAAGCTGTTAGCGATGCTGCCTATGCCGTTAATGAGGCCTCGTCTTCGGCGCAAATGTTCACTAAAATGTTGATTCAATAATAACTTGTTATAATATTCTATATCCGATAAGCCATGGTTCAATTGCAACATGATTCCTTCACAGTTTGATTGTTCTTTTATTTTTAAACAGATGTTGTTGAGATATTTCAAGTATTTCATACAAACAGTCGATCCTTCCCAATACGGTTGTAAATCATAATAGACGACAAGGCGCCAGTCATCTCGTATTACTTGCATGTTGTTTATTTTATCAAAGTACAAAAAATGATTGTTCTCCAAATTAGTTACATAATATGAACCTACACTCGTGGAAATAATTGTCATAAAAAATGTTAACATGGTTATTGCCAAAGAAATGAAATTATGTTTAAACGTAATTGATTGTTTTGTTCGTTTAATCGTCATCCTCTTTAATGCAGCCAAAAATGCTGAACTTGTAAGATCAGACACAAGTTCAAAGTGAACAGCTTTCGTGACCATGCATCCGAAGACTGCTCCATACTCCTTCATAGTTTTCGCCCCACGTCCTTTGTTTATCTGGATATCTGTAAATCCAGTATAATCCACCCCTGTATGATAGAATGGAGGTGCAGGGTTGCTTCTAAATGTTGGTAGGTCAGCCATTATTTGATTTTCCTTATTCTCGCTGTTTTTTCGGCAAATAATGCACTTTCTTAGCTGCTTTTTAGTGGCATTAGTTCCACTTGTTATCCAATACTGTTGTCGTAGTGTAGCCAGTGTCAGTTTTGGCCCGCCATGGAATGTTAAACGATGTGCCTCATCGATCAATAACTCCGCTAAACGTCCTTTATGCGAAATAATTGCGGGATGTTTTATGTTGTAACTAATATTTGCGTTTTTTAAACGACCTCCGACACGAAGTATACCATCCTTGTCAATAAATGGATTCAAATGTACTAACTGGCTTTTCAAATTTACTCTTCCGTTTTTGCGTAATATATTAATATCAAGTGCAAATTCCGTACTTTGAACGTGTTTCACAATAGCTAACTTCGCATTCCTTATTTCACCCAATGTAATATAACTCGGCAAATGTTTACGTTTTGAAATAGGTGTTAATGTTCTAAAAATCCATGCTAATATACGTGTTATTTTAATAAATGAATTATGTTTCTCTAATAAGAAATCTATAATGTTGTTGTCGTTATGTTTTTGTATAGTTGTAACTTGTTTAATGTTCTTTGCTTCTTCTTCCGTTAAATATATTTTTGGCCTTGTTTCTTTTTCTGGCGAGTAGTCTGGTAACCATAATGGCCCTTGCCACCACAAGGAATGATCCACCAACTGAGTAGTCGTAATGCCTCGACTGGCGCAATCGGCAGGGTTGTCACCTGACTTTATATAATGCCAACAACTTGCCGGCATAATGCTTAATACACTGGCGACCCTATTGGCCACAAATGGCCTCCAACGGTTCGTATCACTCTGCAACCACCCTAATACCACCATAGAATCGCACCATCCATATGTTTCAAAATTAATGTTCATACTTTGTTTGATTTTATTTATAAGTTTAGATAATAAATACGCCCCGCAAAGTTCCAGTCGCGGTAATGTTACTACCTTTTTATGTGGTGTAAGTTTCGATTTACCCGCGATAAGTGTAATGTTATTGTTATTTTTACAACGTGCATACACGACACACGCATATGCTTCCATGGAAGCGTCACAGAAACCGTGAAGTTCTATTTTGTCGTTCTTGTTACTAAATATCCATCTTGGAATTTTGCATTTTTCTATATTGTGTACATCCGTCTTTATCTTGTACCACTCAATATTAATGTCATTTGACACTTCGTCATCCCAATTCATATTATTTTTCCATAATTTTTGAAACAATAATTTTAGTTTTGTAGACAAAGGCGTTAGCCAACCCAACGGGTCATATAACTTAGATATTTCAGATAATAATATACGTTTTGTTAGTTTAGGGATTGTTTCAGTGAAATTGCATTTAAATGTAAAATAATCCTCAACCTTGTTCCAACAAAGAGCTAATGTTTTCGATGTACTTTCTGATTTAAAATTAAATAATGTTTCACTTTGATTATCTTTTTGAACATTTGTTAATAAATTTGACGACCATTTTCGTAAATTAAAACCTCCTGATTTTAATAACTGAATTAAATCTTCTATTAATTTCTTTCCCGACTCCACGTCATAACTGCCGTGCAATAAATCATCCATAAAAAATGATTCTTCTAAGACAGAGCATGCTTCTGGGAAGTGTTTACGTTCTTCCTGTGCCAACCTTTTTAAAGTCATCATGGCCAAGAAAGGAGCCGCCTTCGTACCATATGTAACTGTTCTTAACTGAAATGTTTGCAATTGCTGTTTAAGTGATTCTCTCCAAATGATCCTTTGTAAGGTTTGATCTTCTTCTGCAATCATAATTTGCCGATACATTTTTTCTATGTCAGCAGTAAAAACTAATGGGTACTGTCTCCAACGTAAGAGTAGATTCTGCAAATCCTTTTGCAAATTAGGGCCCTTGTACATAATGTCATTTAAACTGTAGCCCGTTGATGTTTTAGAAGAAGCATTGAAAACTACTCTATATTTTGTTGTCGTCGACTCTTCACGTAGTACCCCATGGTGTGGCAAATAACACTCGGGTGTCATGTTACCTATAGCGATTTTCATGTGTTGCAATGTTAAATACTCCTTCATAAAATCCTTGTACTGTTTGCATAACTCATCGTGCTTAGTAAATTTTCTTTCAAGGTTTCTAAATTGGGCTAATGCCATTGGTTTTGAATTTCCTAATTTGTGTATCAAATCGTTTTTTTAGGGGTAATCGTACTTCATATCGCCCATCCTGCTTCCTTTCTGTTGTTTCATTGAAAAAATTAATGCATTTTTGTTCTTCTTTAGAAAGCAGATTTGAAGCTTCATTAATCTCTTCTATTTCCCAAAATTTGTGTATCTCGTCTAAATTATTTATGATAACGTTACATTGAAAAGTTTTTACGCTACCACACAGCAACCATCCCAATTGGGTTTGCTGTGCTATCGGTTGATTGGAATCTCCCTTTATTATTCCTCCTAACATGATGTTGGCATATACGTCCGCTCCAAACAGTAAATCCACGGACTGACTTTTATAAAACTCGGGATCCGCTAAGTTAATATTTTGTATAAATGACCACGACGGTTTGGGAAATGTTTTGTTTGGCAGATGTTTTACTAAATTGTTCATAATAAAAACTTCCGATTCGAATTTAAAATCGCTGTACATCGAAGTACACTCTATTGTGAATACGCCTTTACAATTATTTGGTGTTTGTCCCACTCCGAAAATTACGCCTTGGCATCTATTTCTCTTCAAACCTAACATATGTGATGCCTTTTCAGTAATTAACGAAATTTGGGAACCCTGATCTATCAAGGCCCGCAGCATCAGGTAGTTACCATCAGCACACTTTACTTTTAACACAGCGGTTGCCAGTAATATTTCCGAATTATCCTCCTGAGACGCGTGTGACGTGCCGGCTACGATCTCGTTACGTGTTTCCGTTGTTTTCACCCCTTTGCTCCGTCCTTCCGATGTTGATGGCTTCGTTTTCATAAAAGCATCGTGTAAAATAGTGTTATGCCGTTCCGGGCATTTGTGACATAATTTGTTTGAAGAGCATTCATTACCATGATGGGTAAATAAACAGTTAGTACATAAATTTAACTCGTAAGCAGTTTTCAACCTCTGTTCGTCGGGCATTTGTAAATAAGTTTTACAATTATAAATTCCATGTTTATTATTGCAAAGTGGGCACTTAAAATGTGATACGTGCATTGTCTTTGCAAGTTTCCCGTTACCGTATGTTATATTGTTTTGTTTGTCGGCATAATTAAATTTATTATAATTGAATTGATTGGAATGTTGTTTTCTGAAATTTGAGTTGTTTTTGTTGTAATGTTGAAATTGCTGTGTAGGCTTCGGCGATGCTGTTTCTTGTTTTCTTCGGGAATTTTCCATTGCTGTAAACTTATTTTCTAAAAATGATAAAAATTCTTTGAGGACTGGTAATTCTTTCGAGTTTTTTAAGGACTCGACGTAATCCGTATATGTATCTTGATTCAATTTTTGGCCCAATATATGAACTACCATAGGGTCCTAGGATGTTATATCCACGTCCATATTTTTAATGGCGTTTAAACACTCTAGTGTTGTATCATGAATTTTTTTGAACAAAGGAATCGAAGCATGTTGCATTGTTGGCAGATTCATTAAAATGTTCATATGGGATGAAAAAATAAGTTTTTTATTGTTAAAACGATCATTCAAAATTTTCCAGCCTATTACATAATTATCCGAACTTATAGGTAAATGTTGTATGAGTTTTTCGGCCTCACCGCGTACCTTGCTCTTTAAAAATTGCATTTTTTGGCCGTTTGATAAATTTTTGTTCTGATGTATAGCTTCTGTAAATAGATCTTTAAATGTAACCCAGTGGTGATAATTACCACTAAATATAGGTATTTCAAGTTGAGGTGTTGACTTATCTCTGTGCGCTACAGACCAAATTTGTGTATTTATTGCCTTATTAAGGTTTTCATATTGTTTTTCATACTTGTTATACGTGTTTTCGTATGAAATATTTTCTCCGTTTAGTTCCATGTCAATTTCCCAGTGAAGGGAATCTATTGCTGACCATCTTTTTTCTAATTTTTTTAACACGTCTTCCAACTCCCATTTTTCCGTAATGGAATTTAAATTAATGTTGGAACTGGTTCTTTCAAATGCCTTAAAATTCGCATATTGCCTCCGTAACTGTTCATCCAATTTGCTGTTTGTCCCTTGATTACTTTTTTGACGAGGGGACATGAACTGTTCCAACTCACCTTCCACACTGGCTTCCTCGTAACGTTCTTCTCCTGGAGGTTGAGCCACTTTCTTGCCAATTTTTGACGTGGCCTGTTCTCGTTCTCCTAAAGACGGATTTTCCTCTTGGCGCAGCAATTGCTGGTATTGTTGTAACATTAACTGCTTTACCGACTCGTACGCCTCCGTTGCTTTAGAATAATGCTGTTCCGTAAAATAAGGATGTTTTTTTGTAACCTCAGATGCTATTTGATTATGATTTGACTGGTATTCCTTCCAGTACTCATCTAGAATACTTAATCTTCTTTTAAAATAGTCTAATGTTTTTCTATCCGCACTATCCTTTTTGAAGTTAGTGCCCAACTTGATTATGTTTTCGCAAATTAAATCTTGGTTGTCGATAACGTCTTCCATTTTCAGTGTTTATTAGAAAAGTAGAAAATAAAATAAAAAGGTAAAATATTACTTGAAAGCTGATGTTGTTGCCTTTCGCCTGTTGTCTTCCAATATGCAGCTGCATAAACTGCAATCCTCGCACTACACAAAAATGTTTTTCCACTGGTTTTTTGACCCCACTGCCGAATCGCGAAAGTCCTTATCCGAAGAACTTCACAAACGCGGCGCGCGAGTCCCTTTTCGAAGGACCAAAATGTAGCGGTACCGAGGTTGCAGTGTGGGTTTATAAGTAAAAAATGTTTATTTCGTATTAATGTTTATTTGGTTCTTATACGATTTTAAATGTTTATGTTGAATGCACCCGAGAGTGATGCGGGTCGGAAATGCACTGAACGTTCGTCGTTTGCACCGTGTTCGGTTTGATATCGATATGCACTTCCTACAAGTTATGTAAGATATCAAACCGAACACAGACCATAGTGAATAACGGAGAAAATACGTTTTCGAAATGTACTACACCAGGAATCGAACCCGCAGCCTCTGCGTTGCAACGAGGTAAGCTGCCAAAGGCTTAGCCCGCTCAACAACAGAGGCCGCCAAAATGAATCATTATGGACGCACACTTGAGAGTTAGATTCACAATTGGAATCGGTAGGTAGCGCTGGGACTGTCCTAGATTTTCATTTTTTCAGGGCAGAACAACATCTGCTGGAACCACTTTATACTTAATATACGTTACGTGGTTATTATAATTATCCAATTTGCGCTAAATCTGATGCGTTAATTAGTGCGCGACAGAGCACATACGATCGGATCACTAAGATAGCACTTTATTGTTCATCAAAGTAAAAATTACAAAAATGCACAAAAAACAATAGTTACTTGGTAAGACAAAAAGCGGCCTTATCGCTAAAGGCGATCTCTTCCAGATAACCTGACTCAAAGGAAATTCTTAAATTATTTGTAATTATTATGCAACAAAGGACAAGGGAAAAAATGACATACTTGGACACACCACCGTCATACTCTTGCGAATCTCCCGTTATGAACGGGATAACCCATAGCCCGGGTTGCTTGGAAGAGGTCGCTCTAAGGCCGTCCATTGCTCCTACTTTCACTGTTGAATGTGACTACCTACTGTATATTGTTTCTTTTGTGTATATGTGGTGAACAATAAAGTGTTTTCTATTATTTTCTACATGGACAGCAGGTTACAGTCTAAAGTATAGTAAACTAGCGCATACATTATTGCGTAAGACTAACACAATGATTCCCGAGTGAATTTTTAAATATGACAAAGGATTTAGCTTTTCTGACGTCAGTGGGCAAATAGTTCCAAAGAAAGACAGCCTGCATGGCGAAGGAGAGAAGGAAAAGACTAACTGCTGTACATCATCCAATCTTAGCACGCTAGTTCACTTGCGAATTGGATAATGTAACGCCCGCTTTACGATGCAGTGCGGAATGTCAATTAGCATAGCTCGAGTGCGCATGTCCGCGCGTGGAGGGGCGGCCTAATTAACCGCGCCGCTATCAGGAGCACTGCTCCGTGGTTATATGTACGACATGCTTGTTTACGTGCTTTTAATCTCTTTGTCGGACGAGGGCCGCAGTGCACTCATTAGACGACTATGCGTCGTTGCCAGCTGCCAAAAATCAACCTCTTACTTGTATACAAGTTAGTCGTCTCATTCTGCATGGCAATAAGCATACGCCATTGTATTCAGAGGTAATTGGCACTGATGCATAACATTAAGGAGTAAGATGTATCCCATTGAGAGAGCGATATGAATCCATAGAGTCAGAAGAGGCATAAATTTAAATTTCAAATTCAAATGTAAGTTCAAAAGTTTTTATTCAAAATAAGTTTCACTGGAGAAATTTTATTTTACTTCCCAGTCTATGTACACCGCTTCGCAGCGTGTTATTGCTGTTAAGGAGAAGAAGCGGCAACAAACTCCCCAGTAACACGTGTAGCTAAAAATTGATTAAAACAAACTGTTTAATGTAGCTATAAGTGCTATTAGAAACTTAGTACTTACTTATTCAACTTACTTATAAGATTGTTGGTAGCAATAGACTAGCTGTGTCCGCAACTTTGTCGAACTAAAAACGGTGAAGAAAAACATCTTTATGAAACCTTCACATCCGCTAACCGATAATGGGAGGGACCCGAGGCCCGAGCCCAGCAGTGGGACATTTATGGGCTCGTATTAACTATTATTAATCAATTATAATAGAAGTAAGTATATCTATCTAACTGAGTTTTGAAAATGTTTAATTATCATATGGTGTAGTTAATTAGATCATTAGTTAGTTAAAAAATACACTAAACCTATTGAAAAGTGCCGAAATGTCGGAATAATGCAAATTACCGCGTTTATAACCGTAAAAACGTAGTTTTAGTATGGGGTACCTATTTACGATTAGATAATTTTTATGGTTGCAAAGCCAATTGGGCGGTAATAGTAGTCAATGACTTCTCTACTGAACTCTTCAAAGTCCGTGGAGTTTGGCGCACTTGTCAGATTCATTTGTTTATGAGACGCTAAAGACACAAGAATTTTCGTACGAAAACGTCAGGGCAGCGTACGTCTTGATTTGAAAACAATATCTAAATGGTAGCTAGCCTACGCCGTGATTATTTCGATTCCACATAAAACGAACTAATCAGCTAATGAAACGATTCCCATGGGCCCCTATGAAGCGCAGCGCAGGAATGTCACCCTGGCCGGGCATTACGTTCGGTGATGGGAAAATAAAATCACCATTTGATTTTTGTGGTTTTTGTGGACTGTATAATGGTTCAATGGGGGTGGAAGGAACTCACCGGATGCAGCTGCTCTTAGTTTTCTTCTTCTGCTCCAGATCAGCAACAAGTCCGAAGAATTTTTAACTTATTTATATATTGTCACTTCGCGAGACGTGCGCACAGTCTTAATTTTAATAGCGGTTCTTTATAACGACGGAGCGGTGAAATTAATGCGTGTGGTGCGAGCGACGTACTGAGACGGAAGGGGCTTGCATCACTTGTCGTGCGTTTTTAATATAATTTTACAAATTATTAGATGCGGCGAGAATAGGACGGGCGGGGAAGGTTTAATTATATGGAAGGTGGATAAATAAATTCAAAAATGCGATAATTAATTACCATATGCCCCCCGCCTTAAAGGTACCCCTTTAAGAAATAGAGAAAAAAAACATATAAATAATACAGTAGCGTGGGACAGTTAATGAAAACTTAGATGTAGGTAAGTAATATAAACGAATAAAAATAAGAAACAAAAATACATAATTGTGTATACATAAGTATAATATAAATATAAAAGTAATATGACAAACTAATGTAAATGTTTATATTATGAGTACTCCATCTACTGCACAGATAGTGGAGAGAGCTTAACGATAGGATGTCGGTAAGTTTTGCTTGAGGTCTTAACCTCGGCTACCCTAGCAACACCGTCGTTACCGAGAAAAAGTTTAGTTACGATACCTAGAGGCCAATGAAGTGGTGATGAATTCTCAACATTAATCAAAACTATTATGCCTAAAGCACAAGAATTAGATGAAGTATTCCATTTATTCCGCATTTGCAGGCTATGAAGATATTCTAATTTAAAACGGTTCCAAAAAGATTTATGAAAATAAATCCTTTTAGTATAAGTTTTGGCTAAATAAATAACAGGTTTACTTTCCCGTAAACGTTTATTTACGTTTAGACCAAACTTCCTAATAAGCCACTCATTAACGGGACTAGAAACCCATGGTGGGCCTGAAAGCCATACATCGTTAATGATTTGACTTGGTCTTAAACTTCTAGATATAAAATCAGCAGGATTCTCTACAGCACCTGCTATGTGAAATAAATTATTAGTTAAAATTAAAGTGTGGAATCGTGATATACGAGTGGCAAAATAAGTATTAAATCGATGATGCGAAGATGAAATCCAGCATAACGCAACTATCGAATCAGAAAATATATATACGTTATCAATAGGATGGCGGTTGGAAATTGAATCATAAACACTGCGAACTAACTTTGCTAATAAAACTAAAGAACTAAGCTGAGCTAAAGTTACAATTCTTGACGGGGACGATACGCGAGATTTGGAACTAACTAAAGAAACTGTAGGTGTTTCGTTATCATTCTGAACATGTAAATAAATGACACATCCATATGCCTTTTCGCTGGCATCGGAGAACGCGAGCAACAAAACCCTAGAGGTCTTTCTTATACCAAGGTGGCGAGGAAATCTTAATGTGGAAATTAATGGTATTTCTGAAATGTGTGTTTTCCACATATCAATAACCTGCTTAGGCGGTGACTCATCCCAAGAAATTTTAAGTAGCCAAAGTTCTTTAATAAGCAGTTTAGCGAAAAGTATAACTGGACCTACGAGTCCTAAAACATCGTACAGTCTAGCTGTTACAGACAAAATAGTGCGTTTAGTACAATGGGACGGTGGTTGCGAAATCACGAAATAAAATGTATCTGTTGATGGTAACCACCGTAAGCCCAATATTTTAAAGACGTCATCTGTTTCAAATGAAATAGATTCTGAATATCTATGAGAAATAGGGATGTGTTGCAAAAAATCGAGTGAATTACTAGTCCACTTGACTAGGTCGAAACCACCTGACTTAAATAAATTAATTAATTGATTTGCTGTCTCTACTGCTTCCTCAAGAGAAGAAGCAGAGGATGCGATGTCATCCATATAAATATCTCTCTCTAAGATACTAGCTGCTAATGGAAATTTCCTTCCGTCAAGCTTGGCTAGCTCGCGAAGCGTGCGAAGAGCTAGAAAAGGTGAGGAGCGAAGTCCAAATGTGACTCGATTGAATTCATAAGTTGCCAGCTTATCATCATGAGAGAAACGGTATAAAATCCGTTGAAATTTGCGGTGTTGAAGATGAATAAAAATACAAAGATACATTTGCCTAACGTCGGCAAGAAAAGCTATGGGAAATATTCTTACATTTAACAAAACATGAAAAATTTCAGTCTGTAAATTACAGCCAGAGTGCAAAATATCATTCAAGGATAAATTAGAATCGGTTTTAGCACTGCCATCGAGTACGATGCGCAAGCGCGTGGTAGCCTTATCCTCACGCACAACTGGGTGGTGGGGTAAGTAGAAGCAAGAAGACGAAATATTATTTTCTGAAACTTCATTTAAAATATTCTGAGAGATGTAATCCCGAATGGCTTCATTATATTTTACATGAAGGTCTGGGCATCTAGCAAATCGTTTTTCTAAAAGAGCAAAGCGGCGTTTAGCCGTAACATAAGAGTTACCCAATTTATCAGGGTTTTCCTTAAAAGGAAGAGAGACGGAGAATGTACCGTCGTCATTACGAGTGGTGGTTGAAGAATAAATATTCTCACACTCCTGTTCATCAGAGCTTAAAAATGTCCTTTCTGGCAGTTCCTCAACTGCCCAGAACTTTTGTAAAGCTCCTTCTAACGGTTCACCGGTAAAACTACAAAAAGCGCGGGAAACAAAACTGTGTTGATAATCGATAGGCGAATCACCCATAATGATATAACCTAACGTTGTGTTTAAAAAGGATGGAATATTTTTACCATTAATAATTTTACCGTGTAATAAAATATTGCAAAATATATTCACTCCTAATAACATATCAATAGGGCCCGGTTTAAAGAAATCATCGTCAGCGAGCTTCAATTTATTAATTAAATGAGAAAAGGTAGACGTGTTTACTTGCACCTCAGGTAGCTGTGACGTAATTTTCTCGACAACTAAAGGTCTTATGTTATAAACCGGTTTACTATTATGGCGCGATGTGAATCGCACGGCAGTAGTGCCGTGGATTGTTTGCGAAGAACCACCAATTCCTTGCACTTCCTTAAAACGGTGCTCTTTAGAAATAAATAAAGACAAACGTTGACAACATTCTAAAGAAATATATTCACTTTGACTGCCTGAGTCTACTAAGCATCTAAGTGAATGTAAGCGGTTATGGATGTCAAACACATTTATTTTTGCGGTGCCCAATAACGTAACCGTATTTGAGCTTAAAGGTAATTGTTGATCACGTGATACAGAACAAAACGAAGTATGATTCTGAACCACATTGGTTTGCGGAAGCGGGTTTAAATCGCTCGAGCGCACGTGACTGTCACGTGACTGCGTCGCGGCGGTAAGTGAAGTTTGCGCATCGCGCGTAAAAGTGAGTGCTGAATCTCTGACAGAGTCAGCAGGTAATTGATGACAATTCAAATTAGTTGAAATATTACATTGTTGTTTAGCTTGCGTATTAAAATGTAATAGAGAATGGTGTCTAGCTCCACAATGATTGCAATTACGAATTGAAGTGCATGCCGAAGTTTTATGATTTGTGCTTAAGCAATTATGACAATACGAATGATTTTTCAAAAAACTATACCTATCCTTAGGAGACTTTTTCATAAAGGATTCACATTGAAATAAATGTTTATGCTCTGACTGTTTGCACAAAACGCAATTAGAATGATTATTTAATTTATTATCTACGACAAAAGATTTCGATGATTTCACTTTAGAACTAGAAGTAGTTCTAGACAAAACCTTAGTCTGTTCTTTCAAGAACTGTACCAGGTCATTGTAGTTGGGAATCTGTTCCTTCCGGTAAGTAATTTCAAAAAGCTTGACAGTTTCTTGATCGAGTTTTTGAAGTGCGAGATGTAAAATTATAAAATCCAATAAATCATTCAATTTTAATTGTTTAAGAGCATCGACGGATGAATTAAAATTATTTAGAAAAGATTCTAAGCCGGCAGCACTATTATTATTTATGGGTTTGAAATCTAACATTTGATTGAAATATGTGCATGCTAATGAACGAGGATCATCATATTTTTGTATTAATGCATTCCAGATTAAGGAATAATTCTCTCCTGTTGGTGGCAACCCTGCGCACACAGAGGTTGCCTTATCACAAAGTCTTCCAATTAGATAAAATACCTTTTCACTATTGGATAAAGACGCGTTCTCATGCACCATACTTTTGAACTGGGCGTAGAATAATGGCCATTTTTTGACATCGCCATTAAATGAAAGAAGATCAATGGGAGGAAGTTTTTGCTTTGGTTTCACAAAAGTAGAAGTATTTTGATGAGTTTCTCGCGAAGATGCCTGATAGCGAGACATAACACATTTAACAAAACTATACAAATCTTCGAACGCCAACCAAACCTTGTAATCTATTTGATACTTTGAGTTTAGTTCTAAACATAATGAATTATAGTCATCCAATATCTGTTCAAATTTAGAATGAATTTCATCAATAGTAGAACATTTATGAAGAAAATCATCTGGGCTAATATCAGATGATTTAGCGTGATCATAAAGTTGTTGCATACGTTGAAAGTAAACTTCCCGTTTTGCCTTAAGAACAGCCAGCTGGGGCTGATCCAGACATTCTTCATATACTTCGTCACCCTTGGGTTTAGGCATGTTGAATTTAATTCAAACTCAAATGGAAAAAATAAATAAAAAATATTAATAAGCAAATGGTAAGAGATAGCCTACCCTTAACGAGTTATACGCGTGAGTATATATTAATCTTGGTTTGATGTAAAACAAAAATATAAATCACAAAATATAAAAGTTTAACAATGCGGGTTGTGTAAACGCTCCCTTATGAGAGAACAAACGAAGTTATTCTTAACAATAAAGTTAAGAATATAAACTGCGGTTATAGTACTTAAATGATACGGAACAAAGTCCAATATCCGCCGTAAGTAATGAACACAAAGTGTGAACGAAAAAATATACCGTAGGTAGATACAAAAATTACAATATGCACTGCGCAACTACGACTCGCGAACAAAGATGATTCCAGTACCTCAATATTATATGCGACAAAATAGATGCAACTCACAACTAAATGGAATACCAAATGAAAAGAATGCGGTGTAAATATGAACAATTCATCTAATTAATTGATAACTCATCCCACCGTAGTATCTTGCGGTTATAAAAGTAAAAGAGAAACGTTGCAATAATTGCAAACTATTTCCCGATATACGGTGTTCTGACCAATGTAATTAGCATAAATTAAAGTTAAAATGTATAGCGGAAACGTATATAAAACGGATCCCAGGGTTCCGAGAGTACTCGGGAACAAACCGGGATAAACGTTTATAAATGTATATAAGAGAATGAAATGATTAGTTGTGAAATACTATTAAATATATTAGAAATAAGATGTACATTAAATATATAATATATAAAAAGAGGTACCTTCAAGGTTATTGGCTCGATATTTATCGAAAAAACACGGGATAAAAATCCGCTCGAAGTGGACCAGAAAATGATGGGAAAATAAAATCACCATTTGATTTTTGTGGTTTTTGTGGACTGTATAATGGTTCAATGGGGGTGGAAGGAACTCACCGGATGCAGCTGCTCTTAGTTTTCTTCTTCTGCTCCAGATCAGCAACAAGTCCGAAGAATTTTTAACTTATTTATATATTGTCACTTCGCGAGACGTGCGCACAGTCTTAATTTTAATAGCGGTTCTTTATAACGACGGAGCGGTGAAATTAATGCGTGTGGTGCGAGCGACGTACTGAGACGGAAGGGGCTTGCATCACTTGTCGTGCGTTTTTTAATATAATTTTACAAATTATTAGATGCGGCGAGAATAGGACGGGCGGGGAAGGTTTAATTATATGGAAGGTGGATAAATAAATTCAAAAATGCGATAATTAATTACCATTCGGCCTCAACGCAGCCGGAGCAATCAAATGGACAAAATTCATTAACAGACGCGACACGCGGACAGACGGACGGCAGCCGAGATGCAATTGATATATTACACTTAATACACGTATCGGCTAAATCGTCTTCTTGATAAGTGGGCGTGGGACGGCGGCGGGACGCGCTCCTAACCGACCGCCGCTCTACCATCCAACTTAGACTCTATTTAAACTGAATTAAATTCAAAATTATCTTACTACGATCTCGACTTATCACTTTTAAAATCGAACTTTAACTATAGTTATGAATATCAATAAGCTTTATGTGTTATTTTTATACATTGTAAATGAAGCTGTGATGCTTTGTGTTAGAGTGTATTTTAGTGTGGGAGGCTTATGGATATACGTCCTTGCGGTAGTGACGGGACGAGAGCGAAGGGCTAATGTGCAAGCGGTGTCGCGGGCAGCGGGCACTAATGCGCTCGGCGCCGGCGCCGGCGCAGGCGCCTAAAACAAACGTCTACAGCATTCCTGTGCTTAGGCCGCGAGCCTTTATTCCTTTTTTATCGGATCATGAAGTAATAGAAATGCTCCGGCGCAACAGAGCCGCCGCGACATTCCGAATTCGGATTGCCACGCTGCACCCTTGCAGTCGCCATGCTTTTCTTTGTCAAAGTTTTAGCCGATGACCTTCATATATACAGATATACAATGCAAAAGTGGATGGATGCAGAAGTCGCGGAAGGCCACGACACACCTTCCATGACCAAATTGATCATGTGTTAGCAGAAGGTGATGTTAGGAGCCTTAAGAACAGACGAGGGTGCATGACAAGAGCTATGAATGTCAAAGAAGCAAGTGAGGTGAGTAAGAATGGGCCTGTGTGGCGCTCTGATGTTCGTGCCTACCCCGCAAGGGACCTGGCGTGAAGTTATGTACCTTCATCGCAGGAAACATGCCGATATTCCGTGGAAACGTGGTATCAGACCAATCAAGCTGACCCTAAAAACTTTAACCAGTGACTCATTCAGCGAGTTCAGACTGACTGTGCTCGATTCTGCTTCTATATTGCATTAAGCGGTCATGTAACACCAAATTTGAGTAAGCATTCAATTATCAAAATGCTCCACCGTCGCAAGCTACACCTAGCGTGACTCTCCTGGGTAGCAGTAGAATGGTCTGTTTTAGGACATGGGCGATACAATTTTCTTCGCAACGCTAAAGAGCACCAGCGTTCACAACACGACCTAAAACATAATACAAGTGGTATTTAATTTAATTTAAATGTATGCTATTTATGACACACACACAGACATATATATATATATATATATATATATATATATATATATAAATATACATATATAATTTAAGATTCTAATTTCGTGATTTGCAATGACGTAATATCAGTGCGACAGTACCTTATGGGCTCAGCGGAAGATCAGCGCTGGTTTTAAAAGACCAGCATTATGTTGAGTCTGACGCCCCTTTCAGGACAAGATTATGTTATTTAAGTTTTAATTTTGTTAATAATTATACATATACTATGCAATGTAATTTGTCCTGAATAAAATGATTTTCTTTCTTTGTAATCAAGATAGAGCAAGGCTCTACCACGTGAGCTACCAGTGCATAGCATGCTTGGGTATTCTTGGCCTTAGGCTGTTGTCCCTTAGTTTTAATTACAAGTTCATAGTTCATAAAGGCATAGTTAATAATAATAATAATAATAATATAGCCTTTTATTTCCGAAAATTTAGATTTACAAATAAATTTTTAACACTTGTTTACATGCATGCTGTTACAGAATGTCTCTGATTTCGGTGTGCCTTACGGCAAAGGCCTCCTCCAACTCTTTCCAGTGTTCTCTATCCGCAGCAATTCTTATCCAGTGAGCTCCTACAGTGAGTATCAGGTCATCCTCCCATCTTCTGACTTTGCGTCCTCTTGTCCTGACGCCTTCTCTTGGGTACCAAACTGTCACCTGTTTGCTCCATTTCTCTTTTTTACATCGAAGCATATGACCAGTCCACCGCCATTTGAGTTGATCGATACGTGCTAGTATGTCTGTTAAATTGGTTTTTTGTCTTATATCTGCACTTCTGACACGATCTTTTAGTTTTAGTCCTAGCATGCTTCTTTCCATACCTTTCTGGCATCTTGCAAGTTTGTCCCTGTGTTGTTTCGTCAGGGCCCATGTTTCACATCCATATGTGATGCAGGGTAAGATACAGGTATCGAAAGTCTTCTTTTTGATCTTAATGCTCAGTACCTTGCTTTTCATCACTTCTTTCAGAGCCCAGTACTTTTTCCACCCAGTCGCAATTCTTTTGTCTATTTCTTTTGACATTTGGTCATCTGGTGATATTATCTGGCCTAGATAAACATATTCATTTACATATTCGAATTTTTGTTCACTGTTTGTTATTTCTACCTGGGTGGAGTTTGTCATCATTTTTGTCTTTGCTAAGTTAATTTCTAAACCCACTTCCCTACTTACACTGACTAAGGTCTGTACCATGTACTCCAGCTTTTTTGGGTATTCCTCCAACAGAACAAGATCATCTGCAAATCTTAGGTGACTCAGTCTTACTCCATTTATGTTCAGCCCCAGATGTTCCCATTCTAGTTTTCTGAACATTTGTTCAAGCACTGCTGTAAACAGCTTTGGTGATAGTGGGTCACCCTGTCTGACACCTCTTTCTATGGGGAAAACATCTCCCGTGGATTCCAGCCTTATACTAGCCTTGCTTTCTGTATAGATATTTTTTATTATTTTTATGTAGGTGTTTTCAATCCCCTGCTCTTTTAGACTTAGCCATACACACTTGTGAATGAGGCTATCAAAGGCTTGGGAGTAGTCTATAAAGGCCAGATAGATTGGCTTGTTATATTCATTGTATTTTTGTATGATCTGTTTTATTGTATGTATGTGATCTATTGTGCTGAAATCTTTCCTAAATCCTGCCTGTTCCACTGGTTGGTTTTCGTCAAGCCTGGTTGTTATTCTGTTTAGAATTACTTTGGCAAAAACTTTATAAACATTTGATATGAGAGATATGGGCCTGTAATTTCCCATCTCATCTCTTGGACCTTTTTTGTGTAAAAGTATTATATGTGACTCTGCCCAGTTTTTTGGAATAATGCCTGTGCGTAGTGTCTCATTAAATACATTTGTTAAAATTGGGCTTAGTTCTTCAATTGTTCCTTTCATTAGTTCATTTGTAATTCTATCTGGTCCGGGAGCTTTTTCCAATTTTTGGCTTTTTATAGCTTCTTCTACTTCACATTGCAGTATCTCTGGTATATCTCCGTTATAAAGGCTTTCCTGCGTTTCAATTATATATTCTCTTTCAGGTGAGTGTGATATTAGTTGACCGGGGCAAAGGGAAGGCATAGTTAGTTTATATAAAATATGGACAGAAGATGCGGAACCTATAGAGTGGTTTAAAGCCCTAATCCTCTGTTGAATAATTGATTCTATAACACATATATTAACATTTTTAAGCTTTTGACAATTGCGATTAAAATATGCAACTACTGGTGGCTCAGTGGTCGAAATTCGACCATAATTAATTTAAATTATAAGTTTGAATATTAATAAGGTTCTGTTGTGAAAGACTATATTTCTATAATCACAGATTTCGCAAAGACTACTCCTTCAATTTGACTTGAACAATTAACAAAAGAGTATATATGCGTGTGTCTGCCAAATGCATGGTAGTGTGTGTAATGTTTAGCATTCTGCACTCCTCTATATTAACTATAATTATGCGAAATTTCATACCCCTCCGTCCGCGCAATTTTCACAAAAAGGGGTACAAAGTTTTTGCTTCACGAATTAATATAATGATTTAGCCAACTTTAAAAACCATTAATAACTAAAGGCCCACTTTTCAATCACCAAATAACAGTTATTCATAAGAATAAAATACGAAACGTGAAAAAAATGACTGTTGCATAAATATGGTTTCTATGGTTATGGTTCTTTTATCTGATGATTGTAAAATCGCCCCTTCATGCAATAATATCTTTACTCCGATACATAAATGAGACTGCAGTTTTTGACAACATGTTTGAATGAGTTTGTAGGGTTTCACAACTTCCCTTAAAGGAGTGGCTCTCACAGGTTTCTAATATAGAGTATATTGAAGAAAAGACCTTAGCTTACAGTTATATAATGTTAGCCCATAAATGTCCCACTGCTGGGCTCGGGCCTCCCATCATGCGGGGAACGGACGCAGACCCGCCACGCTTGTCCAAGGCGGCTGTGCAGGTTTCACACAACGGTAGCCGCTTTTCACTAGGTAGGCCGTCAGCCTGTTTGCTGTACACCAGCTATAAAAAAAAATATCTCGATGTGCAGGTTGCATCACAATGTTTTCCTACACCGTTGTTAGCACATGGTAATTGTAACAATATGCATAACAGATTTTTATGCATACTCGATTTTTTATTATTGTTGGAATACAGCAGACAGGCTGACGGCCCAACTGTGATGGAAACTCCTTTATTAGAAACTTTATATCTATGTAGGAACGGAGAAATAATACAATTTCCTGCGTTGGGGCGGCCTGTCGTAAGAGGCGACATAACAACCCACAGCCAGGTGGTAGGGCATTTTCCCGTCTGGATGGCTACCAACCTTGCATCTTGGAGCATGCCACCATAACAACCTTGTGCTCCAGCATTCGTGAGAGAGCAGCAGCGCATTTATAGAACCTTTGGTGTTGCAAACGTCCGCTTTCCACCAGTAGGCCGGCAGCGGGTCTCCTGAACTCATGCAAATAAAAAACTGGTTTTTATATGGTTGCAATAAGAAATTGAAGTTTTAATAATTTTTAAAGCGCTTAGCGTACATGACATTAGGCAGAAGTGACAGATGCCCGGTAGCGTCGGTTTGGGGTTGCCAGTGCAGGCTCTTATGGTCTGGCGCCAACAAGTTCATTAGCATATAAATGACAATAATTGATAACGATGCACCTGACTTTAAAAGTCACGGCTACTTGAGCATATAACTTAGCTGTGAATAGACAAAAAGTAATATTTGACTGTAACTTGCCCACGTTTAGGTAAAAGAAGGCTTTATGTCCTTAATGTTGGTGTAAGTTGATGTACTTTTCACAAAATGAAAGGCAGAAACGAACTGTCTATATAAAGGCTAATAATGTTAACAAGGCTTCGCCAAAAAGTTTAGTAGCTAATAAGAAAACGTAGGGTAACAACAATAGTTTAAAGACTGATTGAAATGATTGTATCTATTTTTGTAAGTAATAATAAACCTACGGAATAACTTAGCTATGTAATCAAAACTTACTAAGTGTAATAGTTTTTAAACGGATGTTTGTGGGTTTATTGTCTTACTAGAGATTACCCTCTAGTGCGTGCTTCTTGTTTAAAGAGCAGGCGTTAATACAGGCTACATTGCATTAAATTTTTATGTTAGTGCTGTTTGCATCCGGTAGATTAATTTTATATCGCAAACTATCCCATCTCCCGGTATGAAAAATATTTATGTCCATTTTTGGTATTAAAACTACATTTAAACAAAGTAACAGCAATCCAGGATTCCTAGTGGATTGCCGTGAAAGCTTAACAGAAAGACAAATCGAGGCACTATCGCATTTTTTATAGACAATGAATTTTAATATCTATAAACTTGAGAAATGGTTGGTCTCATTCAAACTTTCATCCTCTATTTCAAACTGTCTCTATGAAAACTAAACTAAATGACAAAAAGGACTCAAATGACAGAAATGACCAAAATAACGGAAATGGAAAATCACAAGAAAGGATAAACTTTACATAAATCTGTTCTAAACTCCCTTGTCCACCCCGGTATTAAAATTACGTGTATACCGAATTTCAGCCAAGCCGGTGCAGTATTTTTTCTGTAAAAGCGTAACAAACAGAGAGACATATATATTTTATCTCTCATCCCATCCATCCCATTTTTCGGGATAAAAGTATCATTTGTTCTTCCTCGGCATCGAATATATATACTGAGTTTCAGCCTAGTCGGTCCAGTACTTTTTCCGGGAAAATGGAACAGACAGACAAAGTTACTTTCGCATTTATAATAATATAAAAATTAATAAATATTTAATAGGCACTAATAGGGACTAGGGTACTAGATTTTTTTTTTATTGCAGCAGTTCTGCAGACAGGCGGACGGCCCACTTGATGGAAAGCGGTTACCGTCGCCTATGGACATTTGTTACACCAAAGATGTTACAAATGTGCTTCTACTCTCTTAATGAAGACTGGAACCTGGCCATTAATGCCGGAACACAATTTCATGGCGACCAGGGGTGGTAGCCAACCAGTCAGGCCAATACACTAACACCTGGGGTGGGATATATCAAAATATGATTATTGTACTTAGTTAAATGTTTTCTGTGATGTGGTTTAAAATTTTTGGGATTGCACAAAATGGCACAAAATATTTTTCGGATAAATTATACAACCAAAAACATGGAAAAATTTCGTATAAGTACAATCGATTGACATTGCTTAACTGCGCCACACTCTTTGTCCAAATACAAGCAACGAGAGGAATTTTTATTTTATGTTTTTAGTTTACGATCTTAGACCCCAGAGGCGCCGCGGCCAGAGATGTAATGCTTCGATAAAGAAATATAAGTAGATACAAGAGTATACAAATGTTCCATTTGTGTATACAACGCCGAAGTGTGTAGTGGCATAGGTTACGTGTCGTTGCCCAATTCTTTTACTGTTTTCTATCGCCCTTCACATCGACGCGAGTGCACATACGAGTAGACTCTCTCATAAAGGTTGTAGTATCGTCATATAACGTAACGTAACCTAGGTTATAAGTAATTGATTAGATTGACAAATCGCCGCTACCAGAGTGAAGCGTGCCCAGGGGCCCTGGGCAATTGCTTGAATAATAAATTACGGAAGATGAAATTATATTTTTTATTTAAATTTTATAAGAAATGATTTTGAGATGTATATGTTTATTTTTTAATTATATGGAGCTATATTGCTCCCATTCACCTAACATAGTCAAGGTCCCAGTTTTTCTCATATCTTAATAAAAAAAATATTGCAAGAGTTCAGCATAAAGCCAGATGGCCCACTTGATGGTAAGCGATTACCATCGCCTATGGACATTTGCAACACCAAAGGTGCTACAAATGCACTATTACTCTCTTAAGGGAGACTGGAACCTGGTCACTAATGTCGAAACACAGCTTAAGGCTGTTATAACGGCATACTCTAAACCAGGGGTGATAGCCATCCAGTTAGGCAAATACTTTACCATCTGGCTGTGGGTTCCTTTGTCGCCGCTTACGTTAGGAAGTTGTATTCTTTCTACGTTCCTGCAAGGATAAAAGTTATTGATTACCTTAATCGATTTATGAGGACGAGTTCCAACAATAAAAAATACACAACATGATTAAATCATTCAAACGAACTAAACGCACTACAATTATTATAAAACAATATCAACATGCTTGTTAGGATTTGTAATAATTTAGTTAGATTTATATTGTTTCCTTATTAGCCGATAGATGGCGGTGACCACCAATATTGTGTTGTGTTATACTTTGATTTATAAGATGGATAATATTGTGTCTTAATTGTACAAACAATTTTCTTTGAAAAATCAGTGCAATGTTTGTATATAGTGGTTAGAATATGAACAATGATAAAAATAAATCTTAAATCACTCTCATTATTTTACAATCTGAGCCCAAGATGGTATGAAAGCATCTCCGTCTCCTTGTCGTCTAAATTTTTCGATAAGTAATAAAGTTTGTTTTGACATTCATGGACTTTGATTTTACAACTACCATTCACAATGGTATTAATAGTTCTCAAAGAGCAGTCAACCAGAACCTACCAGTTGATAAATTACATTTAACTACCGATCGACAGCATATAATCTGATAATACTTCAGTCAAAGAATGGATTTCAAATCGGGCTGTCTGCTATACCCATATATCACTTTCTAATTTACCAACATAACAGTCAGTCATTCATTTGGTGGCGGACAACTATTGTGAATCAAAATTAAATTAATTATTTAAAGATGGCATAAAAAGATTAAGCTAATCTAGAATTTCTCCTAATAAAACTATTATTTAATTAGTTGTGCCAGGGAACTTCGTTCGCGTTGCTCTTAGGAAGTTTGTTCTCAGATCTCAGACACCCAGGTCATAACAATTTATCCTTGCAGGAACGGAGAAAGAATACAAATTTCTGATGTAAGAGGCGACAAAAGAATCCTCAGGTATTTGCCTGACTGGATGGCTACCACCCCTGGTCTAGAGTATGCCGCTATAACAGCCTTGAGTCTCCGTTAAGAGAGTAGCAATGCATTTGTAGCATTTTTGGTGTTGCAAATGTCCATAGGCGATGGTAACCTCTTTCCATCAAGTGGGCCGACTGCCTGTCTGCTAAATTCCCGCAATAAAAAAAAACAATGCGTTTAAGAAATTCTGTATGCCAGGTATTGAACCTGGAGACTCAGTTAACTCTATACTTACCATTATCTTCGCAACCGAAATACCCCAAATAGAAACTAGGTATATAATTATTGTGAAACACACTTACACATATGGGAATCCAAAAACGTTTCAACCAAAAAGCATCAACACCTAAAATACTACAGGTTCTCACCAAGTTTAGGTGTCACAGCCATAACGATTTAGATGCAAATTTTATTGTTATTCTGTTAATTTTAATGGTTTTACTGAATAAACTAAACTTTTTTTTTAATATTCAATAGATACAATAAAACTTAAGTTAGTATATGTATAATAATACATCTATCCCTCAAGACTATGAGTAAAATATTGAGCCTAGGTCACCGTTTTTCTTTGGGTAAGGTGCCCAAAAGATTGACTACGTTAATTCGCTGGATTGACATAGGTACTGATCCGTTTTCTGAGGTAGACACCAGCCCTTTGGTGTCCATTCTGCTATTTCAATTTTATTTTTGAATAATTCTTTCAAGGTTAAGGCTTGTCGAGATTTGGAATACATTGCCTGTTGCAGTCAGACTAGCAAAATTTCTAGTAACATTTAAAAGCATGGTCAGGAAATATTATCTGCATTATAATGATGTGTAATATTATAATTAGTATTATATATCATATAGTTGTATGTTTATTATGTTTAAATAGTTGCATTTTATTACTATATCTTATATCTAATATATAAAATTCTCGTGTCACAGTTTTCGTTGCCATACTCCTCCGAAACGGCTTGACCGATTTTGATGAAATTTTTTGTGCTTATCCGGTATCTATGAGAATCGGCCAACATCTATTTTTTCATTTTTCATCCCCCCAAATGTTAGGGGTAGTCCACCCCTAATTTTTTTTTTATTTTTTAGACAAAATTTTTAATTTCCATTTTTTTTATGATACAACATACAAAAATACATACAACCTAGATTTTCAACCTTCTACGATCAACCCCTATTTTTTACCGGGCAGGACGACGTCTGCCGGGACAGCTAGTGTATATATATATATATATATATATATATATATATATATAACTATAATTTATGCACATAAGTTATATATATATATATATATATATATATATAACTTATGTGCATATTTAGCTTCTACCCGCGACTTCGTCTGCGTGGATTTTTTTTCATAAAAAGTACCTATGTTACTTCTAATGCCTCCAAGAATAAGTGTACAAGGTTTCATGATGATCTGTTGAGTAGTTTTCGCTTTCACGCGTAACAAACAAACTTACATTCACATTTATAATATTAGTGGGGATAGTTATAAAGTGGTGCAAAATCCGAATTTCTTTTTTGAGTCTCAAGTGAAGTTGATATTGTACGAACTCCCTCCAAAGGACAGCTCAAAAACAAAACAAAAATCGCCAAAATATTTTTTTTCATTTCTTTTCTCGTTACGGTATAATTTTACGTTTCAGTTCAAAATTGAATATGAAGAGGTCGCTTATATTTTTATTTAATGTACTAGTGCATTACTTTAACTTTTTCAAGCGATTAAGGAGGCGACTAGTACATTTAAAAAAAATGAGTGACCTTTTTAAATTCAAATTTTGAACTGATTGAATTCCATAAAAGTCTATGTTCTCAGTTTGATAAAAATTTGACTTGGTCAATATCTTCGTCGTATCCTCCCCTCGTCATCTAAAATTAGAATATATAAAATATATTTTAACATTAATTGTGTTTTCTTTAATGTTGTTGCTTATATTTAGTAAATAGGCCATTTATATTTAAATATAATGTAATATAATAACCCGCGAAATGTTAGTGAAGTCATAATAATAGAAAATCTTGATAAAACAGTGATTTATTACTCAAGAATGTAGTAATTTTTTTCCGACGATTCCTTGTTGCAAACTACTGCTACACTCAGAAGCTTATATAAGAGTTTTGCGTAAACAATTGTATTAAAAATTATCTCCTATTCATATTTACGTGTAGTATTTGCAGCCTGTTAGTTGATCAGCTTTGCTTTCGCCAGCCTGATTCGCTCCAGAGGCTCTGGCTTCGATTCTTGGCCTGGTTCTGCTATACGAATATCCTGTTGTTTACTATGGTCTGGCTGTCTGGAATTGGCTGTATAGTGGTCCGTTGTACGTTAATGGGAATTCATGGAGATGTGTTGCAGTATAAAATTTTAGTACGTCATCTCATTATTATAACTATGATAATATTTAAGGCCAAAGCCTTGTATCGCGCAAGATTTTTTTTTTAAATTGTCATTGACAGTGACATTTTGTGATGAAATATCTTTTTCGTCTGCCGCCGCTTTCCTTCCCGTTCCCGTGCTGATATAATTCACATCCGCTGAGCGCCCCCCAAGTTTATTAATATATTAATACTATTGAAGTGCCTCGTCCGTGTGTATATGTGTTTGTTCAATTATCCAGAAAGAAGCAAGAACACGGGCCGGCATCATCGAAAACAAATAAGTTGCACACAACGCTCTTGCAGACCAAAAGAAATCCAGCACCTATACAGTTCACCCCGTGTTTAAACCACAAATACAGAATATCGGCTTGAAATCGTTAGCACAAAGCTAGTAGTATTTCCTTCCCCTACAGAAGATTGTAAAATTTCAGCAGAGATATATTTAAAGCAGTATTTATTTGATGAAATAATTATTCTTTATTGTACATATATACAAAAAAGACGGTGCTTCATATAGGAACAGCTGCCAATATTGAACCAATACGAGCATGTATGGAGTACTGCTCTCACCTTTGGGATGGCTGTGCCAAAGATCAACTCGAAGCATTAAATTCGACTGAGTGGAGAGCCGGGAGGCTGGTTGGCAACGAGAAGCTTTTCGACGAGAAAACTTAAAGTCTCGAACATCGACGCAGGGTTGCCAATTTAACGGTTTTCTATCGGATACACTTTAGACAGTATGCAACTGAGCTCGTGCATCTCCCTTCCATCATCGGACTACCAGACGCACCGGTATGCTGCACCGATATATATAAGAACAAAACACTTTGCATCTAGCTCCATCGTACGAACCGCAAAGGAGTGGAACTCATTGCCGGAGTCTGTCGTTCTTCTACTTATAACCTGGGTGTCTTTGTCCCATATGAATAGGTGCCTTCTAGGTAAGCGTACTCCACATAGGGCGAGATCTAGCCAAACGCGAACCTATACTAGTATAAAAAAACATACATATTATCATGCCCGTCTCCTATGGGAGTAGGCAGATACTATGGATCTCCACCTGGACGATCCTGACACAAATTTCGCTTCATCTACTGTCATTAACCTCTTCGTATATGCACGTTTATTTGAGCTGCTTTTTACCTGACCTCTTGTAACCTATCTTTTCTTTACTGTATAATATAAAATTATTTGTTTCTCATGGCCTTCAAAAGGCTATGAGAAATAATGTTTTTCTATTTTTGCTGAAAATAAGCGAATGAATAACTGTATTTTTAAAATTTGTGTTGTGTTAACCGTGTACACAGAAGTTGTGAGAATATGCTAATGAGTAGGAGACCACACCAAAGACTCCTTATCTTGGCAATAAATCATCGTCAACATCATATTTTATTTTAAAGAGCGGAAACATGATTGTAGATTGAAATCTACAACGTTATATAGGTGCTGTTGCCAAGAAACGCGGTTCCTCTATCGTACTATTCATTCATTGAAACTACTAGCAGGCGAAACATGCAAACAGCATTGAGTCAGCAGTCAAGGCTAACTGACAATACGGGAGCGGGCAGTCAAATGAACTGAGCTACTTTTTATTATTTTACAATTGGCGTGAGCGAGTGTTTGCGCCGAGAAACACCTCCTTGTCATTCGTCTACCCCACCTTGGACATCAAGAAAAAAAATCTAGAAAAACTTTGTACCCCTTTTTACGGAAATTGCGCGTCCGGAGGAGTATCAACTCCTCCAACACATAGTTTATGTAAAGAAAGGGTGCAGAATGCTAATATTTTTCAAAAATTATTACAAAAAATACATTAAATTAATAAAAAAAAACATAACACACACTTCCGTTTATTTAACACACACACTCCTATATGTTATTTTGTTTATTGCTAAAGTCAAATGAACAGTGTAGTCTTGGCGAAATCTGTGATTATAAAAGTATAGTCTTCACGGCCGAACCATAATAATGTTCAGACTTATAATTTAAATTAATTATTATGGTCGAAATATAATTTAAATTAATTATATTTCGACCACTGGCGACCACTAGTATTTTTATAATGAAGAATGCGCTAAAACAAGAGAACTCCCACGTCGTCTTGCGTCAGTGTTCCCGGTGTGTGAAGCCCCCGGGAAACAAGTGAAATGTGGCTCTGGACTGGAGGCCGCAGATCAGATTTCGATCGCATCATCGTAATTATTATGATATTGTTTTTTTTTTATATGGGTTTAAGACATTTATTTCTCAAAACAATTTAAAATTCACTTACAGAGAAATAACTAGTTACATTACACATTTACCTCTTTTAGCGCATCTGTCCATTTATTATTGTAATATTTAATGTTTCATTTGTTTTGGAATGAATTTAGTTTATTATTTATAATATGTGAGGGTAGTCTTGAGACAAAAGTCGGAGCAATGCAAGTTGTTTGTTAAGGTAACGGGCTTATTAAAACGCATAAAGCGATTTAGAAGTATAGTTACGCGTTTTTGGCAGTCGGTCTGTCTGTTAGTCACTAAATAGCCAATAATATGCTCTGCAAACAGATAGATTTCTTTTAAGTTGGGTAAATAACTTCAAAATTAAAATAATATTAATCTAATCAAGCAAAGAGTAGTCTTTTAGAATGTGGTTTTTCAGTTAATATATTTATATTAATTACGCATAAAAAAACAGTAATGAAAGTAAAGTGGAGTTGCGCGGCCCATGTAGCCAAAACGGAGGACGGAAGATGGACACTACACTTGCCTACACTGGCTCCTTAGGGACAGCGAACGAGGATGCAGCCGACTCCTCGGAAGGTGAAATGATGAAACAAATAGCAGCAGGAAAATCATGGATACAAAAAGCTTAAGAAAGAAAACTATGGCATAAGATGGAGAAGACCATCCCGATAGTGGATCCTTTAAATAAAAAAATGTAATATATAATTCTATCTTGGTAAAGATGCATTTTTGGGAGCTAAAGCCTTTTTTATTTATTACCAGGATATGCCCGTGACTTCGTCCACGCTTCACATGCAATTCTCGCGGGATTCCCGCGACACAAAATACAGCTCGCTACTCGCAATAAAATAATATTTATGGCGGGATAAAAAATATCCTACATTTTATTACATCGAATTTGCTATCGAACAGTGAAAGATCATATTGGTTTTTTAAAATTGGCCACTTCAAATGATTAAGAATTAGCTGTCGACCAGCAAAAACCGCACCGAATTCGGTCCAGTGGTTTTTACGTAAACCCTGAACAGACAGACAAGAAATCTAAAAAAAAAATGCATCGCGTTCTCCATCATTTATAATATAGCCTATTTCAGTTGCTTTTTTTAATAGCTTCAATGTACAGACACAGCATGTTTAAGATATTTTCAGAATTGAAATGCAACAGAAATATATTTTCTTGTTGAATATTTACATAGAAACAAACGTGTTGAATTTGGATACTGGTTAAATACATTTTTTAAAATCTAGAGTATTGAACATTATTTATTTGCATATTTTGAAGAAGTTTTGAATTGTAATAAAACTACGTTTTAACGGTTTTAAGCGCGGTAATTTGTTTTATTTAGGTTTATCCGACGTTTCGGCCGCTTTTCAGTTGCCGTGGTCACGGAAGACAAAGATGACATTTGTCAAACGTGTATTCAAAGTTTTTATTCAGCCTACCGCCAACTTGTTCATTTTAATTATTTAGTTTTAATTTTGTTTATGGATATTATTTACTCTATGGGAGCCTAATCTAATTTACCACCGCTTCACAACATGTTGTGGCTTGAAGAGAAGAAGCGGTGCAAGAAACTCTTCAGCAAACATGCCTAGTTCTAAAAAAAAATATATAATATTAAAATGAGTGGAACGAAAAAATAAAAGAAATTATCAGTCAAGTTGGTTTGTTTCGTTGCACGCAGAAAGAACTCACAGTGTCTTGAGGTCTGGCAGTTAGTTTTTGCTGTGTTTGGTTCTTAATAGTTTTGATGATTGGATCCCAAACAGGTGGTACCTGCCAACCATCTTCTCTATTGAAATTTGGGTGTTTTTTGATTTCAATAGCCTCACGCATCATTCTTGGTATGAAACGATTCTCTTTCGTTTAGTTTTGTTTTGTTAGTTTTAGTTTTGAATTGATTAGGTTAAAAAAAACTTATTTAAAAATAAGTGTGCGTCTTAGGACGCCCGACTGAAGTGATAACTTAAACTAATCAAGTTGAAATATTTAATATTGAAATTGTTTGAGAAAAGCTTAGGTTATTACTTGAATTTTATGTATATTAATATGATAATGGAGGCAATGGTTATTTATGAATAAAATCATTTATTATTATTCATTATAAAATATATTTTATTTAATATTTTCTTAAGTTTTCGCGACTTGTACACATAATAAAACTACGTTTTAACGGTTTTAAGCGCGGTAATTTATTTTATTTTGGTTTATCCGACGTTGACGTAGGCTGAATAAAAATTTTGACAATACACGTTAGAAAAATGTCATCTTTGTCTTCCGTGACCACGGCCACTGAAAAACGGCCGAAACGTCGGATAAACCAGAATAAAATAAATTACCGCGCTTAAAACCGTTAAAACGTAGTTTTATTATATATTTTATTCTTAGCTACAATTTTTGAATATGTACATTAAAATGCCCGCCTACCGCTGCCGTATGCGTGAGAGAATGGGAAGCCAGACAGACTGGCGCCGTAACACGTTACGTAACGAAGCAGTTTACCCTTCCATGAGAAGTTATCACTTCAAAATAGGGCCATTGTGATACTAGTTGAAGATCGATTAAAAGAACTAAAACAATCAAAAGATTAACTGAAACACCAGTAGCAATTTCCTGCGGCCGGCAACAAAACAACTTATAGTCAGGTGGTAGGAGATTTGCCCTTGACTTGTCTGGCTATCCCCCCTGGTCAGCAGATGCACCTTTGGTGTTAAAAATATCTATAGGTGATGCTTACCGCTTTCCATCAGCCGTCTGTGTCTGTTGTACACTATCTAATGAAATAAAAAAACATAATGAGTAGAGGTCGTCGTCATATCAAAGACACGGTTTACGGCCCTTGCTATGTCCGGGCTGCCCAAGGTCTGCCCAATCCTCATACATAAACATGGCCGTCACTCTCAGCATCAGGGAGTAATACTGTTCATTACTCAAATTAATAGACTGCCAATAAACTGAGATGGGTAGGCATATTAAGCTCGATACTTGTGGACAAATCGCTCAATAAATACATTTTATGTACATGAATAATGTATTACAGTGTCTTATCATACAGTTTGTACATTAGGACTGATTTGTGCGTTTTTTTATTTCTAACTTAATCTGAAATTATTTTACTTCAAACGACGCATTTCGAACCTTTTGTTTTTATCAAAGATCGTGCAGGGATGGAGAAAGAATACTAATACCTGGTGCCGGGCAGCCTGGCCAGGTGGTAGGGTATTTACACGTCTGGATGGCTACCATCCCTGATCTAGGGCATGCCGCTAGAACAACCTTGAATTGTGTTCCGGCATTAGTAACCAGTTCTAGTCGCAGCGCATTTATACCACCTTTGGCCTTACAAACGTTCATAGGCGATGGTAACCGCTTTACTCAATAAAAAAATGAAATATAGGCCTTCTATCTTCTATTATCCAAATCGAATTAGAAGATCGAGAGATTCCTACAGACAAATTCACAACCGTTACCACTGTATACATAATAATAAAATAGTGTAGTCGTACAATCTGCTCAGCCATTTTTGTATGATTAAATTCTAACATGTTTACTAATCAGTATAATTATCAGATAATTGCGATAGATTTGACACATTTTTAATCAATTTAAAGTTTATGTTCTAATAATACACTTTTTATGTTAAACAGATTCCTTATACTTTACGAAATACTATGTTTTTTATGACTATACCTACTCACGTTTTATAGCTTCGTAATTAGTTTATATATCTTCTGATTGTTTATCAGTTTAACAGCGATAGCACAAAACTAACTATCTCCGTTGACTCAGCGTCCCAAAATGTGTCTTGGCCTCCGAAACGAGAACACGCCACCTGTTCCTGTCCTATGCGATTTCTTGCCAGTTAAGGGCTTGAAGCTTACACAGGCCAGCCTCCATCGGTACTTGGGGCGACCGACTCAGCATCCGATCGTCCCAAATAGGCCTTCTTCACGCTTCAATCCTCTCCCATTAGTTTCACATGACCGAGCCAACGGAGACAGTTTTATCTCCCCTATTAAGTTAGGCTCAGCCACGAGATTTTCAATTTTGACGTGGGTTAGGAGCTGCCAACACTTCTCCTAGTTGGGCCCAAAATCTTACAAAGAATCTGTCTCGTTCGTCAAAGAGCAGATGACTATTAACATACTTAACCTATTATTATATGTAAGGACTATTAACCGATGAAACTGTCTACTGTTAACTCCACTTAGAAGAACGATGGCATCTACAAGGAACTTCTTTCTTTCTCCTATAAACATTTAAAACACCGATGCTATTGATAGCACCGGCGCTGTCAATCTCAAAGGGCGGTTGGAACTTGGTCACTGGCCGCTAGACTACGGATGATTGCTAATTACCATGCAGACGCTCTGTCACCTGGCTGTCAATTGTTCTGGCTGTAGTGACACCAGGATTATGATTCCATTTCAAATTCTGCACGGCTAATGTGGACTAAGGAAGTACTAAAACTCCTTGACAAGACCAGTCTGCAAAACCAGATATTAGCGGGTCACAGAAGGTTTCCAAATATTTACACCGTGGCAAGTGCAAAGAGAACCTTCGTCCTGTTGCAAATGGAGAAGACTCAAGACTATCATAAATATAAATAAATGAAGTATCTGTTTGTAATATCAAAATAAAAATGTGAAAACATTCAGGGGTGTTAATACAGACCAGGAGATTCCGAAAACGAGAATTTTAGAATTATTATCTGTATGCCTGGATGGTCCAGCTAATCTCTGAAACAGTGGGGGCGATTTTGACGGGTCTGTCCACTGATGCATAAAGAGTAACTCTACTTTTGAAATTAGCAATTTAAAAAATTAGGCACCCTCCACCCCCGTCGCCGGCCTGTTTCTCTCGCGAAAATGAGACAATGTTATACGTACAAACGAGATAGAAATAAAAAGCCTAAAATTTTCCAATCCTATATATTCGGCAGCTCATATGGCGACGTTGGGAAATGTGAAATATATAGACCAATCCGAAGCAATATTCTCGAAGCAGTTGCCGCATTTTATTGTGATTGATCCCTACTGTCGCCAAGCAATAATTGCTACAAAAAGTGGCCGTGTAAGAGCCCCTTAATGTAAATCTGATCTCCAAAAATGATCTCTAATGGAAGTTTGAATAAAACCTTTGAATTTGAAAATAGACAAAATTATTTTACATGACGCTAAATAAATATATATTTTCTTGTCAACATTGTCACTATTTAAGTCAACAACAGCATAATTATAGATTGTAAATATTAATAAAACACACTATTTAGATGTAAAATTTTATATAAAATAAAACATAAAATAAAGCTAAAAATGTAAGAAATTAACTATGTGAAGACGATACTGGGACAATTTAGATAATCGGTGGAGAATATCAAAAAACTATAACAATAATAAAATTTGCAAACTTTGCAAGTAAGTACTATTTGTCACGCAATGAATGAGTTGAAAACACCCATTTCGCCACAATATTGTAGTGACAATGTCCTCATAACGCTTCCAAATACAAGAAAGGTTGCATGTTTTTTATTACAAGATAAATTTTCAATAGGTTGTGTATTTAGATTTATAAATTGATAAGACTTATTGCTCACCAAAGTAAACAATTTCAAAACTTCATAATTAGGTATAGTATCCTACATAGCCCATAAACGACCCACTGCTGGACTTGGGCTTCCCACCATAGGGGAACGGACAGTATACCTGCCACGCTTGTCCAAGCGGCTTGGCAGGTTTGGACACATCGGTTATCTCGATGTATCACAATGTTTTCCTTCACCGTTGTTAGCACGTGATAATTGTTACAATATGCACATTAGATAAAAACTGACTAAGTGGTTCATGCGTTCTCGCGAGGATCGAACCCGCGACCTTTGATCTTTGGAAGCGTGCGCTAGCCACTACTCTGCCACCGAAAATCGAAATAGCCTATCTTGAAGCAGGTCTTAACAGCTAGTAATTTGGCGATGTCGGTGGAGCAAAGAATGAGACAGAATCGATCATTTTAAATGACTTTATAGTTATACCCAAAGCAATTTATCCATTTTATATTTTTTTACTAATTAATAATTCAAAACACTTTCATAAGCGTCGCTATACAGCGCGGAAATGCAGCCAGGCTTCTGGGCACGCTCCCATCTGGCAGCGATTTGTACACAGTCTATGGCTTGTACTATTTATAACTTAGTTTGTTTCGTTTTTAATTGTATTTTTTAATATAGTTTTAATTTCTTTATTAAACATTTTCTACTTTAATATATAAATTAGATGTTGCTACATTTATATCATGATATAATTAATTTTAATTAATTTTCAATCAATAAATAATGCACCATTTGATACCTTTTCCTCCAGGAAAATTTGTCAAATGTCAATGGGGTCCACTCCAAAAGTCGTGGTAGCATAATGGCCAGCGCACGCGTCCCATAATCAAAGGGCGCGGGTTTGAACCTGGCTGGAACGCATGCACTACTTAGGCAGCTTTTTGACCTAATGTACATATTTATCCAAATACTATGTGCTAACAACGGTGAAGAAAAACATCGCGATGCAACTTGCACATCGAGATATGCGATGTGTCAAACCTACCAAGTCGGCTTGGATAGCTTGACAGGTGTACTACCTTTACGTTCCCTCTATAATAGGAGGCCCGAGCCAGCAGTGGGACATATATGGGCAGCTAGTATTATTATATTACTTGGACCTACTTGTGACTTTGTAAGTTTTGAAAAAGTGTCTAAATTGGCTTCGTTTTGTCCGCTCCATTTGTGATATGCCAAACTGATCTTCTAAAGAAAAACAATGAAAGCAATGTTTTGTTATCTGCGCGACAGGTTTGCTCGGTTGCCTTTATTTAAAACTTGCATTTTCGCATTTACTATACTACGATAAGTGTAATTTGCAATTATTTTTGTGCTATCATGTACATAAATTCTTACTGTTTTTCTTATCAAAAGATGGAAAGAACACTAAACAATTTGCACTTATCAATTAATAACATTTCAGAAAGTTGTGAAAATTAAGTTTGGTAATGTCTGTTAGTATAATTCAAATCTTAATTGGAGAGATGCTTTCAATAACAACTCCATTAGAGCTATTAAGTAGAACTTGAAGGGAGTTCAATAGACAACCCATTGATTGAAAGCGATCATCATCATCTATTGACATTTGCAACACCAGAGGTGCTACAAATGCGCAGCTGCTCTCTTAAGGGAGACTGGAACCTGGTCACTAATGCTGGAACACATTTCATGGTTGTTATGGCAGCATACTCTCGACCAGGGGTGGTAGCCATGCAATCGGGCGTCAGTGGTCAATTTCCACTCCCCTCTAGTAACAGCTTTGTCGTTGCAAATGTCCGTAGGCCTCCGATAATCACATTCCATCAGGTATATCGTCAGCGTGTCTGACATACACCAGCAATAAAATGATAATAATTCAAAAGACATTTTTACAGCTTTATAATATTATCTGCGACTTTTAAATTTCGATAATAAAGACCTTAAGCTAAGAAGGACACGGCAATTAAAAGTTCTTCATAATAAGGTAATTGTTTAGAACAATTACATGCCGACAGATAGCGATGTTCTCAGTGAGGCATTACAGTTATCAGAGACAATTAAGAGTGTTCGTTACTGTTCGCAACGTATCTTATCTCCGAGATAGCAGGTAGCCCCCTGCACAATGGCATCTCTACGCGCTTTGTCTGCTTATCATATAACGTCATGAATAAGTGCTTCAAATATTTAAAAAATATATTATCTACTTAATTTAAGTATTCCGTTATTTACAAAACAGGTGATACCTCAATTTACTTTAAAATTGTTCAATTGTGAACTAACCACCCAGCGACCCTCATAGACTCAAATACATACCATATTAATTTCATCAACATCGGTCGAACCGTTTTTGAATTTTAGCGAAACTAACGAACAGTAATCCTAATTATAAATGTGAAAGTTTGTAAGAATGTATGGATGTATGTTTGTTACTCTCTCCCCCAAAAACTACCCAATGGATTTTGATGAAACTTTACCATAATATAGCGTACATATCAGAAAACACATATAAAGATAAGTGTTGATCAAGTAAGCGGGTAAAACTGCGAGGCGCAGCTAGTTGATTTTTATATAGGAACACTAAGCGAAACTTTGTTCGCGTTGCCATGAAGATTTTTTTTTAGTTGTTAAGGTGACACCAAGACAGCAAGATGACAGCGTCATCTTTTTGGCTACCATGTAAACGGCGACCTTTATCGGGATGAAATTAAAGTATCCAAATGTTATATTTTCTCAAGTTTTCGCGACTTGTATACATAATAAAACTATGTTTTAACGGTTTTAAGCGCGGTAATTTGTTTGATTTTTAGTATTCCTCCGTTTCGGCCGCTTTTCTTTCTTGATCACGGCAACTGAAAAGCGGCCGAAACGTAACCATTATTTTATAGATTTCTTAATAACTATACTTATTGGTATAGTGATTCAGAAATTCAGCCGTCACCGAGTTAGGCAGTGATTAGTTAATAATTGCCCTTGTATTTACTTAAGACTCATAAAATAGGATTTATATACTTGACTAGGTGCCGGCAGACGTTTTGTCCTAAAAAAAATATTTGAAAATAATGCAGCAACACATACACAACGATAATTTCATCTTAATCCTGGTACCCGATTGCAGTAGACCATTGGACCAGTTGGAAATCTAAAATGTTACAATGTATTGCTAACTCAAGGTTATAACTGAGGCTATGACAGATCCATGTGCGTGTCGCGAAGTGCGAAAAGGTTAATACATTACTGAACGGAAAGGGTAGCGGGGGTGAGAGAGCGCGACGAGGAATTAGTTTAGTTCAAAAATGTTGTAAAGTTGTAAAAAGAGACAAAAACAAGATGGCGAAACGGACGAATGTGTAGGTAAGCCGTGCAGCCGAATTTGGGTAAGTGATTTGTGAATTACCTACTGAATCATGTGAATTTCTATTGTCAGACTCGGTGGTTGGGGAATGACTGCAGGGGAGGTAAAGAGAGGTCATTCAAAGGGACTTATTAATATAAGTCATAAAAGAAGAATGATTCAAAGATCATTCTTATATTGTGTGCTAAATTATACCTATGATGGGAACAGTCAAGTTCCACATTGGTTATTCATAAAGAAATGAGTTCGTGGATACATTGATAAACATATCTTGTGTATGTATTTATTGATATATCCATACAAAATTACACTCGCACTCTACATAAACTCATCATTATATCTTATACTAGCTGTCCCGGCAGACGTCGTCCGCCCGGTAAAAAAAAATTAGGGGTGGACTACCCCTAACATTTAGGGGGATGAAAAATGGATGTTGGCCGATTCTCATAGATACCAGATAAGCACAAAAAATTTCATCAAAATCGGTCAAGCCGTTTCGGAGGAGTATGGCAACGAAAACTGTGACACGAGAATTTTATATATTAGATTTATTTATATTGAATCTGGGCAATGAAGGATACATCGTAAGGACAAAATAATCACTTTACGACATGCACGCGCCAAAATCTCTCAATACAAAAACAGAAAACCTTCGGAGATGCATGTTTAGGTGTTCCATAGTCTCACAGCACGTACACACGTAACAGTTAAGATTCCTGCATATATAGTCTTAAGTTTATTATTAAACTAATAAAGCAATAATTACATAGAGAGTACAACACACGTCATCTTTTGTGACCATTTCTCTCGCCAGAGGCCCTTCGAGTTTTTAACTTGCATAGCATGTACCTATGTATGTAGTATGTAAGTTCGGGTGGAATCTTGCAAGTTAAATTTGACCAACTTCCCGATAAGAACTACTGTACTAAACAAGATACTCGTATGTTTATATCACGTGAAAATGCAATAATATGCTCCATGGAGTTGATCTGTTGATGGAGTCGGAAGGTGGCCATAGGAACTCCTGTACTAAACAAGATAGACCCGTGTTTGGGCTCGTTTTACTTGTCTTGGCTAGCACTTTGCTGCTGCATGATATACAGGATCTCAAAAGCTTGTATTTAAAAACCTTTTTAAAAAACAAGTTACTTTCTAGGCGCGGGAAACGCATTTCGTACACTACCGGGTCCTTTACTGGGATCAGGTCAAAGAAATGAGCGTTATCTATTGAAGATAGCGCAGATAACAGCAAACAGCTCAAATGCCACTGTTTCCGCCGCCGAAAGGCCTTATTGAACTGTAGAACATTACATTATTCCATTAAATTCTTCTATTGGTGGTTTCTGGGAAAGTGGTGTAAGCGTATGCTCACTTAGCTCACTGCAACACATAGATCCCGGGTTTGATTCGTAACATGATAGATTTCGAAGGCGTAGGGTAATTTAATTAAAAATAGCAATGACTACTTTTCGATTGGCAAGCTTATTAATATTATAAATGCGAAAGTAAGTCTGTCTGTCTTATGTCTGTCCGTCTGTCTTTTCCGTTTTCACGGACAAACTACTGGACCGATTTGGTTGAAATTCGCTATACATTTAACTTTAGTACCGAGGGTGGACATGGGAAAGTTTTCATCCCGGATAATGGAATAAATTTGTAGATAAATTTATGAAAAGTTTATCCCGATTTGGTCATTTTGGTGTAGGTACTTTTCATCCCGTAGATGGGATAATTTGCCATATAAAATGAGGTGAATCTTCCGGGGCAAATAGCAATAAATTCAATACAATTTAATCTGTGTTGTAAACTTCTTTAAACAAGAGGCACGCATTAGAGGTTGACCCGCGGCGCAGTCGCGGGGTAAACTCTAGTTCAATATAATTTGAAAAATTATGTCCCATCTGCTGATCAGATGGGGGAAGGTCGATTTTCACCCTCTCTTAGACTATTACAAGGTCTATGCGGCTACGACATTCTGTAAGTTGGCATTCCCTTATTGTCGGTATCATGGAGGCCTTGGTGGTGCATCAGAGCAATTAACCTCGAGTGTGCGTCGCAATTAATTAGGGCGGAATGCGTGGCGACTGCCGATGACCAGTCTGGCCATAAACAAAGACCCCAACTAATTCCATTAGGCCCCCGGCTATCCCTGCCATAAATCTCGGCGCGGAGCCCATTATTCGTTGGCCGGACCCCGGGCCCCGCCGGTCCCGCCCAACAGTCGCCGCCCTTGTACGTTTTCAAAACGAGAAATCCCGCTATGGGTGCCTACAACAGCATTATTCAACTTTATTCACAGTGTTAATAGTATATATTGTGAATAACGTAAGTAAGTTTAGCAGCAAAATAGAAGATGTTTAAATAGAAGTGTTATATACCTATAGATAAGTAGAACGTATAATACTTAGATAAATAAGTGTAAAAATTAAAACACACATATAATACATAGGTCTTAAATTAATAAAGATAATGGGCCTTACTTATAATAATCTCGTTAAGAAAGGTTTAGCCATCTCTTAAATAAGAGACTCCTAAGCCCCTAATCAATGGCTGTTTCAAATAAAATTTGCCATCTTGCCTCTTAGCATTCACTTAAACTACCTTTCGATGTTGGGTATTTTGACAGTTATTTATGAGTTACTTTACCACCACCTCTTAACCTTAAGAGGAGTTTATGGGTAAGATTTTTGTTAATCAGTTGCTGAGCAGTTTCTTGAAATTTAACAAACAATTATAAGTAAGGCCAAATATGTATTGGAATATACTTTTGGCATTCAAAAAAGAAAGAAAAAGAAAATATAAAAAATATTACCCCATTTATCATCACGTGTAGTGTAGAATAGATTAAAAAACAAAACATGAAACAGTTTTCTGTTTCGGCGTCTGTCTTGAAATATGTCGGAGGATTGGATAAAAAACCATCACTACATAGTATAAAACAAAGTCGCCTTTTCTGTCCCTATATCCCTATGTGCGCTTAAATCTTGAAAACTACCCAACGAATTTTGATGTGGTTTTTTCCAATAGATAGAGTGATTCAAGAGGAAGGTTTATATGTATAATACATGCATTTTCAGTAGTGTATTTAATTTTGTATCAGCATTGCACCCGTGCGAAGCCGGGGCGGGTCGCTAGTTATTCTATAATTTCATTTTACTTTTATATAGGTACCTCTAATATATATTTAGCTTAGAGCATAGAACTATTGTAAAAAATATATGAACTGTACAATTTCGAAACATAGCAACTGACAATGTTTTTATTTAAATCAATGTTTGTACATCCTTGTCTCGCTAGGCATTTGTAGAAAGTATTGCACTCCGTAAAACATGTAATAAAAACTATTGTTTTTATCATTTTTTTATTGCAGGAGTTCAGCAGACAGGCTCACTTGATGGAAAGTGGTTACCATCGCCTGTGGACATTTGCAACACTACTCAAGGTTGTTACAGCGGCATACTTTAGACCAAAGGTGGTAGCCATCCAGTCTGGCAAATGCCCTACCACATGGCTGTGGGTTCTTTTGTCGCTTTTCACGATAGGCCACCCGGCCGTAGGAAATTGTATTCTTTCTCCGTCCCTGCACGGATAAACTATACAAATGTGGCTTCATTTTGTTAGGGTGGTGATTTGTAATGGGGTTCTTTGGAGATTGGGGTTGTTTGGCTGTAAAACGCAGCTTTACGACTAATGGTTTAATTTTGGACGTGTTGCCTGGACATTAAGCAAATCGACTCCCATAGATAAATTCATTTACAATTGTAATAACAGACATTTCCTAATAATTTTATTAAATCATTATATTAATTCGTGAAGCAAAAACTTTGTACCCCTTTTAACGGAAATTGCGCGCGCGGAGGAGTATGAAATTTCGCATACTTTTAGTTTATATAGATAAGGAGTGCAAAATGCTAATATTTTTTGTAATTATGCATAAAAAATATATTATTTTAATAAAAAAAACATTTTTTTTTAGTTTATTGTTAAAGTCAAATTACCAGTGTAGGTAGGTAGCCTTGGCGAAATCTGTGATTACAGAAGACTTTATGTCTTTGGCAATAGAACCTTAATTATGTTCAAACTTATAATTTAAATGAATTATGGTCGAATTTCGACCACCGGGCGAACTAGTAGTTGTAAAATGGCATATTCATGACATTTTATGTGTTGTGATGTAAAATTTCTTGTATTTATTTGCTAGGTTTTGAACTTGCACAGCTGAGATATCGATTTGAAATTGTAAAAAGATTTGTAAAGGCTTAGAAAAGAAATTTTTCGCCAACTAATTCTGTTGGCATTAAAAAAGAAATTTTAAAATCTTTAGTTGATTTTCCTGAGCTTTTTTAACGACTACCAAAAGAAGGAAGTTTTCAATTCGTAAAATGTGTTACGCGACTACTTCGTCAAATGTGAAGCGGTGTTCCCATGTCACCAAGTCAGGGTCTCAGGTGGCAAAATATGCTACACCGCAAAATTACTTTGGTCAAACATTTTGAGAAACGCATAGATCACTCACACATTAATGTAGTAAATCTTTAACGCTATAAATAATACGCATTTGGTCACAAACACTAACACAGGTGAAGCAGAAGAGGAAGAAAATACAAAAGATACAAGGTCTGACACTATTCACCTACTTAGTGAAGCATTGCAAGAGCAAACGTAATTGCAGTTTAAAACTTACACATTCACAGGGTACCAGGAAATACCAGGAAACATGATTAATACGTGTATCTCTACATCATATCTAAAGTAGGTGTAAAATGATTTTGAAGTCGAAAGTGAAACCCATCCAAGCTTGAAGAATATTTTGCACATTTTGGCGGAATCAGTAGATCTACTTACCTATTATCAGACAAATAGAAAAAAAAATTACATATTGTAGATGTAATTCTTGCCAATATGGCCTTGGGAATGACTCTGTTGTCAAGTAATTTTGTAAAATCTTCTCTTATGTAACTATCATAAGAAACATATATGAATTTAAATTGTGTATTGTTTATAATTTTACTAAATTTATGGTTATATATATGGTTATAATAACTATAAAATTGAAAAATTAGTAATAATAATTTATATATTAATTATTGAAATAAATATATAATCATAAGTATATATCAAAAAATTGTACGCCAAACCGGCAAATAATAACACACTAAAATAATAACACTTACTTGTACTTAATACTATGTTTAAGTAATATGATTTAACGAAATTTGCTTAGTTCAGCAGACAGGCAGACGGCCCACTGGATGGAAAGCGGTTGCCGTCGCCGATGGACATTTGCAACACCAAAGGTGCTACCATGTGCTGCCGCTCTCTAAAGGCAGACTGGAACCTGGCCACTAATGCCAGAACAGAGCTCAAGGTTGTTAGTGTGATATACTCCAGACTAGGGGTGTAAGCCATCCGGTCGGATAAGTGCCCTATCACCCGGCTGTGGGTTGTTTCGTCGCCTCTTACGACTGGCCGCCCGGCCGCAAGATATTGTATTCTTTCTCCGTTCCTGCACAGATTAAACACCAAACCAATGGTGAAGTATTTCAATCTCACTAATACATTATAATATATAAACTCAATAATCTGTTGGAGGTGAGTTTTACCATTCATTTATACAAGAGCAAAAGTACGAAAGGCTAAGACGCATGAGCAGATTTTGAAAGTACAATTTTTAGAATTTTTATTTCTATCTGTTAGAGCTTTGAGTACTTGAAAACTACAGAACAGATTTAAATGATACTCGACATAGAGCTAGCTCGTATCTCGGGTCAACACTTATAATAATTTTGACGTCGTTTCCATGGGATAGACGACATTCATCATGGCAATAGTAATGATAAGTAACTACCTAAGTAATCTAGTAAAAAACACTACTAAACACAAACAATTTCAGCATTAAATTCAGTAAAACCTTCGGAAAGTTAGTAGGCAGTCAGATGAGAGGGCTAAGGGCCGCCACACGCGGCATGGCGGCTTAATTTATGGGCACTGCATTTTCAATTAGGCTGGGCGGGGCTGAGGGCGGGGCCCGAGAGGCCGGAGGGTGGGGGATGTGGCGGCTCGCGGCGCCTCCTCTCCCTAGTACACCCGCTACCTTCGCCGCAGGCACACGTGTGCCACCTATCGCCTTATCCGAGTGCCGTGTTGTGACTTTGTGATAAGTTAATTGCTGATAAACACAGTTGTTTGCGTGTGTGTTTGTTGCCGGAAACAGCGTCGCTATTCAAGTAAGTCACAAGTGAATTATTACTGCGTTTTACTTTCGCGGTTACATGGTATAACCCTAACCATTGACATACCTAGATGTATACTTTTAAATCAATAATTCCACAGGCTTACACATACATACCTATAGAGTTCATTGACATTTTAGTTTCTACCAAATTCTTTCTGTAATAAGTGTTACTGCTTTGTGTATTTTAAATATATGTCTGCACTATTCGTTTTATAATATAGCCTATATATCTTCCAATAAAGCCTTCGTAAGTTTAAGATATAATTCAAATGAGGTGGCAGTTGGAAAAATCGAATTTCTGTGAGCTGTTGAGATTTTCAAAACACAATTCTACAATTTAAAAATTCAATATTGTTCACTTTTAAATAATATTAGTAACTGTGCATTTTTGAAAATAAATCCTTTTTGACCCTTTTCTAATTTCCTGTTCAAACTTGAATGAGTTTATTTTTTGATATAAAGGGCATAGGAGGGACATAATTATTCTTAAAATTCAAAAGTTTATAGTTAAAAACTACTGCTTCCTACTTTATGTACCCTTGTATGAACTCTTTAATTTTAGTAGTCGTGTGGAGTGATCGACTAATTTGTAGCTGGTTCTCTAACTCCTAAACAATTAGGTTCATATTTTCAATGAAGTTTACTGGAGACTGCATTTTACAGAAATATAGTTTGTACTTGTTGTTCTGGCGAACTTGTCCGCAATTTAAGTTCATTTAATCAAAATTTTACGGTAGCTATTATTATATTTTGAATATGTGGCAATGATGTTGGTTTGTATTATTTAATAGAAACTACTTATGTATTAAAATCGTAATACTAAATTCTGTAAAATAGGTAATACTGTTTTTATAAAGCTGGTCAATGGTTTTAGCGTGATGGATTGAATATTCAACTTTAGAAAATTTTCCTCTTATAAAAGGACAATTGGGTTATGTTAGTGGTGAGAACTAAGAAACACATTGGTCAGAAACACACCGCTCGAGCAATTCTTCTGATGACATGTAAGCAATTGATTGTGACGGTAACCGATGTGTGAACCCCACCAATCCGCCTTGGACAATCATGGCGGGTGTACAACAATAGGTACCTATACTATAATAAACTAATTTAAGTATCCCTAAAAAACTGGGAAGTTCCGAATCTAACGTTAGGGCAACTATGGGTTGAAATAATTATAATATAATAACTCACCAAAGACTTTCGGTACTGCGCATCGTTTATTGCTAATTTGGTTTGGTGGCGAATTTCCATATCAATTTTAACATTCTATGTAAATGAGTCTTTAATCTAAATCTCATATATATGTATCTATCAGATATCTAAGATGCGATTCAAATGTAGTTTTAGTTCTATATACAATTCTGATTATTTTGTTTTCATAATAAAACAGGTTTATAAATTTTTTTCTTGGAAATCAATGTCTAATATAAGAAATAAATGTTCAAATGACAACGATGATAAAATCTATCCACCTCTTAACTAACTCACCAATGCTTGCATTATGTATTTATTGCTAAATTTGCGTATCGCTAACTGCTCTATGAATAATATTATGTACAGAAAATGAACGAATTTGCTTGCTTTCTGGCAAACCTATTCATCTTTAGTCCAGATCAGTGAAATATAAACAAAACTAATGCATTCGGGATTCGCGTAAAAACTACTGGGCCAATTTCGATACAGTTTTCGCTGAGAGAGCTGATTCTTAAACATAAACTCTGCACCACTTTTTACCCTGGGAAACCCACGGGAATTTTCTGGGAATTATTCAAAAAGGCCAGCTATAAAAAAACGAATTCCAATGTGATTTTTGTATCCTGGAAATCCCGTGGGAATTTTCTCGGGAGCGGTATAAAGTTCAGATGCATAAAAATTAGCTTATTCCGACAGAGTTTCTACAAAAAACAAAAGCTTACATTCTTTATTAAAATGCTGTGATACTTTGTGTCCCTGGAATCCCGCGGGAATTTCCAGTCAAGCGTGGACAAAGTCGCGGGCATATACTAGTCGGATATTAAAATCGTCAAAAACCATAATTTTACAAATTAATAAAGGGCAGTGCTCTTTTGTCGTCGGGCAAGTTAGGCCTACGGTTGCAGGCAATAGGCGTTTTTGAAACAATTGTGACCTCTTATCGGGATTCTGTAGCTAATTTGACGAGAACAGAAATTCTATGACTGCATCCTCTCTATCCCTCAATCTATTATTATATCTGTTGATAGACCAAAGTTCTATAACTTTATCACTTAAATTGAAGTAATCAATTGCAAGACCCTTATGTGTATTTACCAAAACGATCTTCTAGTTTCACTACTCCATCTGAGTTAGTATTAGTGAGGAGTGCGAAGTACTTCTCCCTTCTGTAACCGCCACGTCTAGGAGTCATGTATTTCTTGAGATATTAATATTCATTCCTTCATTTCGTTATATTGCGACGATGGTGACCAGTTGGTTCTGGCACTCACCGGCCGCTGCCGCGGCACGTTTTAATGTCTAACCTAAGTCACCGTTCTAGTCCACTAGTCGCGACTTTCTACTAAAGCTTACAAGCCAAGCAAGTGTCATGGCAGCGGTCAGATAGTGTCACAACCGTTTTGTAAACATCATTCAAAACTTGTTTATTAAACTCAAAAACAGTTTTTATGTTTATATATTAAGTGTACCGAAGTGTATTCCTAAACATTAACTAGTGGCTATATATAAGGCGTATGTTACCCCTAAACTCAAATTACCCTTAATCTCATACCAATATGTGTCAAAACGCAGCCGATCCACTTTTCAAATTCATTATTATTACTTACAAATATTTTACATTACAACGCCGGCTGTATTATGGCGTCGTATGAATCAGTTAAAGTAACGGACACGCGAGCGGCTAATTGAAAAAACTAACTTATTTATGACAAACAAACAATTGCGGCAAGTCACGTTACGCGGTTAACACAAAGCGGCATGCGACTGGACCCGCGGGTTGCGAGGCTAGGCTCATATTAAGGCTTCCACACACGGAACGATTCGTCGTTTCAGGCCGATTGCAACATAAACCTCCAGCCAGGTGGTAAGGCATTTGCCCGACTGGATGGCTACCACCCTGGTCTAAAGTAAGTCGCTATAAAAACCTTGAGTTGCGTTCCGGCATTAATGACCAGGCTCCAGTCTCCCTTAAGAGAGCAGCAGCGCATTTCTAGCACCTTTGGTGTTGGTAACCCCTTTCCATCAAGTGGAACGTCTGTCTGTCTGCTGAACTCCTGCAATAAAAAAAACCAATACAGTCATCATAGGTCGAAGGTGTGTGGCTTGATTTGATCATTCTTATATAGTTGCGCCGGTCTTTTGGGTGGAATGTTAATTCGTTTAAAATATTTACATGGAAGTAAAAAATGAAAACTTTATTTGAATAAATAGCGACGTAAGTACATTCTTTATACATTATACACAGAGCATAAATTGAGAATTTGTACACAGCATTTTCAGCAAACAAATTTGCACTCAGCATATTGCTGTGCCGGAATTATATCCGACACAACGCTTATTTTCAGTGGAAACCTTCCTATTGGCGTAAGACCAAAACGACCCAATTTTGTTAACTAAATTGTAAATAATTCTACTTATGTAATACAAATACATAAATTTTAATAAAATAAATAAGTTACTTAAAAATTAAAATAAATACTAGTGTAACAACTTGTTTCAAATCATTTATTCCAGTATGAGTATTAACTTCGCTTTAATAGCCATTTCTTAACCCGCACTTTTCTAGGGTTTGTTATCTTCCGTAGCCGGATTAAACTTACCGCTATTTAGGCAATGAACAGAAGTTATCCAACCAAAGAGGGCACGTCTTCTTTCGCGTACGGATGGTTGTAAATGACCAATCGCAACGGCCAATCGTTTCGTGAATTGAGTGGACAATCTTATCGATGAATCGTTAAGTATATTGGGGCCTTTAGCTAAAGGTCCGACTTGTTATGAACATCCAGTTGCCGCAATCGCTGTCTGCCAGTTGTAAATTGGCCTTTGTATACAATGGACGACAACGTCGTTCTCATTGCAATGTGGCATTTAAATACGAGGCAGAAGAAAATCCATCCAATCATTGCCGAAGGAATGAAGTCGGAAAATTTCAAACGGTTATAAGCGAATTGAAAAGTAATTCTGCCACAGCAATCTCATGTCTTCCACAAGAGAAATCAAAATGTCAATATTAACTTTATCCTGCATACACGCCGGCGAAACTGCTAGCGAAAGCACGGGGGGAACGTGCTAGGAGTGTACGGCGCTATACAAAGCAAACAGTACCTATGCCCATATTATATCCGATTGTTGACCATAGGGAGATAATTGGTGACCTATTGTTCGCGCTATTTCTTCGTTCACGCCGCTGTAAGTCTTTATGAAACCTTCTGTCCTCTGTTTGTATGCCATGCAATTTCTTAGAAGCCATTAAACCCTCATTTAAGGACTTGAAGAATCAGTGCGTGGAATGTTTCCTTGTCTAACCAGTGGTGTTCTGACTGCGAACGAAGCGTCATCTAATGCACTTTCGAAGCGAGTATTTCATAACGATGAACTTTCTGCGATTTATTTGATAACGTTTTCTGCCCTACGGTTTGGTTTTGTTGTATTCGGCTATACTTCTAAGATTACGTGTGTGTACTTCTAGTGAACCTTGTGATAAATTCCAACGGCATTTTCGAATTTGCACCCCAAAACACGTAGCTAACAATATTTTTCAGATCTCGACTTCTGGCTGCTTTATTAAACAAGCAGTTAAAAACTTTGTTTAAATACATATATTATGAAGTATTACAAGGTCACGAGTTTGTTTTGAATATTAATTCAACCGTTTTTATTCAAACTGTTTATGAATAATTTTTGAAAATCATATAGTTAGTACCTAATTAAGAGAAGTAGTCATCGCTCCGGAACATTTTGGAACAACAAGAAATATGTAATTTCAAAATTATACATGTTGTGTATGATGTATGTATGTACATATGTAATTGTCTGTTCATACATTGTCTTTCCTTAGAAGATAATTTTGGTTCGCATATACGCTTTCGCAACAAATTACTTTATTTAATGATATTGAAATATCTTAGTCAACTTAAGAATATTTAGAAAGAAAGAATTATTTTATTTAGGACAAATAAACATTTTAACAACACTGAGATTTAATTTTTGAAGTTAAAGAAGAATATATACATTAAAATAAAATTCAAATTAACGGTCAAAGTAAGCTTTCAACAACGAAAATAACCTTCTTAATCTGACATTAAAGGGTTGACTTTACCTTTCAATTTGGTTGAATCAAGCAAAGTGTTTCATATAAATATTAATATCTTTTAATATTGTGATCTATAATAATATAAAATTCTAAACATGGCCTGTCTGTAAATTAAATCTAATAAAAATAACAACTGGAATAGACTATATATCACCACGACTATACTAAGTATAAGGATTTTTGTCTTATTTTATGTTAGTCTCCTAAGTTTTCACGACTAGTATATATAATAAAACTCCTATAGAGTAAACAATAACCATAAAAAAATGAACAAAATTGGTGATAGGCTAACTAATGACTTTAACACTGCTCATTGACACCTGACATTTGTCCTACTGAAAAATGGCCGAAACGTCAGAATAAAAATCAAACAAAATACCCCGCTTAAAACCGTTAATAACGCTTATGTCCTATTTTTCATGCCTTTCATCCAGATTGATTTAATTGGTTGATCCGTGTAATAGGTGTCGGCACGAGTACAGGTATACCTAATACACACCGAGCGCAGGAAATCACTTCATTCTAATAAAAAAGTCAATTAAGTAACACAGTCAGAAAGGTTGTTGTCCTAATTATATGTTTTGTGTTAATTATGTGCCTAAATACCATTTGCGAGTTCACTTAGTATTAATATTATAAAGAGGTAATGTTTGTGAGTTTGGATATTCGGGTTAATCTCTGTCACTACTGGTTCGATTTTGACAACTCTTTCACCAGTAGAAAGCTACATTGATACCGAGTGACGGGCTATATTTTTGATCAATAAATCAACGAACTAAGAAAGTTTCACGCTCAACGAAGTGCGCACGAGAACGCCTGCCGAATGTGTCACAGCAGTAACGCTTCACGCAAGAATTGCGCATACGCTCATTGGAGGCCACAAATCTGGCATAACTCAAGTCGTTGTCAGCTATGGATGATTTGATTAATAAACTTGCCGGAAAAAAGGCGAGATAAGTGTGTCTTTGGTCTATATTGTTTGTCTAACTTAGCTTCTAGTAGTATTAAGTAATAACTTATAATCAATATATAATTATTTCAACTCAATTCGAGAATGTTTGTTTCTTTTATAAAAAAAAAACTTTTGGGCCCTCCAACACATTTTGATGATACAGGGCCCGTCTTAGACAAGCTACGACAATGCTTACAGACAACCTTAAGAAAAATTAGAAAAGTTTGTGAATCATTTGGTTTTGCAATATAACTAAGATATATCTAATATATAAAATTCTCGTGTCACAGTTTTCGTTGCCATACTCCTCCGAAACGGCTTGACCGATTTTGATGAAATTTTTTGTGCTTATCCGGTATCTATGAGAATCGGCCAACATCTATTTTTCACCCCCCTAAATGTTAGGGGTAGTCCACCCCTAAATTTTTATTTTATTTTTTAGACAAAATTTTTAATTTCTATTTTTTTATGATACAGCATTAAAAGATACATACAACCCTAAATTTTCAATCCTCTACGATCAACCCCTATTTTTTACCGGGCAGGACGACGTCTGCCGGGACAGCTAGTATTTGTATATATATCTTAGATTTTGAAAAAAATGACACCAAAAATGTAATAACAAGCTCCTGCACCGCCGCGCCCATATAGAAAAACCTGGCCCTAAAACAATGGACGTTCGTCATAGAAAGTTGAGGCTGATAACGTCATTGGCAAGGAATGTTTGCGTGAATTATGGCTTTGCCGTGCTTTGGGGAATGTGGTGTGCGGAGACAATGGGCGCCGGCGCCGCTGCTGGCGGGGGGCGCCCCACTGGCGCCGCGGCCGGCGCCCGAGCCACTCCAATACTCCCTTTCAAACGGTAGCCACAATGTCGTCCACGATAGGACAGATGACACATGCTGCATGAATTCCTAAATTATTTTCGTATAAAAGAGCGGCCCTAAAATTTGTGAATTTGAATCAAAACCACCCTGACATTCCACCATTCAATCAACAAAAAATCATCAAAATCGGCCACAAAGGAAATGAAAATGATTGTTTCTTTTTTTAAGTGAATTGAAACAAATAAAGAAACATGTTTGTATAATTCGACATTCAACTGATAAGAAAGTCATGAGGCAGAACAACCTTGCAAGCTGCTATCAGTCGACTGGGTGTCGTACCTGGAACCCTTTCGCCGGTATTCGCCGCGCAACGAGAACCCCGGCGCCAGCGCTTCCGGCCTCGTCAGGTACAGCAACCGCAACCCATTGCAATTTGAAACGTATCTCAAGGCCACACGGTTGAATTTGACCTACTGTGTGTTAGTATTATATTCCCACAAACATATCATTACTAATTCCATAACTTTATTTGCAATACTTATGCGTTTGATATGGTGACACGGCACACTTAGAAAAACTTTTCCTTCCCAAAATCTATATCACTAAAGATGAATTGTAGATATGTATGTATGCACATTACTCGAGAACGACTTTAGGGATTCTGATGAAATTTTTAGTGTGTGTTTGATGGCTTAGATTTACAATGTATTTTATCTAGTTCACTGGTGAATTTGAAAACTAAACTATTTCATCGAAACTAGTCATATCTCAGAAACTACCAACCAACAGAGACACAGGTTTCAGTAGATTCTGACAAATATGTTATAGTAAGTACATATTATAAAAATAATTAATTGTCCTCACTGACTGACTTGACCAATTTTGCACCGCTAGTTACTGATAATAATAAAATCGCGTCACAATCACCAGAAAAAGCCTCAAGAAACTGTAATTTAATAGATATATAAATTAATTATTCTTACTGGAGATAATTTCTCACATGTTGATTGATTGCAACTCATCAACTATTATTTACATATGCAATACACCCCAACTCTATAAGGAGGCTGTCATCAACAACAGTCATCGCCATATGCGTGAAACGGCCTGTAACTATAATATTGTCGCAGGTGTGGCCCCAGCATTGTTTGTTGGTTCGAATGGCAAGAATTTAAGGGTTCTATGTTCCGGATGCCGATCTCACCCAAAAGAGGTTATCGGACCCCTGATGGAGAGATTGCTGATAGTGAGTGCTAATTGTGATTTGGTCCAAATTAATGGTTCCCATTTTAATGGTTTTGGGATTCAAAATTCGTGTAGTATTCAGGAAGTCCCTTCACTTATCTTTGTGCAATTTACAGAGCTATTCGGAAATGCTTTTGTTTTTAATGCAAAACAACAGCAGCTTCTATCTTAAACGGACTTTCCGTTATTTACTACGGTCTGAGTGTTTGGGATCGGCTCGAAACCGGACCGTTATACATTATCCATAACGCAAGCTTATATACCCTCTCCAAAGATTATTTTACTTTAGATAGGTTGATAATTGATTAATTCGTGATGCATTAAGGCTGGTGTGCACCGACTTTTAACCGATGGTTAAAATAAAATAATCGCCAAAAATGTGTGGAAAAACAGTGATTATTTTTAGTTAACCGTTGGTTAAAAGTCGGTGCACACCAGCTTAAAGCATTACCAACTCGATTTAATATAAATATCGAGTTTCATTGTTAATAAATTGTAATCGATTCGAGACGCATGTCGTTTGATAAAAATACTGTGTTGCGTAAGTAAGTATAACACATAAGTACGTGTAATTAGTATAACCATATGTTTATACGAAAAAGTGAAATAGAAGCAAAAGTATGATTACTACAAGCTTTTATTTAACTTGCAATTAATGTATTATATGTACCTATGTATGTAAGTTCGGATGGAATCTTGCAACTTAAATTTGACCAAGTTCCCGGTTTTTGATTGAGCTGAAATTATTCACGCATATTTATATGGCGTGACAATGCAATAATATGGAGCTGATCTGATGATTAAGTCGGTGGCCACAGGAACTCCTGTACTAAACAGAATAGGCCGTGTTTGGGCTCATTTTACTTGTCTTGGTTAACACTCTGCTCCTACGTGATATCCAGGATCTCAAAAGCTTGTATTTAAAAACCAAGTTATTTATCAAAAATAAAAATGCCGTCTTTATTGTTTAAATTTATATATGAAACAATAGTTTATGTATTTATTAGTTTCTATAAGTACATTGATAAGTCATCTAGGAGCAATAATGGACAATTAATAAAATAAAATAAAAATTGCCTCAAGTCTCAACACCCATTACGCCCATTGCATCTATGCATCTACTTGCGTCGTTTTGTTCATACCCAAATTTGTCACGGGTGTAACCGTAAAGCACCGCTAGTATAAGTATGTATATAAAAATATGCGACTAATCTGTTTGTTCTCCATATAATTGCAAGGGCGACAATGATGGGCCTGGCGCCCATCAAGGGATTACCCCTCACCTGACACCAGCTTTTTTGCCGCCAAAAAAAAACTGTTACTCGACGACGTCAAATTCTGCACTTAGCTGTCGGCTCCGGCGGCCTAAGGGTTCACTACGCCGATCGCCACGTCTTGATACTTTACGCTTCGTTTAAACCGATTTTTAACAGTTCATTTGTATTTCATTTCAACTTGGATGAATCAACCAAAGTAGTCCCTGTTGTCCAAAGTTGAATATTTTTTTGGATTTCAGTGTTTTGTTTGTTTGCCGTTTCTTTCTTCTCGCGGTGGCTGTTTTATGTACGACTAGCTGCGCCCGCTACTTCACGCGCGTGGTGATGGAAAATCATTATATTTTGGATAATTCACATTATGTCTTTATAAATTATTATTATAACCTAAGGTTATTCTGATTGTAAGCTATATTAATTTAATTTTTATCAAAATCCATTCAGTAGTTTTTGCGTGAAAGAGTAACAAACGTACATCAATATATTCTTACAAACTTTCGCTTTGATAATATTTATAGGATATAGGATATTGTTACATATCTAGGCCGTTTCATGCAGATATACCGATTGGCTTAGTGCGTTATTAGAGATCCGACATTATTGATGTCATTGAATATTGACAGATAACGTATGTAAGTTCAATAATATCGTTATGGTACTTTTTAACGTTTTAAATAAGACGCATGGGCTACAGTCTAAATCTGTAAAATCATCACAGATAAAGCACACTATCGCCTTTACTTTATTTATAATAAATAACAAAGGTCTATGGGGTCGTTACAAGATCCAATATATAAGGACTTCTTCCTATACCCAGCCACTAAAAATAATGATTTATTTCAAAATGGAATCTTATGAATTATCTACAGAAAAGTCATGCGTCTACTTTCCTTCCAAAGTAATATTTCCACGGTTAAAGCGGCGTAACAAACTCCATGGCAGCAAATCATTGCTTAATAATGGTTACACATATACATTCGTGCTCTTTTTAACATATTTTGAACGAATCCAACGTTATCAAGTAATTTGTATGTATAATTCAGTAATTATACATACAATAATACAGTAGCTATACGAACCGCCAAGCTCTTTTAATAAAGAGCTTGGTGGTACCAAATCATTAAAACAGTATATTATGATAAAGATTATACCGCAACTTGGTATTTTATCCTTTTTGTTTGATTTGCGTGATGATTCACTGAGCATGCCTGGCAGCTTAATGATACTATATTCAAATACAGTGGAAACTCCAGGTAAAGTCAATCGATTTAATGACAAACTTCTTTAATAGTCGAAATCACATGGCTTTGGTTGGTTGAGCTTGTCTTCCATACAATGATATACTCTATATAGCATTACAGCGATTCTCAGTATCGACAATTAAGTAATAAAAACCACCATATTAGTTGCCAAAAAGTAAAAGCTGCGCAGCTGTGTACGTTCTATCACTTTATTATCCTAATCCGTAAGAAACTCGACGGTTGGCATCATGCATAACGATTTTTTTTTTATAAATGTCGTTAATTCAAAGTACTTCCTTTATCACCAAGATGCCTCAATATCGCAAGATATGAATAAAATGAGTAAAAAATATTACTGCCTGCAGTAAAAAACGAAGGACAAAAATAACAAACTTCTCTGCATTTAACGACAACGTTCTATAACGCCATTACATGGACAGTCCCTTCGGTGTCGTTATATAGAGTTTAGTCTGTATATTATCTATTCTACTGTCTGACGTACAAACATACAGTTATTAGCTTTTCAACTATTATCAACTTAATACATATAATAAACTCTCTTGTCTCTAACTTTGCTGTATATTTAATTATAATAGCCTCTGAAACAAAACTCTTGAAGACTACAGATTCTTTGTTTACCTTCGATCTTTAAAGTCCCTAAACCAAATTTTATTAAAATCAGAAATGATTCTTATATTTGTTAATAAGGAGTTAAATATTAATGTTATAAATTTGTTTTTTTTTGTTTTAAGCATTAAGACTGTTATCAAATTATTAGTAATAGATACGTAATAATCTTTTGATGTTATTCAGAGATTATTTATTAATTTTTACATACATTTAGATAAACTATCTAGATCTAGATTCGGCAAACATTTATGTTGTTAGCTAAATTTTTGTTCTATCTTTTTGTTATTTTACAGCTGCCAGTTCAGAGACACTTTTTGAAATTGCCGTTTTAGTAATAGCGGTCAGTGAGTCGTTACAATGCATTTTAAGATTTCGGTATATGGGATATTGAGTAATAATTTTATCAATAACATATTTATTATCTATTTACATGATAAAAATCGTTTAAATTGTATCACAAAAATTTTGGCGTTACAATCGAGGTTAAATTAGTTTTTTTAACTAATTTTTTGTAATACAATTTTTGACGGTCATATTTAAAATGATTTTTCAAGATTTTACACCTTTGAAAAGTATAAATGCTCTGAGCAAAAATTTTAAAAAATGAGTTACTTGTTAAAAATTGATAAATTAGTTTTATGTAATCGATTTCACAATAATGATATCTACTATCGGCATTATTTACATTGAGTTAGAGCAAGTTGCAGGCTTTTTTAAGAACCTAAAAGAAACCTAAAAACTTACTTTCATTCCATATGAATAAGACCGTACACGTATGCCATGCGATATATTGTCATAAGTAGCAATATGAACTTTGCTATTTAAAAAGGAAAAAACAATATCACAGTGAAACAGGTTTACTCTTCTTTTCTGGGTTAAATGCATTTTCGAAATTTTTAGGTGTTTCAATATGTTTTGGTTATCCTTCAATTTATCTATCTGAAGCATATTATAGATAAAGAGGCAATCCTTAATTACGTTGAAAGCTTTATCACGTTTTTAAAGTCAGCTGTGCAGGGAAATAATATTCCCAACAATCAAGCCCTGTCAGCCGCGGTACATTAAAAAAAGCGTGGCGCCTGCGCATTAGGAGCCGGGATATTTATGGTAATGGGATAGCTATATCCGTCCCTTTCCCACAGGGCGGTCGCGGCATATGTCCGTTCTTTTCGGTGACAATTAGCCGGCTCCGCCTTGTAGACAGCTCAATATCAATGTTTGAGACAGTTGGAGACAATGTGTCAGTTTTTGTTTGGGACCGGTCGCGTTGCGTAAGCGCCGGTGCTGATGGCTCGTGCTGCCCGCGGGGGGTGCTCCGTTGCGGACGCGGACCTAATGGCTGAGGGCAATTTAGTCCTTTATGGCGGTTTTTTTTTATAACTATACCCTGTCCAATCATTTATTTCACATTTAACGATCACATCTACCGAGTTGCACTTTATTTGACAGTAAATTTCATATGTCATAAATGTCATACTTCGTTGTTCTGTGTGAGTCACTTATGTCCGGTTCCTATATGTTACTATTCATTCTTTGACATTACTTGTATGGAGCTTATGCCTAATTGTACCCTATTATAGTAAGGCAAATGTACGGTCGGAAAGATATAAGACGGACAATTAATGCACCGAGTATCGCTGTCGTTATCATATCTAATTTAATCGTTTTGAAATGAAAATGTTTCAATTAAAAGAAAACAACATTTATTTGGATTTATTAAGTCGTTATTTTACTTTCATTTGACTTCCAAGTGTCGAAATGCGGGTTGTATGGGTCAACTATTATGCAACAGTATTCTTAATAAATGCTACAACATATGGGTGAATTAAATTGATTAAAATTTAATCACAAAGGAACTCGATACATACATAACTTCACGCCAGGTCCCTTGCGGGGTAGGCACGAACAACAGAGCGCCACACAGGCTTATTCTTACACACCTCAGATACTCGATGTTTATATAAAATCGATTCGGTATTGTTTTAGAACATTATTACTAATCTTAAACGATCTATTAAATAAAGATGAAGAGTCTGTTTGTTTGTTTGATAGAACGCACAAATCTCAGGAACTAATGGTATCATTTGAATTCTTTCAGTGTTAGTTGGCCCATGTATCGAGGTAGGCTATAGGCTATATATCATCACGCTAAGACCAATAGGAGCGGAGCATCAATGAAGAATGTTTCAAAATCTCGGGGGGGTTAATTTACTTACTTTTTTTTTATTTTTCCATGCAGATGAATTCGCGAACAGAAGCTAGTCGATTTGTACTCGACTTGGCAATAAAAAAAGCCTTTTGAACAAAATATGTTTATATTTTGGGCTCCGCTTTGTATCGCCAAATAAATTGGAGTTATTTATTTTGGTGGCCAATAAATTGTTATGTATGTATCTATTGAATATATTTTATTACTTACTAGCTATGCCGCGAAATCCTCCTGGAGGTTTCTTTTCGCAGAACCCTGAAAAAGTAGTCTTAAGTTACTTAATAGACCAGTGCTAATGCTTGTGAAAATGTTATTAAAAGGAAAAATATAATAGTAGGATTAAACGCATTGGAAAAGCAAGAGAATATAACAAAAAATACAGGAAAAATAATTTATGGGCGATCTGAGGTCGGGAAGTGGAAAGGGGGCCCGTTTTAAGGGTGAAGAACGGTTTATCTCGATTTCCGGCAAAAATGCAAGTCTACAAACTACCGGCCTGGTCATTAATGCCAGAACACAACTCAAGGTTATTATGGCGATATATTTTAATACCCTGCCACCTGGCTGAGGGTAGTTTTGTCGCCTCTTACGACAGGTCGCTCCAACCCAGGAAATTGTATTATTTCTCCGTTCCTACACGGATATATGCTAATATAATAACTAATAATATGTCCGACTTCTGGCTATTAATTAATTAAATTCAAAATCGCACGACGACTGCTAATGTTGCTTTACAGTTAACTTGGTAACATTTAACTTTTTCGAAACGTTATCTCGAATCGAATAGAACATTAAAATTCGCGTTAAGATAAATTTGAATATTTTTAGCTACAAGTCTTCTGTAATGGTGTGCAATAAAGAGTCATCTATCTATTTATCTTGTGTATAATCGAGGCGATTTGCATTTTAAATTGACATAAACTGAACAGCTTCTTCTGTTTTAATGTAACAGTAGTGTTAGAGATTACAAGAAGTCGTTTTATTTTTTTGAAAATAGGTATTTAAAATGAATAATTTTGTATTTGGTTTTTTTACTAAAAGTTTTGGTTTTGTGAATAGCCTGGAAGCGTATGGACAAAACACGGCAGCTGGATGACAACCCATGATAGTCACACTACTGGGATTAAGCTCCCTATTTTTCTTCTGGAATATGAACACTGACTAGGGTTGCCAGATTTTTTTTTCAGCTTATAAGGGGCAAATGTTTAAATAGGCAAAAAAATACGGGAATTTAGTGTTTTACGCGGGACAAATAAAAAACAAAATTACATAGTGAAATTCTTTTTTTTTTGATAAAATGTTCATTGCTACTATTGAAAGTAGTGTGAACATTTTGAAAGTATGTTATCGGACATGTTTTAAAAATTATTAACAATTAAAGTGTATAATTAAACCATAAATTCTCTCAAACTTTCTTAATCTGAGTTTATATGTATGTGAAGTTGCGAACATTGCGTGCGTGAGTATTTTTGTCTCGCGTAGATCGATCGATTTAATAATAAAAAACGAAGCACGGTTCGAATACGGGACAAAGTCAGTCCCGCCGGGACATTTTAAACTAAGCCTAAAATACGGGACGTCCCGGGAAATACGGGACGTCTGGCAACCCTAATACTGACTCAACTATATGAAACTTTTATCCGTGTAGAAACAAAAAAAGAATAAAATTTCTTGCGGCAGGACGGCCAGCCAGGTGGAATTTGCCCGTCCGGATGGCCACAACCTTGAGTTGTGTTCCGGCATTAGTGGCCAGGTTCCAGTCTCCCTTAAGAGAGCACCAGCACATTTATAGCACCTTTAGTGTTGCAAATGTCCATAGGCGATGGTAACTGCTTTCCATCAGGTACGTCGTCTGCCTGCCTTCTGAACTCATGTATAAAATAAAATAAAAACACTTGTCTAACGCAGCTTGGCGGGTTTGACAGATCGAGTATCTCGATGTGTTGGCTTCATCGCGATGTTTTCTTCTTCATCATCAGCACGTCGTAATTGTAACTACATGCTTTTCCGGCCGGGATTCGAACCCGCGTCATATGAAGCCACCGGTATATACAATATCAACCCATAAATGTTTCCCACTGCTGCTCGAGCCTCCTACTATAGAGGGAACGGACAGTATACCCGCCACGCTTGTCCAAGGCGGCTTGGCAGGTTTAACACATCGGTTATCTCGATTTGCAGATTGCATCACGATGTTTTTCTTTTACCGTTGTTAGCACGTGGTAATTGTGAATAAGTGCTGCATACGTTCCGGCCAGGATCGAACCCGCGCCCTTTAAGTGCGGGACGCGTGCGCTAGCCACTATGCTGCCACGACTTTCAAATGAACCGATATCACCGGTATACTGTGCCTTAAATATGTGTTTTCCAAATTAAATCGTATTTATCTGAAGCTATTATTGTAATTGACGGATTAACCAGTTTATAAATTGGATACAGTATTTTCTACTTGAACCGCTGTCAGTTTTATTGCTCTCCAGTTACGAACAGACCGACAAGCGCTTAATTTGTAGCTGTGTGCTTAGTATTTTTATACATGGCACGCGGCTTTCAAAGTTTCTATCATATTTTGATATTTCGTTTCTACCGAGTTCATTTTCAGTTCGCCAGGTGGTAGGGTATTTGCCTGTCTGGATCTATGGTCTAGAGCTTACCACCATAACGACCTTGAGTTGAGTTATGTTCCGGGTTCCTAGGCTGCAGTTCGATGTTGCAAGTGTTCATAGGCGACGGGAACCACATTCCATCATAGTTGGGCCGTCAAGCTGTCTACTGTACTCCAGCTTTCGTGGAGCTCGCTGTAGAAGTACTTCTTACATCGGAAGAGAGATTTTTTCTTGTGTAAATGCATTGTATAAACTGAATCTCAACGCAGATTTATTATTTTACACAGCTATGTGCCGGTGACTTCGTCCGCATGGAGTTTCTTTTTGAAGTGAAACTTCTATATAGAGGGGGTCTTACGATTTTTCGCTCACGAAAAGGTGTCACAGTCACGTGGTCACCGTCACTAATTCTTACATTTTTAAACTCGAGATATCCTTCGAATGGAATGTCCAAATTGAATAATTCAAAAAGTTATATAAAGGTATTGAAGCAGTCTTGAATATGAAGTAATTTATTTTGATAAGGATTAATACCAAGACACTAATAAAGAGCCTTTTCTAGCGGCGGCATTTTAATTAATGTTTTTAAATAAAAAAACACTTATTGTGGCATAACTATAATAGCTACACATATGCTGTCGCGACACTTTTTGTAAATAATGATGTGTACGGGCAGATTGTTAATGTACTTGTCCAATTTGAAAACCTGCCCGTTCAACTTCAAGTTAAAATTTTGATGCGATTCATTTTGTCACTTGTCAGTTAAAGATTTTCCACTTGTCCGTTGCGATTCGTTTTTCCACTGTCCCAGCACACATTTCGATATTTTTTTGTTAAAAGTAATAAATTACAATTCTATGGATCGTTGAACCGTTGCTACGGTAAGCACCAGCTTTCTGATCACTTGAAGAGTCAATGAGTCGTTTTGGTAAATTTTGGTAGAGGCTCATGGCCTCAGGACCCCAAGGTCCAAGCGTCTCGACAGCAAACGGCACATACATATAACTCTCACTGAGGGTTGCATATTTGCGCCGCTGGACTAATTCAGTTGTTTTAGATTTTTAATTTTAAAATTAGGTATTTAATAGAGAAATGTTTTCAATTCAAAATCCACACACAGAATTTAACTAATCTTAAAATTTTTAAAATAGAATTTCATTCACAATGATGTCACATTGTACACATTCCGCGTGGCGCCAAAAGTTGTTTTTTTCTATTAAGTATTGATTTAGCTAAACATTGACCTACATTTTATTATTATTTAGATAATATCAGAATATCTCTACATAAGTTTTATTTTATCTATTTAATTGAATTAAAATCTTGTCTGAATTGGTTTAAAAATGTGTAGTCTAGAGAATTTTTTCTCTCTCCAAAAATGCAAAATGAGAATAACTTGTGTTGTCTTCAGGAAATGTAACATTTTTTCATTGCACGAGTTTAGCAGACAGGCGTTTACCGTTTGGCCCATCTGATGGAAAATGGATATCGTCGCCTATGGACATTTTAACACCAAAAGTGCTCCAAATGTGCCGCTCTCTAAAGGACTGGACCCTGGCCACTAATGCCGGAACACAACTGTCAACGCCGACCTATTTAGTCACCGCCTCTTTGTTTCCTTTTTTCTTTTGCCTCATCTGTCACTATGTAATTTGACATAGTCTACGTCCGACCGCTGATCGCGCCGCAGCTTCCGCGAAAATCTCGCCGCATTTAGTGTGTCGTACTGAATTTTACACCCTCGTACTGGAAGGTAATAACAAGGATCACGAGGAAGACGTGCCTGTCACTGCGAAGCCCGCATCATTTGTAGAATGTTTGGTGCGGCGACGTTATACTGTAAGTCCTTTAGTTCTCTGTTATCCACGCTCCCGTTCGCGCCAACAATAACTCAAGGTTGCTATGGCGGCATACTCTAGATCAGGGGTGGTAGCCATCCAGACGGGCAAATGCCCCACCACCTGGCTGTGGGTTATTATTTCGCCTCTTACGACAGGCGGCCCGACACCAGGAGATTGTATTCTTTCTCCGTTCCCGCACGGATAGAATTTACTACTGGCTTTTTGGAGTTTATTATTTAAGAATCGATTTTTCCAAAAGCCGCCGTATAGAAATTTCATGAGGAATCAAATTAATACAGTTTGTTTGGGAAACAGGCCTGCGGACTCTTATAACTTTTTTACTTCTAAAATGACAGGCGTTATAATTACATCTTATCATATCATTATTGAAATCATTATTTTACATAAAAATAATAAATGCGTCATAAGTAGGTACGCTCGTACTAAATCTATGAGACTGCGGCGTTTTATAACTTTGTAGTACCTATACGCATATATAATTAGATACTAGTTACCGCCGTACTTAGAGTTAATTAATGGGGCATTTAATTTAATTTCTTGTTTTATTGCATCACTTTACTTTGTGTCACCAAATAAACTTCACTTTCAATCATTCTAATTAAAGAATATGTTAACTTTTACTTGCATAGTTACGTCTAAAAGTGAGAGTGGCTTTGCCCCTGATGATGCGGCACTGAAACTCTCGATACTAATGTAATGTGTCATATGGGAAGAAAGTTTGCGGGACATTTTGGAAAGTAATAATTACACAAAAAGACTTGCAGGTGATAAGAACTGATAAGGTGATGTGCTCTCTTAATCGTCACAAATCACACGTTACGTCGTCGCAGTCAGTGGACCACCCCAAAAGTGGTTGGGCATAGGTTTCTCCAAGTCGGTGCCACTCATTCCGGCCCTCCGGCGACCCTTAAGGGTCCTCACATGGAGAGAGCTTATAGCACGTTTTGGGGTGAAAAATAACTCGTTTTTAAAAAGGTTTTTAAATAAAAGCTTTTATGATCCTGGATATCATGTAGCAGCAGAGTGCTAGTCAAGACAAGTAAAACGAGCCCAAACACGACGGGTCTATCTTGTTTAGTACAGGAGTTCCTATGGCCACCATCCGACTCCATGATCAGATCTGCTCCATAGTACCATATTATTGCATTGTCACGCGATATAGATGTTTGTGGAAATTTTCAGCTCAATCGGAAACCGTGAAGATGATAAAATTTAACTTCAAGATTCCACCCGAACTTACATACATCCATTGCAATAAAAGCTTGTAAAATCGTAGATTATTTTCTTAGATGATACTCTTTACACAATAATCCCATTGACATGTTTACATTCAACCAAAAAACAAAACTCGCCTACGAGTATGTCACACGATAATCGTAAGGTAATTATCACCAAGAGTTGTTTACACTACTCTTGGTGATAATTACCTTATGATTATTACGGGCATGGAAACATGGACCCTGTTTATGCCCTAAGGATCGAAATGAGGCAACACAGGACGAAGAATACGCCCCTGCATTTCCTGTTTTTTCGATCTGCAGAAGGCCTTCGACTGTGCACCTCGCGTGATGATTTGCTGGGCACCGGGGTCCAAAGGGATGCCAGAAACCTATAATGACATTATTCCATAGTTCCGGCCGCTGTTGGCGACACGACACCCTTCCTCGTAATTTAGCCCGTTTCTATTCATCGTGATATTATACGAAGTGTCGAACAGCATCAGATGCGCACGAGCAACTTCGATGGTTGCTCGTGCGCATCCATTTCCCAATGACCAGGTGATTATCGCTCTTCAACGTTAGATATCGTATGTTTAGTTTACAGCTTTATGCTTTTAAACGAATTTTATGTCAGCTACAGTGGCCGTCAATTGATCTTGAAACGAACTTATGTCAGCTACAGTGGCCGTCATTTGCTCCCTAAACGAATATATGTCAGCTACAGTGGCCGTCAATTGATCCCTAAACGAATATATGTCAGCTACAGTGGCCGTCATTTTGATTCTTAAACCGAATATATGTCAGCTACAGTGGCCGTCAATTGATCCTTAAGCCACTTCAAGTCATGGAGCTATCATGTCGTGTGCTGTGACGTCATACCGCGCAAGGTGTCCCGTCGAGTGCGCACGCGCAGGTGGCTCTCTGCTTTGCATTGTACCATCACTTAATGGCGACCGGCCGACTTAATATAATTGTTTATGGATACAGGCCCTTATTATCATCGTGTACGGATAGTGAAAACTCATGTTAATGGCATTGGTTAGTCGTAAAATAGTGTCGGTTAATGGCACATTGTACCACTCAACTCTTTATAAAATACATAACTTATCATCAATCTTATTTAATTGTATATTTCAATTAATTATCTACAATAAATAGTCATCGTCATCGGCAGTTTTTCAACAAAACGTGCCGCTAATTATGTAATAAATAGGATTGTCATAGATTTAATATCCAAATATCGCCTTTGTACCGGAATTAATTTCTTGTACTATTAATTGAGGTTCTTTTTTGTTCTTTTCCGGAAGCTTTAAATGTGAATTTATATTTATACATAAATGACATGTGCAAGGTAAACTTTGTTCGCCTTGCATGTTGATGTATACAGATAGAAAAACTTGCAATTGTGTAAAAGGCGTGATTTTATGTATGTATGTATATTTTTTTTAAACCTAACGATGTCTCATTATTTTCATCAAAATCGGCCCGACACCCTTTGAAAAATATATTCCGCTATAACTTATAATTTGGGATTTTCCAAAGAAGGCCCACTTGAGAAATTAGTCCAATTTCTCGGACCTCTACGTTATCTTTTACAAAAATCGGATTTAAATCCAGACTATGAGGAAGCACAAACCAATCGACTACCACATTCATGCACATACATACAAGGGTACTCCAAGAAATTGAACACTATATACTAATCTATACGCAGAAGGAGTCGAAATACCCGAACAGGTATCAGAACAATACTTCTTTGCTCAAAACAAAAGCATTAACTCATAATAGACTATTGTTAGAATAAAATACATTAGAGGTATAATACTTTAAAACAAATAAGTGCGCCGTGGGAAGGTCTTGGCTACTCAAGTAGTGTATGACGTTTCTTTGAAGGATCTGCACTTATTAAATTGCGTTCTGAATAGGGTTTTGCGAAAAGAAGATGAAAGTATTTCAAACCCGAGTCTCTAAGCGGATTCTTTGAAAGTTATGAGCTCCTATTCACTATAGTGCATACAATTCCTTGCTAGTATACGATTTTGAATATAAAATTTAATAGATGTTTGGCAGCCTGTGCTTCAATTTTTTAAACTAGTACGATCTTTCATGCAATTACTTATTGATGACATGTGGTTGTACAAGAAAAGTAAAACACAGTAAAACCTCTGTAAGTCGAACTTGAAGGGAGAAGTCAAAAATTCGTGTTACAGGGTTTTTGACTTTTAGAGGATTTCGACTAGATTTGACTATGTAAGGAAACATTCGACTTGTAAAGATTAAAATTTATTCCAACTGGTTTTGAGTTAGAGAGGTGAAATAAATACAAATCCTATTAATTACGGAAGCTAAAACATGAACCGATTCCAAAAGGAACACACAACTTGTTTATTTTCTGTGTTCGAGATATATCATTTTTTCGAGTTATAGAAGAAAATAATTACTGAATTTGCTTATAGGGTCTCCTTAATTATTTCAAGTTTGGGCGAAGTATAGAATCACAAAACAGGTGTATGACAGTATTGGAATGGTAGAGTTGTTGCCGGTAGACCGAGACGAACACACCATGATCAAATATCAGAATTGTTAGAGAGGTCAGGTAAAAAGCATTTCAAATAAACGTGCCTGTATAAAGAGCTTAATGAAAGTAGGTGAAGCGAAAGTTGTTTGTCAGGATCGTCGCAAGTGGAGATCCATAGTCTCTGCCTACTCCCATAGGTGACAGGCATGATAATATGTATGTATGTATGTATGAAATTAAACCACGTGGTATATGATTTAGTAGTGATCAATTAAATTCATATTTTGAGTTTTAATGATGTAAAGCTTAGTCGATAACCGAAAAAATATCTATTTGTCTGTGTATATGTATGTATATACATTTTTTGTACATTGTAACTAATGTTTGTGAAACGAGGATGAAAAGTTAATAGTGCGTTCAGGTCAATGTAGCTCAAGGTGAGCGCACAATATTTTATTTCGTATGGAACCATAGTCTATTAAGAAGTCTGAGGTAAAAAATAATAGAATTAATATTAAGTTTAGCAAAGATTAAATTTTCTTCGTTGTATTAGATTTTAATTACATAGATGTTGTGGCGAACGATGGTGGAACGATGTAGTTGGTTTAAGAAGTTTAAAACAAAAGGACAGACACATTTTAGAAAGGGTTAGATGAAGAACAAAAAATAACTAATGAGATCGAAATTCTAGAATAAAAGGTTCGGGAAGGGAAAGACAGAGATTGGTAGATGTATAGAAAGGGAAGAGAGTAAATAAGAATAACGAAAAGAACATCGAAATTGTGAATTCCAGAAGAGTCTTCCGGGTAAGGGTAAGCCGTGCCAACGGGGAGTTCAGTTGAAGATATCAAAGTGACAAGTGCGCTATGACAGAGTTGGAAGAAGAGTTAAGCAGAAAACAGGGACGAGTTTAGTGGGTAGTTCAAGAGGAGATCTAGAGAGACATCTCATCGTCGAAGCAGAGCGTCGTTAGTTATGCGTGAAGGCGCAACCCTGTAGAGAAGAATCACATACTGCTGTGTAAGTCAATAAAAGCATTTAGTTGGAAATAACTTGTATTTACATCCAATCCTAAGTGCACCCCCGCTCGCACGTAACAATATTATCATTACTGTGAATTAAAATGTCATGTTAAATTTAGAGACCAGGCCACTACAGTCGTTGAACAAATACACTTCGTGGTAGATCATTTTAAAAATATTTTTCAAATCAAATCATTTTGATTACGAAATAAGTGTGTGAAACAGGTCTATAGAATATAACTGATATTACTGGTTTCACAAATAGTCTCATTTTGGAGTGTAAACAATTTTTTTGATACCTAAGACTTTATGGTTTTTACCCATTTTATTCTTTTATGTACCCCACATTGTTTGTCTTAGGCATGGTTGGTATAATAATTTGGCATCTTAGACGAAAGTTTACGTTGGTCTCCAGCTTATTTAAATTGTTAATTAATTTGTTTAACCTAGGTGTATTAACTAAAATCAAATTTAACATTCTATATTTTGTGATGAGACGTCGACGACCCAATGTTCGTAATACCATACGGCGACTTTCTAAAAGGCGTCGATGACACAGGCCTTGCGAACATTGAACCAGGTATGTCAACAATTTGACATTTTTATCTGTACTGTGACTGAATTCAAGAGCTGCATATTATATTGAAGTGAAACTTCTATATAGAGGGGGTCTTACGATTTTTCTCTGGGGTCTTACGATTTTTCGCTCACGAAAAGGTGTCACAGTCACGTGGTCACCGTCACTAATTCTTACATTTTTAAACTCGTGATATCTTTCGAATGGAATGTCCAAATTGAATAATTCAAAAAGTTATATAAAGGTATTGAAGCAGTCTTGAATATGAAGTAATTTATTTTGATAAGGATGTACTTGTCCAATTTAAAAACCTGCCCGTAAAACTTCAAGTTAAAATTTTGTTGCGATTCATTTTGTCACTTGTCAGTTGAAGATTTTCCACTTGTCCGTTGCGATTCTTTTTTCCACTTGTCCGTTGCAATTCGTTTTTCCACTTGTCCGTTGAAGTTTCACTTCTAATATGTGTCCCAGCACACATTTTTTTTACGAGTTACGCGGGACTCGAATTAAAATGCCGTTGGAATTACTATAGAATTTATTAGAACTATACAAACACGTATAACATAAGTACAAATTTAGTACAAACTGCACGATTCAATAACGCGCGCAAGTTCCGTCACTATATCGCTCATCGAATCTACCTCTTGCTCGTGTCGTAATCCTCGCTTGGCTGCCTCTCCCCGCCTTGGGCCATTGCTTTATAATGTACCGTATCTGACATCCATACCTGGCAAGCTTCGACGCAATACAATAACGACAAGGATTAGTTCGACACTAATGACGGCCATAAAACACTACAATAACAATAGAATGTTTTTCTTAAATACAAATTCTAAACACAGGGTAAACAAAAGAATTCTTAAATTCGGGAAGGTAATAAACTGCGCTTTACGACAGGCAGGTGTGCGTTTACCTTTGTCGGCACGTAACAATATGTTATAACGACTGAATGTGTATATGTAATGTATTATGTGTACCACGCTATCGTATTGGTGACAACTGTAATGAAGGCGATGTTTGTAAGTTAATAATATTTTTTTTTAGATTTGGCCTTTAACAACATCACAATATTAATTTTACTCAACCATCTCCTTAAAATATGTAATAATTATTTTTGGTGCCTTATGCATTTATTAGAAAAAAAAAAAACATGTTAATATTATTAGTCTAGTTTCGTTGCACAGACGGGCTAACATGCATATATATAATATATTTGTGAATAATATTTTATGTAACGATCGTCTCTAGACACGTGTAACATTAGAACTAGGCTACATCAGCTCACGATATAACGGATTTGTCTAATACCTGAACGTCTGAGTCTGCAAGTCCGTTCTTGTATGTTACTAACTAGGACTTGAAACCTGTATAAAATTAACTAACAAGTTTACTCAACAAAAAAACCGTTTGATTGAGGTTAAAGCTAGAACAAAACCTCTAAAACCTCCAAATTCCTATGAGCTTAGATTTTTTATCTGACCTGGATGGTTTTTTTTTTAATTAACTAATCTACGAACTCTAGTTCCGTACCCTTTTTACATCTTAATTATTGTTAGAATTTTTTGAATTTATACACGCTTATTGTTTATGTTTGACATTAATTTTATGATTTTTGTGTTGTGTTGTGTACCTTAAGAATAACTTGTATAATTATTTTTTTATCTAATTTTAATACTTAACTTATACTAATGTAGAGTGTATCTGTTACATGCTGGTGTTGTGAGAAAGTGCATGTGCAGCAACATAAGGCACACACTGCACATGACCTGGATGGTTCCCATCCTTGGTCTGAAGTATGCAATTATAACAACCTTGAGTTGTGTTCCGGCATTAGTGGCCAGGTTCCAGTCTCTCTTTAGAGAGCAGCAACGCATTTGTAGTACCTTTGGTATTACAAATGTCATAGGCGATGGTTACCACTATCGATCAGGTAGGCCGTCTGTCTGTCTGCTGAAGTTATGCAATAAAATAACAAAAACTGGTTCGTCATTATCGACAACTCTAATAGCGACATTTATTCTCTGCATTTACTTAGCATCACGTTCATGCATTGACTATGCATAGTCTTAACTATTCTAAATTATACATCAATAAATTGGTCGATGAAACATGGATTAAACGTGGCGCATCAGCCCTAGGCGATTTCTCTATTTTATTATACTTACATAAAAAATTCATCAGGTTGTTCATATACAGGGTCCATTATCCAAGTGGGCCTTGGCTATACCAAACAGAGAAAAAAAATCTTAAAGGAGTCTCGGGGCCTCCGCCGAAAAGTCCGCTTTCCTACTTTACTTCCCTTCGCGCCGTCATCGGCATCCCTCGTTTTGAGACCATGGTACGCATGTCATCCTTCACAACGTCAAGTCAAAATTTCTTGGGCCTTCCCCTTTGACCCGAACCTGGCGGGAGCGGCATGGCTAAATATTTGTTCCCCACATAATTAGCCGGTCTCCGTAAAACGTGGCCGTACCAGCGTAAGCGACATAACACAAGTGTAACTTGCTTAATTTGGGAATATACAATATGTGTGTTTGTCTACCGATTATTTATTTATTGTCTGCTACATCACGGACATGAAGACTGCCGCGCATGCGGGAGTTCCTGACCCAGTTTTTCAGCGTCCTCCACACACCAGCAGCATTTCATCTCCGTGACATGCAGTTCTTGCTTGTGCCGCTCAAGCACAGGTCACGCTTAACTGCCATACAAACAGACATTTGACATTCCTTGACAGAAATTGATCTTTACAAGCTAGACCATGTGTTGGTATCATAATACAGTAAATGTGTTTTTTTAATCAGTCATTCGATTACTGGCTAGGGTAATTAATTTTAAAAAATCTAATAATACCGCTCTAGTTTTCTTTAAATCATCTCCGAGATTTCTTATAGTCAGGGATATGGCCCTGACGGGCCAGTTGAAAAATTCACCTGTATTTAAAAATTTCAATGAAAAATGAAGTTCAAATGTCTATGTAAAGTGATGGTGAGATCTGCTTAATAATCCATTGGGTGCTTTTTAAGGTCAGTTACCGGATATGCAAACCAACAGACACGAAAAGCGATTTCGTTTCATACTATGTAAAGATGACATATGGTAGGTGTGATGTAGTTCTGGTATAATGTGATGTTTTGATGAACCTTGTGGTCTCAAATATTCCGCCAATCGTCTTTTCTTCTTTTATCTTTCTTTTATCTTTTACTGGAGTTAGACCAAAGCAATAAGAGAGTTATCCACTGAACATAGCGCAGATAACAGACTCGATTGCCGGCTTGTGTGGGGACTCAGCAAGGTCCTCTTAGAGAGGTAACCCATGGGCTAATTCTCCACTAAAACCCCCTTCCTTCCATGGTAGGGAAAGCGTGTGACTTAAACGTAACTAGGCCTACGCTGATCCTGCGCTTCAGTGGTTGAGAGTGCCCCGGGAGAGGCAAACTCACTTCGCTAACAGGGCTTTGATCCTCCGCTCCCCAGATGCTGGATGACCCCTGATGCCGTCAATCATCTCTTCAAGCCTCAGCCTTAAACTTATTAGAACGCAATATTATCTTTGGATCGATCTTCATATCTGTTTATTGTTAAATTATGTACCATTAAGTCATAATGAGATGCAACCAAATTAATTAGTCTCCTATTTAAATGTCATTCTAAATTGCAAATTCAAAACTTATAAGATTGTACAGATCTTTCTTGATCTGTTCTTGGTTTGATGAATTTTTATGATGAAATAAGGCTGCCGAAATTGTTGTGTCCCCGTTTCGTAGAAACCCATGTGCATCCCCGAAATGGTTGACCGTATTGACCCGTCGAATTACAGGCCTATAGCAATAACCTCTTTGCTCTTAAAGGTGATGGAGCATATTATAAACACGCAGCTCCTGGACTAATTTGAAGATTCCCTGCTGTTAAATGACCGGCAATACGACTTCCATTATTAGTTTACCTCCCATCGCTGGACGGAATCCATTAAGAGCAAAAAGGGCAAGCTCTGGCAATCAGCCCAGATATTGCTAAGGCATACGATCGGGTCTGGCACAGGGCCCTTCTGTTGAAGCTGACATCTTATGGCATACCCGAGGAACTATGCACCTAGCTATCTTGACAGGCGCATCATTCAAGTCATAGTCAACAGTTGCTGTTTAGCACCAAGCATATCAATGCTTGTGTGCCCCAAGATAGTGTGCTGGTGCTGACGTTCATTCTGCATATCAATGCATATTGTCCGTTGACAACATTCATCGCTATGCGGATGACAGCACTGACGACACGTAGTACTCTGGTCGTGTAAACATCCCTCGATTCTTTGTGGAGGAAAGTCGGGTTAGACTTGTGACCCCACGAAGAACCAGGTCTGCGTATTCTTAGCCAAGAAACTCAAGCAAGCGTTTTATTTTCATAGAACTCCCCTTATGATCTCCAACAGTATGGGATCCTCGATGTCGACATCGCGAACGACGTGCAGTTCAGGGCCATCTTGAAGTCAAGGCAAACTTGCCTCCAAGAAGCTGGGAGTGCTAAACCGGTCCAAACAGTACTTCACACCTCGGCATAGCCCCATGGCTATGTCGAGGTGTGAAGTACTGCTCATCTGCGCTTTATAAAGCGAGATGAGGCCGCATATGAACTTCACACCTTTGGGATGTAGTGCCCACTTACCAGCTTAATCTCCTGGACTGTATTCAACGTCGAGCCGTTCGCATTATTGATGATCCCATACTCACAGACGGTGTAGATACGCTTGGTCTTCGGAGAGACTTCGCGTTTCTCTGCATGTTCTACCGACTGTATAATGGGGACTGTTCAAGGAACTGTTCAGATTGGCCTTCATCTACGTTTTACTGCCGGCTGGGCGTTCATTCGCATATCGTCATCAAGCCTCGTGTACGCAACGTTTCTCCTGCGTACCGTAGGGATTCGGGATGAGGAACCAACTAAGGCTTTCCCACAGCGCTACGACATGGAGTTTTTCAAAAAGGGTATCATAGATTTCTTCGAGGCCGGCAGCGCGTTGGCGACATGTCTGCACCTTTCTGCTATACTTCATCTATAAAACAATAACAAATAAATTTTGTAAATACAAAGTCTACATATAGATACTATAATATTTTTTTTCAATGTATTGAGTTTGTAGAATAAGTTTTAAATAGAGAAAAATATATTTTCAGATTATATGCTCCTCGTGATATAAGTTTTTCTAACATGTTCCGGAGCGATGATTACTTCACTTAATTGCAAACATATGATTTAAAAATAAAAATCGGTAAAAAAACTTTTAAGTTAACGGTTTTATTGTATGTGCACTGAAAACTACAAAATAAATAAATAGTTACTATATTAAATTAAAAACGTGGGGCCCCTCTGAAATCATACCTATGGCAGAGCATATCATATATCTCTCTTATGGGGCCCCACGTTTTTATTTTAATATAGTAACTATTTATTTATTTTGTAGTTTTCAGTGCACATACAATAAAACCGTTTAACTTAAAAGTTTTTTTACCGATTTTTATTTTCTTGTTTTTAGTATTTAGTGAAATTGTCTACCGATTATTCCTCATTTTATTTAATTCATTCAGTGCGTCATTATTACATGGTTTCTTACCTGATAATTTAGTACAATCTAATTCCTTAATAAGCCCTTCCAGAGACTTGACTCGACTTAGAGCCACGTATGCTTGTACGCCATTTTGTAACAGCGTCTATCTTGAGTTTGAAATTTTGACATAATGACAGTATTCTGCTAGTGAAGTCCTTTTATTTGATACCCATATTGGGGTGGTTATGGAAAAATATGTACATAGTCCGCCATATCGGAACGGCGTCCATTTTGAATTTTAAATTTTGACATAATCATCGTGTTTTACTAGTGTAGGCCTTTCATTTGATACCCATATTGAGGGGGTTAAGGAAAAATATGTAATCCGCCATTTTGTATCGGCGGCCATCTTAGATTTATAATGTTATTGATTTTATTATATTGTATTGTCATCTAAATTAAATGTGTGTACCAAATTTCAGATCAATCTGACAACGGGAAGGTGCTTAAATTTCAATTTCTAATTTTGACCCAAATAAATAAACTAATAAATTCCGAGGCGAGCTAAATAAAACCGTTTAATAAATAAAACCGTTTAAAAATATTCATCAACAGCTTAAATAACAAGTTTTGAGTTAATTTTCATGAATATATTTTCGGGGACGTCAATGTACTCGCCAAAAATATTTTAATTAGAATAATAACCATTAAATTAATAATCACAAAAATGCTAATTAATATATCACTAAGCTATATTTATTGTATTTTGTAATTATAAACTCCCTTTAAATAAAATTGGAGCAGCATATGTAATACTCGAACAACTCAGAAGGGTTTATTGCAATAAAAGAGGCAATTAGTCACAACACCTATAATCAGAGAACCTTACATACTTACACATGTTATCCACTGACTTTTCACACTCGACAAGCATTTTTACAACACCTCACCATCTCTCCAACAATTTTACAGTACTAGAAATTTATCAAATTAGCACAACCTATAGCGGATTGCAGTGAATGATAAACTATCTAATTATAAGGGTTATGAATGACAAGAATTTAATATATTATTAGTCGGAAATTTTAGATAATGCTATGTATCAGATATGTTTAAAGTTTTACATGTAATTAAATAAATTGGACACAGTAAAAATCTGTGACGTCTGCCAACATGAAATAAAATGTAGTGAATACCGTCTAAAGAAAATTGAGAGATTTTGTAATATAATCTACAAATTACCACATCATATTATAGAAATATTGTTACATAAAACTATACATAACTATTCTATACAAACAGGCGCTGTTCACAAAATAAAAAAATATATATTAACTAGCTGTCCCGGCAGACGACGTCCTGCCCGGTAAAAAAAATTTAGGGGATGAAAAATAGATGTTGTCCTATTCTCAGACCTACCCAATATGCACACAAAGTTTCGTGAGAATCGGTCAAGCCGTTTCGGAGGACTATGGCAACGAAAACTGTGACACGAGAATTTTATATATTAGATATTCCATTAAGGAAATGGACGATTGTATCGTTTAGAAATAAGAGGGGGTATATTACTTAATTAATTATTAGCTTTAAAAAGAAATGATGTAACTAATAACGTAACACACATAAGGTTTAAAATACATTGATTTTGGTCCTCGCTCTTTTCTTATATCATCCAATATATTAATTTAAAATTTTATTTTACTATGAATTTAATTATAAAACTTTCCTTTCTCAAACATTCGACTGTTCCCTGTAGAGATCATTAACCTAATAATAAATTACATACTTTATCGTCTAATTTCGCATACTTTAACTCATGTTGTCCAACTAAATTTATTACTTTATTTTTAGAAAAGATTCTTATTTCCAGGTTAACGTACCATACATACCATACACACATACGTATATCGCCTCTTTGCTTCAATAATGTGTTATCTTGGAAATTGTATTTTTAGAAGTGAATTTTTGTTTAATTCTCCGAAAATAATTGTATCGAAATAAATACATTTTGAAGTGAAACTTCTTAAGAATCGCTCTGTTTTGAAACTCAATGAAACTAGAAAGAGATAAAGACATAAATCTATAGGATTAAGCCGCCGAGAGAATGAGATACGAGTTTTACATTATGCAGCACAGATTAGAGATGGATGGGTACAAATGTAAAGAAAGGTAGACCAAAAGAGAGATGGAGGGATTGTCTGAAGGATGATATGAAGATTTTTGGTGTGACAGAAGATTATGTTAGGAGAGGAGTGTGGAAGGAAAAGACATATCATGCCGATCTCAATTAATTGGGATATGGTGAAAGAAAGAGAGAAGAGAGCACAGATTAGAAGTCAATAAGACCGATGTTTAAACATAGGTCCAATTTGGAACGAAATTAAACTGATAATATTATTTTTAGACTAAATAGTGAAAGTGATACTTTAGAATTTTATTTTGAATTATAATATGTTGACACGTGTAGGTTAATGGAATTTATTTATATTAATAAAAGTTAGAGAAGAATTTTTGGTGAGTATCTTCTCTGAAGTTTCACTTCTACTGCCTTTGGGCTGCACACAGATTTTTTTACTATCAATCTACAGTGTATCCTAAAAGATATCACGTTTTTTTTGTAAAACAAAATCGGAAAGGGCGTTTTTAACTATAAAATTAAAAATTGTACATTGTTGCACTAGAGGGGAAGTGACCTATTTAAACATGAGATGGTTTGGCGCATGCGTTGTTTGAGTGCCTAAATGGGCCTTACACTCCGAGGTTAACTTTCTGGTTTTTATTTCGAATATTATAAAAGTAAATATTATATGATTAGTAAATCTAAAAATTACGTCTGTAATGAAATCAGGCGGTAAATCCATATGTAAATCCGATGAACCGATTAATGCGTCAAGTAAATTTCTTTTTCTGTGGCATTCAACCAGTCAGTATTTTTTGGGACTTATAGTAAATATTTAGCTCTTTATGTAAATTAAATAACAATTTATTGAAAATTAATTTATAAGTGCAAAATGATGTTCCAAATTTCTTGATATTTTTATGGTTACAATTTATTCCGCGATTTAACAGTGGTTGTGAAAAAAAGTTGAGACTAGAGTTGCATGCATAGTTTCTTGAATTGTGTGACAGCAGGCAAAATCCTTACCAGGTACGAATAGTACTATTTTCATCTCTGTGATCAGACAACTCCAAGTGTACTTTCAGAATATGAGCTAGTACCCGGAAAAAACAATAAATATTCTTATAGGAAATCTAATGCTCTACAAAAAGTCTCTAAACATTTTTTTATATTGAGGCGACGGAATATGCTACCGATTTACGCACTACTGGGTCGTTGCTAGGGAACGACACATGTCGGTCGGGGGAGGTATCAATGCAGCAATAGTATGCTCTTGGCAGTGATCCGCCCGCGATCGACTTCAGCTCGTGTGGAGACTCCGAGGATGCTGCATGCGGGCAAGCAACTACAATACCCACTAAGAACCCCCTCCTCCCTGTCGACCCTGCGCTTTAGTTTGTGAAGGAAAGGCTGAGATTTAGTACATAGTTACACCCAGTCGATCCAGGGCAACAAAGTGCCTGGAGTGTGCCCTGGGAGAACACACCCCACTTCGTTAGACGGGGGTCGATGGTCCCTTGCTTGCCTAGCTAGCTAAGGGCCCCCCGTAACGTAACCTAACTCAGGGCGGGAAGTAGTGTGCGTACCTGCCTCTCCGGGTGCCAGCTGAAGGCCGGCGACCTAGACGCATTAGCACGCGCTGCAGGACTCCTCTCCCTATCGTGTTCTGCGGCCTCCTTGAGAGACATTACTGCCTCGCAAAAAGTAACCGCAGCCCCCCAGTTGTCGCTGCTCTGCAACATGGCTTAACCAGGTCGCAGAGCGAGTCGACCGGACCTACTTGCGTCTCAAGGTCGAAACGCTGCGGCGCCCATGCGGCGCACTCGACTAGCGTATGAAACGCCGTGTCGGGCGCGCCGCACTGGTGACAGTCCGGGGAAGGCAAGCAGCCCACAATGCGATACAGATACTTATCGAAACATCCTTGTCCGGTAAGTATCTGCGTCGTCCTGAAGGTCAGGGTGCCGCTGGTGCGGTTGACCCATTCCGTCAGCTGTGGCCTGATTGCATCCACCGTGTAGTCGCCGGCCGCAGGGCTCTCGAGCTCTTGAGACCAGACGGCTATAATGGAAGCGGTTTCCCGCTTCCTGATCGCCTCGATTTCGACCTGACAGAAGGTCAGGCCTCTAGCTAGGGCATCCCGCCGGGTGCGACGCACCGCTGTCAGGACGTCCGCCTGGAGATGCCAGGGCGGATCGTCTGCCAGAAGGGTGGCCGCCATCCGCGACACTGTGCGGTACATCAAATTGTAAAACTGTACCAATGTTTAAGAAAATGGTTAATCTGACGGAAAATAATTATACCTTCTTATGTAAAGTATTCAATTTCCTTCAATGTCTCACAGTAAATTTTGTTAAGTCAACATTTTTAAGATTTCTGAGACAAAAATCCGCTCAGTAAACAAATATTAATACTAAGGATTCAAATTCTCACAATATTTTTTTTACACCATAAATAATATTTTCGGTATATTAAAAAAGAAGTCGACTTTTGGCCCAGTCTAATATATATATATAGTAATGTTTGTACATAAATAATATGGTATTTATAATTATTATAAATACCATATTATTTTATTTATTAGTAATCCTCTACTGACATATGCCTGAATTAGAATATTAATGTAAATTTAATTTTAGTATTTAATTTATTTTTTATATCTATATGACAGAAATATATTGTACAACTGCAGTTGTTTAACATCTTTTTCAAGTACTTCTTGCAAATAAAGATAGTCATTGATTGAATAGCATATAGACTACTTTTTATCCCGGAAAATAAACGATTCCCGTGGGATGCATTTGTATTTTTTTCACAGGGACGTGTAGTAGTACATACACCCAGCGACGTTTCCTCTTATAAAATTTACATTAACATGACCGAAGCCCCGGGCAAAAGCTAGTAGTCAATAAAAGCTTCCTAATAAGTTTAAAAATAATTTAATTGCAAAATTTACACACTTGTTTTAGGGTGTTATAATATATACGCATGTGTCGAAGCGCTCACTATCTTATCTACGAATCATGCAAAATAAACTAAAAATAAACATACATATGTATTAGATAATGGGCTTGGTGTGGACTTGCCAACGCCAGCCATTCAGTACTTCGTCATTTGGTGTCATTAACTCGATACAGTACTTGGCTTAAAAAGGCATACTATTGAAGAATATTTAAATGACAAAAATGCATTTGAATAACAGCGTTTTTATGTATCGTTTTATTTTTGTCATACATTTTTGGACTTTATAGAGAAATATTAGCTCCTAGCGGCTGCCCCGAACTTCGTCCGCGTGGAATAGTTAAAAAAACTTACAATTGCTTCTCTCCTATTGGTCTTAGCCTTTCTCGATAAATGGGCTATCTAACACTGAAATTTTTCAAATCAGACCAGTAGTTGCTGAGAATAGTGCGTTCAAGCAAACAAACAAACTCTTCAGCTTTGTATATTATTATAAGATGATCTGACATTAATATCTAAGCACCACTCACAATTACACTATTATGGACTCACCTAAAGTACAGCCATACAAACATTGTTCCTATTTAAGTATGTTCAGTCATTAAGTTCGGCACTAGGCCATTTTAAAATTTGGCAACTGTTTTAACGAAATTTTACAGATTATAAATCTTATACTTGATATTGTTACGAGTGCGGGACTCGAAATAAAATGCCGTTGGAATTACTCTAGAATTTATTAGAACTATACAAACACGAATAACAATGGTACAAATATAACTAGACATAACCAGTTCAAACTGCACGATTCAATAACACGCGCAAAGTCCGTCACTATATATCTTATTGAATGTACACGTCTTGCTCGCATCGTAGTTGTCGCTTGACTGCCTCACCCCTCCGTTCGGGCATTGTTCTATACTAAACCATACCATACAACAATCGACCGCGTGGACTGAATTATTAAGAAAACGTATTCTGCACACCTGCGACCATAATCAATACAATAATAATAATAGGATGTTTTTCTTGATTACAAATTTTAAACACAATGTAAACAAATAAGACAAAATGCCGGATAGGTAATATAAGTACTACAGGTATGACAACATATAAAGCTGAAGAGTTTTTTGTTTGTTTTTTTGCTTGAACACGCTAGTCTCAGGAATTACTGGTCTGATTTGAAAAAATCATTCAGTGATAGATAGCCCATTTATCGAGGAAGGCTATAGGCTATATATCATCACGCTAAGACCAATTGGAGCGGAGCACCAATGAAGAATGTTTTAAAATCGGGGTTTTTTTTACTTATTTTTTTTAACCATTCCACGCGGACGAAGTCGCAACCAGACGCAAGTTAATATTATTTTATTATAAATTTTATTGTAAGCCAAAAGACTATTAGCTTTATGTTATAGACATAATAAAATAAAAAAACTTCGCTTAAAAAACAAGTTCAAAAACTAAAAAGTATAAAATAACTTATTTCTAAAGCTATTATTATTAATATATATTATCTAAAACATCTTAAAGTCGGTGCTTAGTAATTTTCAAAATATAGTCATTTTTATGTTTTACTTTGCACCGACTTCGAGATGTTTTAGATAATTTATATTAATAATAATTCATAGCTTTAGAAATAAGTTATTTTATACTTTTTAGTTTTTGAAGTTGGTTTTTTAAACGAAGTTTACTTTATTTTATTTGTTACTTTTTAGTGCCTAGCTAGCTAGTATGGGTAGACAACGAAAGGTGCCGCGCTTCTTAAAAAATATAGGTCCCTAGAAACGGGAACATAAAAATGTTCGTAAAATGTAAACTACTGAGCCAAACTATGTCAAAATTTTAGGGGACCAAATGGCAGCTATTCCACGTCGAACAAAAAAAGAATCACGTAAATCGGATCATAAATCTCGGAGTAATCAGTGAACATACATTTAAAAAAAGATCCCGACGAATTGAGAACCTCCTCCTTTTTTGAAGTCGGTTAAAAATCATTATCACTTGAAGCGTATTTGACATTGAAATTGTGCAAAATATTCAACAATGTCAAGTATTCTAAATATATTATGCTATAAAAAAAACAATCTGTCTTGCTTGTAATTATTTTCCAGAAATACATAAAATTTTAGCAACAACTATACATTCCGATGACGGTGTTGGCAATGTCAAAATTAAGAGGCCGTTTTATGTGGACATGTTCCTAAACTCGCACTCGACGGTGTTTACATCATTTGTATCTTCGGAAAAACATCGTATACTCTAGACGACGATACATCTAATCATATCGCAAGTATTACCTATTATTATTACATTTTTGGTAAACGTATAGCTTTCCGGTACACGAATTTTAGGTAGCGGGGTGATGAAACGGGGAGGGGGAGAGGCATACTTACCTTTACTACAACCCCTAAGGTCAGGAGACCTTGATTTTTTTTGTTTTTAATAAACATAACCTCACTTATTTTTTCGCTAATATTGCACTTCTATCATAAGTCCAAAGTTGAAAAATCTTTCCCAAACCCGAAAAAAAACCAGTAATCAACAAAAAAAGAACCAGTAATCAACAAAAAAAGAACCAAAAATCAGCTTAATTGGATAAAAGTCAAGAAAACACAATAGAGCACATTCACATACATCACAAGAGTAACCATTCAAAATGGCGACCAATAAAGACGATTTTTTAAGTAATCACATTTATTTATATTTAACCAATATTAAAGAAAAACTGTTCTGCATTGTACTTAAAAATTGATATGATTAATATATTGATTTATTGTGATATTAAAAAACTTGCTAGTCGTCCACTAAATTGATAAATAAAACAATTATTTTATGATACTTTTAAGGCTTCGTACTGTTTGTGTATAAATAAATAGTAAATGGTAACCAGTCGGTTCTAGCATTCGCCGGCCGCTGTGCCACGCCATTATTTCTACATTAAAAACAGTTTTAGTTTTATAAAAAGTTCTGGTGGTTATGTGTAATTCGTGAGTACCTTCATAAACAATTCCTGAATACATTCATGAACTCAAATCACGCTTTGTTATTATAAAAAGTGACACAATTTTGCAACAAAAATAAGTGAGGTTATGTTTATAAATTAAAAAAAATTAAAACCTCCTGACCTTAGGAGTTGTACTGGGGGTAAGTATACCTCTGCCTTACCCACTTTGCCCACCCACTACTTAAGATGTGTGTACCGGATTGTTAAGACGCAGCCTATTTTTTCAATATTTTTAAATCTATATTATATTATAATAATAATATCAGCTCATAAACGCCCCACCGCTGGGCTCGGGCCTCCCATTATAGGGGTAACGGACAGTATACCCGCCACGCTTGTCCAAGGCGGCTCGGCAGGTTTGACACATCGGTTTTCTCGAGGTACAGGTTGCATCGCGATGTTTTCCTTCACCGTTGTTAGCACGTCGTAATTGTGACAATATTGTATAATATATTAATAAAATATACTATATAATAAATTTGTAAATGCTTCGAGTTTGAACAACACGCTAAATTTTTTTTAAAAATCAGAAAATACATGATGCAACTGAACTAAGTGTAATTATGATGAAGAATTTCCGTGAAAAAAGGGTTTTTAGAGTATAGTGTCCTGTAAATGTTCAAATTGTTTATCAAATTATTTTAAGCTGCACAGCATTATTTGAAGATTTTGACACAGAATGTATGCTATTTAGTGCGTGTCTATTTGATAAAATGTAATATTTATTTCAAATATGTATTTGTCAAACGTATTTGAAACTTTTACCCTTTGGGACGTACCTATCTTTCCTTGTACTCTTTATAATATTACGAGCTTCTTCCTGCGACTTCGTCCGCGTGGAATAGTAAACAAAAACGTAAGTTAAAAAACCCCCAGATTTTGTACATTCTTCATTAGTTTTTCGCTCCTATTGGTCTTAGCGTGATGATAGCCTTCCTCGGTAAATGGGCTATCTAGCACTGAAATAATTTTTCAATCAAATCAGACCGGTAGTTAACCTGAGATTAGCGCGTTCAGGCAAACAAACTCTTCAGCTTTAGTATAAGCTTATAGATGACTGTCGTCTGGATAATACAGTTAAACGGGCAATACTATCGAATGGATGCTAATCTGATGGCTTGGCTCATTAATCGTGTTTATAAATTTGCTTTATCTATGCGATGCGATGAAACGCGATAAGCTGATCGCGGCCCGATACGCCGTTACGAGCGAATTATGCCGCGCCATTGAACCGCCGCGGAGTACGCGCGTCGGCGTCGCACCGGACTGCGTTGTTGTTTTTATCGAAAACCGTGGCTTCGACTTTGACCGAAAGAGCATACAACTTTTTTGTCTTTTTTTGCTCGAGTTGAGCTACTTGATAGAAAGCGGTTACCATCGGCTATGGACTTTTGCAACACTAAAAGTGCTACAAATGCGCTGCTGTTCTTTCAATGGAGACTGGAACCTGGTCACTAATGCCGGAACACAACTCAAGGCAATTGAAGCAGTTTTCTGGCAAACACGTGCGGACGGTGAAGGGAAGTATTATGATGGAATCTGCACATGGGGATAATCGTTTTTCGTATATGTCTGTCTGTGTGTATATCTGCTTACTTCTAATTCCTAGATTTTAAACGGTTTTCACCATTACTTACATAATTTTGTGTTGAAGGTTTGTGTAATTTTGTTATTGGGTCTCGATATACGATTAAAACCGGTAGGTGGCGCTGGGATCGGATCTCGGTCTGTCGGGAGCTCAAGTTTTAAATATAATTTCATATGTCGTAAGGAAGTTTGACTACAAACACGTTTGGAAAGATATTATCGCTTGTGATTTGTATATGGATAAAATAAGATTAATTTTGCCTATATAAAACCGTCCTCCAATGTAATTAAAATCGAATTAATTAATTAAAATTAATTTATCGTTGACACGTTAAGGTCGTGGTATATATATAATAAGAAATAATTAAGGAAATATGACATTTTAATGTTCTTATTTTAAAGTGATTTTGTTAGGTTTAATTTTATGTATTTTTATGTTCAGACACAGAAATGTTTTGTTAATTAATTAGCTAATTAAATATATATATTTACATATCCTTAATTTGCCATATGAATGCAAGAAGTACCACAAGTAGGAAATAATTGAGGCACCCTTTGCTTAAATAATTCGTGTAATACATTTTTTTGCGATTATAAAATAATTTTTAATAGTTTGGTTTGCTTCGTTGACAATTTTGAAAATTAGCTGTAGACAAACGAAAGTTCGTCATAGTAAATTTTGATATTTCATGAACATACTGATTTTATACTCAGCTGGACTGGTGTACTAATAATAATACCACGGCCATGTCGCGTATGGAGTCAACAATCATGCAGAAAAGAAAGAGATGGCGGTTCTCCTGAGAACAACACGTATTGTGAGGAAGTTCCCATCTCTGGAGCTTTAACTACCAGTAGCTTGGACCCTAGGCCCACGTACGTCATCTTTTTATATTTTTTTAATACATGAATTGAGAAACAACACTTAAAGCTAATTAATTCACAATTTCAATTAATTAGTACGTTTAGAAACTTAAAATAGCACTTAATTTGTTCTATTGTTCTAACTGACAAAAACTGACAAGTGTGATGTACAAATGACATTACATTGACACATGACGTATACTATGATAATGCGCGCCAAATTCAAATGAAGTTGCTCTTCATTTACATGTATCTATTTCATATATAATATATACGAGTTTATATATGAAAAAACATAAAATATATGTGAAATAACAATAATTCTTCATTGAAGTTTCTGATTTAACTTTAGATGCATTGGTGGTGGTGATCTTCTTGTAAGTATGAAATAACTGTATCGGAAGATTCCACTCTTCACGTCATGACAAACAGCTGCTTCGAGAAATTTATATATGGTGTGTACCTTCTTTTGGTAAATCGCGTGACGACAGTAATCTTGATTAGCATTAAAAACGGGTAGTAGATAATAAATATTCCATATTTAACTTACAAAATTGCGTAAAAAAACAAGGTTTAATTTATAGTTAATTTAATTAATAATCAAAATTGACTTTAGTATATTTTGACATCGTTAAGACATCTACATATTAATTAACGTTATACAACATTAACGGCCTATAGCTTATCAACTTATCAATATTATCTTATTCTCAGACGAACAAAATAGGTAGATCGAGTCCCTAGCTCTCAAAGTGAAGCCGGTCGAAGGAAGCCGATAGCAAAAAAGCACTAGCCGAAGTTACTTATAACGTCACCTATCTACCAGGGAGATCTGTCAAAATCGGTCCAGCCGTTTCAGAGATTAGTCGGAACATCGATACAAAAGTAATAAAAATAAGCGTCTGTAAGGCGTTATATATTTGTAGTATGGAATAATTTAAGTTGGTCGAGCCTCTATTCTAATCAAGTTTCTCGTCCAACAATTAATCTGTTCAATCAATTAAAACTAATTTAATGATAGACTCCATTAACTTACAAATTATAAAATATATTTATTACATTTATAGTCCATAAAGATTTATGGCTGTGTGCTATGTATACAGGTGTGCATATTATTCCTGCAATAAAATTTAAAAAAATAATAACATTAAACTAGTGAAGCGGCGCGGCTGCACCTAATGTATCTAGTAATTTATGTACGGGAAAAAGAAATATCAAAAAACTTACCCGGGCCACAGTACACCCGCACGCTTGTCCAGGGCGGCTTGGCAGGTTTGACGCATCTAGGATTCGAACTCGCCCTCTTTGAGTTTGATTCCTGTACTCTAATATTTTTTATTGCATAAGTTCAGCAGACACACAGACGGCCCAGTTGATGGTAAGCGGTTACCATCGCCTATGGACATTTGAAACACGAAAGATGCTACAAATGCGCTACTGCTCTCTTAAGGGAGACAACACGGGTTGGTATGGCGGCATACTCTAGACTAGGGGTGGTAGCCATCCAGACAGGCAAATACTCTACCACCTGGCTGATCAATAATACAATATTAGTGTTATAGCAAAAATAGGAGTAGAGACGAGAAATTGTTATCATTATTTAAGTGTTTTATTGTGATTTGATAATAAAAGCGGAGTTATCATCTTTGCACATTATATTGGAAGGATAACCTATAAAACTATAGACAGACCTTACGTGAAATAAAGCACCCAATGAAGTGAAGTATTTTTATACTTTTAGTGCGTAAACTGACATAGTATACATGTGGCTTGCGTCTGTGTGAGTAATAGTAATGTGCGAACTGTAAACTATCTTTTTACGTACCTCGTTTATTTTATACAATACTAAGCTCTTGTAATGGAGAACAGGGCGGTGGGCTTTCTATTTCAAAACTGGCTTCCCTTAACCGGCTACAATGTGAAAGGTCGGGGCTCTAAGTCAAAAATAATAAACTCCACCTACCCATCTTAAATAAGAGATCAGATAACATCTAAGCTACGCAAAATTAAACATCTAAGTTAGAAAGTAGGTGTGGTGAAAATAAGATATTGCCCAAATGCGTGTCGTTCTGTGCTGTCTGCGGGCTCTGTATAGATGTCCGGTGTGCACTGTTTTTGTCATTTGGCAACCAAGTCTGCCAAAACATATATAATTCGAAATACGTAATATCATAAAAACTGCTCCAAATACTCAGTTCAGATACATTTTCATTGAAAGTTATTTTAAGTATTACCTTGACAAATTGTATGCAAATTTCGTGTGGTAAACTACGGACCAAGGCGTGAATTGTCATGACGTCACAACTTGCTATTCTCTTACAAAATCTTTCCGGCGTTTTGTGAGATGCTAAACAATTGTTTCAGTTTACTTTGACTACCTACTATTTGTTGGAAACCTCTTTAATTAGGACTTTATATTATTGACATTTGTCGTATTTCTTTTTTTCCCTGCATGATACTACTTGCATTGTATCATGTCTTATTATACAAAAATCTTTATTATAAGAAAATTAAGATTAAATATGGCTATTTGAAGTTATTAATATATATATATATATATATATATATATACTCATACATACACAAACATACACAATTTCTTTATAATAACAGTTATTGTAGTCTAATATTAGTAAGCTTCTTTAAGTTGATCTTATAAATCCTTTATTGTTGGTAGCCATGGAGTGGAGCACTGGTGATCTGTCATACAGAAATGTCTTTTTTATTTCAGGCACCAGTCTCACACACCAGGTTTCTTTCCTCCTTTTCTTTCTTCATTTGTTTTCATGAGAAAAATGAATAAAGTTTTATTATTATCTATTTATATATAGTCAACGTATCGTGTTGTATATCGATTTTGGTTTTTGCCAAAATGTCTACGGAACGCTAAATACACGCGTGACTTTTTATGAGGCATATATTATCTAACCAATCGGCCTGGCCATCTTCGGTTCAAGATAGCGATTTAGGTTAACTTGCCGTGGTATGATATTAGCGTGATTGTGTAAGAAAATAAATATAATAAAATTCAATTTTGAATAAATACTTAGTAGATTAGATCGTTTAAAAGATTTTGTTTCTGTGTTATACGATAAAATCGTGTTTTGCGACCATAAAAAAATAACGAACGGCAGATTATTGTTAAAATATGCAATTATGATAAATTATTTTCATGACTTTTAAATAAGATCATTAACTAATGAAGATTCTTAACACATGTATAAATAAGCATAGATCGCGCAAGTACCAAGTATAAGGCCGCGTACACGTCGACCCAACGAAGGTCTACAAATGTTCGTTGGAAATCTGCGTGGTGGTATAATAATATTAATTTTGTAACAACCAAACGGCTGGTAGGACAGAACGAATGTATCTGTTATAAAACTCTAGTTATTTGGATTGATCTTACGCGATTAGTTCATCTCTCACTGTTAATATTTGACCTAAATTCCATAGCAGTAATATAAAAATTCAACGGATGGTAAGGCAAGTAAATGAATAGTAAGACACGAACCACACACATGATGGCAATGAGTGTTCCAGTCACACATTAAAGCAATCACACTCATTAGAGGGGCGTCTTACTTAATAATTATTATCTTTTTAACCAAATTCAAAAAAGAGCTTTTCCATTCGTTGAGTAAATATATATTTTGATGTGACTATTTGTACGGGTACTGTACGAATAAATTATATTTATTCGTACAGTTATTCAATTATTAAAAAAAAATTAAGAATGAATTGGATGATTAGCTTCTTTTTTAATTAGGTTAGGTTAGATTTTTTTAATGACATGTTTTAAAGAATTATTGAAAACATGAAATTAAAAATAAATAAATAAATTCTAAAATGAGGGTGGGGTATAGATACACGGCACATTTATTTATTATGAACAAATCGGAACATTTTTAATATAGGTTATTTTTTTTATAACCACCCAAAAATAATTTTCCGACACATACACGATTAGTCCCTATGTGTACTCGTACAGTACCCGTATTAATAGACTCAGCCTATATATTTTATCTATGTTCAAACAAAAATTAATAAAACATAAACATTACATGCTTTTGAAATCAGCCAATTATCTTTATACTATATAAAATTCTTCTGAGTGTATGGGACTGAACTTCTCTAAAACGACTGGACCGATTTCGATGATTTTTGTGTGTGTTCAAGTGGATTCGAGAATGATTCAAATACACAATTGGACCCGGTAGGTGGTGTTGCAATCGGGACTTTTTATTTCTTCAAGGCAGGACAACGTCTGCCGGGCAGTTAGTATTCCAGATAGGATAGGTTTGGGATTTGGCCCTGATGGTATACTTGAAGAATTCACTTGCATATGCATTTATATTCTGACAAACATCCAATAACCCTAGTACCCGTGTGCAAATGCATTTAATCACAATAATTTTATAACCAATAAAAACAACGCATGTTATCTAACTGACAGAGCTTTCTGTAGCAATTAACTAAAATATAAAAATCATTAAGGTAAGTAAGTAAGTACTTATGGAGAGAACTTTTTACTTTTGAGACGGAAGGGGGCGCAACGCGATAACTCGTATTTTATTATTCATCGAAGGCGATAAGGGGAGACCGGGTGATCTTGTAGGGCCCCGTGGACATTAGGCCAGGGCTACCACTTTCTAGATTCACCAATTTTAAATCATACCAAATCATTTATTTATACTAACACCTGGGTGTGATTTTGCTATGCAAAATACGCTTTACTCCAAAGGTAGTCCGTTATGCTCTCCGCTCCCTCGACACCAAGAAGTCTTCTAGCCCCAATGGCATTCCTACCATTGTGCTGCATACGTGTTCAGTTGATCAGGCCCCAGTCCTTGCCCGATTTTAAGTCTATTTAAAGATATGTTAGTATGTTGTGTTATAGGTCCGATAAATGGTTAGTATAAGTCATATAAGGTATGAATTGATAACTATAGACATTGATTAAGGTGTTACAAGGTTTGTTTTAAACTGGCTGGTACAAACAAAAATCAATATATTACATCGTCCAAACCATGATTTTTTGTCTTTTCGACAAGCGCCGCCGGCTGTATTCCGGTTTACAATTAATAATTTGTACATAAAAGCAATGCGCCGCATAGCGATTTAAGAAATTCTTAGGGTCTGGTCTGATCTTAAATCTACTTCAGAACATCATCTAAACGGGTCTGGCGCACTCGAATATGTTACGAGACTTTCCCATATGGGCTTATCAAGTGGCGCTTGTGGAGGGGGGGTGCGCGGCGGGGGGAGGGGCGGGGGTCCCGGCGCCTCGGCTCTTAAGCGGGACCTTCTTTTTTGTGTCACCCGTGTCGAGGTAATTAATTAGGGCGTGAGAGAGCGCACCGCTCGAGTCCTCGCTGATAGATTTGCGAGTTTCGCCACATTTCGGCTTTTAGCGCGTCTTTTTTACGCAGAATTTGTTCCGTTTCAGAACATATGTACAGATAAATTGGTTCGAGACGCTATTGCGTTTGTAGGAGTGTACGGTCAGCACATAAATTAATAAACTAATCTTATACTAATATCTAAAGATGAAGAATTTGTTTGTTTGCTTGAAGGAGCTAATCTCAGGAACTAAAGACGGATTTGAAAAATTCTTTCAGTGTTAGACAGCCCATCGAGGAAGGCTCTCAGAATACAGAGGAAGGCTATAGGTTTATGTATAATTTCGCTTAGACTAATAGGAGCGGAGCACCAATAAAGAATATTTCAAAAACGGGTTTTTTTTACTTGTTTTTTTACTACACGTATTCCACGCGGACAAAGTCGCGGGCAGAAGCTAGTACTCAATAAAACTACGTTTTAACGGTTTTAAGCGCGGTAATTTATTTGATTTTATTATTCCGACGTTTCAGCCACTCCTTAGTAGCCGTTATCACGGAAGACAAAGATATCAACGAGTATTGTTAAAGTTTTATTTAACCTACCGCCAACTTGTTCATTTTAATTATTCAGTTTTAATTTATTTTTTATCATTCGCAACATGTTAAGGTTGGAAGAGAAGGAGCGGCGCAAGAACCTCTTCAGCAAATATGCCTATGCCTATATACAATTTATATAATATACATACATACATAACTTCATGCCAGATCCCTTGCGGGGTAGGCACGAACAACAGAGTGCCATACAGGCTCATTCTTACACACCTCACTTGCTTCTTTGACATTCATAGCTCTTGTCATGCACGCTCGTCTATAAAAAGGTATAGAGTGCAACCACTCCACTTTGGTGTTGCAAATGTCCATAGGCGATACTAACCGCTTTCCATCACGTGGACAGTCTGCCAGTCTGCTGAATTCCTGCAATAAAAAATGAAAGAATGTAGTGTTTCTTTGCAGCTCTGTCTCGTCTCGTCTCGTTTTATATAATATAAATTTTTTATTTATTATGTATACAAGTAGCGAAAACTTGAGAAAATAACTCTCTGTGTGATTTTATATGTGAGTGTATAGCATATGAAGTAAGTGTGCACTGTTGTCTGCTACAACTGGCCATGGACACCTTTAACCCCAATACGCCGGTTTCAGGCACATGCTGAGGTTTACCTCGTCCCATTCGGTTGATGTGCTCAATAATTCTAATAACACTTGAATCATACTTGAATTACCACAAACACAATTATATTAATAAAACAAAACGATTTATGAAGAAACTGTTAAGATAATTTACAAACTGCAGAATTTCCCCAATCGACCAAATAACAATAATCAAAAGAAACCTCTAATAACTCTGTCAGAGGTTTCGAGTTGGTACAAAAAAACATTTTTCTATAACATTTTGAGGCCGGAGCCAAGTAAATCACAAAAATTACTATATCCATTGTTACATATACAAAATATTGCAAAATTATATGGGACGATTTCGAAGCTTTGCTGTATCGAACCCAAGAAGAATGATCAAAATCGATCCAAAAACAACAAAGTTATTGCTGAATATACATAAAAATAACACGACAAATTGAGAACCTCTTCCTTTTTTAAAGTCAGTTTAAAATAAGAAAACAAATTAGGGTGGCTAATTCGGACCAGCAAATCCGAAAATAAACCTTTTTGAATTCTTGTTGAACGAATACAATAATACTAGACACAGAGATAGCTTATACCTATCCAGAGTCAACGCTTAGGAGGCTTTCTATCTCGTTAAATGATATCGTTTCCGAGGGACAGACGAATGTAGCCAAATGGCTAAACTTTATCTGTGCAGGAACGGAGAAAGAACACAATTTCCTGCGGCCGACTGGATAGCTACCACCCCTGGTCTAGAGTGTGCCACCATTACAACTTGAGTTGTGTTCCGGCATAAGTGACCAGATTCCAGTCTCCCTTAAGAGAGCAGCAGCGCATTTGTAGCACCTTTGGTGTTGCCGCTTTCCATCACGTGGACAGTCTGCCAGTCTGCTGAATTCCTACAATAAAAAATGAAAGAATGTAGTGTTTCTTTGCAGCTTTGTCTCTTTCAACTAAATTGGTTCAATTTGGTAGATCCATCTAATACTAGCATTTGACTGACTAAAAATTCAATTGGGAACCAATTTACATGATGCAAGTATGAAGACAACACTGGCTTTCTTCAAATTCACAGCCAATGTTATGCTAGACCCTGGTGTAAACGGTAAGGTACGTCTATAACGATCATAAGGAAAACGAAAACACAACAAGCGATTAATTATTCCCCGATGAGGTAAAACAGCAGTATCGCGGCCAATAAGAGGTTTATAATAGGCGTATCAGCCAACCGCAACCGCGCTGACGAACATCGGCGCACTCATCGATAGCACAATTCAACAAACAACAGTAAACAAACATCTCGACTATCCCAGTTTTCCTGTTCACAACTAAATCACACTGACGGAAGGAAGGATAATCAGAACAAAAGCAATGAATAATTAGCAACTTAATTTCATCTTAGCTGATGACAGTGTTGAGATGGAGTGGTACAAGAATATATAAGGTGGGAAATTAGTACATAACGGGATCTTCTGCCGTTAAGTAAAACAATTTGCGGGGTCTGTGCTCCTCGATTCACTTAAATCAGTGGTCTTCAAGACACGAGTTAATAGGTATCGACTAGGTAAGCGTATTCCATCATCACTTAAAATAAAGATATGTCTTTGAAAGTTGCACCCGTGACTGAAAACTTGGGAGGAAGAAGATTAAGGTGGTATGGGTATGTTGTGATGAGGAGGCATAAAAGTCCAGAGATGGATAGATTCTGTTTTTAGATGATGATAACTGGATGATAGAGAATGTATGCCAAAATAGAGGAGTATGGAAGGACAAGACATTGTGTCGACCCAAATTATTCGAGTTTAGCAGATGAAAGAAAGAGATTTGACTAATCTAATGTCAGTACTGAAAATAGACATAGGATAGTTGTTACCCCGGAAAATGGTAGTGATCGTGAGATGGATACAAATTTTCCAGGAGTCTGCTCTGTTTAACCAGACAATGGGATAGTTTTTCAAGTTTTCATCGGATACGGGCTGGTACTTTCCGCGGATGAAGCCTTGCGAAAGTTATCATAACCATCCAAACCTAGAGACCATTGTGCGAATCATAATGTCCTTAAAGGTCCTTAATGAGCTGTGGTACCATAACTTAATATTAGGGCAATATTAATATTTTCAAAATAAATCAGTTATCGACCCCATGGAACTTCCATAAATAATAAATCATTAATAGGCAAACACACACTGTACATCCCCAAGCTAAGCAAATTGTTCTTGTGTTATTGGTAGTCAACGGTCAATTCAGAAGCCAATTCCAGACAACCAGACCATAGTAAACATCAGAAAGCTCGTCTATGAAAAAACCATTAAGTAGTAATCAAAGTTTAGTCTATTATCAATAATGTTTGTTAATTAATATTGATGCCGTTGGTCGTCGATAGCGCATCGCCATTCCGCGGGGAGGTGCTGAGGCGGGGGGGGCAGGTTCGGGCCCTTTGTTGGCCATTAATAACATCGGAACACGCCGATGTGAGTGGATTAACACATTAACAGGTTCCCCGTCGCCGGCGTAAAAGCATTCCAGCCCTGTGTTGGGGCCCATTGAAAAAATTCGGTGACATCAGACCCGGTCAATTAGTAAGGCTGATGGCCGAGGACCGGCCACCTATTCGTAGCGCGACAGAATTTATTACATGCGCCTAATGCACGCCAACCTCACGAATTAGCTTTTTGAATCAAGTTTTTTTTAATAAATCGAAGTTCATATATAAAGTATCCTTGGTCTAGAGGATGCCGCCATAACAACCTTAACTTGTGTGCGGGTTTTAGTGGCTAGGTTCCAATCTTCTTTATTAGATTGGTAACACCTTTAGTATTACAAATAGCCATAGGCGATGGTAACCGCTTTCCATCAGGTGGGCCGTCTGCCCCAACAGCTCTTGGTCAAGATTCGAACCCAAATAACTTGACTCCAATTCTAGACGTTCGTTTCTAAGCATTTTTGCTGTGTGTTCAACACTTAAGAGTTGTATTGAATTATAAAAGGAAAAATGTAAACACAATAGTGTATTTATTACAAAGTAACCACTCCAAGCCCTTATCAGCCCATTAGAGGTTTTTTCATGGAAGGGATGATTACGCAATCTCTTTGGATCGCGTCCACAACAATAGGTGTGTCAGTGAGGCATGCAAAAAAAATCAGCAAAGTATTTTGTTTATTATCTATTGTACTTCTTAACCGACTTAAAAAAGAGGAGGGTGCCAGCTATATAGTATGTAGTATATAATAATGTAGAGTTAATTGTAAAATATGACTTTATCCCTATTGAATTCTTGCTATCATAGAAAGATACATATATGCAAAATAAAGGTCATAAAGCAGGTAAACCAAAATTGGATTTCAAGGAATTTGTTTTAATATTGTAAATAACTCGGTTACTGTGATTGTTATTAATAATCTTTTTAAATTTTCCTCCAATACTCTGTAGAGTTAACAAATGTATAATAAATACTGTGTATATTATCTGTGTATATAATGGTCTATGATGTTATGCTGGAACAAGTGAATGAGTTTGTATATCTTGGATGTGCTTTTAGCAGGGATGGAAGGTACACCGCTGACATAGAAAGAAGAGTGAATTTGGGGAATAGTGCGAATGGAGCGTTAGGTAAACTTCTAGGCGCTAAGAACCTCAGCCAGAAGGCCCAGCTTACCATACACAACGCGGTTCTGGTACCTACGCTCACGTATGGAAGCGAGAGTTGGGTATGGAATAGAGAGCTTGAAAGTAGCGTAAACGCGGTTGAGATGCGAGCAAAATCTGCGGAGTGACGCTCGCGGACCGCGTTCGTAATACCGAAGTAAGAAAGAGAGTTGGTCTGAAAGAGAGTGTCGGGGTGAAGGTAAGGAAAGGACTGCTCCGGTGGTTCGGGCATGTGGAAAGAATGTATGATGAAAGAATGACTAAACAGATATACAATGCAAAAGTGGATGGATGCAGAAGTCGCGGAAGGCACACACCTTCCATGGTCAAATTGATCATGTGTTAGCAGGTGATGTTAGGAGCCTTAAGAACAGACGAGCGTGCGTGACAAGAGCTATGAATGTCAAAGAAGCAAGTGAGGTGTGTAAGAATGGGCCTGTGTGGCGCTCTATTGTTTGTGCCTACCCGCAAGGGACCTGGCGTGAAGTTATGTATGTATGTATGTATGTATATTATCTGCAACACTGAAAAAGCTCACCAGTTTTAAAGAAAATCGTACTCTACAAGTTGTGCCAACAAACTTCGTTCGCGTTGTCATGACGCAAAATCATGCGTCTGCTACGCCTCGTTAACCCTAATATTACTATATTAGGGATAGTGACTGTGTCACGCAGAGGTAGCTAAGAGTTTGATGCGTTATTTGACATTGTGGATGACGTTAAACACTGACAGATAACTCATTAAAACGCTAGCGTAGCTAATCATTAACGGCGTTATTTTTTAGGCTATAAGTACTTCACTATAACCCAAGTGTGTGAGGCTGAGATAGATCGTAGATCTCTCTGATGATCGATAGAGGTATCAATTAAAAAAAAAACTAGAGTTTCTTGGCGATTCTTCTATTTAAACAGCGATAACACGTTGCGAAGTAGTGTACAAAAAATATTTAACTTATTTTCTATGATCTTCAAAAAATCATATATTAAAAAAATTGAATTAGTTACTTTTGAGCCACATTCATATCTGCCTTCGTCTTGGGGGAAATTGCTGTGAGCCACACAACTGTCGCTGTTGCGAGGCCGTCGACTGTCTTGGCCCCCATGGCCTATATATAGTGTGGCAGAAACGCCGGCAGAATTCCGCGACATGCCGGCCTCAACGATACGGCCTAATACGTGTGGCTCTTGCTAGCCGTTTTCGAACCGAACGGACTGGTCGGCGAAGATGGCAAGAGTCTCGCCGGTATGACCTTAATTCCCTGGAGCTTGGGCAAGTCGCTTGTGTGGGACGATACCTGCGTCGACACACTGGGCCTTCCCATCTCCAGGCGTGCAAAGTTGGGGCCAGAAACCTCAATGGCTCAAATATGCAACCCTTGGAACAGGTTACATATTTGAGCCGCTTGGAGTGGAGTTTTAGGCCCGTGGGACCAAGTGCCCACAAATTATTTCAAAATTTAAAAAAAACGTCTGGTCGATACAGCTTGCCTCGCTCAAAGGATTAGCCTTTGTATCCAGCTAGGTAATGCTGCCAGCTTTCTAGGTACAATGCCCAGCGACAGTGGTCTGGTGGGGCTGGACGGGCTTTAATATAGGTTTTATAAAATATGTTAGGTTTATTTATAGGATCGTTTAATTTTCACAATTGATATTAATAAAAACTATGAATACTATACAAAGTAACTTGTTGTTCCAGAAAGTGGGATAGTTTCGTCGGGATATTGATCTGAAGTAGACGCAAGCGGCATCGTGTGCGAACCCTAGTTACAGAGAGCCTGGCCACATCATCGAACTCATAAAGTGAGTATTAAAATCAGCAATCATTCAAGTGTATTGTTCATTGAAATTGTATTTTATTAGTTTGGTTAAATGCTTTTTTGTTTCGTAACCAGTAATAATACCGGTCGAATTTTGTTACATTTTCGGAGCGTTTTTGAAGTGAAACTTCTTTAGAATCGTTGCCATTTGAATCTCGGTGAAACAAAAAAGCAACACTTAAAAGAGATAAACACAAATGTGTAGGACTAATCCCGCGAGAGAATGAGCAGCATAGATTAGAGAGTCAATAAGGCCGATGATTCAACATAGGTCCAATTTGGACCTAAATAAAACTGCCAATGTTATTTTTCTAAAGAAGTTCATTTTGATTTATAGTAATGTTCAACGATGTAGGCCAAAGGAATTATATTTGTATTCATGAAGTTAGAGAAGAATTACCTGTGAGTATATTTTCCGTCCGACCGTGACGTACTCACCATGATCAAATTGAAGATATTTTGGAGAAAGGTCATGTGAAAAGCACTTTAAATAAGCGTGTATGTATGAAGAGATTAATGAAAGTTGATGAAGCGAAGTGTTTGTCAGGATCGTAGCAGGTGGAGATCAATCGTCTCTGCCTGCCCCAGTGGGAAATGTATACTTTCTTGAAGTTTCACTTCTGCTGCACACACACATATTGTATATGGTAGCTGGTTGCCATCATCTTGCTGCAAAGCAAAGTTTGTTAGCAATTTATGGAGATATGTTGCAGATTAAAATTTTAGTACATTATGTCATTATTATAACTATAATAATATTTTTCTTTCCTTTTATTGTGTCTTGCTCTTATTGAGTATGCTCTGTTTGCTACAACCCCATTAATTCTTCGAAAAGTAATTATGTAACATACTTCTTTATAAAAACCTATAAAAATAGAATTTGAGATATAAATAGAATAACAAATATAAAGAAAAAACAATTTTTAGCTAGATGTGTTGCTGGGGAATTTGATGCCGCTTCTTCTCGTTGCGAAGCGGTGTACATAGACTAGGAAGAAAAATTAAATTTTAACTTATATGTATGACCTTCAAAATGTGTTCTCCAGTGCAACTTATTTTGAATGAAAATTTTGAATTTGAAATTAGCTATATACCTTTGGAATACCAGGTGCGTATTTAACGCGTTGCCAGGCTTTAGGAAGCGATGCCAATAGAAAAGATAGTATTAGCTCAATCCTAAGCGTTTCACGCCAATATCCTGTGTTTGCGTGGTATCACACCAATCGAGCTGGCTCCAGAGCTGTAATGAAGATGGTGATTCCAGGACGTTTACTTAATTTATTTGGCTTTTAATTCCAATTTCTCGTTACTAATAAGAACACAGTACTTAGAATGTTAACCACATAACTTGTGTTCGCAAAACCTCGTGTTTAGTATTACGCCCTACTTTATTTCTGTAAGATTATTTTAGGTATACGTCAATGCATTTAACTGGAACTGTAAGAAACAATAACTAGAAATAATAATTAACTAGAGTGTAGACTTATTTTGATGTTGGTGCGGTATGCCCTGTGTCACGTTGTCTTAAAGGCAAATGGAAAATTTATTCTACGGAGATCATGAATTTTCTACATCAACGAGTAGGTCTTTTTAGGACATGAGTTCAGCGGACAGGCAGAAGGACAACCTCATGGAAAGCGGTTCTCATCGCCTATGGCGCTGCCGATCTCTAAAGGGCTCCCGGCCGCAGGGAATTGTATTTTTCTCCGGTCCTGCAAGGATAACATTCAATTCATTTAATTGTATAGTACTGACGAATCTACCATTCGATGAAAAGGTGAGGGTAATCCAGTACTAGTAATACAATTGCTCAAAGAAATGAGTGACACTTGAGTGCTTCCGTATTATTTAATATACAGCATATGTGTCTCACAAATTTATACAGCTGAAGTATTGTTGACTATCTTATAAAGAGTTATAACTTCTAAATACCGTTGTCTAGATATATTTATCAGGTAGTAAAGTGTATGTTAGACATTTATTTATTTTAGGTTTATGGCTTGGCATCTAGGCCTTTAAGCCAGATTTTAGTTTACAATATCGTTTCTTCATTTTCTTAAGCCTATGTGTAGCACAGCTAAACTGTAAGTAATCACCTAGTGCGATTCAACGGAGTTCTTGTGACAACTCAAAAGGCCACAGTTAACTATACAGTTCACATTTCACACAAAACACATAATGACTACTCAAAAACTATCAATATCCTATAACTATTGTTCATTTTAGAGTAATTTTTACACATTTTTAAAAAATAAAACTGCACAGCACAACATCTCCTTTCAGTTATAAAGTTATAGATATCTTTTGTTACGCCTGTAGTGCATAGCACGTAGGATATTTTTCTGACATTTTCAATGCTTTCTCTATATTTATGATAATAAGTATTCAAGATTGGTACAGCATATTCCAGTTGAGATCGAACCAAACATTTGTAGAGGTATAGGTAAGTGGAAATTTTGATTCTCTTGAGAGGAGTTAGTTTTACAATTGATCATGGGAGTGTATCGAGTTTGTTTCTACTGATATCAGGCAAACAATGAAAAAAATGTTAGTTTAAAATGCTTAAGATTGAATCGGTAGCTTTTGATCGGCTTGACCCTTTGGTAGGATAAGGCTGGAGGTGGGGGGAGGCGAGGCGCGGGGGCCGCCGCCGGGGAGCGCGACACGGAAAGGCTTTCGAGGCGGCGTTTCAGAAGGAAGCGCCGACCGACCGGACGGCGCGGTAAAGCCCGTGACACACTAGGCTCTTTTTTAAATAGTTTGATAATGAAAGAACTTTTTTTTAGTTTAGTTAGCAAACTGGTCAACTCAGCCTACGTACATTTAAACAAAACTAGAACGCAGAGAATATGGTTGCTGTTTGACCCTCTTGATGCGAACATATAAATTTATGATATAATGTAGTCCAATAAATAATCAACAAAGAGTGTGGAACTTGCTGGTAGAGCGAATGTTTTACGATTATGCAAACAGCATCCAGGTCGTGGTACAGCGAATTTTAGTTTGTCCAGAAATTCGGGGCTGTCAATTTGCTGTTTAAGATCTTGTAAAGAAATAGAATATCAGTAGTCTTGTGTCGCAAGTGCAGTGGAATTGTTTTGTACTATTCCAATCTGGAAACGTAACTACAATTCTTGTTTTGAAAAGAGCATCATTTTTTACACAAAAATAAAGTATCTTAATCTGTTATATAGCTACCATTATATTTGATGACATTTTATCATCTTTTGGGACAAACAAATGTAGTCGGTTGGGATATGGCTTAGAATGCGTTATTTTTTTACATAAATGGCTTACATCAGCCCTAAATTCTATCTGGGAAATGAGAAATCTTTAAGAAAATCACGTGTACTAAAATTATCGACCACTATAATAAATTTATATGAATGAACTTAATCAATTAGTGACATAAAAGCACTTACACCACACGATTAATTATTCAAATTAGTTAACCCACTTAATTTTAAAACAATATTAACATAATAAAAAGAAATCTTAAATCACTTTTATCTTTTTACAATCCAGTCAGAACTTATGAGAGCGTATCCGTGTCATTTCTTTCATTCTGTTTGATGACAGTTTATCATCATTCTGGTTAGTTTATGAGTTAGCAGACATAAAGGACCTTTCTTTAGCAGCATAAAATAAACTATGTGTTATTTAGGGTCATCGTTATTACTGATATTTAACGTATAACTATAATAAACTAAAAACTATAATTTATTGTCAAACACTATACTTCTATGATCACAGATTTCGCCAAGGCTACACTGTTAATTTGACTGGAACAATAAACAAAAGAGTATATATATGCGTGTGTGTCAAATACATGGTAGTGTGTGTAATGTTTTTAAAAAAGAATTATATTTTATATTTGTATTATTTAATTCATTGTAAATTTTATGGTGCAAGGTCAGCGTTCTTTGAAGCATATTACGTCACCTGTTAATCAAGGTCCAATCGTACATACATGTTCCACCACTATCACTACAATACGAGGTTCGTACATCTGTAACAACACGTGCACATTTGAAATTAATAGCAATTCATGTTGTATCATTATTTTAAAATCAGTCAAATTTGACACTGATTACAAATGTATATACCTCTTGTTAAGTTTATTATAATTTACAAGAATACTCATTCTTATTAATTGTAATAGAATTACACTCTTACATAATATGATAACTATAATTACTAAACTAATGCACCGCCTACATCACCAGATTAGATAAAATTGAAAAGATCGTGTGAAAGATGACATAACGATTTGTGTTGTGACCGATGAATGTATGCCAGAATAGCGGAGTGTAGAAGGGAAAGATTTAATGTGCCAACCTCAAATAACTGGGTGAAGGCGAAATAAAAGAGAGAGAGAGAGAACTTATTTAAATGAAAGGATAGTAAATAATCGACGTTTGATTACTTTCTCTCGGTACATCTATGGCACACGGAGGCCGTTATGTCAGCGCCGGCGCCCCATATTCATCGAGGGCATTATATCCGGAGGCGGGGTGGAGAGGGGGGGGGGGGGGCATATCACGGGACTAATGCACAACCGCGACACAACTACCCACCATAAATACATGATACACACCGCTATTGATATAGCTTTTAAATTGGGTCCGTGACTCACAGACGCGTCGCCATCGACAATTGTAGATTAGTGCAGTTGCTTACAAATGATTACACTTATACAATATTGTATCAGATTCTTTGTGTTGTGCATTGTCTTTGGAAGTTTGGTGTAGTGGTTACTAAAGTCGCTTAACGTGAAAAAGTATATCGTTTCGGTTTCCACTTGGAACAATGTTTGAAAATTTCTGTTCTTATTTTTTTGGTGTTTAGGCCTTAATAATAGGTTTTCATATAAGCCCCGCGATATGGAAATCCTATAATTGAAAAATACACACATACACACAAGCATTACTTATTCGAAATCAAAAGCATTTAAGGAAAAAGCTCCTCAGAGCTGACTTATACATTTTCGGGTCGGATAATTAATTGTTAGTGTATATTTATAAATTATGACGCTCTAAAAAGGAGGACTAATTATCCGCAGATAAATATAATAATTAATTCTGTAACCTGCAATATGTTATATACGAGGAGCGAGATTAGTTTCAGATAACGACGCCAAGGTCGTAAACCATAAAGCCAAAGTAGAGCACCCAGTCGCAACATGTCACGTGCAGCATCATAAAACAACAATTACAGAAAGTTTCTTCTAAACAACATTTTATTATAACACACACAGTATGAAGATCTCGATGGAAATAGTCCATTGGACAGTTATTAACTCAGGCCTTAAATTTGAAGTTTTCAAAACAATATATTTTTAATTATCTATATATTAATATGTAAAGCAAAAACAAAAAGGATGAAATTTCGCACACTTACAGTCTATATAGAAAAGAGCGACAATGCTAATACTTTTTAAAATTGCGAATAAAATTTACTTACATTAAATCAATAAAAAAAACATTACACACACTACCGTGTATTTGACACACACGCATATATACTCTTTTATTTATTGTTAAAGTCAAATTAACAGTGTAGCCTTAGCGAAGTCTGTGATTATAGAAGTATAAGAAGTCTTTGACAACAGAACCTTAATAATGTTCAGACTTATAATTTAAATTAATTATTATTGTCGAAATTTCGACCACCGGCGACCTCTAGTAACAATAAATAATTTTATAAAATTTATAGTTTAAGGGTGTTTGTTTATGATATACCTAATAACCTGCACCACTTGCATCGCCAGATTAGGTTAAACTACTCCTTGAGTTGGTTGCCTGGAAGAGATTGTGTTAAACGGTAAGGCCGCCTAGTGTTTCTACCGTCACAATATTGCAATTGTGTGTTTTTGAAATTGTATATTTAGCAAGCAATAAAGTTTTATCTATCTTTCATTATTCAAAACTACGTTTTAATAGTATGTAATATTATAAAACTACGTTTTAACGGTTTTAAGCGCGGTAATTTATTTTATTTAGGTTTATCCGACGTTTCGGCCGCTTTTAGGGCGGCGGTAGGCTGAATAAAAACTTTGACAATACACGTTTGACAAATGACATCTTTGTCTTCCGTGACCACGGCAACTGAAAAGCGGCCGAAACGTCGGATAAACCTAAATAAAATAAATTACCGCGCTTAAAACCGTTAAAACGTAGTTTTATTATGTGTACTAGTCGCGAAAACTTAAGAAAATATTAGTATGTAATATTAATGACTTGCAGAAATTTTAATGACACAACCCGATTTTAATTGTTTCATTTCGAATTGATTTTTGCGTTATATACAATTGTTACTAGAGTTATTTGACTAGGAAAACCTGTTACTGGTCTTCTTTTTTTTGTTGCAAACTATTTTATATTGTATCTGTGTATTTGCTGTTGGTTTTCTCAGAATAAAAACATTTTTAATTGCGACATTTTAAATTTTTATTTAAACATCAAATTTCCATGAGTTAAAGTTAATTCATCAACTTTGTCTATGAGAGTTTTGTTTCGAGTGAACTTTGTGTATTTATTTGTTTTGTGGTAACACCGTGCGACACTGCGCGGCACATTGGGCACTGCGACGATGAGATCGGGTCCTTCGATAAGGCTAATGTACTTGTAGTACAAATGCGGCGGCTGGGCGATGGGCGACTGTTCACTGCTCTCTGCTTTATGTGATCACACATCTCAGATTAAACTGATATTAACATCGTTGCGGCCATTCCCGAAGTAATTACGCCCGCCGTACACACTCATATTGTTAATTTGGTGATCAAAAGCCTGGCATGTAATTATCTCGGGCGGGGTTACTTTTTCATTGCTGGCATACAGCATACAGGCTGGCAATTTATCTCATATCTCAACACTCGATCATTTTTGCATATATTAGGTAAGTAACAGTGTTATAGTAGTGTTTCATAATAGGGTACGGCAATGACATTATGAGGAGCGGATTGATTAATTGCAAAAACAATCCACTGAAGGGCATTTGCCCGACTGAATGGCTACCATTCCTGGTCTAATGCATGTCGCCATAACAACCATGAGTTGTGTCCCAGCATTATGACCAGGTTCCAGTCTCCCTTAAGAGAGCAGCAGCACATTTGTAGCCCCTTTGCTGTTGCAAATGTCCATAGGCGATGTTAACCGCTTTCCATCAAGTCGGCCGTCTGCTTGTCTGCTGAACTCTTGCAATAAAATAAATAATTAATAATAATAATAATTTAATTACTTTCACATACATAGATCTATCAAAGTAATTTGAACAATTAAATAATAAAAAAATTAAAATAAAATTCTAAACATGCCGTGTCTGTACATTGAAACTATTAAAAAAAACAACAGGAATAGACTATATAAACGACGGAGAACACGATGCTTTTTTTTAGATTTCTTGTCTGTTTGCTCGGGATTCACGTAATAACCATTGGGCCGATTTAATTACGGTTGTCACTGATTCACAGCAAATTATTAGACTTAAAATAAGCGCTAATTTGAATTCCGGGAATCCCAATGGCATTTTCCCGGGAGCGGTTTGAATTTGTTTGGGTGGATACAAACTTGCTTATTCAGACTCAGTTTTGTCTAATGTTGCGGCACTTTTTGTCTCGGGAATCCCGCGGGTATCACAAGTCGAGCGCGAAAGAAGCCTCAGGCATATCGTAGTTAAATATTCAAATTAATTATTTCCAGACTGACATCGGTTTTGTACACTTTAGGGTCCTGTAATCAAATAATGAAAACAGTGTTTGAATAATCTAATCTCGACGAAATCTTTAATCAATAATTAAGCACTTAGCTTGGTATTCCATACACGATTAAATTACTCATTTTTATAAAACTATTAATAATTCTATTTTTTATGTATTGTTTATAATTTTTGTATTAATATTTATATTATTATCTTACTAGGTAACCATCAAAAATATTTTAAAGGATTTCCTTTTAGTAATTTACTAAGGTACTCAAAAAAGTAATAAACAGCAGTCTTGTATACACTCCACTTCGAATCCGGTCTTAGTATTGGTCTTTAAAGTGAAACAAGGTTATATTATGTTTTGATTACGTAAACGAAAAAGTGCACACGTAAATCTAATAATATTACACGGTTCACTGTTCTTTCAATTTGGATGACACTGCCAAAGTCATCCACAAGCATCAATGAATAATTGAATGTCCATTCAACCAAATTGAGTATTAGACACATCTATTCAAATAAATAAAATTAAAGTCTGTTTGTAACGTAATTTTTAAAAATTTAGTGTGTCTGCCTGGATGTTCCGCTTAATCTTTGAAACGGCTTACCGATTTTGACGGTACTTACACTGGTAGACAGGTGATGTTGTAAGGAGTAACTTAGGCTACTTTTATTCTAGAATAAAAAATTAAAATAAATTCCACGCAGAAGAAGTCGTATAATATTGTAAGTATATTTATTTAATCAATACATAGGTACATACATATCATCACGTCTGCTTCTCATAGGGATAGACAGAAATAGATCTCCACTTGAAACACACAACTTGACATCTTTTGTTAAAAAGAAAATTTTAATTAAATTGTCTGATTAGATATGTAATATAAAACATTTTCTTCTATATTACATAAATTATGAGTAGAACAGTGAAGAAATTTATAAATAATATAATTAAAAAAAGATAATTTAACTTTTTTGTATTGTGTTCTGCCCATAGTCCCTCAAGACTATAAGTAGAATACTGAGCCTAGACCACCGTCTTCTATGGGTAAGGTGCCCAGAAGGCTGGCTACGTTTTTGCGCTGGATCGCTATACTGATCCCTTGCCCGAGGTGAGCACCAGCACTCTGATCACCTGAAGAGGCTTATTCCCTCAGGACCCCGCGGTCCAAGGTTTATACGTAGGTTATATATCTCTGTATGCATATATATCTGTTATTATGTATTTATATATGTATGTATGTGTGTATATATTTGTTGCATTTTTACACAAATTTAGTTCACTCGTTTGTTCGTAATTTAACTTTATAGAAAAATCTGTTATTAACCCTACATTTCAAGGGCTATTTTGTTTGTTAGTGTTATTGTAATATACGTGGTTGTTTTTTTTTTCAAAAAATAAATTATATGGTTTTTACCTCGTTAGAATAATGACGAAACAACTGAACACAATATCAAGTTTTCAATTTGGTTGAACCGTGTAATTCAGCTTTAACATGTGGTCAACTTGTCAAACAAGTTCCGCTGCTGTCGAAGATAAGTGTACACGACTATTGTCTTCAGAGACATACGGACAAACGCATATACTTTGCATTATGTTAACAACATTGCGACAATCTACGTTATTGTGTTTTCTTGTTTTTGTGACTGGCAATATAACATACTTTACCCCGTTGCGTTCTCTGTAAATCTATATATTATTCTGGAATGTTGCTTTTACATGTTCTTAAATGATTTGTATAGTTATATCATCTTGATGTTAAATCCCGGTTGCGTTTGGAACGTCTACTTCGGAGCCCGGGGTATACTTTCTTGCTTTTGAAGCTTTAATTCGCACGGTTTTCGGTATTGTTTACCGTGAAACTATTTACATATATATATTTCTTGTTTCAAAATGTCGAGCGGGCATTTGATTTCCCTAAACTTTCTATTAGAATGGTTGTATATTGCCTACATAAATATACAATCTTTTAGATTACAAAAAGTATTAATTCAATAAGATTCCCAAAGAAATATTAGGTTTGCCTTGGTATTACACTATGGATGAATATTTAAATGATAAAACTTCATTTACATAGCAGCTCGCTCCAGCCTCTTATACAATCGTCTGTATAACGTTTTTATCTTGCCAAACATGTAAGGAATTTATAGAGATATGTTGCAATACAATCTTTTAGTAGCTCTCGTTATTATTATAACAATAATTTTTTTAATTAAACTCCATTAATTATTCGAAAAGTAATTCTGTAACATACTTCTGAATAAAACTTATAAGAAATATAAATAAAAACAATATTTAGCTAGACGTGTTGCTGGGGAGTTTGTTGCCGCTCTTCTCCTTAACAGCAATAACACGCTGCGAAGCGGTACATAGAATAGGAAGTAAAATTAAATTTTAACTTACATGAGTGACTTTCAAAAAGTGTTCTCCAGTGGAACTTATTTAGAATCAAAATTTTGTATTGGAATTACCTGGTTTCCCTACAACAAAGTGTTTGAGATAGACAAATATAAAGTAAATTAATTTTTGGCTAGACGTATTGCTCGATATATTTCCGCTTCTTCTCCTTCAACAGCGATAACACAAGACATTGCGAAGTGGTGTACATAGAATAGAAGGATTATTCATAAGTGGGCAGTATACAAATGGACTTTCCCTCATAAAAATAGGTTCAGTCTGGACTTAATGTTTCTTTTAATTGAGAGAGTGAGTGTGTGTGTGTGTGCGCGTTTTAATTGTATTTGTTCCGTTTTCCTCTACAAATTGTACACTACCATCTGATATTCGTGGATAATGTAGTAGGATAAACACTGACTTTGTACTATTTACCTTTTTTTTTTCTTATGTAACTTTAGTGTATATCTGTTTATTGTCCTTAATAATAAAATAAAAAATAATAAAATAAAATGTTAGTGCTCTATGTTATAGCACGCTAGCGAATACCAGGCCACTCAGAAAGTATTGCGAAAAAAGTTTTTATGTATATACGAAAGACTGGCCAGTTAGAATCTATTTTGAAAATATGATTATTTATAATTAAAAATAGGTACGTTCCAATTTCAAAATTTCCCTCCACATTGTTTGTTTTTTTTTAAATTATCATTTTCGCGCTGTGATTTTTTACAATTTCAAGTGCCGCCTGAAGCCGTACGAATCGTATGACTTCTATAGACTTCTAATGGCATTCATGAACGAAGGCCCTTGTAAGGCAACCATATATCGATGGCAGCTTGTTGCTTTGTACCAAAACGGTGTATGTAATAAAGTAACTAGAAATATTTTTTATCTTTAACTAGCGGCCCCGGCAGACGCTATCCTGCTCCGGAGAAATAAAAAGGACCCGATCCCAGCGCCACCTACCGGTTCCAACGGGATAAAAGTATCCTTTGTCGGTCTCCTGGTTCTAAGCTCCCTCCCCACCATTTTTCAGCCAAATCAGTACAGCCGTCCTTGAGATATAAGTAGTGTAACTAACACGATTTCCTTCTTATAGATATATGATGACCCTTATGAAAGCTCTCTATGGGAACTTAGCTTGAATAACAAGTTTTGAATTTGGTAAGAATAAGTAAATCAGTTTTCAAAAAAGTCTATGTTACGGTCATTAAAATTTAATGGCAGGTCATAATTTTAAATCCTAAACAAGCTTTGTATTATGAAAAATAGAAGAGACAAAATGGCCTCCGATTTGAAGTATAAATAACACCGAATGAACGCGTATACCTCATTTTATTACACGCACTACGGTTGCATAGAGCTCTTATAGGCATTCTGAATTTGGTGCTTGTAGCGTGAACTTAGAACTTAAATTTGTCTGAGCCTCCGTCATTTACAAGTCAGTGACCACGAGTATAAGTGATCTTTGGAACCTGTTTCTGATTGCATGCATATATATACAAAAGTGTTATCGTAGTGTGTAGTTATATCAGAGTAGGTACCTACCAGGTGGGGTGACAATGTTTTGTTCATTCAAAATTTCTAGGACTGAATTCAAGCTAATGGATGCGTTATTGATTGAATAAATTTGGTATTAAAGACATAGAACTACAAGATGGCAATCAATGCCATTGAGTGATTCAAAGTTATGTTCACTTATGGTCGCCCGTGGTCGAAATTCGACCATAATAATTAATGTCAAAGATATACGTCTATAACCACAGATTTCACCAAGGCAACAATATACATTATATACGTGTGTGTTAAATGCATGGTAGTGTGTGTAATGTTTTTTTATTATTGATTTAATGTATTTATTTATACATAATTTTTAAAATATTAGCATTCTGAACTCCTTCTCTATTATTATAAGTGCGCGAAATTTCATGCTCCTCCGTCTGCGCAATATTCGTAAAAAGGAGTAAAAGTTTTTGTTATTGTTAGTGTTGCCATATTTTGGTACAGATTTCGCATGTTTTGACAAGCACTATGCATTAGCCAATACCTTAGTCAGACATTAAATGCACAAACTTAAATAACAATGTCAGTTGCTTCCATTTTGTAATTGAAGCGTTAAGCATCGCATAAACTTTAGTTTGTGCTTCGTAGGTATTTATTTACTATGATTAAATTATTATAATACACAATAATTATTATTATGTTCATAATTATTACGTAAGTGGATTTTTTAAATATATATCGTATTACGCTGTTAGTCATTCCATTGTTATGTGCATCACATATTCAATATAGTAAAACATTTTTTAAATTATTATTTTAATGCATATAAATTGCGGGCAGTGGTATATTTTATAAGTTACTGCCCCTATTATATTTCCAATTTGCTCCGTTCTTTGAGAAGTTTTTCACTAGCACAGTAGCACTTGATCTCCACAGTGAAATTCGCGGTGCGTGCCACCAGAGTGTGCCACTTGTACACTGAGCCTTTGCCGGTCGAGACCTGGTAGTCGTCGTCCTATCATTGGCCCGCTGACTACTGCTATGAGAACTATTTCGATACTGTAGTAAAAACTTAATGCAATTTCTGCATTCAAACCTTCGGCTGTCGCTTTCTTCGAAACTTTCTTAATGGTTTTTACCGCAGTTAATGCTGCTCCGTTACTAGAAAGCTGATAAGGTGCCGCCAATAATGAGTGCCATTCTTCAAGATTTGAATTGAACTCGAATTTATATACATACTTCAATTATATTTTCTAATACTGTAATATTTTTATAATAAGGTAGCGGACTGCCGAATCAACTGAGATACCTTTTATAATCTTACAGAAAGTCACCGAGTCATAGATTTTGCACGAGCTTACCTGCTGATGACGTCGTTAATAAGTATAAGTAAAAGGAGTCAAATATCACATTAATTATAGTTTGAAAAGTAATTAAAATTAGATGATAAGATGTCATTTTAACGTCTGTGATTAAAAGTAAGTAAGTAAGTACGTAAGTCATTAAAAAATTAAAAATATTATTAATCACAGTCAAATATAGCCCGTGTAACTCGGGAATAATGTATATTTCTCTGGTGAAAGATTTTTCAAAATCGGTTCATTAGTCCTGGAAATTACCAGAACATCCAAACTCAAAAACTTTATAATATTATACTATCTGTAGCCGGCAGACGTAACCTGATTACAGCGCCATCAATCGGGACCTATTGATAATCTAAACCATTCTCGAATACACTTGAACAAACACAAAAAAGGCATCAAAATGATTGGTCCAGCCGTTTAAGAAGAGTTTCGCAGCACCACCTACCGAATCCAATCGTATATGTATACCCCGGTACCCACTTGAACAGATACAATAAAAATGTCTAAATCCTGAAAACCGATTACAGCGTCAAATACCGAGACTATTTGTTAATCTAAAAAATCATCACAATCGGTCCCACTGATTAGGAGTAGCCCAACGGCGCCATCTACCTTATCTAATTGTGAATTTAAACCATCCCGAGACCTACTTGAACACGCACAAAAATTTCATCAAAATCGGTTCAATCGTTGGAAAGTTTAGTGTGTCTGTTTCACACGAGAGATCTGATCAATGGCTTAGGAGCGCGTCGAGGACAAACAAACAATTTTTTTATTTTAATTATAAGATTAATCTATAAAGATGTAAAAGTTTTTAAATTTATTGTATCATCTGTAGAAAATACACCCATTTTTATACGAGAGAAAACTTAAAAAAACAAAACAACATCAATAAACTTTTTAATTCAGAAGTTACCTACATATCATTGATACATATAAATTATAACGTAACAATTATCATGAGAGGCCGCCTCTGTTTACGAGGCGGCCAGCCGCTGCCGGGGTTGCGGGTAAGCTCGCGCATGTACCGTGACCCCAGCGCTAGGCGGAAGAAGGCTCCCATGAGGTTTTAGTGGGTATACCGGCGCCGGTCGTATTGATTAATCGGCGTCGGGGAGCCCCACATACCGGCCGCGCAGATCCCCGCGCGGCTGACGATGCAACAACGCATTTCCTCATGTAAAAAAAAAGGGCGGCCTTATCGGTCTAGAGTGTTCTCTTCCAGACCACCCGGGCTGTGGATTGTTTGAAAGGAATCAGCCGCTATATTCAATTTTTTACGTGTTGCATTTTAATAAAGATTTTTATTTTATATTATTATAATTGGGAAATTACCGCGGAAATGCGAAATTTAAGGTCACTTAAAAATAATTAAGAAATTACGTTCTGCCCTATTAATAGTGTGCGGACTACATTCTTGTAATTATATTTATTTCACCAAAGACCTTCAAATACCTTATAATATATAATATGGATAAGCTATGTTGTTGAGAAGGCTTGAGCTCGATTCCGGCCATGGTAATTTTGTAGAACGAAATTTCTGCCATTTACTACGGTCTGGGTGTCTGAGGTTGGCTCGAAATCGATTCATTGTATTCGCATAAGACAAGAATAATTCACTTAGCTTCACGATATACAATGAGTCTACCAATGATTAAAAAGAAATTGTATGGGTATTGCAATTTTTTTGTATATTGCAATAACCCCTATAGGTTTCTAATATCATAAACCAAATTAAACAGGGCTCTCTTGTAAAAAGCATATTGAACGCCTCACAGCAGTTACCATGGAAGTGGCGAGACAAGGGGGCAGCACGAGTAGAATAGCGGTCTTCAGTGGTACGTATGTACCTATATATATATATATATATATATATATATATATATATATATATATATATATATATATATATATATATATATATATATATATATATATAATACGTGCCTCTGAAGTTTGAATCTACGAGGATTTACTCTTCAGCTGTACGTATTATAAAAGAAGAAGCATAGCGCTTCGTCCGCTTACTTAGTATTTCCACCATATCCGTACAGTCGTCTGGTTGTCCTGAAACATACAACAGGTGTCTTCAAGTTTCGCGTGAAGTTGCAATGTCGTTCAAATGCGAACCTATATAATTATTTTAAAAAACATGTCATACTCGCGCTGCCCAGTTCTCTCGGCACTTCCCTGCTCGCTGCCATAAAAGGGCGAACTGAACCACAGTTATACAGGCTTAGCCAGTTATTAATAATCACAGTGGAAACATATACGTAACTACAAGCATATAACTCCAACTTTATGGGCTTGAAATAAAATGCTGCCCACAAATAATGTGGTCACCCTCCATCCGATAAATTACATTACCGGTATTAGTGGGTTCCAGTCACGATTGCGACCGCGAGGGACACCCCCTCCCCTCGGCCCCCCTCCCGCCGGGCCGCGGGCACAAGGCGGGGCGCTATCCCAAAGGGCGGGCACAATCCCAAATGTGCCCGCCCGCTTCAGAGCTCGTCTTTTTGGGCCCAATCTTAGTTACTTCTGATTTCGTGTTAAGTAAACTTTGTAAGGAAACTACATATGTGAAAGCGTTGTACGTCTTTTAGGTAAATACAAGTCTGCTTTGTGGGTTTAATATTGTTAGTTTAGAATTTCAGTAACATTTAAATTATGTGATATGTAGTCGTCTAACCGCATGGAAGAAGAATAATATATACAGTGTAAACTGTATATAACGAGACTGAAGGGACTGGGCATATCATGTCGTCGTATGTTATAGAGTTGTCGTTAAATGGAGGGAGGTCTGTTATTTTTGCATGAACTTTTGCTGCACCAATAATTTTGTTGTATTTTTATACTTATTCTATTCATATCTTGCGATATTGAGGCGTCTTGTTAATAAAGGAAGTACTTAGAAATTTCGGTATGCATGATGCTGACAGTCGACTTTATTACGGGCTAGGATAATATAGCGATAAAAGAACGTACACAGCTGTGCAGATTTTACTAATTTTGGTAACTTTAAAGGTACTTTTTATTACATTATTGTTGTCGTTATTGAGAGTGGGTGTAATACTATATAGAGTGTATCATTGTTAGAAGACAAGCTAAACCAATCAAAGCCAAGTGATTTCGACGCTTAAGGGAGTTTGTCGTTAAATCGAGTGACGTTACATGGAGTTTACACTGTACCTACTAAATAATGATAATAGCCACAAGTACCCACGTTTTTATTATAATAGAAATTCGCAATTAAGACTGTCAGTCTACGAGTAACGCAGCCAGCCTTCTGAGAACTTTAACTGTTGACTGCGATGAGCTAGGCTCATAATCTACTGCTAGTCCTACGGGATTATAGATAACAAGTTAGGGTCCTTATGGGTGTTATTGTAGACTAAGCGATTTTTCAATCAGCAGATAAAAGGTATTCATAGAAATACAATATGAAAAAATTAAAAATGTCAGATGCATTAACAAAACAGTTGGATTGTTCCACCGTTGAATTCTATCAGGTTATAGTAAATTCTACCCATAATTTTATCTCATGATTGTAAAATTTTCCCTTAAATACATTTAATACGTGTGGATTATAAGGTAATAAATCTGGAACATCATAGGTGAAAAATTCTTAAAAAAAATGATATTTATAGAACCTGAAAATACACTTTACAAAAATACAAAAGAGCGGGATTTAGGTATTCAGTAATTTTAGAGATATGATGTTTTGAATTAAATGTTTTATTAGCCTATAGCCAAATAGCAAAAACAGTAAACTCTTGTTCAAGTTTCTCGTTCTCTACCATAGAACCCTGCATTGCATGAACCGAATTTCACAAAAGTTTTATTTCCTTTTAAATTTCTCCAACGACTACAGCATGAACTTCGTTCATTCTAACAATACAAATTACTTCCATACATTAAATGCCGTGTAACTCTGGTCATAATTAATGATCTTTAAACTAAATGTCAGTTGCGGCAGATATATTAACTATTATGTTTTTTTTTATTAAGTGAATATGTAATCTTTAAAATCGACTATAATATTTTATTACAATGATTTTTATCTATGACATTATATAATTAACACTGTCTTAGAATGTTTAATTTACGTTAATACAACAATGTTTTATATGAATAATCTAAAATCTTATCTTAAGATGCTTTGTGAAGCAAATATTACTATGTCGTAAAGATCTATCTGTCTTATCTGTTATTCAATAAAAGTCAAAAATTAAGTATGTACATACATACATAAATAAAAATATAGTACTAGAAAGAAAGAATATTACATTATTATACACAGCATATCCGACACAACGTTGATTTTGACTAAAGAAGTGTGATTATCAAATCACAATCGGCAGTCACAGACGGCGTACAGCCGTTCTTCTTTCATAGAAAATCGCTACTAAAGCGGGCAATTGCCACATAATATAATCTTTGTAATCCGCCATATAATGTTTATCCATGGAGGAACGGTGAAAGAACACAATTTCCTGCGGTCGGGCGGCCTGTCATAAGAGGCGACAAAACAACCCACAGCTAGGTGATACCTAGGTTATTTGCCTAATACCCTGCCACCTGCCTCCTGGTCTAAGTATGCCGCCATAACAACCTTGAGTTGTGTTCCGGCAATAGTACTAGGTTCCAGTCTCCCTTAAGAGAGCAGCAGCGCATTTGTAGCACCTTGGTGTTGCAAATGGCCATAGGCGAATGTTACCGCTCTCCATCATGTGGGTAGTCTGCCTGTCTGGTTAACTCCTACAATAAAAAAAAAATATTGCAAATGAGAAAGTAACAATCTGTTATGCTGCCAGAAAAAACTACGTTTCACTACCAAGATACATAGGATACTTTTTAACACGGAAAATCTCCAGCAGCTCCAAACCCAGTTGCAGGTGGGTAGTTATCTACTGAGTTGCTGCCGGGGTGAAGAGGTAAAACCTCGAGCCCCCAACCTCCTCATTATAGATAAAGAAGAAGACCCTGGAGAGAGATAAAAAGGATCTAGAAAGATTTTGATCGCGGCGAATACCCTGATTTCAAAGAAAAGTTTTGATGTTGGGGAGTTTTTTGCAAGTTCGTCTTCTTAAAAAACAATAAATAACAAGTTGCGTATACAAAACAGGAATTACATTTTTTTTTACTTATATGTAGCTCTCTCATTTCTTTCTGGGATATGGCCAATCAATTGGGGTTGGCACAATATGTCTTTTCCTTACGCTCCTCTATCCTGACATACATCTTCTGTCACATTACAAACCATCATATCATCCTTCACACAATCCATCCATCTTTTTTCAATTATTTAACTATGGGTTTAAATAAAATTCTCGATGAACCTTAATAAAAAAATAACTTTATTAAAGATCCGCACTTAATCCCTAATTCATAATATTAAAAATGCCGTGGGATAAATTCTCTTCCACAATCCAATGGTATTCACTGAGATAACGCAGACGTTTTAATGGGTAGCCTTAGTTATTGCAGCGGTCGCGTTGGGGCGGGCGCCGGGGGGGGGGGGGGGGGGAGCTGCCTCTTCATTTACATGCCCTGCACTCAATACCTCGTCTATGGCGAGAGTTCCACTCTCATAATTATAACGTAACGCGTTCCCATAACGGCAAACTTGAATAAGTAACAAGTTTAAAAATTTTAGAAAAAGGATTTTTGTATTTCTTTGAAATATCTATATTTTTGAGCAATTAATATAAACTAATATGAAAGACGTATTATTGCACAAATAACTTGTATTATTCAAAAATGGCATATATATACTGCATACATACATACATACATAACTTCACGCCAGGTCCCTTGCGGGGTAGGTACGAACAACAGAGCGCCACACAGGCCCATTCTTACACACCTCACTTGCTTCTTTGACATTCATAGCTCTTGTCATGCACGCTCGTCTGTTCTTAAGGCTCCTAACATCACCTTCTGCTAATACATGATCAATTTGATCATGGAAGGTTTGTCGTGGCCTTCTGCAAGTAGACGAAATATTGTCGACTTATGTCTTTGTTTTCTGTCTTTGTAACAGGAATTTATTAATAAACACTGGTTTAGTTAGAAAAGTTCTAAGCTCTTAAATTTAGACTTATATTTATTTTTTATTTTTATTTATTCATTTATTTTTTATTACATTTAGGTAATGTTTATCTATATATTAATACGTGAAACAAAACTTTGTGCTCTTTTTTACGAAAATTACGCGGACGAAGGAGTATGAAATTTCGCACACTTATAATTTGCATAGAGAGGAACTTCAAAATGCTAATATTTTAATAAATGATGTATGAAAATACATTAAATCAATAAATAAAACATTACACACACTACCATGTATTTGACACACATATATACTCTTTTGTTCAAATTCAAATTCAAAAGTTTTTATTCAAAATAAGTTCCACTGGAGAACACTTTTTGAAGGTTATACATATAGGTTAAAATTTAATTTTGCTTCCTAGTCTATGTACACCGCTTCGCAACGTGTTATTGTGTTAAGGAGAAGAAGCGGCAAGAAACTGCTCAGCAACACGTCTAGCTAAAATTGTGTTTCTTTATATTTTATTCTGTTTATATTCCAAGTTCTTTTTTTATAATTTATACAGAAGTATGTTACAGAATGACTTTTGAAGAATTAATGGAGTTGCAGCAAACAGTGCATATTCAATAAGACATAGACACAATAAAAGGAAATAAACTGTTTATTGTTAAAGTCAAATGAACAGTGTCGCCTCGGCGAAATCTGTGATTATAAGGGCCTTACTTATATTCGTTTGTTAAATTTTAAGAAACTGCTCAGCAACTGATTAATGAAAATCCGTACCCATAAACTCCTCTTCAGGATAAGAGGTAGTAAAGTAACGGCAAAACGCATTAAATTGGTGGCGCTACCATATGTAAAGTGCTGATTTTTAAAAGAAATGCTAAAAGTTTTATAAACTCACCAGGGTGTTAATAAATTACTTACTTAAGAGATGGCTAATCCTTCTCAACTAGATTATTATATGTAAGGCCCTTGACGTATAGTCTTTGACATTAATCATCATGGTCGAATTTCCTAGTTGTAATAAATAATACTATCAAGTGCAAGCTAAAAAATAAATATTTTGCAATTAATTTTTCATACATAATTACAATGAGTGTTCAACTTATTAAATTTCAAATTAAAAATTTATAATTTCATTTTAGAAAACTAAATTTTAACGGTTTTAAGTGCGGTAATTTATTTAATTTTACATAAAAAAAATTAAAACTGAATAATTAAAATGAACAAATTGGCGGTAGGCTAAATAAAGCTTTAACAATACTGATTGGAACTTGATATCTTTGTTTCCGTGATCACAGCTACTGAAAAATGGCCGAAACGTCAGAATAATAAAAATCAAATGAATTACCGAGCTGAAAACGTTAAAACGTAGTCTTATTATGTATACAAGTCGCGAAAACTTAGAAAATATTGTTGAAATTTGTTGATAACTCGATCTTTTAATGGACTTGTGAAGGATTATTATCTCTGGTTAAATAGCGCAGTTTTTTCTTTTATGTAATTTTAATTAAGCGTATTTTACTCATATCTCTTTACTATAAATTTTATATTTTACTAATGTTTCATTTATATATATTTATTATAAGATAAGATACTTAATCGGTACTGAGCGTAATGCAAGATAATACAGTTCCTGGTTATGTTCTACAAGAAGTCTGAAATTGCTAATTGTCATAAGACGCTTTTTCTACTTCTTCAGACAATCTCTTGAGCAGGCAACATCCACTGCTGGACGTAGGCCTGCCCAAGTACGCGCCACATATCCCGGTCTCCCGTCTTCCTCATCCAGCCCCTGCGCAGGTCGTTAGTCCGACGTTTGCCGAGACGTGGTCTCCACTCCAGGACTCGTCTGCTCCATCGGCCGTCGGTCCTGCGACAGATGTGACGGCCCACTGCCACTTCAAACTTGCTAATTTGCGAGCTATGTTACCTTCGTTCTCTTACGGATTTCCTCATTCTGATTTTATCCATAAGATAAACCTAACATAGCTCGATCCATGGCCCGTTGAGCTACTTAGAATTTTTGGACCAGTCCCACTGACAGTGTCCATGTCTCGGTACCGTATGTCCTGATGGGTAGACCGCACAAGACGCTAATTGATGTATCATATTGAAAATTGTAGCTCTTAATACACAATTAAGTATATTTTTTATATTATTTTAATAGTGGTTGATTTTCTTTGCGCAACTATCTAATGCTAGGCGATGATACATGTTAAATAATTTCCAAGCAAAAACAGTATGTGAGGTCCGAAGAGTACGTAATAAAGAATTATATCACTATCGGAAACCCAAGTTACTGCTAATTAACTGGCGTTAACTATGATTTATTACCTCAGACTTGTTAATACGATAATGTCTATGATTTATGAGATGTGTAATTCCGTGGGTACATTTTACTAGCTGGGGAAGTTTACTGCAATTTCGTTACCAACCCCGGCTGCAGGAATTTTTATTATTTCTCTCTCCATAATAAATAACGAAAAGTTCGCTTCCTCAATTTACGATTCCAGGAATCAAACTGAGTAACTATAGATTAAATAATTATCTCCATGTAGTTTATCTTTTAAATGTTGTTACATAAAATAAACAGAAAAACGAAACAAAAAAATGTTTCTTTTTTAGTATCGTACCGAAAGGAATAATTCAGATACAACAATAAGCTCAGTGCAAATTTCAGTTTCTGAAAATGCATGTTACAAAGTCTCAAAATATGATATATTGTAAAACTACGTTTTAACGGTTTTCAGCGTGGTAATTTATTTGATTTTTATTATTCCGACATTTCGGCCACTTTTTAGTAGCCGTGATCGCGTAAGACAAAGATGTCAAGTGTCATTCAATTTTAATTTTATTTAACTCCATGCAAGCCTAATCTAATATCTTAGTATTATATATATTTTTTAAATAATATGTAAGTAATGTTTAATAATTGCGTCGCTATTTCTTCAAATAAACTCTTTCTTTACCATTATTTTTTTATCACATCATAAAATATTACCTAAATAAGGTTCGTTTGCAACACATTGCGCCATTTGCTTTTCGCCGTCGCACCGGCGTGTAGTGAAAAAGCCCCCTAATCTGTCGGCCCTAATCTAATCTCACAGGAACCAATAATAATGTGTCAGAGGACTAGACGCGTGCCGATCGCATTTCGCTTATTGGCCAGCGCCATCTGTCGGTGATAGAGCCGGCGATTAGATAAAACAAACATATTGCTGGTTTTAAAATAATAATGCACCTTTTATTGGTTGAGAACCATCACGTCAAACACGTGATAATTTCGAACATTATTAAGGTTCTGTTGTCAAAGACTATAATCTAACTTCTATAATCACAGACTTCGCCGAGGCTACACTGTTACTTTGTCTTGAACAATAAACAAAACAGTATATATCGAGGGCTTCATAACAAATGGGCTTACGGACAAAAGTGCAGTTTAAACAAGGGACACAACTGTGAATAAAACAAAACTAGTAGATTGTATAAGGCTGTAAAAATTAATTGCTGGCTAATGGCTAATTATATATGGCCTTACTTATAATCGTTTGTTAAATTTTAAGAAACTGCTCAGCAACTGATTAGTGAAAATCTTACCCATAAACTCCTCTTAAGGATAAGAGGTAGTAAAGTAACGGCAAAAGGCATTAAATTGGTGGCGCTACCGTAGCTAAAGTGCTAATTTTTAAAGGAAATGCTAAAAGTTTTATAAAATCAATCAATATAAATTCACTAGAGTATTATTAAATTACTTACTTAAGAGATGGCTAATCCTTTCTTAGCGAGATTATTACAAGTAAGGCCCATAATGGCTAATTTAGAATACACTACTTTTAAGGCACATCTGCATATTGGTAAGGCTTTCTAAATTGTAACATGCATAGGTTTTGGTAAACAAAAAAAATGCATTTTTGCGTATACGCCCATTTGTTATGAAGTATGCCCTCGATATGCGTGTGTGTATCAAATACATGTTAGTGTGTCTAATACTTTTTTTATTGATTTACTGTATTTTTTATGCATAATTAAAACAATTAAAACCATTCGCGTGTGCGAAATTTCATACTCCTCCGTCTGTGCAATTTTCGTAAAAAGGGGTACAAAGTCTATGCTTCACGTATATACTCATGTATATAGGTAATGTTCCTTTTATTGGTTGAGAACCAATATACATCACGTCAAACACATGACCATTGCTGTCAGCTTAGCAACAACTTTCTGCGCTATATGTAATGCTTGTTTATTTGAAATTATTCAACGCTCAGCGCTTATTTAATCTAAATTATCTCTTTGTATCGGAATAGTATCATCGAAAGACAAGTATTTATAGTAACTGGTGGTCGCCCGTGGTCGAAATTCGACCATAATTATTAATTTAAATTGTAAGTTTGAACATTATTATTGGCCACCCCAACGCAGGAAATTGTATTCTATTTGTGTTCCTGCATGGATAAATAGTTTAGCAGTTGCGTATCGCAACAATACCATAGCAGTACCGTTACTCTACATACACAGATAGTTTCAAGGAAGGTCAGTTAAAAAGCAGCTCAATTAGACGTGCATGTATGAAGAGATTCTAGAATCAATCTACTCTGCCTGCCCCTATGGGAAACAGCCGTGAAAATAATATGAACACCACCCAAACAAGATCCAGCGGTCAAATTCAAAATAACATGTTAAAAATTACTTTATTATCTTCTTGTTTAATACTCTATAATTAGGTACTCACAACCCCACTCTCCACATTTGCGTAAGCACTAAACATTTTACGATACACTCCGTATTGGTAATTAAGTCGCACAATTAAAATATCAAACATTAATAAAACAATAATGTTTTCAATAAAAAAAACAAACGAACCACTTATGTTTTAATTACAATTGATTTTATAGTAAGAACATCGTTTTTACAACAATAAGGAATAAATTAATAAATTAAGTAAGTGTTTAGAACAATATACTCCTACTCGTTAATTCAATTATAATTCTATTAATTTCTCTTTTACGCATGGAACATGTATTCTTTACGCTTCTATGAACGTTTTCTTTCTTCATATTATCTTGTAACATTAAAATTGTGGCATTAAAAAATTCCATCCTGTATATTCAAATATTGATTAAGACCGCTTGGGCGGTTATATATCCATGTTTGACGGTTTGCGAAGTAAACTACACAAGCAAGAGTTCTTACGTACATGGAGTCATGTAAAAGCACTTTCGCATCTGCGACAGTCTTTGTAACCTTTATAACAGAGAAACTGCTAGAATCATAGATTTGCTAGAGAACTTCCCTATGATCCCGGGAGAAAGGTTAGACCAAAGAAATTGTCTTGATGTCATGCGTACATGCTCTCAAGATAAGAATGTCGAAGGTCAGACGATGGAGACTGGGGTCCGAAGTGGACGCTCTGACACAACCAGAATTTAAAGCTATGTTGATAATGAAAAATAAATAATAAGATAAATACTAGAATCTGTAAACAGGAACTTATGCATATGCATGCCGAAAGGCGGATTTGGAGAACTGTACTATGTTAAATGTAACACCTTTCGTATACCCATTTTCGCATTAAATGAATTGAATTGAATGATGCTGACTATGGAGGAGAAAAAGTGCTTTGAACGGGCGAAGCAAATATACTCAATTTTCCCAAAAATATGAAACCCAAGCCTTTTAAATCTGATTTAGGACGATGAAATTCGCTCAGTTGCAGTAGTAATAGAATCCTCGAATAAATTTTATGCCCATTCGCCAACCCAAGTGGACGATTCTCACTATAGCGCTCTATCTGAGAAACTAAAGCCTCACAGAAGAGCGTTTAAAAGCTGATAGATACACTGTTTTATCCGTGCAGGAACGGAGAAAGGGCGGCCTGTCCTAAGAGGCGACAAAACAACCCACAGCCAGGTGGGAGGGCATTTGCCCGACTGGATGGCTACCACCCCTGGTCTTAAATATGTCGCCATAGCAACCTTGAGTTGTATTCCGGCATTAGTGACGAAGTTCCAGTCTCCCTTAAGAGAGCAGCAGCGCATTTGTAGCACCTTTGGTGTTGCAAATGTCCATAGTCAACAGTAACCGCTTTCCCTCGAGTGGGCCGTCTGCTTGTCTGCTGAACTCCTGCAATAATTTTTAAAAAAACTTCCTCTTCTTCATAGCATCCATTTTGTGTGCGAGGGTACATGTGGGACTCCTCCAGGCTGTTCAGCAGCAAGAAATTTGTCTAGTCATTCGAACCCAATTCTTGACTCTTGTCTATACTTTGCCAGCCATAAGTAAGTATTTGGTAATAAAACGGGCCTGTTTTTGTCACCCGCCATTAGTTCAGTAGAAAAAGTGCATTGAAGTGGCTGCTGCGGGTCCCAGCGTCGCTGGTGATCTGGAGAGGTTGCACCTGTGTCGATGCGCACTTGACACCACATGCCTGACGCGGACAAAGTGCTTTGGGGGTTTTTGTGAGAAATTACCGTTACTCAAATATTTATTTTATTTTATTTTATTCGGCAAACAAACAGTTTATAACTAAGTATATACTACTAAATCTATAAACATTTAACTGTTTCCACATATATAGCTATAATGCTTGCTAGTGAATACTTTACATTGTATAAATTAAATTAGAAAAAAAATATGTTAAAACTGAAATATTGAATAAAACTTGTTAATATTCAGACCAATACTTTACCAGGACCATGTGTGTGATGTGTAACCAATTTTCATGAATTACCAATATACCTATCGTTACTGCATCGGCGTTATTCCAAAAACGACAAAATATACTTCGCGATTTCTGTTTTCGGCTTAGGAATAAAGAAAACTTGGTAATTATTATACCAAAATGTATTGAAAGACACAAGAAAGAAAGAAAACTTTATTTGAAGAAATAGCGACGTAATTAGTTCTTTATACATTATTATACACAGAGCATAATTTGAAAATTGGAACACCGCATTTTCAGCGAACAAGATTTGCACTAAGCATATTGCTGTGTCGGAATTATATCCGACACAACGCTGACTTTCAGTGAAACCTTCCTTTTGGCTTAAGCCCAAAACGACCCAATTTTGATAAACTAATTAACTAATTAATAAATCAAATTAATAATTTTTAATAAAACCAACAATAAAATACTTTACTTTACTTCAAAATTAAAGTAAAATAACAACTTGCATCGAGTCATCTGATTGAATGCAATTCAATAGAGTGATTGCTAAGTATAAAGTATTACTGCATTGTATGCCACGTCACTGACATGAGGCAACAATTGACATTTTACTTCATCTAATATATAAAATTCTCGTGTCACAGTTTTCGTTGCCATACTCCTCCGAAACGGCTTGACCGATTTTGATGAAATTTTTTGCGCTTATCCGGTATCTATGAGAATCGGCCAACATCTATTTTTCATCCCCCTAAATGTTAGGGGTAGTCCACGCCTCAATTTTTATTTTTATTTTTTAGAGTTTTAATTTTGTTTATGGACATTATTTACTCTATGGGAGCCTAATCTAATTTACCACCGCTTCACAACATGTTGTGGCTTGAAGAGAAGAAGCGGCGCAAGAAACTCTTCAGCAAACATGCCTAGTTCTAAAAATGTTTTATATAATATTAAAATGAGTGGAAGGAATTTTTTTTTCCTTCCGTCGGATAAACCTAAATAAAATAAATTACCGCGCTTAAAACCGTTAAAACGTAGTTTTATTATGTGTACAAGTCGCGAAAACTTAAGAAAATATTAGGTGAAATATGTGTTTACTGCACGAATCGAATCGAATTTCTATTCTGTTATCATTTATACTTTCTTTTAATTTCGAATTCGAAAGGTATACCGCGTAATGCTGGTGGAATCCAGAGTATATTCCAGGGACGCTTCGGCCGCCATTAGAGCGTAATGCGGCCCCGGAGTGCACTGAACACTGATTGACTATCAAGTGCGATACGCCAGATCGCGACCACTTCACCTCCACGCGGATATTGCGCTCTCACTCGAATGTTACGGAGATTATCGACTGGCTGCAGACAAGTGGCATAGCTCAAATGTTCACAATACTGTTACAACTCTGGCCCCGACAAAACACAAAATCCACCTGCATATCTGAAACAAACACATTTAATACCTGCCGGGATTTAAACTAATTGTAACTTTTTTTGTGATCGTCTTCTTTTGTTTACTTTGTGATTAGAAAACAGACCATTGTTTTATTGTACTCTTTTATGGCAGTCATTATCCATGTGCGGCGGATTAAGTCGACTTAGATACGGGGACATTGCATTTGCGCAGTATAAAATGATGAACTGATGGAGAGGGAGGCAGTCGAGCGAGAACCACGAGAGAAGCGAGACGTGTGTACTACAATCGAGAATCTAATAAATGACGGAATTTCCGCGTTTTGTTGAATTACGACCTTCTGTATTACGTTTGGACTAGTTGTGTTCGGCTATATTTTTACCTGTGTTATACGTGGTTGTATAATTATAATAAACTCTATAGTAATTCTAACGGCATTTTAATTCGAGTCTCACGACTCGTAACAATAGAAAAAGGATTGATATATCTGTACTTTCAAGCGTTTATTTAGAGTTTTTGGCGGGAACTGAAAGGACATGCTGTGCAGTTTTATTTTCTAAAAATGTGTAAAATTACTCTAAAATTAACACTAGTTGTAGAATGAACTGTATAACCAAATGTAGCCTTTCGAGTTGTCACAAGAACTCCGTTGAATGGCGTCAATTAATAACCTACAGTTCAGATGAGCTATACATAAGCTTAAGAAGATGAAGAAACTATATTGTAATTTAAGAACTAGCTACCGAGCCATAAACCTAAATAAATAATAATTAGCTTTGACGTTTGCACGTCTATCAAATTCCATATGTGTTGATTGGTAGGGCTCACATGAAACAAATGACACAATTCTCCTACTTTATTGTCGTGGGTGACGTTCTGTGAGTCATGTAGCCCATTGACTAATTGAACCACTATACATACATAAACAAATCAAAAGTAATCAATTTGAAAAAAAAATGTTCTACTTAAAAAGGAAAATAACACCGCAATTATTATAAGTACCGTATTATTTTGCTTATTTAATATATGTAAAATATGTTCAATGAAATGTGGGCAATGACATTGTTATTCAATGTCATCGAATGTGGTTATATTTGTTAATACGATATGGTATTTTAGCAAATATATATAGATGAATGAGATTGATTAAAACTTATTTATGAATTAAGTTTTTTTATAGGAACGAAGGTAGCGAATTAGGAAATTACTAATTGAACCGTCATCGAGCTGTCACAGGTAGAATAAATTCTTGAATAGATAATAAAACTACGTTTTAACGGTTTTAAGCGCGGTAATTTATTTTATTTAGGTTTATCCGACGTTTCGGCCGCTTTTCAGCTTGCCAGACCTCAAGACACTGTGAGCTCTTTCTGCGTGCAACGAAACAAACCAACTTGACTGATAATTTCTTTGATTTTTTCCTTCCACTCATTTTAATATTATATAAAAAATTTTAGAACTAGGCATGTTTGCTGAAGAGTTTCTTGCGCCGCTTCTTCTCTTCAAGCCACAACATGTTGTGAAGCGGTGGTAAATTAGATTAGGCTCCCATAGAGTAAATAATATCCATAAACAAAATTAAAACTAAATAATTAAAATGAACAAGTTGGCGGTAGGCTGAATAAAAACTTTGACAATACACGTTTGACAAATGTCATCTTTGTCTTCCGTGACCACGGCAACTGAAAAGCGGCCGAAACGTCGGATAAACCTAAATAAAATAAATTACCGCGCTTAAAACCGTTAAAACGTAGTTTTATTATGTGTACAAGTCGCGAAAACTTAAGAAAATATTATTCTTGAATAGAGTTATAATAGTTATTATTCGCATAAATTTTCTATTGTACTCGTTTAGCGCTAATGTCATTTATTTACAGGATTTGACCGACTACTTTCTGATTTAAACTTTTGAATTTCAATTTGTTTTATTACATAAATACTCTTTAAATTTGACAAATTTGACAAGTTATTCATATAAGTGCCAATTAGTAACGCCGCTACTATAAATGATGTCCCGGTGGGGCGAATAGCACGCGTCACCGTCGGGTGCACAACCCGAAGGTAGACGTCATTGGCAGTTACGTCCGTGCATATCGCGAATATACATGACCGACGCAGACGAATCATTATATTACTACGTAAGTAAAAACTGTGCTTTTTACGAAAGTTTCGCTAAAGAAAAAGTGTGAAATTTCGCACGCTTATAGTATATATAGAGTGCAGAATGCTATAACATTACACATAGGTACTACTATATACGCACACGCATATATACTCTTTTGTTTATTATTAAAGTCAAATCAACAGTGTAGCTTTGGCGAAATCTGTGATTACAGAAGTATAGTCTTTGAGAACAGAACCTTAATAATGTTCTTACTTATAATTTACATGAATTATTATGGTCGAATTTCGACACTAGTTCTTATTAATAAGTAAATGTAAATGTTTTGTTTGTCTGTGGGGCAAGCGAGGCAAGTGTGCCGTCCCCGCGTCGGCGGCCCGCCGGCGCCGGCGCCGCTCGCTTCCCAGCCTTTTGAGTGCTTCCAAATGCGTCTCGGCCGAATGCGGGTTGGCCTAGGTCACGCAATTAAGGATTAACACCGCTATTTGTTATACATTCACTGTAATTTAATCATGTACTTCATCTATCTTCTATCTATAATATAATAGCTTTTGGCCGCGGCTTCGCTCGCGTTTTTTAGTGCTAAAAAGTAGCTTTTACGCTATTCCAGATTATGATCGATCTGTGCTATGTTTAATTCAGTGATAACGCTGAATGACTGAACTGAATAATAATAATAACACCTTGTACCTGACCTTGCCTCAGCCAGCCGGCACGGAGTGGAGATCGCTAGAGCTAAGACTCAAGCTCCAGGGGTGGAAGTGATAAATAGCCTAACGTCAGAAATAGCTTCGATGTACCTGCAGCCCACCTCTCGACACCCCTTAGCCACTCACATCCATGTTGCCCCGGTCTTCTATGGCATTTCATAGGGCCCATGCAGAGAGTGACGCTACCGCCCGTCTCCGACCAGGGGATTTATATAGACTAGCTTTCTTGCAATGGTTATATCGCCGTCCATCGGTCGCCAGAGCCTCGTTCGCTGACGGCAGGAGAGGGGGTAACGCGGGCAGGTGAGGTTGACGATTGGGTCCACAAGATGTTAGTGGCAGACCGCTTACTCCCCTGGGATAAGGGATCTGCCACTACTGGAAGTTGAAGTAGCAGTGGGCCGGTCTCTTTCACACACACATAGTCCTGGAGTGGAGACCGCGTCTCGGCAAACATAGTGCTGGACGCCCTCCAGCCCGATGGACTGTCGATCTGACTTGGGGAGGCCTACATTCAGCAGTGGACCGTAATTTGCTGACGACGACTCAGCTGGTTCATAATCCTGATTTGACGCTTACGATTCTTTTTATACCAATAAATGACATCGTTTCCTTGGGATAGACGAATATAGTCACAAAAAAGGCCCTGATGTTGTGTTTTTTTGATGCCCAAAACTGATTTGACAAACACCCATTCAATACCCTGCATGGCAGTCCGCCTAGCCATGAGCCGCGTAATGCAGGCTTGCGAATATTTTTGCAGCCTGCATTGCGCCCGGCAACACCGAGCAAGATGCCTCTTGAGTCCTGCAAGTTCCGCCCACTGCAGGACTGTCATGCAGGATAGTGAATGGGCCTTTAAATATGAATAAAGCTTGAATTTATATTCATTAAAATATATAAAATTCAACGAATTATTGATGTTTGCTGACCGTAAATCGGGCAAGTCTGTTTTCTCGCTAATGTAACACGTAAATCAGCAACACAAACCTATATTAACTGCCGATCACGACAAAGCCACCCTTAATGTAGTGCAATAAGGTTCATTTGCAATTATATGACCGCAAACATGTTTTTTGTCTTCGCTTATTCAGTTCAATAAATCGCCTTGAGTTACAAAATATTAGCTCTTATTTCCATTGGACGAAATTGATCTTAAGCCTGGTTTTCCTCTGCTTTAGTTAAGTATGTATATGTTTGTAAAAAGATGATTATTTGTCAGCTCATGCCCATGAAGTTTGGTATTTTCGTCAAGTAAAATGTACTACAGATAATCTTGTACTTCATTAAAGTGTACTCACTTATGGCCGGTTCCTAATTTTAGATAGTATTTATTCGCATGCCTTACTATTTTGTTGAATTTTTACATTATTTGTACGGAGCTTATCTTAAATTTTAACCGGTTGTAACACTTAGATATAGGAACCGGCCATTAGTGAAATGCCACGCGTAATGAACAACCATAGACTATATAAAATAGGTTTTGAAGCTCACGTCCATGAAGTTTCGTATTTTCTTCAGGTAAAATGTACTACAGATAATGTTGTACTGTATTAATGGGTACTTACGTATAGCCGGTTCCTATATATTAGATACTATTAATTCACTTGCTTTATTATCGGTTAAATTTTTACATTACGAACAACCACAGACTATTTTCAAAAAGCTAATGTTGCCGCTTTATAGTCACATAGTTTCAGATTTGGCCCTGAAAACCCACTTAAATAATTCTCTGTATTATATTTATTTTCTACAAAATTCTTAAAATGCTCTTAGAAGCAATAAATCGGGTTCAACCCTTGTAGCGTGCGTGAAGCGCGCGCGGCATTCGCGTCGGCGCGCGGGGCGCGTCGTTATGCAGCGGAGGGCGGCAAGATGCGCGCGCGCCGGTGTCCGGTGTCGCGGTGATTTACAAGCCGCAACGCGTCCTCTTACACATGTTGACATCCATTCCAATTGGTTTCTTATGATGTACGATTTATAGCATGCTATTTTAGGATACCGTAGATGTTGTTACGAGTTACTCAGGACTCGAATTAAAATGCCGTTGGAATTACTCTAGAATTTATTAGAACTATACAAACACGTATAACATAAGTACAAATATAACTAGACACTATTAGTAAGAATTGCACGATTCAATAACACGCGCAAAGTCCGTCACTATATCGCTCATCGAATCTACGACTTGCTAGGCCATTGTTGTATAATGCACGAATGCCATCAATACAATAACAACAAGGATTAGTTCGATACTAATGACATAAAACAAGTACAATAACAATAGAATGTTTTTTTTATTACAAATTCTAAACACAGAGTAAACAAAAGAATTCCTAAATGCGGGGAGGTAATAAGCTGCGCTTTGCGACAGGCAGGTGTGCGTTTCTTTGTCGGTATGTAACAATATTTTGTCAAAACCGGAGTGCTTATCTAGTCATCGTGTCTAGCTGTCTGTATTTCACAGTCACTTTTCTCGGAAACTATAAATTACATAGTTTCGTATTTTGTACGTGATTGATGAGACGCTAAGGCTAGTTTATGCCCGCCGTTGCGTTCGCGTAAAACAATCCATGATAAAAAGTAATCTATATTCTATCCTGGACTATATATCTATCTCTGTATCAAACTTCATCCAATTCCGTTCAGCCGTTCTGGCGTGATTGGGCAACAAACGTCCATCCAAACTTTCGCATTTATAGTAGTAGTTAAATTTAAGTTTAAAAATTGCTTGAAATATATAAATAAAGCGTTTAAAAGAAACTTTTTGAGGTTTTCTAGAGAAATATGAATGGCCTAGTGGCGTCATCTGTGTGCAAAATGTGTAAACAATTTACGTTTTTTTCAGGGAGATTTTCATTCGTCAATGTCCTTTTCTGCTATTATCTCAACCCAACTTTTTAAAGGGTAGAATCGCGTTTCTTGTCTATCTTTCCAGTTTTAATTCAGTCAACTATTTTACACCTTTAGGTGACTTTGAAGATTTTTTAAAATTGGTATTCACATCAGGTAATTCAAAAGTGGTTCAAAGTTTATACTTGAGACTGAAATTTAAGGACGGAAATAAAAAGCGCTTAAAAACACTCAAACACAATAATAATAATAATAAGTTATTTACTCAAAAGACAACACAGTCCACTTATACACAAACACAAAGAAAAAACAGTCCAAGAATTTACACCAATATACAATTTATAATGTTGTTAGTAATTAGTTTTTTCTCCTTATGTTTACGTTAGTAATTAATAATTAATGACTAGCACTGATTTAGTCCTCTTGACGAAGGACCAAATCAGTGGGCAGTCAAATTTATCAGCTATTCCCTTCAGGATGCTGTTGCTGCTACCACGCAATCTGCTTAGCAACGACACAGTTTTTTTACGCCACAAAGCATCAAAGCCATCTATGTGTGCTTCGGCGAACATAGCCGACGCACTGCAGAAACCCTGAGGGAATTATTGTATTGGACTCGTAGGGCATTGTAAGCTCTTTGGGTATATTTGAGCCACAGCCTTGCCGAGTACAGAGAGGTACAGTAAGCCTTAAATAAAGTTATTTTAACCGTCTCTGTACACCGAGCAAATCTGCGGGCCAACATGTTTGCCCGGACTGACAATGCCCTACGTTCCCTATCCATGTCCACATTATCGTCCTGGACCTCCGTTACCCAATAACCCAAATATTTAAATTCCTTAACTCTATTTATATACAATATCATCCATACGTGAATCGAAAACTTTGTGTCATTTAATAAAACTACGTTTTAACGGTTTTAAGCGCGGTAATTTATTTTATTTAGGTTTATCCGCGCTTAAAACCGTTAAAACGTAGTTTTATTATGTGTACAAGTCGCGAAAACTTAAGAAAATATTTGGGTCATTTTTTACGAAAATTGCGAGGACGGTTTGTATAAATAGAAGACGCGACGAATGCTAATATTTTTGTTAAATTATGCACATTATAATAATAATTACATTAAAATTAATAAAAAACATTGCACACACTACCATGTATTTGACACATATATACTGTTTTTTTATTGTTAAAGTCAAACTAATAGTGTCGCCTCGGCGAAATCTGTGATTATAGAAGTATAGTCTTTGACATTAATTATTATTAATAGGCCGACCACTAGTTATAGTCATTACGTATTCTATTATCGCTTTTAAAAAGTACTTACAATCTACACTAATCTTATGAGCATATCCCATTACATTTTTTGCTGCGCCAGTAATAAGTGTACTCCGTCGCTGGGCGCCTGCGCGTGCGCATATTAATAGAACAACTAACAAACCGCCATAATTAATCCTGGCACCTTTTTTCAAACAGCAAAAAGAGGGGGCCCTTATTCACTTTACTGATCCTATGCATTTCTTATTACGAGGGGTGGTATTTTTACAATATTATAAGCTTTCTATTAACTTGCAATGGATGTATGTACCTATGTAAGTTCGGGTCGAACCTTGCAAGTTAAATTTGACCAAGTTCCCGGTTTCCGATTGAGCTGAAATTTTACACGCATATGTATATTGCATGACAATGCAATAATATGGTACCATGGTGCTGATCTGATGATGGAGTCGGAAGGTGGCCAGAGGAACTTGTGTACTAAACAAGATAGACCTGTCGTGTTTGGGCTCGTTTCACTTGTCTCTTGACTAGCACTCTGCTGCTACATGATATCCAGGATCTCAAAAGCTTGTATTAAAAAACTTTTTTTAAAACATTTTTTTTTTTTAACTTGCTATATATTGTATCTAAGTTCTTGTATGTAATAATATGGTACTATGGAGCTGATCTCATGATGGAGTCGGAAGGTGTACATGGGAACTACTGTAATAAACAAGATAGATATTTAAATGCTTATAATTCAAAGAAAGTAAATACGAGTACCTAAATCTCGCGACAAGCTTTGCCAGGTGGAAGGGCATTTGCCCGACTGGATGGCTACCCTTGGTCTAGAGTATGCCGCCTTAACAACTTTGGGTTGTGTTCTGGCATTAGTGGCCAGGTTCCAGTCTCCCTTAAGAGAGCAGCAGCGCATTTGTAGCAACTTTGGAGTTGCAAATGTCCATAGGCGATGGTAACCGCTTTCCATCAAGTGGGCCATCTGCCTGTCTGCTGAACTCCTGCAATTAAAAAAAAAGCTTTTAAGTTGGGAAGTACATGGAACAATTTTATTCGTGCCACAAAAACTTCTGAAGTTGATAGTAAAAGTTAGTTTTTTCTTTTTAGAGCATTTAAATGAAAGCTTGTTGTTTAAAATGGTGTTTCAGTGATGGTTCTTCTAAAATAATAACTTGTTTTTATTACAAGGATTACAATCTACTTTTATGCTCTCTAAAATCATGCCTGGCAAAAATAGAACATTCATGTTTACTATAAGATCTTGGTTATTTTGTTTTGCGTATCGATATTTGTCATATAATGTCCTGCGGAATATCCAGTTCAACTGGAATGCAATATCTTAATAATTTACTTATTTTATGGAAACAGCTTGCCCTCCCGACGTTGAGTCTTACACCTTGGTCACGACATTGTCACTATAAACGACAGTTAAACGTGACACAACGAGCAACAAAACTATTGTACAATATTACGTAGGTAGCATGCTAGGAGTCTAAGTCTCCTAATACAATTGTGTTAGATTGGTGCATCACTAGTGTCATTATGACAACATTAAGCTACTTTTGTATGTTTTTGCACGCAAAAAATAACCATTATAACGCTCGGCATCAATCTCCGTCGTATCGCGCGTCGCGTCGCCAATCGCTTAGACTAAAGTCGTGACCGGGCCGTTAGGCTTTCAACTTTATTTTTTTGTCTGTTGTCTTTTAGAGCCTGCTGGGCTGATTACATACATACATAATTCGTTTATATCCCGGATCAGCAGATTACTTTTTATCTAGATAAAAGATAAGAGTTAAAATATAGCGTTTCGGACTAATTCTCTATTGTTACTGCCGCTGCAGTTCGCTAATAAATTGACAGTTTTGATTATTGATTAAATTGGCGGTTTCTACTCTTGGTATCATACACTCTGTAATTATTGTAACACACTCACACCCATGTGTACACACACACATACCCCATACTATGCATTTAAATAAAAATAAAAATACAATATCATCTGAATCCTGATATTTTACAGTTTTACTAATTTAGGATTCAGAATTTTCTCTGTATGTAAGAAATTTGCCTTTAACTACAAGAAATTGCTTGCAGTCGAATGGTTGCCAATATGGTGTAGGTTTGTTCCTAGTGCGGGGTCTGGGCAACCACTGGACTGACTTTTTACCTTTTACTTGTATGGAAAACAATAATATTGTAATGGCTATGTAATAAGATTTTATTTATTTATGTTATTTATTATCTATATATACAATATCATACAAATATATGTACGCGCGTAACTTGAGAACGACTTTACTGGTTTTGTTTTTGTGTGATTGGAACACACCCGTACCGGTACCCGGATGGTTTATATTCACAGTTGAAATGAAACCGGTAGGTGGCGCTGAGATCGGGTTCTAGGATCCTCCTTATCACCTGCGCCGATTTTGATGATTTTTTTTGTTCGTGAAACAAAGTCTTTTAGGAGGAATTCAGAAAATATGCCGTTACGAAGTTCGCCGGGTCAGCTAGGTATTTAATTAACAAAAAGTACAGTTCTAAAAAAAATGCTACGCGAATGAAGTTTCGCTGATAGTAGGCATTTCTAGTTTATAACAAACATTACAAAAGAGTTAATTCATTTAATCGCATTATGAAAACTGTCCCACTTTACGTGTGCTTTTCAAAATGCCGCAACCCATATCTGTTGGAAGTGCAACAACTGTCGTTGCCAACACATTTATATTTGACGCAACGATAATGATAGGTCTGCTAAAGTTAGCTAACTGAGGCCTCCGCCACGTGTTTAGTCGCCTTTTCCAAAACGTTCAAAACATGTTCTTAGTATATCTACAACCCGAAAATCTTCAATAATAATTCTCGCAGTACTATTATTTGACCCTTTGTATCTATATCTATGCTTACAGATAATAAAACTGTAGTGTACTGTCGAATTTCTGTACAATGAAAAAATGCTAAAAACCTTTCTAATGCTATTTCGATTTTCCTCAATTTTTTGTTTAACTGTTCATCTGTCTGTTTGTATAGGCTAATCTCCGTAACGACTGGACCGATTCAAATGAAATTTTATATGGTAATAAATTTAATAAATTGATCTCATCAAATGACCTGATATTTTTTTTTTCCCAGTGTTATTAAATGCTCTTTATGTTGACTAAAGGCATTTTTTCATTGAATAGTTTATGTAATGATTGCAAAAATATGTGAGTTGCACCGAAATAACTTCAAATGCTCCTACTCCACCTGCGTTAATGATAGTGTTAAAGACTGTGCCCAAATGCGTCTTATTTATAGCGCTATGAAACGGATATTCATATTATTAATTGAGATAAATCCTATAAAGTGACAGAACATAGATTTACCAAGTACGAGCGTACATACTAATGACGTCATAAGTAGTAGCATATAAAGGTTTCAGATAACACATTCAAGTTATTGTATAAAAATAAATAAAATTATTCATATTTGTTTTTTATATAAAGCATTTATTTGCTAGGAAAGCGACAAGACAATGATGTAGAAATAACTTATACATACATTTCTATGGCTAAATTCGATATGTTGTACACCGCATTTCCTGCAAATGAGGTCGGCAACTCAGCATAAAGCTGTGTTGGAGTTTCTTCCAGCACAAGGCTGATTTTCAGAGCCGACCCCGCCTCATTGATTAATATGTGACCCAGCGCCCATAGAAAGTAACACAGTATATGAAACATAAAACATATATGACAACCAGTTACATGATAAAATCGAAAATGATTTAAGACGCACGTCGAGCACAGAAAATACAAAGAAAGCATCATTATCCTATATAATATTGGAAGAGTATAATAACTACAATACCAGTACAATAATCAATGAGATAATTGCTATTCATTGAACTAAATAAATAATAACCACAACAAATTCAGTGGAAAAGCCTTCAAATCTCTATAATCTATATGTATAATATTTAGTATTGTGCCCGCATCCCAATTATAGGTATATTGTTATTTCCTTGTGTATCTGGTACACCTGCGCCATAATGCTTTAGTTAATGCAATAATACAGACATACTGGAACAGATAGAACACAGGTTTTAATGTGTTATAAATGCGACATTGCTAATGACGTTAAACATGAATCGATAACTGTGGTGGTGGTGATGAATTTCACTACGACGTTAATGTTAACGCGTTTTTTGTTATAAATTTGAGGTCCGAAACGCGTTAGCGACTCCTGGTGTTGCTAACGTCTTAGGCAACAATAGCCACTTTCCATCAGGTGGCTGTCTGCTACTTCAAGCAATAAAAACAGGACTGAACAGGAGTATAGTAGATAATTTTGGTACAACTAACATGCGATGTTTACAATCAATTACATTATTTAATGATGTTTAGTTAAATTACTGCAATTGCAAAAATCATCAAATAACATAATAAAAAATCGATGTATTTTATTTTATATATAGATACGAAAGGGCAAATAATAGTGCCGCAAGAATTATTATTACTGTCGAATAACAAATTATAGGAATTAGAACTCTTTTGTATGATAACAAAATTACGTTTGCAGTAATTGAATCAAGATATGCACTTTAGCATCGCGATAATAGAGTTGAAAATTGACTGATGCAAATATAGCCAATCACCCGCAACCTTGGTTATTGTTTGGGACGTGATCTATCGGGCGTTGCGCAGGCGCACCGTATCTGTGCATTCCGCGAGATAGGCTATCGCTGGCGACCAATCGCCTCTGATTTACTAAGGGTACGCTATCGAGGCTGTCGGTTTACTAGGTCACCTGTTCCCAATGCACGTTATCTGTCAATACTATGATATAGTTTAGAAGCATTTAGATAGCGCTGGTAGATGTCGCTACGGTATCTTGAAGTACGTTCAGTTGCCTGGTTACAATTTGACATAAACTCCATATAATAATCTTGCTTGGTAGCTAAGTGAGGGTAGGATGCAGAGGCAGCTCTGTTGGAAACAGCCTGTATTGTGAAGTGCCTACCCATCTCTGGAGCGTTGACCAGCGGTAGCTTGGACCCTAGGCCCCACTGCTGGCGAAGATCGATGTTTTTTTCTAAATTAATGTATATACTTTAAATACATTTACATTTCACACGGTTGGAAGTTTAGAATCTCATATGACAACTTTTCTACTTAATAGATCATACGTAGACTAATATATTAATGATAATGCAATAAAATAAGATAATGACATTGAAATTTTCAAATTTAATACTTTAACATGTTTTTAATAATTATAACAGATTTTTTTATTTATTTAACAAGTATATTTACTGAAATTAATTTGGAAACATTAGTGTAGGCTTATAGCCAAGACAATTTGTACGTCATGTAAATGTCATAACGTACTGGAAACTTTATATCATGTTATACCTATTCATGTACCTATGTATTTGCAAAAAAAAGATTTAATATAAATACTGGTTATATATATTTTATATACTTGTTCTTTTGTATTTAAATATTTTTTCATTGTATCTTAGCAACCTTTGTTATACGTGTCTTTACAAAATAACTCTTCAATAAAACGTACATGAAGAAGACTATTTTTATTTTCAATAATAATTGGGTAGATAAAGAACTTGCACGAACTATAAGATTTGCAGTCCTTACAGACTTTGTCCTGCCCTCAAAGAACATAAATCTAGAACCCGATTCCAGCGCCATCTGCCGGCTCTAATCGTTAATCTCAACCATGGGACCCACTCAAACACGCCAAGTATTTTGCTTACATTGACATTTTTAAAGTCGTAGTACTTATCTTTTGAATGGAATGTCCGATTTGAATAATTCAAAAAGTAATCTAAAGGTATTGAAACAGTCTTGAATACGAAATAAGTTATTTGGCTAGGGATTAATACAATGGTAGTGATAACGTGGTCTGATTTTGGGCGGCATTTTTATCAACTTTTTAAATGTAAAAAGTAGTTATAGTTGGAAATACGTTATCACGAAGTTTTTTGTAGATAGCGATATATTCTTTAATTTGTAGAACCTTTTTTAGTTTTATCATCAATAGTTACCGGAGCGCATTAGATAAAGACATTTATTGGCTAACTTTTATACACCTTGTGTTAGATTATCGACGTTTTAGTAGGGATCCCTAAATTTTCTAGCAATAAATATAGCTTATATCAAGCTGGGACACTGTAGCATTCTTATGATGAAAGATTTTTTGAAATAGGTTTTTGAGCTTATTCTTTACAAACATACAAATCTTTCCTCTTTATAATATTAGTATAGATTTTAGAAAAATGTAAAAAAAATTGAAAACATATTCTATAAATACTGAAAACCTCTAAAAACATTCTTGAATAATGTGTGGTGTGTGTGTGTGTGTGTGTGTGTGTGTGTGTGTGTAAGTATAAGTGTTTACACCTGTTCAGTGTTATGTTTTTTTCTGTATGTTATTAATTTAATGTTATAACTTCCTCGGTTGTAATTCGTACCCTATATAATATTTGGTTATCTTCTTACAGGTCGCTGTAACAGAAGGATGTTGCATTGAGTACGTGCGAAGTGCGGCAATGTTCGGCGGGGGCGGATATGCGGGGGGCGCGGGCGAGTGCGGGAGGGGTACGCCCTGGGCCCGGTGGGCGGCGGCGCCCGGCTGCAGCAGTACGCGCACTTCGCGCCACACCAGAACGTGTGGCACCACCCCCATGCCGCGCACCACGACTCCTACGGTGAGTGCTTTTTCAATTGTGAAGCTAGCAGCCAGTCCAGCTGATACAAAGTAGTTACGAAGCCTCGCCAGTACAGGGAGTGCTTGACGGCATGTCCTATATCCTATGGCGTCTCACAAAAACGCAGCAGGACGGTGGTAGGTATTACCGGCATCTCGCAACTTCTTCGGAGGAGGAGTGTCCAGAGCCTGCCGTCAGGAGTCCCACATACCCCTTGGCGTTGCTCCCCTCAAGGCCTGAAGGGTTACGATGATATCGAGGGATCAGACAGGAAGAATGGGATATGGTATTCGAATAGAGAGATAAGATAGGGAGTATATAAGATTCCTTCGATTGTTTTATTGCCATGCCATTTGCAATACTAGGGCAAAACCAGCTCGTGGCCAGCTCCTAGGACGTGATGAAGAGTTCGGATAGGGGATGAAAGTGGGTCCCTCCATAAAAATGGAACTTTCACTCAAAGTAATAATAATTCTTTATTTACTCTCACATAACAATAATTAAATTAATAAAAAAATCTTATAAATTGAAATGGTGAGAGTCTAATGTCAGTAAAAGGAATAATCCTGTGTGACTGATCACCAGCCTCTTTCTCCCGGAGAAACCAGCTAAACAAATTGTGATAGGTATTGCGTATGAGTGTAATAAAGTGTATACATCAAGATTCCCTCGATTCTGTCACCAGATTTCTATTTCCGAGACACACAAAATAAACACTAGCTTTTACGTTAATATAGGTATTGCCAATACATTCAGATATTAACTATTTTAAATATCCAAAATAATCTTTAATTAAAAATACCTATTTAGGAATAATCGTAACACCACCTAACGAAGGTGAAACTAACCATAAAACAACGTATTAAGCGCCACTATCATTCGCGTTGCCAGGACGAAGTATTTATGAGTACATTAATATAATAGGAGAGTCTATCCCTAGGAAACAATCATTCTTTCATGGTGCAATGTATGTACCGTATGCCATTCTTTATACCCCTGAGAACGTGTATACAAAAATTAGTGATGATCAGTTAATTAGCTAAGACCTCAAAACGTAACAAACAACATTAGTCAGAATACAAAAATTGTTTCCTTAAATTTATAAATTAAAATATCTACAGAAAAAACTTCTTACAGAATGTAACTTAATATTTGCTATTAGTCATGACTATGGCAGTATCATCGAAATGAAATTACAAAACATCGCCAGTGTTTAATTCTGAGAACACTTGTGCGTTTTATGCACATAAAAGTATAGTAAAATGATTGCCTAAGACGAACTTTGAAAGTTCCAACGATGACTGAAAACAATGAGGGGATGACAAAAGTGGTATGGCATGAGCTTGCTTAGTGTAGTAGTAATTAGTAGGGATTTGTGTTCTATTTAAACTAACACACACACACACAACACACACACACACACATGCACACTAATAGTCTTAAAAAATAATGTAACATAGGAAGAGCGAGGTTTTCCAACACAAGTGTCATTTGATTACTTTCTGGGAAGCCCCGGCAACTAACATGTAGTATAGACTTTTTGAAATAAATACATTTTTATTTATTATTTTTATTTTATTGTAATGAGGAGGGATGAAAGGATGTTCAACTGGAAGATCGATGATTACAAGTGTAAAGATAGTCACACATCAACACATTGTCACAACAATTAAACAATAAATTATAACATCATACAAAGTCACAAACACACAATCAACAATAAAACTTACACACAAAACAAAACACACAAAGAGCCTAAAAATTAATAACCCAGGCACAGAAACAAAAAACAGCACACATGCCACTGGTTAGGTTATGGGTTAATATATATAGGTATAGACATAAGGCACACATTGCACATGCACTTCCTCACAACACCAGCATGTAACAGATACACTCTACATTAGTATAAATTTAGTATTAAAATTAGAATAAATTAATATCATAAGTTATTCTTAAGGTACACCACAACACAAAATAAATGTACTTTGAATAAATGTCACATACAATAACAAATAAGCGTGTACAATTTTTAAACTTTTTTTCTAAATTCAATTGTAAAAAAGGGGAACGGAACTAGAGTTGTTATTAAAGATGTAAAGATAAACCAAAAAACCTTTATTTAAAAAGATTTTAAATACAAGCTTTTGAGATCCTGGATATCATTTAGCAGCAGAGTGCTAGCCAAGATAAATAAAACAAGCCCAAATACGACAGGTCTATCTTGTTTAGTACAGGAGTTCCTATGGCCACCTTCCGACTCCATTATCAGATCACCTCCATGGTACCATATTATTGCATTGTCACGCGATATACACATACGTGCAAAACTTCAGCTCAATCGGAAACCGGGAGTTTTTTTCTCTTTATTTTGAAGGGACTTTCATTTCCAAAAAATATGTCACTCCCATTGTACCTTATAGTTGAAAAAAATCAAATTATTTCACTTAAATCTATTAACATTGGTTTGGATGCACTCGATTTGATATCTGCTAGAATATTATTAAACATTCCTGTAGCTGGTTCGTGCTTTAGAATATGCGTAATGATCACTAGGAAGCGAAATGGTGATTTCCTTGATTGAGAAATGAAACGACGCCATTAACTCAAAACGGAAGAGAGATTTTATTTTACTTTTTTTTTCAACGACATTTTAAAATAAGGGAACATATACACTTTCGCGGGAATTTAAAGCCGGCGCCTGATATTCGCGTCGGTTACAATTCCCATGTCAAACCTACATAAATTAGCGCTCTTCATTACCTTACTCCTCATTTGTCCAGTCCTGTTAAACCGGGAGTTAATCAAATTTAACTAGCTTATAGTTCGAGTGCCTAAATAGTTCTTTCACCGGAGGATTAGAAAGTAAATAAAAACTTATTATTTAAACAAACAACTACTTAATGAAATCAGTCGTTAAATCCATATCTAAATCTGATGAACTCGTTTGAGACGTAAATAATTTTGTTTTTGTGGCATTCTACCAGCCAGTACTATATAGTATTTTTTGTCACTGATTATAGTAAATATTTTAATTAAACAAATTTATTTAAATGAAATAATAATTTAGTGAAAAATAATTAATAAGTATGAAATGATGTTACAATACATTAGATATTTTTTATTATAATTTGTGCCGCGATTTAACAGTGGCTGTAAAAAGTCTTGGAAAAGGTTGGTTTGCATAGTTTTTAAAATTTAAGCAGCAGGGAAAACCGTTTCCAGGGAAAATCGTTCGCGTTCCCTGTAATCAGGCAACACCGCTATATGTCTAATTACAATGGAGTTTTTGGCGGGAACTGAAAGGAGACGTTGTGCTGTGCAGTTTTATTTCTAAAATGTGTATAATTACTCTAAATGAACAATAGTTGCAGGATATTGATGATTTTGAGTAGAAATTATGTGTTTTGTGAAATGTGAACTGTATAGTCGGATGTGATCTTTCGAGTTTTCACAAGAACTCCGTTGAATGGCGTCGGTTGTAGACTGCAATACAACTGCGCTACTATACGAAGACTATTAATTAACATGTTTCCGACTGAAAGACTTTGATTCTATGGTCATGAATAAATTAATAAAAAAAAAAAAAAAATCTAATTACAATGTCCGGCGATTTTGACGATATGGTAACAGCAGAAGTCCCTGGTCTAATGTATGCTGCCATTACAACTTGACGATGCGTCTTGGCAGTATTGGTTTAGTTTCAATTCCCCATTTGAGGGTGGCAGTACATTTGCAGCACTGGTGTTGCTGTCTGCTGTACTTCAGCTTTAAAAAAATACATTTGCTAACGTTGAAAGCCGATTTTAGATTTCTGCTGTAATCTTATTATAAAGTAAGCCATGACAATAGTACAGCCCATAGCATGTGTAAATAATTATCTACGTTAACAGTTTTTATCAAACACGTTGTCAGCAATATGGAGGCGCGTGCCGTAATTAAAACTGTTAATTGTTTGGATTATATTGTAATTAATTAAAGCCAGACTTTGTTTACATAATATTTTCTTAAGTTTTCGCGATCTATATACGAAGTAAAACTACGTTTTAACGGTTTTAGACGCGGTTATTTATTTGATTTTGTTTATTCCGACGTTTCGGCCACGGACGACAAAGATGACAATTGTCGACGAGACGAGTATTGGTAAAGTTTTATTTATTAACCTGGGCATAGACTAGTTATCTCTCAAATATCATTCAGTTCCATTCAGTAGTTGTCACGTGATACTTTAACAGAGACTAAAGGACAAAAATTCTATCTTGCATGCATTTGCTGCTCCAAATTAGCACCCGTAATGTATTTGCTAACTTTCTCAATTTTATTTTACCGAATTTAACTCCCCTCTTTAGGTATTTATTATACATAATAATAATAATAATTTTTACTCGCAGGGGGGCTTTGTGGCGAAGCCTTAGGTGAACTCCGGGGGCCAAGACAAGGCCCCCGCCTCCGTGCTTGCCTTAACCAGCCGGCACGGGGTGGAGATCGCTAGAGCTAAGACTCAAGCTCCAGGGGTGGAAGTGATAAATGGCCTAACGTCGGAAATAGCTTCGGTGAACCTGCAGCCCACCTCTCTACACCCCTTAGCCACTCACACCCATGTTGCCCCTGCGTTTTATGGCATTTTCAGGGGCCCACGCAGGGAGTGGCGAGTCACCGTCTGCCCATTTTTCCATGTTCCCCGAACATTGCGACGGGCAGACGCCATAGTTCCCATATTCCCAGATCGCCAGTACCACTAACAGTTCATCCCATTAGCCCGGTACTTTTTGTCCTCATTTCCCACAATAGTCCTTACACTGGCCGGGGCTTGTCCTTGGGTGCATTATTGTATGGTGTAGACAGGGATAATCGCCGGTCAGTGTCACGCCACATATTTACATTAAATTTGTCAAGGGACCTCTACGTGTTGGCCTCCCCATGGCCCCACGCAAGCCCTCCAAAAGTTCGAGCCATTTTTATTGCCCATAGTCTTTAAAGATATACAATAATAATAATAAACGACTAAGTAATAATATATCCTTTGTTTTTAAATATCCAACGATAGCACACTGTGTTATCTCTCTGACTCACCGCCCACCGCGATACGGGTATCTAAACTAATTTACAAGTTTAATAAATGTATTTGTTATCGATTACTATTTATTGTACATAGATTATTAATATTTAAGTAATCCGTCTTTTGTTTGTTTACTCCAAGTTCTATGACCTCGTTTTTAGATCACGTACGACATGTGGTAGAAATTTGAACACTGTCTACCAACATACGCTTCTAATTTTATACGAGTGATGATTAATTAAAACCATTATCTCCTCTCAAGTTAAACTATTTATATATCTCAGAGTTATTAAGCGTAACGTAATATAAGTTATGGAAGAGGAGAACTCTAATAGACTATGGTTAGCCATGAGCGCATTGTATTTGGCGCGATGAGAGAAGTTAAGAACCTTAAAGAAGCCTATAAACTTGATCTAACTCAATATGAATACAGTTAGAATATAGGAAGTAGATTAAAATTTTGACGTACGTGTATAACCTTCAAAAAGTGTTCTCCAGTGGAACTTGTTTTGAATAAAAACTTTTGAATTTGAATTTCATAATGGAAAATTCCAATTGAAACTTTCAATCTTACCGTCTTATTCATATTGAATGAGAGTAAGTTTGTAGGCTTCTTTAAGAACCTTGGAGAAGCTTAAATGATATAGCCGGTTATTATTTATAACGTATTTTTTAAAACTTAAATTAGCCATAAATTGAAATTCAAAATTAGCTCCATTTCAATTTCGTTAAAGATTTTTATATAATTGAAAAGCCGCTACTTAGGACTTTAATATAATATTCAAATTCAAAAATTGTATTCAAAATAAGTTCATTTTTTGATGTTTTGTAATCTAAAAACTATTGTTAACTGTATATGTACATTTATGATATATAGGACTACATTGTGGTCTTCTATGTCTTAAAGTGAGTTATTAACTATTATATTATTTTTTTATTGCATGAGTTTAGCAGTAAGGCAGACGATCAACCTGATGGAAACCGGCTATCATCGTCTATGGTCACTTGTCACATGGCGATTGGCAACACCAAAGGTCCTACCATGCGCTGCCACAGTCGAAGGGAGGAACTTAAACTTGACCACTAATCCTAAGACGCAACGTCAGGTTGTTATGGCGGCATACTCTAGACCATTGGTGGTAGCCATCCGGACGGACAAATACCCTACCTGGCTGTTTTGTCGCCTCTTACGACAGGCCATCCCAAACAGGAAATTGTACTCTTTCTCCGTTCCTGCACGGATAATATCTGCCTTGTACCATAGGTGAATTTCAAGGGGTTTTTTTGTAAATAAGGTATTTAAGAAGCAATACCTCATTAATATTACAATCTAATCTAAAAAGTGTAATAATTTAAATTAACTAAAACTATTCTTACTAAGAAAGTGTCCATTGACACTTTTCTTATTGTTTCCATTAAGGCGAAGACACTTTGTTCATGTGTTCTTTATTAATAGCTAGCATATTACACCACACTTTTGTTTTGTTTATAGCACTAGTTCAAGTGGGTTTTGTCCTTTCAAACCTTCTGGTTATGTCCGTGTTGTTGAGGAGCTGGATCTCCTCAACATTTACACGATGATGAAGCCGATGCTCGTGGGCTCCGCGTACTTCCTAATAATGCTGATAATTGCAAGGGATTGATAATATCTTTAGTTATTGAAAATAAACAGGATACAGGATAACGATGAATTGAGATCGGGTTTTTCCCGCGTACCAGTACTTAATATTACATATTTGCGTGAAGAGGATGTTATTAATGAATGAAATATTTAGAAGTACCTACGTAAATCAATTATTATATTTCGCGTTAGTAGTACTGTTTGTTTGTAGATTTGTATATAAATATTGTGTAAGCTAAGCACAGTGACTTTACTTACAATATAGGCTGTCGGCAAAATCACTGTGACGTAAAAATTTCTTTGTGTTTTTGCCAGTTTTTTTTTTTGTCAATCATCTTTTTTTTAGCAAAAGTGATAAGAATTTGAGATATAAGAATTAAAACACACTAAACAAAACAAAGCGTTTTGAATAATCGGATTGAAAATTAAATTAATGAAAATATGCTGTTGTTTAGAATCAGTGCCTTACGGGCTGGCCACAGCCTTGCCTCCGTGAGCGATAGCGAAGCGCGAAGGGATAAAAGAAAATTATAGACGCGAGTGTAGATATCACTCCGAATTGCCGCCGTTGCGGTTATGCTGTCACGAGGGCGTCATCGGTCAATTCAAACTCCATTCCATTTTTAGAGTAATATCATTAGATTTTTCAAAAATCTTTTATTAATATTACAGCAACCTATATTGTAGCTTGTAAGAATCCATTTCTGACACTACAAAATCTAATACTCGAATTCACTCCCTACCTAGTGTAATTCTTTTTTTAAATCTAATAATTCAGTGTGGTTTTCAGCAAAGTCGGCCTCGAGACTGCTAAGTATTTTTCGCCACATTTATAGTTTCAGATTTCAGCATAGAGGCCCACTTGAAAACATTTTGTATACTGAATAGCGTTGACGGTGATGGCATATGACTGAAAATGTATGAAATATGCCACGAGTCGCGTCGCTCATCATATCGTTCGTCGCTAAGGCTAGGGTCGTGGCCAGGCCATTAAAATTACATTTGAATTTAATTTAAAAATTATGTAAATGTAAAATAAAATTCTCTATAAAGTATTTTTGGAAGTGATTTCAGTCAACTAGCTATATTCATTAAACACAAAAGTATCCTAAGCTCACGTACGCCATATTATTAATACTTGAATGACTAGCCTTATCACTATTATTTATACCAACAATATTATACCTAAATTAAATTATTTTTTCCGTTTAAAACCCAATAAGCAATACAGCAGTTAATTAGTTCGTGTACATTAATTAAATACAAAATATTTCCTTACCTGTCATAGTGTAAACGATAATAGGGTTCGGTGCTATTTGGCATATGAATAAGAACCATTGAGTTATACGTACTAGGCACTAGAGAAGCTATTAATAGTATATATATTAACAAAACATAAATACAGTGTAAACTCTATATAACGACACTGAAGGGACTGTGTATTTTATGGCGTTATATAGAGTTGTCGGTAGATTTTGCTGCACTAGTAATTTTGTTGAATTTTATACTTATTATATTCATATCTTGCGATATTGAGGCGTTTTGGTGATAAAAGAAGTACTTAGAAATTTTGGTATGCATGTTACCGACATGTACCGACAGTCGAGTTTATTACGGCTTAGAACAATAAAGCGACAAAAGAACGTACACATCTGCGCTGTTCTTATTAATTCTGGCAACTTTAAAGGTACTTTTTATTACTTAATTGTTGTTGTTATTGAGAGTGGGTGTAATGCTAAATAAAGTGTATCATAGCATTGAAAACAAGCTAAAGCAACCAAAAAGCCAAGTGATTACGACGCTTAAGGCAGTTTGTCGTTAAATCGAGTGACGTTACATAGAGTTTACACTGTATATACAAAAAGGGGGACTGCGCGGAGCGAGCGTGCCGCGGACTGACTCTTGTGGCTATGAGTTAACAGCCTAAATCTTTAACATAAACGCAGATGAAGACCCAGCGTAGCGTTTAATGCATCACTTGTGATGCGATATTATTAGTGCACTCGCATTACAAACTCAAAGGGCGCGGCTTCTAATCCTGGCCGAAAAGCATACACCACTTAGGCAGTATTCTGACTGAATGTGCACATTGATACAATTACCACATCCACCCAACATCTTGATGAAACCTGCATATCGAAGTAACCGAGCTGTCAAACCTGCCAAGCCGTCTTGGACAAGCGTGGCGGGTATACTCTTCGTTTCAGTTCAGCAAACAGGCAAATGCACATTTTTAACCGTCTTCGAAAAAAGGAGGAGGTTCTCAATTCGTCGGGATCTTTTTTTAGGTATGTTCACTGATTACTCCGAGATTTATGATTCGATTTACGTGATTATTTTTTTTGTTCGACGCGCAATAGCTGCCATGTGGTCCCCTAATAATTTGGCATGGTTTGGCCCAGTAGTTTTCATTTTACGAACATTTCTTTGTTCTCGTTTCTTGGGACCTATATTTTTTAAGAAGCGCGGCACCATTCGTAGGTCCACCCATATATAGCTAGACACTAAAAAGTAACAAATAAAAAATTAAAACTTCGTTCAAAAAAACCGACTTCAAAAACTAAAATGTATAAAATAACTTATGTCTAAAGCTATATATTGTTAATATATATTATCTAAAACATCTCGAAGTCGGTGCAAAGTAAAACATAATAAAAATTACTATATTTTGCAAATTACCTACTAAGCACCGACTTTAAGATGTTTTAGATAATATATATTAATAATAATAGCTTTAGAAATAAGTTGTTTTATACATTTTAGTTTTTGAAGTCGGTTTTTTCCAACACCTAAGGTGCTACCAATGCGCAGCTGCTCGCTTAATGGAGACTGGTCACTAATGCCGATACACAACTCAAAGTTGTTATGGCACCTTACTTTACACCAGGGGTGGTAGCCATCCAGACGGGTATACACCCTACCATCTGACTGTAGGTTGTTTTGTCGTCTCTTACGACAGAAAATTGTATTCTTTCTCCGGTCCTACACGGATAGCTATTTGCTGGATCTCTTAAAAATATATACAAACCATACAAAATATGTAATAAGTAAAAGTAAAATGTATAATAGTAACTTTTAATAAAGAAAATATAATTTAAGTAATTTCGAGATAACTGATGTGTGAGAGAAAACGGCCAATTGGCTTTGATTGGGAATGGTGGGTATACTATCCATGCCTCTAAATAGGAGGCTCGATCTGTCTATGGGCTAATATTATACTAAAACTTCCCAGGGATCGGAAGGCTTTTCTATTCTTTCTTTTCTGATTGTTTCGTTTTGTTTTAATTTTTTTATTTGATTCATAGTAATAACATTATTAATTACTTTACTGGTTGGTATTTAGTCAATATAATTCTGTTTACGTATATATTTTCTATTTAATATATAGAATAATGATTCTCTTTGTTTTCTGTGCTCGTGTTTGTCGTGTCTGTTTTATGTTTCGTATACTGTCTTATTCTCTACGAGTGACTGGTCAAATATTAATTAATGAGGCAAGGTTCGCACTGAAAATCTATAAACTCCAACACAGCTTAATTCTGAGTTGCTGCCCTCATTTGCAGGAAATGCGGTGTACAACATATCGAATTTGACCATAGAAATGTATGTATAAATTATTTCTACATCCTTGTATTGTCGCTTTCCTAGCAAACGAATTCTTTCTTTCTATACCTATTTGTACATACATACATTACTTCACGCCAGGTCCCTTGCGGAGTAGGCACGAACAACAGAGCGCCATCCAGGCTTATTCTTACACGCCTCACTTGCTTCTTTGACATTCATAGCTCTTGTCATGCACGCTCGTCTGTTCTTAAGGCTCCTGACATCACCTTCTGCTAGTACACGATCAATTTTTATTAAATGTTAATGAACATTAACAGTGATACTTTGAATGCTCCCAGATGGTGCACGGTCATGAGGGAAAACATCAAATTTTACGTCTATTTCCAAAGATGTTTCCCAACCGCAATAAGTAGGTTCTTCTATATGTAATGAACGCATAGTTTTCAGTTTATTAGTCTGAGTTTAATGCAGATTGCGGCTACAATGATTCATTATCAACAATAATTCCCCGTAAGATATTATTTTTCCTCCACGAGGATAAAATACGCAACAACATAATAAAGACCGTATTCCATGAGCTTAGGCGGCTTTTTCATTCGCTTTCAGTGCGATCTTTCAGTAGCTCACAACGCGCAAAATGCTCCACAAAGCGACAGCAGTCGTTATGCCCGTGGCAAAAACATCACTAATGACGTCATCATTTTGGATCACACAACGCTCACACTGACCCATGTCAAGAGGTGGGTCGAGTTCCACTTGGGTTTACGATTGTAACGCCGGCAAGCAAGTGGAACGGGATAAGTCGCGGTCGTAAACGTGGTCGTTGTCGAGTCCCTAATGGGTCGTTGTGAGCGTACAAGTAATGACTAAAAAACATCTGACATCGCTTCTATAAGTTAAGTGAACAGGTTTAACTGTTCCAAAACCATTACTGCTTTGTATGATATCCTTCCTCCTGCTTCTCCTCACCTTGTTAATACCAATTATTTGCTAAGTTTATCTAACAAGTTCTCTGCATTTAATTATGTAAAATTTTAGACGTTAGTAAAATTTGTTTTGTAAGATAATTTATTCTAAGCTTTGTAGTTTGTATAATATGTTCTATTAATAGTTTGTATATACATGTAGAGATTATAAATTATATACTGTATTAAGTATAAATCCTATATACTGTATTTATTTAGCTCCAGGTTTGCAGAAAACTTGTATAAATTACTGGTCAAATTTTTAGGTTTTTTTTCCACCTGTCTCTTGATACGCTGACATTCACAAAATCAGTGCCATTATTGTCATTGTATAGCGCCACATTAAAAAATAGTTATCGTTGATTTAATTTTTTTATGCTGACGTGAAAAATTTCTTATCATTAATTTACTAGGTTTTTAAATTTCACAATGTGATGAAATGACAGACACGTATTTTGGCTTGCTTTTTTGTACATAATATAAGAGTTTATTGTAATATTTTCATCAATTCTGCTCTACTTATGTTATATTGCTATGTTAAAAAATGAAACAATATGTTGTATATATACATAACATCTAAACATAAACAAGTTCTAAATAAATTAATATAAACTTAAATTAAACTATACTATCAATATAACTATACTTACAAAATAACAATCTATAAGTAAAAAAATTAGATCGGTCCGCCAAATGGCGCATTTCCTGCCTTTGGTCCGGACTCATTGACGGTGGAGGTCTCGATAGGCACCAATCACGATCTCCACGTCCTCGCGGGACGCCAGGACATAGCCCCCACAGATAGACTAGGCGTGTTGCTGGGAAGTTTTTTCGCCGTTTCTTTTCCCACATAACGTTGCGCCAGTAGTTGCGTAGGCCGCGAACCCGATCCGGTGGATCTTTTCTCGGCTTTATATTACCGTCGGTTCCATTAGTTATTGTGTCGCCATTGCGGCATCATCAGATTCTTCATGGCACAGTCCAGCGAGGTACTCCTAGGAGCTCCTCAAGGCTCTCGAGCGCCTTGCGAAGGCGCTCGCCAAGTAGGTAGGCCGCCCATAGTCAGTCTAATGATGAGGCTCCAGGCCCCCACGGCCCCAGGGTTTCAACCCCGATAGCCACAAATATGTACCCATGTGCGACAGCAGCCCCGGCTGTCGCGATGGGAAGCCGCCAAAGCATCAACACAAGTTGCGTCCGAAACTAAGGGGCGTCCTATCTTCCATGGCACCACGACATCCATCTGGACGGTGTATGAAATTAAGTTTTAAGCATGTAATACTTAGCCAAAATATTTCTGGCTAGGTTGGCAGAATATACATGTATTTTAGTAGAGTTAAATTTCCCACGTTTTAAATTCCTTAAAGGTATATAAATCAAGTTTTTGTAATTTAATTTGAAACTAGTTTAGGAGTGGAGCAACGCGATGATCGTATTGGATGGTGGTCTTGGATCATCAGTCTATAACTTGCACAGTGGCCGCAGAAGGCTGTCGTGAATCACAGTTGATAAGCGTCGCAGTGCTGCGCCCACGCAGCCAGAGGCCAGTCCGCGTCGTGACCTCTGACCGAGCACATCTCCCGCGCTTTAATCACGATTAATTGTGTTAATAAATGTACCATACACATTTATCACACAGTGAATTGTCTGAAAACTTATAATTGTTTTTTAAAACTTAAAGTTGTGTATAATAAAGTTAAGAAATTAATATCAACTGAACATTTAACAATGGATACGTTGCGTTTACCACCAAGTTGGTTCCAGAATGTCGCCTTCCTTGCAGGTATGTTCACTAATAACTCCGTTCTTTTTCACATATGTATTATATATATTTAAATTTTATTCTCATTTAATTATTTCAATGAGAACTACTTACCCCGGAAACATTTAACCCACTATCATAAATAATATAAATTTGAATTTATAATAACTCTAGAGCAGTAAGTAGCCTGGAGAAGACCGCCTGTGGCAAGCAGACCGAACATTGTATCCTTGAGTATGTGCAATAAATTCTCGTCTGCATCCATACCAAATATAGACAGTCTGGACCACAGATATGCGATGGATTCATCATCCAGTAAACCTCGCTGGACCCTAGCGAGAGTGGGAAGATAAGAGGCAGGGTTGTGTACATAAAAGTTATGCAGAAAAGTACTTATTGAAAATAAATATTACACTAAAAACTACTTAGATACACATATATCTATATATACCTAGTATGTATATATATATATATATATATATATATATATATATATATATATATATATATATATATATATATATCAATTAATTTAATAATATCTTTGGCATAAATGTCAAAGAACATATAAAATTTCACCCTTTATTCAATAGCCGTTGTACGAGGTTTATAGGTTCTTCAAAAATATTTAAAAACAGGTTTATTCATATTTAAATTCAGAATTTACCTTATTTTATCGAATCCATAAACTTCGCAGAAATATTTATTAGTGTTATGGACATAAGTAAAGAAAGTATAATGTCAAATTTGTTGTCATTGTGTTTTTGGCGGGAACTAAAGGGTAGTGTTGTCATAATGCGTTTTTAGTTTTTTTATGTGTTATTGGATATTTATTGTTTTTAAGTAATAATTATGTGTTTTAGTGATAAATGTGAATTACGTACTCAAATGTAGCGTTTCGAGTGTGACTTATTTGGCTAAGCTATATTAAAGACAATACCTACATCAGACAAGGCTGTGCAGGCTAAAACACTTTGCCTGCCTGCCATTGTGCAGAACAAAACAAAAACAACGATATGTCATTTGATTATCTGTACCTAATTTAAAAGTGTTCTTTAACCAACATTCATTTCAGGCAACTAATAAAATATTGATCAAAATCACAATTCCCTTAAAAACTTGGTTCATTGAACTTAATTCACAAGAAAATAACAGTTATAAAGGTTTGAAAAATTCAAAAGCGACGATCTCTGCTTTACTTTCTCTAAAAACATAACTCGTTTAGGATATCTCGCCCTTATCGCAGCCATCTGCAGATAAGATAAGATGAGCCGATAGATGTTAGTTAACAGTTTATTTTGTGTTACCAATTTGATAAAGCATCGAAAGTAAAACTGGTGAAGATTAAAGCCATCACACGCCGGGGTTGCTCTCGACGTCCGGCGTCAAGTTTAGCATTACTAGGGGGGCCAGATCGTGGGAAGTCTATCTTCTCCTAAACGTCGCGAGTTCGCGCACCAGACACTGGGAACCACACACTGATCGAATGCGCCGCATGGCAACCTCAGAAGTTGGAGCTCGAAGCCATCATAGGGCTGGGTTGATCGATTCGCTAAAAGGACTGGTTGAGGCCATGTTGTTACACAGTGACGATCATTGGTTGGCGGATTCTTCAGTGTGGTACAAAATATATTCCCCTTGGTTTAGCATAAAGCATTACTGGGCGTGCCGGGGAACCTTATAACTTATGGTTGGTTCCTATACTTTACCGTTCGTTTTATCGATTAATATTTGACATAAGCTCTATACGAATAATATCACAATTCAACGGATCGTAAGGCAAGTAAGGAATAGAAAGATATAGGAACTGGCTATTATTCATATCTTAACCAAATAACCTAAACGAAAAGGTTTGCCTCTGGTGTTACAAACGCCCATAGGGACGGTAACCACTTTCCATGAGCTGGGCAGTCTGGTCATCTCCCAGCTTTGCAAAAAAAAAGGTTTTCGGTAACCGCTGGAGGTTTGCAACACCAGATTTTGGCGGTCATTTTAGTTGTGCTTCAACAGCTGTTGCCTCTTCAGTTGAACCTAAGGCGCGTAATACCGTAACTGAGTGTAGGATTTCCAACCATACTATAATATATTGTTCGTAGTATACTTAAGCCAATTGTACTATATATTATAGAAAAAATAATATAGTACGAATCATAATATATATTCTTCGCTAATTCAAAGCAAAATCAAAATGTTTCACTTAATAATTAAATAAATAGTATACTAATATTATAAAGTTTTTTGTTGTAAAAATAAACTGAAAAAAAACTCAAAAATTACTAAACCGATCTCAAAAATTCTTACACCATTACACTACTACGTTATTCTTGAGTAACATAGGCTATATTTATATGTTTATACCAAAATGCAAAAAAAAAAATGTCTATCATATAAACAATGACATTCTCCAAAAATACTATATTTCTTCAAAAAAAGGCGGCTACAGTAACTGAATGTCATTTGGGTTGTCCAGCAGGTGGCGGCGGAGTTGGGGCGTGGGCTCCGTGGCCGGCGGCCTCTACGGCCAGAACATGGTGATGAGCTCCTGGTGTGCACCCTACGAGGCGCTGCAGCGGCCCCCAGCATATGGTAAGACCCTATGTACAGATCGAATGCCTTATCGTTATATATATCCTTAGAGGTTTCCCCGCGGCGTAGCCGCATGAAAAAACCCTAGGTAGTATCTCTATATCGTATATTAGCCGCTGAGTTTGTTTGTTTGTTAATTTGCTTGAACGTGCTAATCTCTGGAACTACTGGTTTGATTTGAAAAATTCTTTCACTGTTACATAGCCCATTTATCGAGGAAGGCTATGTATCATCACGCTAAGACCAACAGAAGCGGAATACCAATGAATGTTTCAAAATGTGGCAGAAGCTTAGGTTTTTTTTACCTAATACTTAACTGTTTCTTGTTACTAAGTTCACTACACAACTAAACACAAAAGTCCATAGAGTCTACAGAACTACGCAATCAACCTGATTTGAAGTAATACAATGAATGAGCTGTTGTCTTTGACAATGTAGGTATTTGTTAGCTAATTGAAAAACGCGTTTGCAGCACCACCTATTTTGCTAATCCGTTTATTCCATGGAAACGATGTAAAAATTTAATTTGTCAGGGTAAAATGTATCCTAAGTGTTAATTTGGGTTATAAGCTAACACTATGTGAAGTTTCAATCATATACGTTCAGTAGTTTCCAAGAAAATGCGATTTCAGCGTCATATTTTTCGCTATTTTTACCACTGAAAAGCCCTAATTACTTGGGACAAAAAGTATCCTAAGTTATGCCCCGGGATATTAACTAGCCCTATGTCGAGTTTCATTTTAATCCGTTGTTTTAACAGATAGACATATAGAAAGACAGATAGACAAAAACTCGAAAAATTGCATTTTCGGAATCTCCTGGTCTGAGTTATCCCCTGACTTTTTCACATTTTTAAACGTATTGCACAAACTCGAACCATTTACACATTTATTATAGTATAGATGTTAAAATAATCTTGACTATCATGAGTTGAATTGCCAAAAATCTTTATGCTTTTGATATTTTCTAAAATTAGTATATAAATTAACCTGAGGAGGAATGTCAAATGTATTTGCGGTCATTAACATGCGATCTATGCAATTATATATATGTGTATATTTAAAAACAGCAATAATATATTTATTTAATTAAACAAGGTTTATATAAATAAATTATGAAGTAGATTTAATTCTAGAATTGTTGTCGGTTTTTTTGTATTCTTTCCTTTGCTTAATATATTTTTATTACAATATATAATAATTATAATAAACCTCGATCCTGGTTACTAAGTTTGGTTACGAAAGACATTTTATACTACTGTTAGATATTTACTAGAGTTTAAGTAAAAGCCACCTTTAAATCTAAGTTATTTTCTTCAAGCGTCCTATATCACGTACAACATCATAGCACTCTCTTCAATGTAAATAACTTGTTTTAAAAAAGTTTTTAAATATAATCTTTTAAGGTCCTGGATATCATGTAGCAGCAGAGTGCTAGCAAGACAAGTAAAACGAGCCCAAACACGACGGGTCTATCTGTTTAGTACAGGAGTCCATCATCAGATCAGCTCCTGCTGCCATGTATGCAGTCACCGATACATATCGAGGGTGAAGCTATTGTTTTAGCGATATTTTGTTGATACACTCACCGATATTTTCATCCTTATGTCTCACTTAAAAATATAAAGACCTGATCTCTAGTTTCAGTCTTCAATGTTCTTTTTTTAAATATGGACATAGTTCGTTAGTGATGTTTTTTCTGGTCATTAGAACTTTAACTTTCTCCGACAATTTATAAAGTTCGTTTAAACAATAGCTTTCACCCATCGATATGCGTGCAAAATTTCAGCTCAATCGGAAACTGGGAAGTTGGTCATATTTAACATAGATTCCACCCAAACTTACATACTTACATATAATAGGTACATCCATTTCAAGTTAAATAAAAGCTTGTAAATGCTTATATATATATATATATATGTGCAGAACGCTCGTTCTCACGACATCTCCTTTAGTTATTGCAGTTTAGTGGCGTCATCAGATAAATGCGAGCATAAAACATAAGCACGTGTATACACTTTTAATTTAGATTTGATCAACATTATAATAGTTTAGACGAGCAGCGGTTAGGCACCGCTAATACTTCTTAACTTAACACTTTCTTAAATACTCATGGTCAACTCGACTATTGCATCAACAAATGTGCTCAAAACTCTCAGTCGAGGCGTCTGACCCGCTCAGCATATGCTCTGCTCTCATTGGTGGTTTATTAAATTACAATATTCATAACTTTTATCAATTAGAACGATCTTTAGTTATAGAAACATTAAGACATAAATTAAATTAAATTAAGAATTTAGAAGTAATTAAAATGTAAACAAATGATATTGTGCGCTATACATCCAGTCAACAATACGTCAATTAAAGCTTCCATACATACATACATACATACACACACAATATATATAATATATATATATATATATATATATATATATATATATATATATATATATATGTATATATATGTGTGTGTGTGTGTGTGTGTAGTGCAATAGTAATTATAAAATATAAGTAAGTATATAAGTCATGTTCATAATCACTTACTGCATTGTTAATTAGAGCACATATGTATGTGCTCATTTATTATAGTAATCAAGCGCACTGCGCTTAGATAAGCACTCGAGTCGTCTGTAGGTATGCATGCTGTTTGTCTATGCCTAGGCACAAAATGTTGGCACCCACGCAAAATCTAGATGCAATAACAAAATGAGTAATTAAATTAAAACAATAGCAGAATGATTCAATTAATTTATCTGTAACGGGTGACGTCGCTTTCATGATATCATATTGTCCTAAGCTTAACAATATATTTGCCAGGACGATAACGAAAGACCAATAGCCTTTTGCGGTAAAAACTTCGATTATAACTAAACCACAGTAAAATGTACCTAATATAGGGTGTAACACAGGCTTTATTCATATTTATTTTTAATCTCCAATTTGGCTTATTACTTTAAAACATCCTCAAAAATCTTGTTTATCTTGCCATGCACAACACAAAAAATTAGGTCAGTGTTTCGGTAGTCCAGGCACAATGAAGAGTTCTATGGATGTTACAAACGTCGACTGATTTTCGTTACTTCGCTACAGAACCAAAAACGTATAGGTAGAATCAAAAATACCCAATATCCCAAAAAGTATTCAACGATTAAATATTATTCAATTTTTTTTTTCTGTAAACGGGTTACAAGTTAGAGGAAAAATAATTTTCATGATTTTCAGAGCTAAATATCTTGTCACTTGTTGACTTTATCAAAAAAGGCATTAAGGGAACATAGACATTTAAAAAAAATTAATGATATAACACACAATTATGTACAATGAACACAAATTTCGAGCTTAAGTGTGACACTTACGACGATCAGATTTAATATTTACTTTTTCCTGATTTCACAATAGAATTTTATAGCGCTAAATAGACTATACGTTTCTGTGAATATCCATTAGCCCTAGTAGTTTTCGAGGAAAATGACATTGCCAACACAGACAGACAGACACACATGGCGATTACATAAGGGCTCTGTTTATGTCAAAATGGTTACAGAATTCTATAATGTAACTCCAAAAAGCCTTTAAATCTATTTCTAGACTAATCACAAGTCCTTCTTTCTTGAACTTTTTTAAAATTTCAAAACATGATTTTAGACTTTAAAATCTTTTAAAATCAAATTTCATTACTAGGATGTTTATTCCCTTCATAATAACGACTATGAACCTTCTGCCGCGGTATTCCCTTAGCGCTTCGACATGGGGTCATTTAAGAAGGGCGCTACAAAACTTCTTGCAACCGGCAATGCGTTGGCAGCATCCCTGATCTTACAAAAGTCCATGGGCGGCGGTGACCACTTTCCATCAGGCGGGCTGTTTGCCTGTTTTCCAGCTTAGATAATAAAAAGAAAGTTTTTTGAAGTGATAACTTCTTATGGGAGGGTAAATCGTCATTCTGGCTTCCCTTTCTCTCACGAATGCGGCAGCGGTTGGCAGCCCTCCTCTCTCACTCTAACCCACAGCGCCAGCCGTATTTCGGTAATTAGACTAATAATGCCCATACACAAAATTCTAATGTACATAATTCAACAATTGTAACTAAGGATAAAATATATTTTATAATCAATAAAAGATTTTATTAATAAATAACCTTTCCTTACATTATCATGTTAATATACATAAAGTTTAAATAATAACCTAAGCTTTTTTCAAATTAAACGCTGTCGATATTAAATAGTTCACTCGGTTAGTTTAAGTTATCACTTTTTATTTTTTTTTATTGTTGGAGTACAGCAGGCAGATTGACAGACTAACTGTGATGGAAATTGGTTACTGTCGCTAGTAAAAAATTACTAGTAGATGGGGTTGGAACCTGGCCACTAATGCCGGAACACAACTCAAGGTTGTTACGGCGTTATGCTCTAGACCAGTGATGGTAGCCATCCAGTCGGGCAAACACCCTACCACCTGGCTGTGGGTTGTTTTTTCGCCTCTTACGACAGGCCGCCTGGTTGCAGGATTTTGTATTCTTTCTCCGTTCCTGCACGGATAATAATAAGTACTTAATTACCTACTTTTAAGACGTATAAATAGAGATAAAAAATTAATACCTTTACGCGAACGAAGTCATAAATGCATCAAATAATATCAATTAATTCAATCGGTACATTATGCGTTATTTATTTATTGTAAACGGAACCTAAGCCAAACGCTTAATCGCCTCCCAGATATCAGTATATACCTAAAATGCTAAATAAAGATAATACACATTTAAATATATTTTACGACTTTAGAATGTTTTAATTTGTCGTATAAATTCTTTATAGACTCGCGTGCGTTGTAAATTTGGTAGATAAACACACATATTGCAAGCCATGGTGGTTACAGGCATATTTATTGGCCAACACGTTCATATTTCACATAACATTTACCGTTACATTCACGTGGTCTGCGAGAGACGGGAGCACCTGGTAACGGGACTCGCTCTCCAGATTGAGTTCTGGAAATTTCCCCAATTCCATTTTTGGTTATGACAAGTAACGTGACGTCATATACTGGGGAGTTTCTTGGCGTTTATTCTCCTTTGAACAGCAATAACACATTGCGTACACAACACATATATATGATGTATCACCTTCAGAAAGTGTTCTCTAGTGGAAGGTATTTTGTATTTGAGTCCACCTTCGTTACACGCATCGCAAAGGAGTGGAACTCACTGCCGGAGTTTGTTTCTTCCGAAACCTGCAACCTGGCTGTCTTCAAGTCCCGTGTGAATAGGTACCTTCTGGTAACAATGTTAAATCTTAGACTATAACGCCGCTTGAGATCTAGCGGAGTTTTTGGTGGGAACTGAAAGGAGATGTTGTGCTGTGCAGTTTTATTTTCTAAAAATGTGTAAAATACTCTAAAATGAACAATAGTTGTAGGATATTGATAGTTTTTGAGTAGTAATAATGGGTTTTGTGAGAAATGTGAACTGTATAGTCAAATTGGCCTTTTGAGTTGCCACAGAAACTTCGTTCAATGGCACTAGCTACAGTTCAGCTGTTCTACACATAAGCTTAAAAAAATAAAGAACTATATTAAAACTAAGATCTGGCTTAAAGTCTTAGCTGCCAAGCCATAAACCTATATTGTACCTAATAAAAAAACACCACTATGAGTTGCAAACGTGCAAACATTGTTTAGAATCGAAATTTCTTAATGCTCATCGAAACGCACAATGCGATCTTAGCACGACACAAGAGCTAGATGAATATGAATTTATATATTATAATTTGCTTAATTTATTATGTTTTTTTGTTTCATTGTGTGTTGCTACTATGATTTTATATATGTATGTGTTATTTAAATGATTACTTTATTATATTGTTTTAGTCTGCGATTCAATTACATTCATCACACTGTATTATACTTACTATATTGTAGTTCTTATGTGTGTTATATTGTACACTTTAAGGACTTTACTTTCTGGTCCCAGATGGAAGAACAGCGCATGCCTTTGTTGGCTATCATTTTAGACTGGTTCCAATTTAGGACTTTTTTCCTGTATTTATATTAACTTTTTTAGTCTTATATAAAATATTTTTCCTTCATTCAAACATTCCCAATGACAAAAGTGCAAATAATAATACGTTACACATTAGTAATGTATGGATTTGGGTTAGCAAGCCAACGGCAGATGCTTATTGTTCGAACTTTATCAGCAGGATAGGTGATAACAACGCTCGATATAGCAACACGGGAGAGTGTTGTACCATAAAAGGAGTTTCCTCCTTTCAATTATCGATATTCGTTTAATAATGATCATGCATCATTAATATTACCATATATTGTAATTATTTGATATATGTATTTTCTAGGTTTATAAATTAAACATACCTATATATTAATACGTGAAGCAAAAACACAGCAAAAATGTTGTGCCTCTTTTTACGAAAATTGCGTACGGAGGAGTATGAAATTTCGCAAACTTATAATTATATAGAGAAAGATTGCAGAATACTAGTTTTTTTAAATAACAATACACAGATACATTAAATCTATAAAAAACATTACACACGCTACCATGTATTTGCCACACATACTCTTTTGTTTATTGTTCAAGTCAAATAAACAGCCTTGGCGGCATTAATCTGTGATTATAGAAGTACAATCTTTGACAACAGAACCTTAATAATGTTCAAACTTATAATTTAAATTAATTAGTATGGTTGAATTTCGCGGGTGACCACTAGTAATAATAAATATTAATATTATTTTCATATAAAAGGCGCTGAAATACTACATTAAAAACATTTTAATATAATATGTCTAAATAATAGGTACCTCATGAACACGCGAGTCGTTATTACGTCGTAACTTGCTATGTACGTATAAAATCTTGAGAGCATTTGGTGCTTCGTAAGATTATAAAAAGTAATTATTTCAGTAGACTTGTTAACCATCCAATTTGAACTATGTATACATAATTTTTATCTTTCACCTGTTATTCTATATTATTATTTATAACATTATTGTGCAGCAATCACTAAGTCACCAGCTCGTAATCTGAATATAATATACATTATCATACATATGTAACTAGCTACATAAACATAAACATGAGTCCATTTGTATATTTTTATCTTTATTTCTAAATACTTTGCAAAACAAGCACATGCAATTTAATACTTACGGGCATCAGGCTCGCGACTTCGTCCGCGTCACGATCGCGACGTAGAATACTATCAGCGCCATCTAGTTTATTTAATATGACAATGAAATACGCTATACTAAACACTGTTTTTGTAAAGTTTTACTTTTTCGCGGAATCTCGTCTTTTTAATTTATAAATTGTTTTATTGTACGATAATACAATACTTAATTAGGTGCATAAGTGGTAGAATAAGCTGTTTAAGTAATTAAAGTTTTTTAACTAGAGATAGAAATAGAGTCCCGTGAGAACGGGAACTTTTTAATATTTCGAGATGAAAAGTATCCTATATGTTGACCAGGAATATAAGCTACCACCATACAAAATTTCATTTAAATCGGCCTAGTCGTTTCGATGATAAGCCCGTACAAGCAGACACAAACAGAGAAGCAAAAAAAATTGAAAAAATCTAAACTAGTTCTATTTCACTTCTTACGTCCCCTGACTCGGTTTTTAGATTTTTTTTAATTGTCCAAAAATTAGACCTCTACAGTTTTATTATATGTATAGATGAAAGTGGTCCTGGGGATACAGAAATATTTTTTTTTTAAATAGATTTTATAAAAACATCGATAAATTAGCGTCAGTTAGGTGTTGCACATCGCTCATCCTAAGTGTGCCTATTGCAATACACAGCAATTAGTAACTACACGTCACAACGGTTGTTATTGTTTCCACCTCTCAGAACTGATAAGTGATATACATTGTAAGCCCACACGAGCGCCTGGGTTAATACCAAATTCCATTTTGATTGTTCCACATACATTGTCGCTGTGAACTGATAATGTTTTGTACAAGTAATTGGTTTAACTCGCTTTTAAACGAGGATATAGGTATTTCTAAATATATTTTATAATTCACAAATTAAATAGTTTTTAAATTAAACTCATTAAAATATTCGTGCCGTTTAGTATAAAGCCAAAAGGAAGGTTTGCACTGAAAATCAGCTTTGTGTAGGGTTTAATTCCGGCACAGCAACTGAGTGAATAACTTTGTGTGCTGAAAATGCGGCGTACAAATTCTCAAAATATATTTTTACTTTTAAGATATTAGTGTAGCGTGTAAGTGATACATGTTAGCAATGTAATTCGCTATTTCTTCAAATGATTATTTCTTTTTCTTTCTTTATTTGATGCTTAATTATTGCTTTATAACCATATATTGTATGTATAAAATTTATAAAAAATAGAACTTGAGATATAAATATAATAAGAAATATACAGCAAAAAAATTAGCAACGCAGCAGAGTCGCTAAATTGTCTGATGGAAATCTTCCCATACCAGAACAAAAATTTCTCCAAAAGAATCTTATTTCGGAAGTATTTCACCGGTGATCTTAAACAATATAATAGGTACTTTTCGTTGTATGTACATTAACACAATAAAAAGAAACACACACCTATTATATTATATATTAGGTATAGGTTAATACTCGTACAATGAGCAGCATCATAAAGCAATCTTTCAGGCAACCTGACGAACCTTAAATAATTTATTATCAGTGCAGTCTTAGCAACTTACAGGAGCTGTAAATATATTCCATTATAACATGATTAAATCACTATAAGCATAATTATTCATATCCTCCTCAAGAATTTTATGTCCCCAAAAGTTCTCAAAGTGACAAAACACACCCCTGCAATGCAGTGACTAGAGTTTGCAACAGCAGATGGCGTTCTGGAGGCGTACGAGGAGGGCCGCGAATGTGTGAACTGCGGCGCGAACAACACCCCGCTCTGGCGGCGGGACTCCACCGGCCACTACCTGTGCAACGCGTGCGGCCTCTACCACAAGATCAACGGCGTGAACCGGCCTCTGGTGAAGCCCAACAAGAGGCTGGTAAGGCTACATATCACTTAGTAACGCAGCCCATGTTTCCCCAGGTGCCGAGGCGGACCTCCTCACGAGGTTTTACAAGGAGGGCTCCGTGCAGAGATGGATGAGTGTGGAGGGGATGGCTCGAGGCATGAAGAAGGTGAGTCGGTGGCGTGTAGATAGTGCATGTACCCAGCTTCCTCCCCTTGGTATCTCTTCCCGGTATATGGTGTGTTAGGCCTACACGCTACCGCTCCCACTTCACATGCTTCTAGCACCTGAACTTTATCTCTTCTGTATACACATTTACCGCGTTGCCAGACAGCTCAAGTTCGCGACAAGAAATCGGCGTATGATAATATCGGAAATCTCATATTTTCATACGCTGCAATGGAGCATAATTCATAATTATCTTACATTGATGTATTCGATACTGCACATTACTTTTATGGCACACTTAAATCCAATAACTAAGCTGTTAATACGTTTTAACTCTTATTAAAACACAGTTCTGCTTTAACTTACACCTATTTCTGGAATCCACGTGGTTTGGAGTACTTCTTACAATTATTTATTAAACCTTCACCTTCCACAACATTATTAAAGCTATTTAACTTTTCGCGTTGCAGTTCACTTAGATTCATTATGTATGCTGTATTATTGGTCCTGTCGTCTAATATTGGTGGCTTGGTGTAAAGAATTTCTCTCTGTATTTATACTAATTTATTTTTAAGACAGTGTTATTTAGTATAAGAAAAGCACTGCTTATGAAAATCAAGTACACAGATAGTCCGAAGTGCACATAGTCTGTGCAACCCAAACATGCATGATAATGTGTTAGTGATTATGTCAGTAGCGGTTGTTGACATTTTATATGTTGAATGAGAGAGAAAAATATTTTTAAAACTTAGAGGGGGCACTTCACTAAAAAGTTATCTATTAAAGAACATGTTTTTCTATATCTCTCTTCTATATCAATATACAAATTTAAGAAAAAAAATCATTCAAGTTTTACGATTTTACTAAATAAATATGTAACCGCAACCCAGATCACACTTTTCTGACTTTGTAGCATCATACAGATGACAATTTTCTCACTTTGTGGTGTCATACAGATTACACTTTTCTGACTATTGCATACGTGTGCAAAATCTTCTCCCGCGATACCATCACAGAGGTCCACCAGTAACGAATACACCGCGGTATAATGCTGTTGGTGAAGTGGTCTGCGCAGCCACCGGGCGACATGGTATAATAACTGCGTGTATTAGTCCCCATGTCGTTCCAATTCAAACGCGGATGATGAGGGCGTAGGTTTAGTAAGGGTACCAGAGTCCCTTTTGAAATCTGCATCGCTTCTCGCTGTATTCGGTCTTACCCCAAAAAGACTCGGCTGAATACGAAAATGATTCCCCCTGCGTTATAAAAAAAAAAAAAAATGTTAAATCACCAATCCGCGCAGCGATTATTTTTTATAACGCCGGGGGAATGCATTTGCGCATCCCCTCGGATCCCGGGGGTGGTCAACGAGGGGTGGGGCTATGGCTAAGTGTTAGGTTCCCCTAACATGAAGGTTCCAACCCATGACCCACAAGGGTGTCCTCATGTCTTTAACATAATAATTATTATAAAAGACAAGGTGAGGAATGACAATTGATCAGTAAAAAGTGTACCTAGTAACTCTCTGTCACTCTGCAATTACAAATAGTGCCACCAATTTGATTATGTTTTTGTTGGAAATCTCAATTAAGACCTTCAAACAATGTTATTTTATTTAACATATATTTGTTTTAACTTATCGAACCTTTGCGCCATGTTATAAAAAGTTACTTTTGAGTCTAAATATAGTCTTAGTTGCAAAAGGAAGCAAAGTACTATTTTGTTTCAAGACTTTCAGTTTTAGTTGGGTTAAATCATACGGAAAGAAAGTTGATTTTTTTAAAAACAAAACCACGGTTTAAAATACCTTTGCTTACGATAAAATGCTATAATAAAGGCTCGTTGTATTAGTCATAAATTAAAAGTTCTGATTAATCCATATAAAGTAGAGCTTTTTAAATCGAAAAACTCCCAAACTCAAAAAAAATGTGTTCCCTTCCCTTCAACCCCAAAAACTCCGTTGCTCGAAATCTGAACCCTCTATACGTCGAAATAATTAGTGACTCCCTATAAGCAACGCTTCCTAGGAGCAGTACTTCATTTCCCTCCATATTTCGAAAAAATAAATTGGTCCTCTGTATCTCGAACATAGCAACAGTTGTTTTTACAACCTTTACAATTCGATTCGTTGAATAAATCTTCCGTTTCCTTAGAAAAATCACTCAAGCTAAGCGATTTTTTTGGCGTCTCACTTTAAGTTCGACTTAAAGAGGTTCTACTGTAGGTTAACAAAATTTACGAAATTGAAAAGGAACCAATTAAGACTTCTAATTTATGACTGATTTACGTTTAAAATTATGATTTAAACAATAAGACGTTGATTGGTTGAAGTTTCAATTGAAATTTTCTATGAAAAGTGAAAACCAAAAACGAACTAGTGATTCCAACTAATTTGAGTATGTATTACACTTTTTACCGAGCAATTGTCATTTATCATTCCCCAGTATTCTTCCATGCTTCCATCGCAAATACTATTGAGTAGTTCTATCAACCAATGCTATGAACATTGAAATTGTTTACTATGGTCTACCGTTTATTATTGAAATGATTTTGTAGTCTGGCAACGCTGTCTAACTCGTAGTTTAGAGTAATTAGTTAATGTCTATAGCCATTACTAGACGATAGATTTGAGATTGTATATAATTCTTAGGAGATAACTAATCGCTCTCTGATTGTTTGTGGTTCTACTAGAGATAGTCTTTGGCTTTCGTTTGTTCAGTAGGTACGCAAAGGAATTGGGAGTATTTAATTTAGTCATAGTTGACATGAGATTAATTACTACTTATAGAACTAAATATGTTTACCGATAGTGGTACGGAAGGCTACTATGCTATTCTATACCTATAGGTATATTTGTCCTACGTTCATACTCCAATTAAACTATCAAAATTTTAACTGTTAATGGACTCGTCTCCAAGGCCGTATAAAAACGAATCCGCCCAGACATGTTCACTTATTATTTTAGTTCTGTCTGCAAAAAATACCTATAGACTAATTTAGTTTCAGTAAACAGAGATAACATGGTGCATAGCGTAACACTACAAATATATGTAGCATAAGATAAAACAGATATGATAAAATATGTAGGTATTAAGAATAAAATTATGGGCAAAATATAGTGAAGAAAAAATTTAACAAAAGACGTGATTTGTTTTTAAGTACCTTATAAACTGACTTACTTAATATAGAACGAAGTAAGTGATTAGGTTCGATAACGATACGACTATTTGACTCGGGAGTAGTAAGAACCTATGTATATAACATAAAATAGGTAGAAAACACTGCAGGATAGTTATAAACAACGCCTGTCGTGTAATTTATGCAAAAGCGGGCGAAACAAAACAAACCAGGCCCGTATGATTCGCGTGCCGCGAATCCCATTATCTCCGGAGACAGTGGATGTTATCGTGCGCGTGCGCCTCCGCGCTCGGCCAATGACGCCGCGCCCCGCCTCGGCTGCGCGCGCGCCGCGCGATTCAATTCGTGCTCTCCGATCGTACAAAATGGCGGACGGCACTTTAAATTAATCATTCGTATGGGCTGGCCTGATCGAATGATTTTACATTGATAACAGATTACCGTTTTGTAGTTCAGTTCGAGTTTATTTTCTACGATTCGAAAAGCAATAAGTTATCTGCCATTATTAGTTTGTTTGTTGTACTCATTACCTATACAAAAGTACTTCGAACATAGTTTGATGCGAAGTTTTTGGCGGGAACTGAAGGGTGGTATCGAGCGGTTTTCTAAAAATGTGTACAGTTTTACACAGCTAATAAGTCTCCCGTTGTAAGTGGCGGTGTAAACGGAACAGAGCTAAGAAAGCGTAGCAAGCAGCACTCTGCCATGTCCGCTTGCCAAAGTTCAATATTATTTACATGTCGGACATTGCTTTGCACTTTATTGCGCAAACGAAAATTGCATCGGAATTAAAGTTGTGTAAAATGTAATATCACTTTAGAAGGAACAATAGTTGTAGAATATTGATTAATTATGTGAGCAATGTGAAAAGTACTTAAATGTAACCTTTCGTATTGTCACTAGAACTGCGTTGATTGGCGTCAATCAAAGAATCTACAATTTCACTGAGCTGTACTGAAGACGACATTGAATACTTTGAAGCTCTTTTACTTGTCTCTGTAGCAACTGCTACTACTGATGTTTTTGTCTTTAAAAAATGTATTGTCTTATCGAACAGTTTCTAAAGATGAATTCACACGATTTATAAAGAAAGCTAGCCAGTAGCATTAAAGAAAGTTTTAAAGTTTTAAAACAATCATAAAGCAGGCAACAGACGAAAAGAAGCATATTTCCCACAACTATAGGTACCTATAGTAATCCATTTTTAACAGAAGTTGAAATGGTTTTTAGAAGTATATCTGCACCGCAAACAATCATCTACTGAGTTCCCATTAAGGATCCTAATTAGTATCTGCTTAAAAAAGTTGTCTAATTATGTAGAGCTTTGCCCTTTTCTGATTTTTTTTAGGTGTACTTACTCCCATTTTAAAAGACCGGTTTTCATTGGGTAATCTCTATTTGAGCAGTCCGCGGCGAGGAGACACGGCCAATGCTGCACCAACTGCGGCTCCCGGAACACCACTCTCTGGCGGCGCAACAACGACGGCGAGCCCGTTTGCAACGCCTGCGGACTTTATTATAAACTGCATGGCATCAACAGGTGAGAAATCTATGTCCTAAGGTTGTGAGAACTATATAGTTCCAATGACATTGTCCTTCGCCGAGGCTATTATTGCACAGTGCCATCTATTGGATTGTAAGTGTTCCACTACAAGGACACGAACTGCTTAGGATGCTTTTCTACATGCTACTTTTTCATTGCTGAAGTACTGCAGACAAAGTAACTTCCGTTGCCTATGGACACAGGAGTGCTACTAGTGTGTTACCGGGCTAAAAGGGGAGACTGCAACCTGGCCACTGATATACTATATATCAGGGTTGTCTGCTTCAATTGTGCGGAAGCTTGGTTTAGCGATTATACAGATATATGTGGATTAGGTTGTCAGAGAAATTGTCTACACGGAAACATATTCAAGAAGACTTCATTTTGTGTTGGCACTCTTATAAATACAATTTGCGTGACTCGTCTTAGTGTTACCCGTCTAAGAAATCAAATATGCGCAACCTTATTTAGTATTTCCACTTAAATATTGTTTTTTGCCATCACTACACCTTGTCGTAGACAGGGGTGGTTGGCCATCCTGACGCAGGAATTGGTGTTATTTCTCAGTTTCTCTGCAGTATGTGTATAAATGTATGCAGAAGTTGTTCTTATGGCTCGCCAACTAGAGGGATAGAATCAATTTCCAATATAATTCTCCTTTAGTGAGATAAAATGTAAGTCTGTCAACATTTTCCTTAAATACTTACCTAGACATACAAATTTAAATCAGAAATATTATAGAACTTAATATTATTTTCAGGCCTTTGGCGATGAGAAAAGACGGAATTCAAACAAGAAAACGAAAACCTAAGAAGAGTGGAAATGGAGTTAAACCAAACCAAGATGCCACCAAAAAGGAAGATCACAGTTCTCCTGGAGTAGACGGTAATTTTTTTTAACACTTATTTCTGTTGTTTTTATAGACTCTTCTGTTACATTTATGTACTCTGTGATAAAGACTTATAACTGACCACTACTAATATTTCAAATATATCTGACAAGAAAAATATAATTTTATCAATCATGTAACTGCTTACATACAGAAGTTTTTACACTGTTACTCTAAACGGTTAACTTTCCCATTTCAGACAGCAAATCGAGCCTACCGGAGGTGCCTCTGCCCCTCACGCCGTCGATATCGAGCCACAAGCTCACCAGGACGGAGATGCACGCCACGCCGGAGAGCTCTCCGCACGCGCACGCGCACGCGCATGCGCACGGGCACGCGCACGCGCAGGGCCACGCGCACGCGCACGGCCAGTACCCGCTGGGGCTGGGCGCCGCGCCCTCGTACCTCTCCAACCCGTCGCTGTTCAACATCAAGAGCGAGCCGAACGCGCCGAGCGCCTACGACGGCTACGCGTCGCACTCCGGGGGGCACTACCACTCCCAGTCGCACTATCTCCACGCACTACAGGTAATATAATCACTCTAATGCACTGTTTCTCAACGTGTGGGTCGCGAAGCTTCTATAGCGGAGTTGCAAAAGGTTGGGAAAGCTACTGCAGTAAAGTCTGCAATATCCGTAGATTCATCCAATTGTAAGGACACAAAAGTACTTTCTTTTATTTTTTCTACGACTTGCTCACGAACATCAGTCGCCATACCACTTATCCTGCGTTGAATGGTACTGCCAGACAGAAGTATACTTTTGAGTTTTTCGACCTCTTGTTTGCCAAACATAATCTCCGCCGTATATAAAGCCGCTGGTAAAATCAAACTTTCGGCAAGATGGCAATAGTATTAGGATTTTCTGCTTTAGATACACAAAGAGCTACTCGATAGCAACGCTTTCTCATTTATGCGGGGCGGGGGCGGGGCGGGGCGGGGACGGTGCGGGGACGGTGCGGCCGGCATCCGACGTGGTCGTACGTATGCGCGTAAATTGCGTTATCTATTGGCGACGCATTCCATGTAAAAATATGTGTTTTACGTACTTAAGTATGTATTTAGTCGAATCCTTAATATGAAAATGAATAAATATGTTGCATTAAATATTTGTCACAAAATGAAATACATGAAAGAAAAGCAACGGGTAGGGGGGTCGCGAAATATTTCTTCATACTAAAGGGGTCGTGTCATGAAAAAGGTTGAAAAACACTGCTCTAATTTATTCTTCTTAATATTTTGCTTCTTTACTGATCGTTAATACTAGAAACCTCGGTGTCATACCACTCTATCCCAGAATATCAGCGAGAAATCTATATACTAATACGTGAAGCAAAAACTTTGTACCCCTTTTTACAAAAATTGCGCGGACGGAGGAGTATGAAATTTCGCACACTTATAGTTTATATACAGAAGAAGCGACGAATGCTATATACCTTTTTTAATTATACATAAAAAATACATTTAATCAATAAAGAAAACATTACACACACTATCATGTATTTGAGACATCACATACATCATGCATATATACTCTTATGCTTATTGTTCAAGTCAAATTACCGGCGTAGCCTTAGCGAAATCCGAACTGATTCTAGAACTATATATATAGTCTTTGACATTTATTATTATGGTATTAGTCTTATAAATAAAAATTAATCGTGGAAACGTATGTACACGCATAGTTTGAAAACGACGTAACCGATTTTGATGAAATTTTTTGTCTGTGTTTTTCGAGTAGATAAACCATCTGGGGGGTTTAGATTCCTAGTTGGCACTGGTAGGTGGCGCTAGGGTCGGGTCTTAAATTTTTATTATTTCTGAGCGGGACAACGTCTATCGGGACCTCTAGTAAAAAAAAATTAAACAAATAATCGGCAGACAGCCGCACATATTGGGTATACTGTATTGTACACACACATATAACCTATGTAATAAACTTTGTTTGATATCAATTTTTTTTTTTTTAATATAAAAAAAATTATTACATAGGCTATATCACTCCCCCCTGAGACCGTCTCAGAGTCTCCAAATTAAGTGTGATAGGGGTGTTATAGAAAGTATCGGGCCGGTTCTAGACACCCAGACCAAACAAGTAAATAAGGGAGAAAACACGTTTCCGAAATTTACTATGTCGGAATTGAACCTGGAGCCTCTGCGTTGCAGGTTTAGCCCGCTCAGTCAAAACACACACAACATAACCTCTGTTACATCATAACTATGATGTGACAGAGGAAACGACACATGCAGACCCCAAACGATTGAAGAATGTGAAAGAGAAGTGAATTAAATTGAACCAATTTCTTTTCAGTATGGTCTTGGCAACAGCGAAGAAGAAGAAGCGAGTGGGTTCCTCCACCAGCGCAACGTGACCGCTCACGCCAAACTCATGGCGTCGACGTAGCGTCTCCGTAACGCTGTAGTGGAAGGCATGTTCATTTTCTCACGTCAAAGAAAATACGACTTGGGAGATATTATAGTTCATACTCTTATGGAATTATCGTCAAGATATACGTTGGCTGATGGTAGAATACTCAAGCTTTTAGAGCAAGAAAACATCAGCTAGTTTAGTGGAAATTCAATATGTAATAAATAAATTATGAATTCAATATAGGTATAGTGGGGACAGGTTGACATGGCAATAGGGGTATGAGGTGAAGCATGAAGAGGGGATCGGACGCCCCATGCACTGGCTACGCCACTTAAGTCTTAAGGGGTCCATTCTCTATCTATCCTGCATGGCAGTTCTATATGTAATGCAGGATTGTGAATGTGAATGACTGTAGGCAGTCCATACAGGATAATGAATGGGTCTCTTTAGTTCTGCACGAGTCCGCATCTACTGCGTTATGGATTTCGGTCTCGATTACTTTTGTCCTTCTATAATAATCGAGTATTAACTTGTGTTAATATATTAAAAAAATGCATTCTCAAGCATGAGCTTTAGAAAAGTATTCAAAAATTGGGACGGATTTTTTTTTAAAGTAAATATCCGGTCAATCAGATATTGGACAGTGCTGTGTTTGAAAATAGTACTTGAATTAAAAATGTTAATAAAATATATCGATATTCAACTACAGGTAGTTGAATATCGATATCTTTTAGTAACATTTTTTCTAGTGATGTAGAGATATCAGGATATCTCTACATAACTAGAAAATTGCCATATCGACCTGCCACAGACTATACATCGAAATATTTTAAAATATCCATATTCAGTTTACATGCTGATAAGCAATAGGCATACGAACGAAAATAGTTCTGATGGAACGAAGTGTACAAATGGGTCAGAATACATGAATTATCATGTTATAAATAGATACATTCATTATCATATTAGATACTAAGCATAATTATAATAGTTCAAATACGAACGAAATTAGATCAATTCATAAGAAAATGTAAATGTTTTAGTTAGTTCTTTGAACATTGAACCGATATCCGAGCCATATTATCGAATCGAGATAGTTCTACAAATTACAAAAGGATATTGTTTGTTCGTTTGTTTTGTACAAATATGTGTTGCATACGGCTGAACGAGTATATTGCGTCATTTATTGCTGTTTCACATTTAAAATTAGGTATGCTTTTCGTTATGAGATTGTAAATATGAATAGTTATATGCGTTGTCAAATTTACGGTAATTTTGACAGCTCACGGTAGGTTTCCTCATCACTATATATACTATAATAAACTCTACGTTAATAATTAACCGGAACTTCAGTACTACAATAGATCGCCTTAGAATGGGACTTGTTATTTTCATGTCCTTCGTTTTCTCTGCAACGTTTCATTCATGCAAATGACATATGTGAACTGGCTTTAAAGTGCCCCCGCCACTTGTGTGATTTATTCAAATACAAAGAGCGTTGTTACTACCCGCTATACAAATATATTCAAAATACTTTTGAGATATTGTGAACAACCTGTGAAGTCCCGAATATCCAAAACAGACTTGGCTTAAAGGTCTAAAAACCAAGCCATAAAATAAAAACATTAATAAAACTATTAGATTATTATTCTCATAAACTTGGAATAGTTATGCTGTATTTGATTTCAAAATAGTTTTCGATAATCTGGTTCGTTATGCACGGCACTTCAACAATGTCCAGTTACCAGTTTCTATAAACTGTTCATACACTTGCCATAGGTTAAATTCAGACCGATAGCAAGGCAAATGAACGATTGGTGAGTGTGCGGTACCCCATCAATGAAATATATTAACTAGAACTATTTGCTCGTGTATTTTAATGAACAAAATAGGTAACTACATAGATCTGAGCTGACAGAGAAATCGTATATTTGACAACGTGTATTAACGTTTAAGATGCCATTGTACAGTGTAGTAGCTCACAACGCCCAAAATGACGTCATCATTTTAACAATTTAGCTGTCATAGATAAGATATTCAGCTGTTGCGACTTGACCGTTGTACCGTTGACGTTCGTTCAGTGATTAAGGCAAGCGCATCTCATTGTTATAACGTGAATTTGACCATAAAACATTCTAGTGTAATATTGTTCACGCATTTCGGAAGTTTTCGTGTTTAATTTGATGTTACAATTATCACACGATGAACCAACATTTCTTGATGAGAATTACAAGAAAGCTTCGTTATTTTTGAGAACTTTTTAACCATCTATCCTACAATGGTATTTATTCAGCAAAGGCTAGTCTTTATCTTGCCAGTAATTTTAATTTTATTGAATTTAATAACTGCGATATCAAATTTCTACTAGTTGACTCGCTGTTTAATTTTTCATCTTAGTTTTATTTTGAACAGATTGTCAAGCAGTTCAATTTCAATTTTCTTCTTCAAAGGTTATAACAATAAGAATCGGATATAAATTATGTATATAGTTAGCTTTTGTAGCTATGTAAGTTTAAGCAGTATTTACAAGTTCAAGAAATAGAACCAGTCTCGTAAATTAATCATGGTGATCTGATCTGATTATTTTTAGGATCGCATACTACGACACAATCGGCCGTACTCAGAGAGCTCACTTAAATTATCAATACCTATACAGCATTTTTTCTCAAGAATATTGACGTCGCGACTGACGAAAAAAAAAATAAGTAAAAAATCTTGCAACCCCTTCACTACAAAGGTTTTTTTTTTATCTATATTTTTTTGGACTTTTGCCACATGTATGTCATGGCATGTCAGCCCCATCATCTCCTAACGTGTTATAACTTATAGTTAAATATTAAATAATGAGATGGCTAACAAACTAGCCTTCTTTGAGGCTGGCTCTGCCAGAATTTCTGTGAAGATACCTACATCAAAACGATTCAGTCCCAACTCCCCCATCAGTTGTTCTCTGCCATCTCTATTTCTTCTGCACTCCGTTAAAAGATGTTGGACATCTTCACGAGTTACACACACTAGCAGTTGGAGAATAACCTTACCCATGAGGTGGCTAAACTTCTTGTAGGGAAATGACCGGCTCGGATTCTATTTAGAAGCTTTATATATGACCTGTTGAATTTCCTACGCAACCATGGAATTTGGGTTGAGACTGTATCGTTTTTACATATGCCCTTTTCTTTACTTCTCTCATCAAAACACTACAAAAGTTAAAGTAATATTTTAATTAACAGTTTATTTATGCGTTTCTATATAGGTTTTCAATCACAAACGCGACCCTCAAGTTGTGAATGATGCTATAGAGCAATTGAAGTATCAACTTGACAGTTAAAAACAATAATTGGTGATGTTCACAACAATTCATTCCGCTGTTGCGAAATTTGGCTTCAAAAGTATAAGAAAATTCTGTCACCATTATTTTAGTGATGATAAAGGATTATAATCAAACTCTGTGTACGTCGATAATATACATGCAATACAGACAATGTCATAAAGATAGTTACATTATGTTAAGAGAGTGACTAACTCATTCTGTAACTAGAACTTTCGCGCAAACCTTGAATGCGGTTCGAGTGAAATTATTTACGTGAGTTTGCACAGGTGCCATCAAATATTAACGTGTATTACATACACGGCATGTTGTGCGAAAGAGATGAAATGCGATTCCGGGTATCAGCCGAGCGAGAGCGCAACATTCTCCGCTCGGCGCTGTCAATGAACTTTATAACTGTACTGCGCAATGACGTGTACCGACTTCAAGAGCGCAATTAAGTTTTGCACCTACTGGAACTGAAATGTCGACTTATTTTGCGAGATATTTTTAAGCTTCAATGGCATTTATTATTAATTGTAAATATTAGATATAAATAGACAAAAAATATTTGTTAGTAACGGTTAACAAGTTTATTTGGTACACAAGTTTCTGCACTATCGCAATATCCGAAATGAATCTTCTTTATTCGAAACATGAATTACAACTTATATTGATTAAAGACTGACGGCGTAAAATGCCTTTATTTTACCCTCTTATACTGAATAATAATTACACAAGGCATAATTCATCAATATCAAACGATATGTTCCTTGTGCTAGGTCATAATAATCACAATACTACTTATGAAGATTTCCAATAAAGAAGATATAAACGTTACTTATATAATAATGTAACAAACTTATGTACAAATATAAAATCTGTTTATATATAAAATAAAATACATAATTCAGCACCATGCATGAAATTGCATTTTTCTTATTTAAATTCTACTCTCGTCCATCTTTCATGGTGGATTTTAAGTTTAAGTAAGTAGTTTTTGAGATAAGATATTTTTCTATTAAAGCATGTTTTTGGGCTTGTCTCATGGTGTGATATTAATCATGTTACTAATCCCATGATATGGGGTGAAACACCATTGCTAGAACTATAGGCTCCATCACTGCGGGAGCTACACTGAACCTCTGGTTGTCTATGCTTTGGTGTACAATAAAGAGTTACCTTACCTTACCCTAGCCAGGAATATTATTAGTTGATTTTGAAAAAAGAAACACCAGAAGTACTGTATTATTACCCTAAGCCCTAAATCATAGTGCATCTTGAAAAGATTAATTTCTGTGACGGAATGTCAAACGGCAAATAGGATAAAATTAAATTTGAAAATTCAGCTGCGTACAGAGTGAATTGTTCAAATGGGCCTTCAGGGCCAAAAAAATTAATTATAAAAAACTAATGTGCTATCATGACATTTTTGAAAAATCACTACCCTTGGCAGGAGTAAAATCGGCTTATTTTGAAAAAATCATCACACCTGTATTATTATACCAATTAAGCATAATGTAAGACGGAGTTGGTGGAAGGTCAATTGTATCTAAATAGATTTTTATGACGTTCCTGAATTTTCAAAGTTTTGACATTGTTAAACTGCAAGAACAAATTACCTCACGTAAAGAGAAGTAGTTAGCTCCATAGATAACAGTAAAGTTGGCAAATTTGTACCAATGTTGTGCTTATTTTTCGAAGCATGCAGACGGCCCACCTGATGGTAAGTTACCACCTATGAGCTTGCTGGCTTCGAAGAAAATTAATCCATAAACAACAATCAATCTGTAAATGTTCGAGTTCGTACAATGGGTTTAAAAATGTGAAAAAAAACCAGAACACAATTTTTATAACTTTTGTTCTGTTAGAATGTCACGTGGAAACTACTGAACGGATTTGAATGAAACTCGATATAGAGCTAGCTTATATCCCGGGGCATAACATAGGATACTTTTTATCCCGATAAATGACGTCGTTTCCATGGAATAAACGGATTATCAAAATAGATGGTGCTGAAATCGCATTTTTCAATTCACCTCGTCTTACTTCAGATCAGATTGGCTTCACACGCCTTTATGTTTTGTTGGGTAATTGTGTAAAATATAATATATGGATTTAGTTTCTTTGCTATTATTATATGTAAAAAACCGATATTTTTTATGTAAGTAAAATAAAGTTACGGCCTTGGGTTTGACTTCTACTTCCTAAAAAAAGACAATTTAAAATATTCTATTTCTTCTGTCTGATCTCTCTCTCTATCCTGTGCCCTTTATCTTCTCATTCTTCTATTACATCCTCTTCTATTTTAATCGTTTACACGGCACAGTGCGGAGGTTTGATTTGAGCGCTTTTTAAGATTTTGGAGTGGAACTTGGTGAATTCGTAGCGTCCATAGCGGGAGAGTTTCAAACGGTGTCTTTTATTGGAAACGGAATGAGGTACAGGGGAGGGATTTTGAGTACAGCATCTCATTTAAACTCACATAAATAGCATACTTTTTTTAATAAACAGCCTGCAATATCACATTTCTGACTAAGACCTTTGGCTCTTTTAACATCGTGAACTAACACATAATAGGAAATAAATTAAGGACTAAGCTGCGGCCCCGTGGGCAATGTTGGCGAGGGCGTCTCCGGCCAGCCGGTAGTAGCACCAGTCCTGCAGGCGGGTGAGGTTGGCGGCGCCCTTCGCCTCGTAGAAGCCCCTCGCCGGGTTCCAGGCCAGCACGTGGAAGTCCAGGCGGGAGCACCCCGACTCGAACGCCTCCTACCAAAACGACGAACACGAAGAAATATACAAAGGCGAGCTTCCATGTTCCTAATACACGTAGCCCATCATCAATCATCATTATATACTAATACGTGAAGCAAAAACTTTGTAGCCCTTTCTACGAAAATGCGCGGACGAGGAATATCAAATTTCGCACAATTATCGTTTATATAGAAGGAGTGGGGAATGCTAATATTTTTTAATTTATCCATAAATAATATATTAGATTAATAAAAAACATTACACACACTATCATGTATTTGACACACGCATTATTCAAGTCAAATTAACATGTAGCCTTTGCAAAATCTGTGATTATATCGGTATAGGTCGAATTTCAACCACTAATATATACAATTATATAATAATAGCCTACAAACGTTCCACTGCTGGGCACGGACCTCCCATTACGGGGGAACGGCCACGCTTGTTCAAGGCGGCTTGACAGGTTTGACACATCGGTTATCTCGATGTGCAAGTTGCACCACGATGTTTTCCTTCACTGTTGTTGGCAAGTGGTAATTGTAACAATATGCACATTAAGACAGAAAACTGTCCAAGTGGTACATGCATTCCGGTCAGAATTCGAACCCGCGCCCCTTGAGATTAGAAGGCCTGAATATAGTGAACAGTTAAACCGAAACAAAGCAAAAAGAAAGTAGGCGATCCAACAGTTCTTTAATAATTGTGTCATCAATGCCATCTATTTCAAAATTATGTAAACTACAAGATGAGTTAAACGATTATTTCAAACTCCATATAAAAAGATTTAGATGGCGTTGAAATTTTCCGTTACCCAAAAATCCGACTCATCTGAAGAAGGAATTTGGAATGATTCATTTTTAATTATTACAGATAACCAAAATCTTTAACTTGAAGATTTACAGCGACAAATTTAAAGATAGACCAAAGCAGAGATACATGGATACGCACTACAGGGGTTTCGTGGGAGGCCCAAGCCCAGCAGTGGGACAGTTATGGGCTTTCATCATTATTATATATATTACTAGAGTTTAACCTCTAGTGCGTGTCTCTTGTTTATAGAGCAAGTGCTACAGGTTATATTATGTTACATTTTATGTAGTATTTGCCCACGGAAGATTCACTTCATTTTATATCGCTAACTATACCATCCCCCGTCTATCTGTCAACAAAATAAATTACAAAACTTGACCAAAAAGGCCAAAATGACCAAATTAGGCCAAAATGACCAAAAAGGCCAAAATGACCAACATGGCCAAAATGACCATAAAGGCCAAAATGACCAAAATGGCCAAAATTGTCCACCCTCAGTATTTAATTTACATACGTACCGAATTTCAGCCAAATCGGCCCATTAGTTCTTCCGTAAAAGCATAAATATACATACACATAACAGAAAGACAAATATATTTTTATCCCGGAAACTATCCCACTTTTCGGGATAAAAGTATCCTATGTTCATTCTCGGTATCGAAAACACATATATTGAGTTTCAGCCAAATCTGTCCAATAGTTTTTACGTGAAAACGGAACAGACAGACAGACAGAGTTACTTCGCATTTATAATATTAATAGGGATTATTGATATTGTTCAGCCAACTGCATATGTAACATACCTTGGCGACTGCATCAAACAACTTCTGTCCAACACCCTTCCGCCGGACCTGTTGCCTGACATACAAGTCTTCGAGCATCATGGCGCGCCCCTCCCAAGTGGAATAAGTGGGGAAATATAAAGCATAGCCCACAATCAGTCTGGCGGGAGTTTGCACTTCTGCCACTTTGCACAAGAACGCCGGAGGCTGTCTCTCAAAGCCGTCATGCTGCAACCCTGAAATTATAAAAAGCTCCTAAGGCGTTACGGCCGCATGGAAGGGTAGAAGGTATATCACGTGGTGAGAGGTAGCAAAATTTTAGACTATGGATGTTTTTTTTGGTTCCGGATCAAATTCAGATTTTTGTTTGATAAAATGAAATAAGTTTAAATAAAAATGCATTATTTCAAATGCACTTAACCTAAAAAAGTCATAATTAGCAATAAACCAGTAGACATGAAACTTCAATGGCAAGTCGAAAAAGAAATTGCAACAAAATTTTAATTTGAAGTTTTACAAGCATATGGTTAATGCACTTGACTCCAATTTGAAAACCTGCCTGTAAAACTTCAATTCATACAAAGACTTATTTATAGAAATTTTCTACAACTTCCTTCTATACATACCTTGTACAGACATTTTTGGACCGTTTGGCATCTTCTCAGAATCAGCCAGTTCCTGAAATAATATGAGTGCAAGAATATTTAAGATGATGTGTGAAAATTAATAAAAGTTAATGGGATTAGACATAATGAGTGAAAGAATTTGTCTTGAAAGAAGGCTAAGTTTTATTTAGTTTTAGATAAGATGTAATAACAAGGTGTTAATGATGCTATTATAGCTATAGCTATTATGAGAAAAACAAAATTTAGCAGTAGTCATATTTTAATTCAATAATAAATATAAAGCAAAAGCATACTATCCTTGAATATAAAACAAATGATGTATTCTATGAATTAATTATTATTCTTTATTGTTTACCAGAAACTTAAAAAGCAAAACTATAAACAATATAGATCAAGAAAAAGCTACCCTGAACTGTCACTTATAACTACTTCTTCCAACCCATAGACAGAAACAATGATCATATCTATACCTCATATCTATCATCTTATTACTTATAATAATTAAACTGACAAAAGAAATTAGTACTTATTATGTCATGTTTGCAGTGTTGGAACACAGAGGACACAAATTCATTAGTAAGTTTAGGATATGAGGGCCTGTTGAGTGGAATTATTAAATATGCTACTATGCATCATAAGCCCACACGGCACTCTTGTCTGGTTGTTGTCACCTTACTTACTCACACTTAAGATGCACCTATGAATTCTTGCATAAAAGGGCTAGCCAGTCTGAAAACATTAGAATGTCTTTGTGTTTAATCCCTATCCTATTAATGTTATAAATATGAAAGTAACTCTGTCCGTCTGTCCGTTATGCTTTCATGGAAATATATTTTCGAAGCTGAGGATGAGATAGGATACTTATATCCTGAAAAATGGGATAGTGTCCAAGTTAAAAGTATATCTTTCTGTTTAACTGTTATGTATTCACAGAAAAACTTTTGGGCCAATACGGCTGATATTTGATATGTAATTAAGTTTGATATCTAGGATGGATATAGGAGCTTGTTATCCCTGAAAAAGGGATAGATTTATGTAAATGTTATCCCAGAAGGTAGGGAGGTAGGTTTTTTTCAGTTATGTAGTTTACAGATAGACAGAGGAGGATAAATTAAACAAGAATGAGACTGATTATTTCTCAAGTTTATAGATATAAAAATTCATTATCAATAAAAAAATGTTATAGTAGGTACCTTGATCTGTCAATCAGTTAAGCTTTTATGGGAAAACTAGAAGTGCTGGATCAGTTTTGCTGTAATTTCGTTTATTAAATGTAGTTTTAGTACCGAAAATGGACATAAATCATTTTCATATTGGAAGACAGAATAGTTGTGACAAAAATCAAGTGATTCTTCCAGAGGCAAATGTTACTAATTTAAAAATATATCCTGTATTAACGCCTGCTCTTTAAACAAGAAGTACGCACTAAAGTTTGACCCGCGTTGTAAACTAGTTCTGTTTAATTCCAAAATTAACATTCCCACATGTATCAATAAAGATATCTGAATGCAAGACTGCCTTATTCTGCAGTAAATACTACAAAAAATGAACAAATTATGTAAATTATAACCTGTATCATCTCAGCAACTGCACACATATCTTCCTTCGTCGCTTGACGAACTACAAGTTCGCTGTTAGTATATTTTTCTGCCATTTGATTTTAGTTAATAGAAAAACTTTTTTTGACACCGTTCTGTAATTATTATAGGAACACTTCAGACCTATCTATATCCAACAAACAAAAACTTAGTTTCAACAACCAATTATTCAAACATTAGTATTTGTGTTTACCTTCATTCATAAAAATATTGAAGCTATTTTAATAAGAGGTTAGGACCCTTTGTTTTTGTTATTTTAGTTAATGTATTTATAATTTTAGTTTAATATAAATATTTAGTATTTAAATGCAGAAAGGAGAATATAATAATACAAATATTATATTATTATGTTCTTATCTAATTATCAAAATTACGCGGGTTTTTTTTATAAAAAAGTTCAAGGGAGTAGTAGTCTAGTATTCGCCACAAAGGCAGGCAAAGGAATCTTAGTCCATACAGCCAATTTTGATGTATTCTAGATAATAATAGATAAAGAAATTAACTGTATACAGCCTTGTCTGATGTACAAAATCATTCCTTGGTCGCATTATACTTTACAACGATAAAATTCTTTTTAAAATGCCGTCTATTGATAATATACCTTTTCAAATCGACGGCAAACAATACAGTCACACTACAATTATAAACGAAAATTAAAATCGGTAGTGATATGTGGAACCTAATTTGAAATTTCACGTTACAGTAGGCTTGCAATGAGCCTTCATTATGACACAAGTCTGCGCATTCTCAGCCAAAAAACCCCCATTTGTCTAAATAACTGCGGCGGCTCATCGACCCAAAATGAGTCTTGGCCTTCGAAGTAAGAATACTCTACTCCTTTCTGTTCAGCGCTGTCTACTGCCGGTCATCGGCATGAAACTCGCGAAGATCAGCCTCCACTACGCCATGCCCATTTGTCAATGCACCACAATTCCAAGGAACATCCTTCACAATCTCCAATAGTATTGGGATCCTTGGCGTCACATAACGAGCGACGTACAATTTCAGGGTCATCTGGAAGGCAAAGCCAAACTTGACTCTAAACAAATCCAAGAGGTACTTCACTCCACGGCAACGACTTGCACCCTACGAAGTGCCGCATGTGGAGTACTGCTCACATCTATGGGCCGGAGCACCCGCTTACCAAATTGACCCCCTCGACTCCATCCAGCGTCGCTCCGTTCGTATCGTCGACGACCCTTTCACCTTCGACGATTCTGTCACCTGCATAACGGGGAGTGTTCTGAGATATTGTTTATTTGGTGCCAACACCTCATTCTACGCACAACCGCACAACTCCTCAACGACGAGATATTCACCCAGTTTCCTAGAGCTCCCACGCTCAACTACGCAACGGTTCTCTAGAACATTACTTCCGCATACAATGATGATCTGAACTTCCCGAAGTGGTTTTCACCTTGCATTATGATATGGGGTTTTTAAGGACATTATAAAATTTCTTAGAGGTCGGCAACTTTAGTGTTGCAAACGTCTATTAGCAACGGTAGCCACTTTCCATCAGGTGGGCAGTCTGCCTACTTCATGCAATTAATTTAAAAAAACCAAACAATATATAATGTATTTATTACACATATACACTCGTCCATGACTTCGACCCGATTTTTAATTCGCCACCGGTGGAACTAGTTCAATAGTGACAAATAAAACATAGTCAATGATATAATTGCCTTTAATTAAAGTATAATACAATGTATATTATAATGAAATGAGTAGTACACTATCTACCCAAAATATAACTTAAAATAACCAAATTCGAGGTGTGATGTTCAGCGTTTAGTATAAAAATATTATATTTAAAACTACTTAACAACTAAATAAACTATTTATTTATATTTTACACGCTGATAAACTATTGCTATAAGATATAACTTGTATTATCTAATTGTCAATTTGCTAATAAGTGCGTGCGACTTGAATCAAAATAAGATTGTCTAACGCTGTCGCCACATCACTTATTGGTGTTCTGCGTTCGGACAACGTACTAGGGTAAACCACACTATCATCGGCACTCCCCTGCCTCTCAATTTATTTATTTATTTCATTTGTTGGGGAAATATACAATAATTAATATTCTTAAATATAAAAACAAAATTAATACATATATTAATCGAGTTTCTGCTATAAATACTTTATATAATAAAAATTGGCTCAAATACGTAATAACAGAAAAAAAAAAAACGAAAATTGCATAAAATGACTATTTAATTTACATTAGGTCAATATTGAACCAAATAAAAGAAATGTCACCACAATAATTACTAATAAAATAGAGATAAAAAGGAAAGTATAAAAAAAGTTTATTTACAATAATATTGGCTATAAAATTAAAAAGATATCTTAATGTTTCGAATAAATTAAAAGAGTGCCAGCAATGGTTATAGTTTATCCTACATACTTTTAATTGTATAAAAACATTTTGTTTGTTTGTTTACATGATACATTTAACAACTTGTGCGTCAGGCATTAAGATTATGGATAGATATTCTATTGCACGAAATCTATTTCCTGCGTTGGGGCGGCCTGTGGTAGAGGCGACAAAAGAAGCAACAGCCAGGTGGTAGGTTATTTGCTCTTCTGGATGGCTACCACTTCTGGTCTAGAAGTTCAGTTTTCCCTTTGAAGCTGGCAGTACATTGGCAGCATCTCTGATGTTGCTAATGTCCATAGGCGACAGTAACCACTTTTCATCACAGTTGGGCCGTCAGCCTATATACTGTGCTTCGACAATAAAAAAAATTAATTTCGATGCGCTGAATCTGGGGTTAGTTTGGTCCATACATCATTTTGAGTGTATCAACCAAACTGACCTCAGATTCAGCACATCGAATATACCTAATCGTCTTTGTATTTGAAACTAGTATTAACAAAAAAATAAGCACTTTAAACTGGACTGTATTCACTAAACTACAAAGACCGTGTAGCAACAGCCAAAGGAAAACTGACTTCGTGAAATAGAACATCTATAACAGCATTGCAAACAAAAAGTAATTTTTGGTGTAATCAATATTTCGTTATAATCGCCGGCACGATTCATGAGTCTTTGATATTAATCAAGTTATTTTCCGTTTTGAGTGAAGGGCGTAAAACATGATATCAATATGTCAAATAATCGTAACAAACATTGGCTACATTTAATGCTCAAAGCGATCCCTGCTATTCGACGGACCGCTCAAGATTCATGCCGGGAAATATACTTATTTTTCAATTTATATTTAAAGTCATGGTCTATTGAGGGGGCGTTGTTTCATAAAAACAAACTCGGAAGACGAAATTAGACAATAATCATTCATTCATCTTAATTATAAAATAGTTATAAAAGGAAAATACTATAAATCTATTTTATGATTTTTTTAAATATAAATTAAAACATAATTTAAAAAATAAAAACTTAATAAAGTTTTATTTATACAAATAAAAATTCATATTGAAATAAAAAATATCCCAAGTGTCGATTGCACCCTTTGAAAACCTAGTAACTGGTAAATTTTTCGGACTCGATTTTTCTCAGTACACTTTATTTACTACTTAATCTCATGCATTTTTTTCTTAAAATCTATTCCAACAAAATATCTTCTATTTACAAATAGAATTTTCGATTAACTTTATATACATAATTTTCATAAGACAAACATGAAAAATGTTTGTCCTTTACTAGGTTTTCAAACGGGGCATCCTGATTGGGCGCGTTGTTTCCTTGATTGTATATTATTGGATTGGAGGCACTTCCCCATCTGGATAACGCAGGCCACTGTCCTTAACAAGTCCTTCTTCACGTGACCCTTTACTATTTTTTAAAGCCCTACCCCATCGGTGACCAGAACCGAGAAAAATGTGTATTAAAAAGGAAAATGTTCGTTGTAAATATTTTGGAGTTTTTTTTATTAAAACGGAATAAAACATAGTGGCCGCTTCTAAAAAAGCAGAATATATGGATTTTCAGTTATTTTTACTGGTCGATTGATATCCCATATCATTATTAACATGGTTTTTGTATATCAGAGATCTTCATGTGGCCCCAGTTGTGTACAGAAACTAAAAAACATATTTTTTAACAAAGGCCTCTTCCAACTCAATTTTTCTAGATGATTTTTGTTTCACAATTTATTATACATCAAGTCATAAAGAGAAACGAATGAATGAGGCCAGTAACAGTCAAAAGTATTTCATTAGATCTGGTTCTTTTTAAAACCGGTAGACTAAAACACAAATTATACTTCTCCAAGCTAAGAAGGTTATGTTTGTGTTGTGGATAATATACAACAGAAAGTATGTCCACAAAAATTATGCTATAATGTTTCCAAGCGTTTATTTTACTTTTGACGTTTGCTCGTCTATCAAGTTACATATTTCTTGAGAGTAAAGCTCACATGAAACTAATAACATAATTAGCGAATTTTATTGTGGGTGATATAATAGTGATAATCTGTGAGTCATGTTACGCACTAACTGTTAAGACATCGAAACTATGCATAAATAAATCGAAAGTAAACGATTTTAAAATAAAATAATGTTCTACGTTAAAGAAAAATAATACCGCGATTATTATAAGTGCTTATAAAATGGCTTATTAATTCATATATTATGCTAATTATTTTCATAGAAATGTGGCGGGCATATTTATTACATAGTATTTTAGTAAAAATATATAAATAAGTTAAAATGATTAAAACATATTTAAAAATGAAATCGATTTTATAACAAATCGAGTCGGTAACGCATCAGGACATTACTAATTGATCCGTCATCGAGCTGTCAAAAGTAAAACAAATTGGAAAGGGTATAGGAACCACAAATAGGAAACAACATCATTCTTGTCATCAGATTGGCACCCTGTCGATTTATTCAAGGTATTTTTTATTGCACGAGTCCAGCAGACAGACAGACGGCCCACCTGATGGAAAGCGGTTATCATCGCCTAAGGACGTTTGTAACACCAATGTGCTGCCGCTCTCTAAAGGGACAATGGACCATGCCAGACCAAGGGTGGTAGCCATTCAGACGGGCAAATATCCTACCATCGGCTATGAGTTGTTTTGTCGCCTCTTACAACAGGTAATCCCGCGCAGGAAATTGCATCCTTTCTCCGTTCACGGATATAACAGATACTCAGAAATCTTAATATTTTTTTGTATTAGCCATACAATAAAAACTTTATTATCACCGTATGAGAACAAAAAAAAAGTTTACTTAATGTATTGAATAAATGAATAGGACGCCAATCATTATGTCAACAATTGTATAGTTTACCCTACTTATACTACGGTCATGGTGTGATGATATGAATTTTAACTAAACCTTGAAACAATAATTAATTAATTAATACAGAAACCGAAAGAAATATTTTATTACATTGTTAGTCATTACGATATTATCGGCTATGTTCACGAAGTTAGGAACGCATTGCAAGAGCGGCGGAACAATAATTTCAAAATAAATACTATATTGTGATTCCAGTGATAGTTATAATAGTAGATTTTATAACATTACCCCGTAAATTAAAAAAAATATATATAATAAAATACTCGCGTGTTAGCCTCATTCATTCGATTTGTGGGTCATTAGCAGAGTGTTGCGGGTCACGTGGCGGGCGCAGACTCACTCGCGCAACGCCCTCGGCCGAGTGAGTGCCGAGTGCGCCGCTAGTGCGAGTAGTCGTGCCTCAAGCCGAACTCGGCCGCGTAAGCGCCCGACCACGAACTAGATGTTATTATTGAGGACGAAGCTGAAAATACGTTTCCTATTTAATTTAAATCTAACACAGTTTGTGGCCTTGGAAATTTAGCTAAACGCACTCGCGTCTTAGATAACGGGGGTTCGAGTCCTGGCCGAAAAGAATGCTCATTTAGGCAGTTTGTTGACCTAATTTTGCATATTGCTAAAATTTGTATGTCTATCAAATATATCAGCACACGCTGACAATGAATGAAATCTGCATGTTGAACTGATGTATTAAAGAGGTGAAGCCACTTTGGACAAGTGTGGTTGGTGAGTATATGTCCGTCCGTCTACAAAACGGAAGAACAGAGTCCAGAACGTTTATAGACTGTCATTATTATTTGCAGTGTTCTTTTATAACCAAATATTTATATTTTTTTAAATATTAAAAACATTGTTTTATAAATCATTTATATATTGTGTAGAAGTATAATTACTGCGTTACTTACTTAATTGTGCGAGCAGCTTCTGGGGGACGAGGGGCCCTTCCCTCGGTTCGGGGCTACGTTCGTCTTTCGTGTCGGTCTCTGTTCACACAATCAAACAGGCATGAGTGAGTATCAACGAGTGAGCGTATGTTAGTAAACAAGGGTGCGAGGACAAGTGAGATAGAATGAGTGAGAACAATTGAGAAAAATGAGTGCGAGTGAGTGACAATTAGTGAGTGCGAGTGAGTGACAATTAGTGAGTGCGAGTGAGTGAGAATTAGTGAGTGCGAGTGAGTGAGTGAGTGCGAGTGAGTGAGTGAGTGCGAGTGAGTGAGTGCGAGCGAGTGCGAAAGAGCGACGCACCGGTGGTGTGCGTGTCGGGCGTGGCGGCGTGGTCGCGGCGGCCCTGCGCCTGCGCCTTCAGCAGCTTGGACATGGTGTTGCGCGGCGTCGGCGGCGGCCGCTCCAGCGTGCGCCCGTGCACCGACGACATGTGCCGCTCCAGCATGTACCTCCTCTCGAAGCGGTCGACGCAGAAGTTGCAGCGGAAGAGGCGGCGCTTGGGCTGCGGCGGCAGCGCCAGCGCCTCGTGCGCCTCATGCGACTTGCTGTGCGCGATCAGGTTGTACCTGCACAAACATCCGCCTGTTAGAACTTACGAGAATCATCTCATATAGGAAAACAGTTCAAGTATTGAGTTGTCAGTTGTAAATATACAAAGGCCGGAGACGAAGTATGCGACTGAGCGCGGCCTCACCTCTCCGAGAAGCGCTTCCCGCAGACGCCGCACTCGTGGCGCTTCTCGCCGCTGTGCACGCGCTTGTGCCGCTTGAGGTGCGAGCGCGTCATGAGCGCCAGGCCGCACACGTCGCACGCGTGCGGCTTCACGCCGCTGTGCGACAGCTTGTGCATCTTGAACGACGACGTGTGGATGAACGACTTGCCGCACAGGTCGCACTGCACACACACACACACACACACGTCGACCGAACTTATGTTTGCTGGAACCGTAGCCCAGTTATCGAGGGAGGCTATAGGCCAACAGGAGTGGAGCACCAACGAAGAATGTTTCAAAATCGGAGGGTATTTTCAGATTTAATTCGAATTTTGCACACCTGTCAAAGGTCGATGACAATGTAATAATATAGTACCATGGAGCTGATCTGATGATGGAGTCGGAAGGTGGCCATAGGAACTCCTGTACTAAACAAGATAGACCCGTCGTGTTTGGGCTCGTATGTTTATATCGCGTGAAAATGCAATAATATGCCTTCTTCTTTAACATCTTTAAAAGCGCTTTGAATACACCCCACGCTTTTTTTAAGACCCCATTCATCAGAAACTGAATTTATTAAATTTTATTTTCTGTTTTGTAGTTGGATTTTTTATAAAAGTTTTTTTTTTAACTACTCCACGCGGAAGAAGTCGCGGGTAGAAGATAGTAATTGTATAATCCCTATCTCTATTAATATTACACATGCGAAAGTAACTTTGTCTGTCTATCTGTTCCGTTTTCATGAAAAAATATACTGGTCCTATTTGGCTGAAACTCAGTGTATATATATTTTCGATGCCAAGAATGAACATAGGATACTTTTTATCCCGGAAACTGGGATATTTTCCGGGATAAAAATATATTTGTCTTTCTGTTTGTTATACTTTTACGGAAAAACGATCGGACCGATTTAGTTGAAATTCGGTATACATGAAATTTTAATACCGAGGGTGGACAAGGGATACCTTTTATCCCGAATAATAGGATAGATTTTGGGATAGATTAATGTAAAGGTTATCCCTAAAAGTGGGATAGATTTTTTGTGATTTCCTATTCCATCTTTATCTTTTGCCATTTTTGATTTATTTGCCTTTTTGTCATTTTTGCACTTTTTGGCTTTATTGTTTTTATTGCCCTTTTTGTTCTTTTTGTCATTTTTGCCCTTTTTGCTTTAAGTCCCTTTTGCTCTTTGTGTCTTTTTGCCCGTTTTGTCACTTCTGTCCTTTTTGCTTTTTTGTAGTTTTTGACATTTTTGTCCTTTTTACCCTTATTGTCCTTTTGCCCTTTTCACCTATTAGTCATTTTTGCCTTTTTTGTCCTTTTTGCCTATTAGTAATTTTAGCCCTTTTTGTATTTTTTGTCCTTTTATCATTTTGTCCTTTTTGGCATTTTTGCCCTTATTGGCCCTTTGCCCATTTTGACTTTTTGGATGTTTTCCTTTTTGCCCCCTTTGCCTCTTTTTGCCTTTTTTGGATTTTTGTCCCTATTTCCCTTTGTATCTTTTTGCCTTTCTTGTCCTTTTTGCCCCTTTTGTCCTTTTTGTCCTTGTTGCCCTTTTTGTCATTTTTGCTTTTTGGCATTTTTGCCCTTTTTTGTCCTTTGCGTTTTTTTTCGTCTCTTTTTCCCCTTTTTATCCTTTTCGCCTTTTTTTGTCCTTTAGTCATTATTGTCATGTTTGTCTATTATGTAGTCTACACACACGGGGGTAGATAAGTATAACGAGGACGGTGTGAAATAAAGAATGAAAGTTTGGATGAGATCAATCATTTCTCAAGTTTATAGATACAATAATTCGTTGTCTATAAAAAATGCGATAGTAACTCGATATGTTTTCCCGTTAAGCTTTCACGGAAAACTACTAGGAATACTGGACCGGTTTTGCTTGTTTAGGTGTAGTTTAATACAGAAAATGGACATAAGCACTATTCATTCCGGGAGTTGGGATCATTTGCGATATAAAATGAATTTAATCTTCCAAGTGCAAATAGCACTAACATGAAAATTTTGTACAATGTAACCTGTATTAACGCCTACTCTTTAAACAAGAAGCACGCACTGGAAACTCGTTGAAAACGTTAAACTCTAGTTTTACTTATAAATTGTTATTTTGTAAATATAGTTATATTTATAACTTAGTTTACTTTTAATTTATGTTCTTTGTTTGTTATCTATTTATCTACTACTAGCTGTCATCCGTGTGGAATTTATTTTCAAAACTCCCGATTTTGAAACTTTCTTCTTTGGTGATCCGCTCCTATTGGTATTAACGTGATGATATATAGTATATAGCCTTCCTCGATAAATGGGCTAACTAACACTGAAAGAATTTTTCAAATCAGACCGGTAGTATCTGAGATTAGCGCGTTCAAGGAAACTTTTCAACTTCATATATTAGTATATAAATAAATATTAAGTTTTCATTATATTTTGAATAAATTAATTGGTGTAAAAAGTTCTAGACGTTGTTTAAATTTGATGTTTTTCGGTAAGACATTATGTATTTTGTATACAACCAAAATCAACAATACTAATATTTTCAATTTAAGAGTCAGACAGTCCGTATATTCATCTCATTTAAAATCATGGCAAAGATGGTATGATACCATATGCCTTAGAAGGTACCAAGAACAATAATTTAATATTGGAATCATAGATAAACCTTTTTTAGACATATTTTAATCGAAGATATTTAAGATTACATTCATTAATATCGGTCCCGGCAGACATTGTCCAGCCCTGAAAAAATGATAATCTCGGACCTGACCCTAGTGCCTCCTACTGGTTCCAAATACATACGCGAAAATTCATCAAAATTGGCAAAGTCGTTCTCAAGTTATTTTATATTGTGTTTATCTGTATAGATTACATTACCTGATAATTCAATTTGCCGGTATGTATGTTGTTGTGCCTTTGTAGCGCATTCTTTGAGGGGAACAACTTGTCACACTCTTCGCATTTCCAGTCACTAATACCTGTTCAAATAATTATTGTTTATTTACACATGGTTACACATATTGTATATACCCAAATTAAGAGAATAACACATATGATAATACCTTTATGCAATTTGATGTGTATGTCGCAGGCCCGCTTGTGTTTGTAGTGAGCGCCGCACACCTCGCAGATGTAGGGGGGCTTCGAGCCGTCGTGCTTCTGCTTGTGCTGCTCTAGTCGCGCTGAAAACATCATTGCAATACAACACTCGCATATTCATGTATAGGCAGAGAGTGGTATTCACTCACGACGGCTGATGTCAACTGAAATCAATTCATAAGTCGTTACAATATATAGCACAATGTGCGAGTTGGACGGATGATGTGCGAGCGAGATGGAGACACTATTAATATGTGCTCTCCTGCGTGCCGCTAGCCAGTAACTCGTCGTCCACTGCGATGACTACATACTACACATATGAAGCTTCCATAAGTACATTATATATAATATTCCAAGGGGACAACAATGCCAATCATGGCAGCTGAATGAGCAGAACATTAATGTATTTGTTTTAAAGTCATGGTGGTGTACCACTGCTTCCAAAGCAAAATTTAGTCACTGTTATAAGAGAACAGTTGCATGAAAATGTCCCAGAACAAATTTAAAATGAAAGTTCTAATATCCACAGTAAATACTTAGTGGTCAATGTAATTGATACATGTTCAGGCAGCAAGTACTGTTAGCAAATCCAGAGGCGAATGGAGTTTGATGAGGCAATCAAAATTTAACAATACAAAAGTGTGTATTTTTTGTTAATTTGTCCTCTTGCACACATTAGTAGAACAAATTAACAACATAATCGTTTGCAGAAATCTTACGAGTCTAATATAATCATAGACTATAGTCTATGATAGATAAAATATATTTTATATTGGAAAATACAAGTGTACTACACAATATCTTGATATGTTATATAATGCGGCAAGCTGCATAAACCTGGTTTCGTATAAAATTAACCACAGTGTAAACTCTTTATATGGAATCTAAAGCCAAGCATTTCTACATTATAAAAAGCTTTCGTTATATAGAAGGAAGAATATATTTAAATCAGTAATTATGGCATTTAGTAACTGAAACCAATATTCCCGAGAGTAATTCAAAAGTAATGGCTCATCATCATACTGTAAAGTGCGAATTAATTAAGGAATAACCTCAAGGTAAGCCTACCAAATGCTTTTCTTATAACAAAATTAAGACAATTTCACTTTATTATTGACTTGGGGGCATTGAAATATTGTGCTAAAGCAAAAGCATTATTTATCTATACATTGTACAACTTATATGATTACTGCTAGCATTCCCGGCAGACATTGTCCTGCTTTGAAAAATAAAAATCTAGAACCCAATTGCAGCACTACCTACCAGGTCCAGTTTTGAATCTAAACCATTCCAGGACCCACTTGAACACACAAAAAAATCAACTAAATCTCAGTAACCAATTGCAGCGCCATCTACTTGGTTCGAATTTGAATCTAAATCATCCCAGGATTAAGAAATAACTTATTAATTTATATATAAATATAATTATGTGGTAACATTGTGAGAAAGCTTTGCTAAGAAATGAACCATACTTAAAGATGTATATTTGGCTGGGCACTGATCACATTGATGCACAGTTTGTGATTTCTTTTTGATTTTGGATGTTGATGATAATTTAGATTTTCTTGTTATCACTTTCTTCTTGCCGGTTCTGCCATTGCTAAAGGTGTCCGGAAGGCTGGAGCTATCATCGCCATCATCAAAATCGTTAAAGTCCATATCAGGGAAACCATTGTAGGGACTCTGCGAACTGGAATTTGTGAGAAAAAAATCAAATTAAAGAGATTGCTAAAGAAAAGTGTTGCAATGTAAGAGCCACCTACTGATCTCCTTCCTTGTAATTAAATGAAGTAAAAACATTTCAACAACAATTAACTCTTTTTGTACAGAATATTAAACATATAGTATGAACAGTCAAAGACCAGCCAGCTGGTGGGGTGTTTGACCGTCTGGACAGCTACCACCTCTGGTCTAAAGTATGCCGCCACAACAACCTTGAGATGTGTTTCAGATTTAGTGGCCCAGTTTCCCCTAACAAAGCAGCAGCACATTTGTAGTACTTTTGGTGTCACAAATCTCCAGAGTTGATGGTAACCAATTTCCATCAATTTCAAGCAATTAAAAAAATCAAGTGAATTGCAGGCTTTTTAGGCCATAACATACCCGTCAGCAGAATCTTCAGTTTTAACATCTCTCAGTACTGAATTTACAGAGTTAAATGAGTGTTGTGTCAGCTTGTGTGCAGTTTCAGCCACTTCTCCACCAGACTGCCCAACCAGGCCACACTCGTCACAGTCCCAACTGAAAACAAAATTGAGTTTTAACTCGGAAACTGCATACCTCTAGATGTAACATTGCAAATACATGTGCCAATATTTCCTCCCTTTTAAAATATTGCAGGCTTCAAGCCAGACGGGCGTATAAAACAAATGTGTTTTTTTAATTTCATCTATCATTTATATATTTATCAATACACCACCTCTGTTTTTCTTAATAGTAGGTTAATTTAAAAAAAGAGCATTTCACGTAATCAAGGAAGTACTTACATAGTCACATGCAAATTTTCAATTCTATAACTGAAAATTATAATGTATCTCTATAGATACATTGCAAAAAAAAATTGTTGTATCTCCTGAATAGTTGGCTTATATGCCCCTCTGGCTTGTAGCCCGGGATATGATATGGGTGGGGTATAGTTCGCATTATCTATATAAAGGGCATTATTTTAAGTAATGGGAGGTGCAGAGGGGGGAGGGGATGAATACTTACCCCTTGACCCCTATGTCAAGAAAATGTATAGTTCTTAAGATACTAATATTTTTGTAAATGTAACATTTATTCATTAATAAATATTTAAATGATGGTTACAAATCCATTTTTGACACTCACTGACCGCTGCACAAATACATTAAATCCTGAGAACTATAGGTACCCTATGATACTTATATTCAAACTATTTTCAACTATGTTTGGTTAAATACACTCACATTCTGTTTTCAATAACAAATTTCATATGTATTTAACACAAAAAAAAACTGTTAATTTCAGTTTAAAGAAGTAAAGGCCTTATTCATATTGAGTTGGAGTAAGTTTGAAGACATCTTTATGGTTCTTAAAAATGATTTTAAACTTACTCTAACTCAATATGAATAAGACCAGTAGTCTATAACTTTCATTTTATGTACCTATCTTCTTTATGTTTTGATTTTTGATGTACTTTTCTTTTGCCAACTGTACTATTAGGCTTCTTCTTCCTAAGTTCAACTTTATGTTGCCTTCTCTTCTTTTTAACCAGTGGTTCCTCATCAGAATCATCAGGGTTGTCTTGGAGCGTGATATTTTCAGGAAACTCTATCTTCACAGAAGATAATTTGATTGGTTGTGATACTGTGTCAAACAATGGGTTCTTCTTTAATATTGCTTCAAAAGTTTCTTTCAACTTATTATACTCTATCTCAGCTTGCTCTAACACGTTAATCAATTCGAAGCATCCTTTGCAGATGAACTTTGAGCCATTTCGTGCATTAGTTAAATCAACTTGAGTGTATTTGTATAGGAATGATTCTAAGGATACCCCAGAGGCGGATGTGTTCGTTAGGGAAACATCGAAATACTCATGGCTCCTTGTGACGCACAACACGCACTCCGCTGGCTCTCGTTTTATGGGTACATCTTCTTCCTTCTTGATGATGGTCACTTCACTCGCAACGTCGTTCTGCTCCACTTTATTAACGGAGTTCATTGCACTTGCTTCGGCCATCACACAAATCAAAGATAAATTAACTAAACGACATTAATAAATTACACTAAGAACTATTTATTATAAAAGGCCTTTATATGGAAGTTTTCTTTTTAGAAATACATTTGGTAAAGCATACGAATAGGACATTATTTTTTCCAAAAACAAAATGCGCTAAATTGACATTGAGTCATTAGTCGTTGACATAACACTTCATGACAGATGACAGTTATACAATGTACTCTGTGGTTTTTATTTAAAGTGAGTGTTATTGAATTCACAAAATAAATTATTATTTTCCCGTGCAGGAATAAAATACTTATTTAAAATTTACAAGTACAAAATATTATATTATTGTACTTTCCCAGAAAAGTACAAGTTTATGTCTTATAGTCTGAGGGAGACGACTCGACAAAATATAGATATTTTGTTCGAAAGGCTTTATATCCAAACTTTGGCGGAAAATTATCAATTTTTATAATGTTGAGTTCAGAGAAACCTAAAGAAATACTGAAAATATAATTATTATAAGAACAAAGCGTTCTGTTTATTATACTTTTATATAATTCAAGTTTTTCTTACAGTGTTATGTTTTCTATGAAAGCGTAAATTATGTGGGTTTTCAATAGATTAATATTATTATAATTATGAAATTAAAAGAAGCTTCATATCTAGCATGTAAAATAGTTTGTACGATTTCTGAAACTATTTCTATTTTGGACAATATTACGAGTCTGGGTCTCTTAATTAAGTTATCTGTTATTTTTTATAGAAGATTTATTATTGATTGATTTATAATATACAAAGTGTGCGAGACTGTCTTTACAATTTAATCTGAGAAACATTATAGTCTCGGAGGTAGTTTGCTTAGTTGGTGGTGGCTAAAAGTTTATATAAAATATTTTACATATAGGGTAATATAAAACAAGCATCAGCTGGCAACGTCCAAGTAGAGCCAGTCCTGATATGAGGGCTATTAGTCGAAAATGGAAAAATCATGTTAGGCCGCGTGAATGTTTGCATAAATATTTACTAGATAAAAATAAGTATACCATGAGTCAGATGCAATGATATGGGCGGATTGTACGTCAGCTGCTCATAATATGAACATGTAACGCTACCTCCCAGACTATTAGGGCAGTAGACCGTGGCAATACTCCTTGCTACATTCTGCCCTGCCGCTTACCAACCATAACGGCGCGATCAGTCGCAGTAAAATCAACCTTTCGTTCGCGCCTTGACGCTTTGCTGTTCCCGCCAACGCGTCATTTTGAAAACACGCGGACCGCAATTTCTTGCGCTCTCGTTGTGAAGTTATATTTTACACGAAACCGATTTAAATATTATTGTTTGATCGATAAAAAATAGCTAAGTTTTCTACGGTGAAAAATATATAAATCAGTGTTAAAACAGACTCAAACTTGCAGTGAAAGGAATTTATTCAGTGTGTGCGATTTTGAAATAAAAAGGTATTTGTGGTGGTTTCAGTTTTTTAAAAATAGTTTTAATGGAGCAGTATTTAAATATAATTAATGTTTGTTTTGAATTAAGTATACTTTTCTTTTGTTTCGTAAATTCGTAATACGATCAAGGATTGTTAATTAGCAATTTAAATTAATTTGTTGCATTATTTTAGAAACTGAATGTTCCTTATGTTACATATCTATCGTCAACAGTTTTAAACACTGCTGCGAGGCTTTCCTAGATTTTTACTAGTTTCATATAAATCTGTTCTTCTCGTAAGAATTATCGTGACTAAATTACAACGGGTAAGCTAATGTACTACACAAATTCTCAAAAAAAACCGAATACTTGCATGACTTTTTTTGAACTTTTACGTTTCAATACAGTACTAGGTATAGCCAACCAAGTGATTGAAAATTTATAAGGTAAGTGGCTATCCCTTTGAAATTTCATTTATTAATGACACTTGTTACTATTCCCCAATGTCCGTTACCTGCAGTCAGGTGCATCGCGCAACTTGCAGTGGAGTTTCGTTTCGCTCGAACGACAGGGGGCGAACCTTTTTTGTTTCTTTTTTTATCAATGCAAATAAGTCCAGTGTGGTAGACACCTGTTAATAGAAGCCTATGTAACAGATGTAAAGGCGATTCGGTAACGTAGAAAACTAAATATATGTCTAAGAATTTCAACTTTTTTGTTCTACTTCCAATATGCCTTTTTTACAATTCCATCATACAAACATTTATATGTTTATATACCCTAAGAAATATAAGTAGGGCATTTTATGGAAACCGCTTCTACTGTTTAAATATACTTACCTAAAATGTATAGAACTCTTGGTTTTTACGCAAGCATTTTGGTAAAAACATGTCCGTGCATTTATCTGTATATTTTTAAACCAACTCGGCAGAGGCCTTGTTCTTAACAAGTACTAGGGCTATATTTAAGCTGTAAGATTTATTTTATATTCCTCTACACAGCAGTGTAGTGAAGAACCTTAGACAAAAATAGGCGTAAGGTGCCCTTCCAACCTCGGCTGCAGGCTGCGGATGCAGGTAGCATACGCATGACACGCAGCCGCTGCCTGCATTCGCAGCCAGGAGTGATTCCGAGGCTGGCTGCACGTGCCGGGGCAGGCAGCAGGTGGCGACCCGTCCCTTCCAATATTTCAGAATGTCGGACGTGAGGGATAGTCGTGTGAATAGTTTGATGTTATATCTTTTATTAGAAGAGGAAGAGGATTATGATGCCATGTTGTCATTGTTAACTAGCCAGAGAAGAGTAGCCACACGTCCTTATATAATATGTAGACCCACTGATGGAAGTTATTCAATACTAATTAAGAAACACTTGAAGTATGATGACGATCAGTTTAGGCATTATTGTCGATTTAACAAGGTTGGTGTGACGTCACTACGTGCGAATCGGCTTGCAGCCGCAGCACTACCGGTCTGCGATCAGCACTTGCAGCCGAGGCTCGGCAGCACGTGCAGCCGCAGCCGCGTTCGGAATGTTTTTCACAGAAATCTATACTACTACATAGAAAACCAGTCGTGCAGCCACAGCCGGCTTCGTGCAGCCGGCGCATGTGCTGCCTGCATCCGCAGCCTGCAGCCGAGGTTGGAAGGGCGCCTTAACTATTGAGAATCGTGTATTTATGTCGCTTCATTGATTACTGTTCCACCTCCGAATCAGATAATCAAGTTGTATTCAGTAAACAGGATGCGATCCGTCATCCATTCATAATTAACACACATGCATGGAAAGCAAATACTGTGATTGAAAAATTAAAAGGAAGATCACTAATTAACGTAGTATGGACAATAAAGCACGAACGAGGAGAGATTATAATCATGTAGCAAAAGAACATTAAACTGAAAAAGTGATGGATATATTTCAAATTCAAAAGTTTTTATCCAAAGTAAGTTCTACTGGAGACCACTTTTTGAAGGTCATACATATAAGTTAAAATTATTTTTACTTCTATATTACTTTCTAATATACTGCTTCGGAACATGACATTGCTATTAAGGAGAAGCGACAAGAAACTCCTATAAGAATAGTGTTACACAAAAAATAAGAATTATATAATATTTTGTGTTTTAATAGTGTATTTATTGTTACGAGGTACAGGACTCGAATTAAAATGCCGTTGGAATTACTATAGAATTTATTAGAACTGTACGAACACGTATAATACAGGTACAAATAGAACTGGATATTACCAGTACAAACTGCACAATTCAATAACACGCGCAAAGTCCGTTACTAATCGCTTATCGAATGTACACATCTTGCTTTGATCGTGGTTCTCGCCCCACCTCTCCGTTCGGGGATTGTTTTATAGTAAACTTTACAATACAAAAATTGACTGCGTGGACTGAGTTTTTTTCCAAAAAAACGTAATCTGCACACCTGGTTAATTATTCCTGCGAACGGCCATAAACGAAAACAATAACAATAGGCCTTTAATTGCAAATTTTAAACACAAAGTAAACAGAAGAAGTCCAAATGCGGGAAGGGTAATAAACCAGGTGCGCATTTCTTTGTCGGTATCTAACAGTATTTTACAATAGAGAAGTATAGAAGAGTCCCAAATTATTGCGAGCTGATAGAAAAGAGGGAGATACGAGTAGTCTGTAAGTAAAACTTAAAGCAGAAGCCCCAGTTAACCACGCGCCAACGAATTGTTATATGAGAGAATAAATTGTATTGTATATTTGCATAACATTATGCACTGAAGTTGTTCAGCGTAGAATGGAGCACAATTTCCTTTTCGCGGTAGATGTTTATAAGAAGGCCACAGAAATAATGGTTCTTCACTCAAATACCTCGTATACGTTTATTTTGAAGTGCTTAGAGAATGAAAGGATTGTCGATACATTGTCTGTACCAGTTGTATGTTTTCATATGTGATACATCCTGTATATTAGCAGTATCAATGAACTTCGTTCGCGTTTCCCGGAAAACGACGTGTTTGTTAGTGAATTATAACGATAGCCAAAAAAACCCTTTGACCAGGACGCCACCTTTTTAACTTACTTTAAATGTGCAAAAACGTGGAACATGTAAATTATGCGTATTTTGTATTTAAAGACTATAAATATGAAAAGCGTAATGAAAATGGAAATGCGTAATTTAGGTAAAAAATTAATAAACAATATAATTAATTACGTTAAATACCTGCATCATATCTATAAAAATAATGTTCAATTTTAGCGTTACGATTCACCTAGTTGTGAAAAAAAAACCCAATTACTTATTTAATTTCTGCATTAGTCTACAAATGTATCATATTTATGACATGGCCAAAATAATTAATAGTTCTAAAATCAACTATTACGCATTGCTAGAAAACCATCATATTTTGTAATTTGTAGGATACCTTAATCTCCCTTTTGAGAATAGCAGCGTATTTGTAACACCTTTGATGTTGCAAATATCCATAGACGAGGATAACCGCTATACGGTGGGCCGTCTGCCTGTCTGCCAAACTCGTGCAATAAAAAAGGCTTTGATAATAGCCAATTTTCATAGAGTCCACTTCACGGTTATTTTCTTTTTTCTTGTGACGCTCTCGCACGTTCTAAAACGGTAATCGAACTTTTAAAAAGGAGTAACATTAAAATGTAGCGTAAGTTTGTGCCATTCCTGCATTCGAAAACACTTATTGATATGAAAAGTTTGTTATCTATATACATACCCGTATCATAAATCTGTAGAGGTCGAATTTCTGTACAACGAAAATAAAATGCTAAAAGCCAAGTCAGGGGGATGTAAGAAGTGAAACAGAACTAATTTGGATATTTTTAAATTTTTTGTTCTCTGTTTATACGGGCTAATCTCCGAAGTGACTGGACTGATTTAAAGGAAATTTTGTATGGTGGTAGCTTATATCCCTGGTCAACATATAGGAAGGATACTTTTGATCCCAAAAATAAAAGAGTTCCCGTGGGATAGTCAGATAGATAATCGCGGGCATTAGCTAGTTTTAATTATGTGTGTATGTATGTAACCTATTTAATTTTATTTTTAGCTACATAAATTATGACCTAATACAACAGAGACAACCCAACAAAATTTAGATAGATAACATTTTATTGTACACCATTACAGAAAAACTTACGAACTAGTATTATTATAGTAGGGTACTAAGGGCGGTCTTATCGCTAAAAAGCGATCTCTTCCAGATAACCCGTGTCAAGAATATTACGATTTGAAGGGGCGATGTTGTTGGTATACATAATTATTGTACGATTACTTCAATTTTATTAATAAATATATAACTATACTATATATACAAATGTACACATAAGTTGTATACATATATAATATATGGCGATAATATGCAACTATTTAAACATAATAAACATATAGCTATATGCAATATAATATATACTAATTACATAAAATTACATATCATTATATTGCAGATAGAATTTTCTGACTAAGTTCTTAAATATTATTAGGGATTTTGCTTGTCTGACAGCAGCAGGCAATGAATTCCAAAGTTGGACAGCCTTATCCGTGAAAGAATTATTCAAGAACGTTGTATCATGGATAGGAGTAATGTCTATGTTGACTGGAAGGGCGTAAATTGTGAGAGCAAGAAATAAATTCGAAGCTTTCTTTAAGGTACTGTGGAGTAGTAGGGATGAATAAAATACTGTAAAGCAATGAAAGAATATGAGTATTCCGGCGAAAACGGATTGGCAACCACTTGAGCATTTTTCGAAATTCAGAAACGTAGTCATACTTGCGTAACCCAAATATGAACCTTATGGAAAAGTTTTGGAGGCGATCAAGTTTATTAAGTTGTTCTTGAGTTAAATCTAGATAGCTGGCGTCGGCATAATCAAGTATGGGCAAAAGTAGCGACTCTGCTAACTTAATTTTGGTGGCGATAGGCAGTAAGTTTTTCAGCCGCAAGAGTGATTTGGAGGAGAGAAACAAGCGCCGACTCAACTCCGTTATATGTGGTCTCCAGGACAGCTCACTATCAAATATAACTCCAAGGTTTCTGACCTTATCACTGATAGGGATAAGCTTCCCATCAAAAAGAAAACTTAGCATACAGGTCCAGTCAACTTTACACAGCATCCGCGAGCTACCAATGATAATTACTTGAGTTTTCTCAGGATTCACAAGAAGTCCATTCGATTTACTCCATTGCAGTATGCAAATTTAATTTATATATTTTATATTTAATTTATTAAAATTTAGTTGCTGTTTTACCTATATAAACGTAGAATAACGAGTCTACGCTGTGGAATTATGATTATGACTAGGGCGTGGCCAGGTGCTAAAAGGGACGTTCAGCGTCAATTTACGCTGGACGCCGCTTTCGGCGTAGGATTGACACAAAGCGCGTTTCAGTAGTAGCTCACAATGCCCAAAATGCTTCGATAGCCGTTCCACAGGCGACCGCGGTCGTTGTGGTCGTGGCGAAAACGTCACCAATTACGTCATCATTTTCGATCACACAACGCTCACAATGACCCATGTCAAGAGGTGGGTCAAATAGCCGTTTTACTTGGGTTTACGATTGCAACGCAGGCAAGCAAGTGGAACGGTTAAAATCGCGGTCGTGAACGTGGTTGTTGTGAGTCCCTAATAGAACGTAGCCTTTGACTCTAGGGCGTGGTCAGATGGTAAAAGTGACGTGTAGAGTCACTTGACGTTAGATGCCGCTTCCGGCGTAGGTATGACATTATACCGGTTGTAATTAGGATACGTCTAACTCGCGTCAGATTTTCAGTGCACCTATGTTTGGATCGATTTGTTGACAGACAAATTGACGTCAAAAACAGGCGACATCTTTACGATGGAATTGTCGAGAAGGACAGCACACCACAAAGTACATTAACACAATAAGATAAAACAGACTCAGCGCACGTCGTGTGGACGCCGCGCACAACGTCTGTGCAGTTGAGAGAGAGTGGTCTAGTGCATTTTTATAATAACTTCTGTCGGTCGCGTACAGCGTCACGCCGAACGTGGCCAACGGCTTTTGCAAGAAACATTCGCCTCACATACATATAGATTCTTTCTTTATGGTGATTTCGCTAAAGTACTTTGGCGTTTTAATTTCCTATTGTAGTACAAATATGTAGTGAAATTATGTGAAAAGATATGAATTTTTGTAAACAAAACCTCATAAATGTCACTCATGAGATTACTATAGCGTCATTTTATTCCGTGCGAGTTGCGACCACAGAAAGCATACAACGAGGTCAAATATACCACCTCTGTAAGATTGGATTGAGTCGTTTGACATTGTCTACAACTGTAATAAAATTATTCATAAATAAATTTTCTAGTTTTTCCGAAAGATTATAACTAGTTTTGTCGCCACTTTCTAATAATAATCAACTTAAGGAAAGACAAATGAGTTTACCCCCAGGGGGTGCCGCCCTGGACTCTCCTCCGTCCAGGAAGCGGTACAAGGGGATGCGTCCCCGGGGCCCCGAGCGGCCACTGTCACATTCCCCCCTTCACTCCGTGACAGTGGTGTCCCACCTTTCCGCCTCCTCATCCTAAAAGCCTTCCCTTCCTTCCAAACCTCCTCCCAAAACACTCTTCCCTTCCGAAGTTAGGTGGCCTCCCCCGACTCCGACCGCTGACGCTGCTGTAAGCGCGAGGCGGCGGGGAAAAGGGGAGGAAGGAGAGGGAGGGATGATGGCGCAGGAGCAATCCTCGCAGCCTCCCCCTCCCCCTATTGCGAAGCCCCCCCCCCACTGCTGATGCTACTGAGAGCGCGAAGCGGCGAGGGGGGGGAGGAAGGAGAGGGAGGGGTGATAGCGCAGGAGCAATCCTCGCAGCCTCCCCCTCCCCCACCGAAGGAGGATAGCGCCTGTGACTGCTGGCAGCCACGGGCGGGCGGCAGCGGGCGTCGAAGTCTGGGGATCAGAAAGACCTCCGCCCGCACGAATGTCGCGAGAGGGCGCGAGAGGCAGCCGCGCGTCCCTCTCAGGGCCGGGGAAACGGCACTCCCCGGCCCGCCCACAGGAGAGGCCGCCTCTGTTTACGAGGCGGCCAGCCGCTGCCGGGGTTGCGGGTTAAGCTCGCGCATGTACCGTGACCCCGGCGCTAGGCGGAAGAAGGCTCCCATGAGGTTTTAGTGGGTATACCGGCGCCGGTCGTATTGATTAAACGTCGTCGGGGAGCCCACATACCGGCCGCGCATGATCCCCCGCACGGCTGACGATGCGACAACGCATTTCCTCATGTAAAAAAAAAGTCTATATTTTGTTTTTTAATTGAATTCTACTGCAACATTGACATGACCTCTATTAATTTTATATAATACATACATTAAATTAAAGTATGAAATAAAAGTATAAAGATAACATATTGGTCCCAAACCACTGCCATTTACTATTAAATTCTTAACACATTTATATATTTTGTAGATATGTATTTATGTGGTACGTATATGTCTATGTAATATATAAAATTATATATTATTTATGTTTTTATTATTAAAATGTTAGTAGTTCGTACTATTTGTTACGTATACCCATCGCCATTATCATCTCAATTCATTCTTGAAGAGATCGCTTTTTAGCGATAAGACCGACCTTTTGTACATAACTATATATAATTTTAGACTCTAAGTTCATTTTTGTATTGGTGTAGTATAAGTAAAGCGTTATCTATCTGTCTAAATTTCCGTCTCAGTACGTTTGAAAGCTGGTTACAGCAAAAATGACCTATTATTTTTTTAAATTATTACTAGCTCCTCCCCGCGGTCTCTCCCGCGTGGTGATTGAAAATCGTCATAATTCCAAAATAAAAATTTTTTTAAAATAAGAGTAGCCTAAGTTACTCCTTATTACATCAGCTACCTTCCAATAAAAGTCCCGTCAAAATCGGTCCAGCCATTTCAGAGATTAGCCGGAACAAACAGACAGACAAAAATTTAAAAAAATATTTTGGTGTATGTAACGTATATATATTCATATGCATGTAGTAAAAAGCGGTTATTGCAAAATTACAAACAGACTCCAATTTTATTTATATGTATAGATGAAAGCTTAGGTTAGACTTTTGCGCAATTTTCAAAGATGCTCCGGGACTATGGACTTGCCTTTTTTACTTTTTAAAATTTGATCTAGCAAATTTTCTCGATATATTTTTTTTAATTTGCAAGTAAGTATATATAATTTGTGTCACTTACATTGATAATTTTACATGTAAAAAGTAAAATTAACAAGGATTTAGTTACAAAAAAATCCTAAATAAAAGCATCAAAAAATATTCAAAGCCGATGCGGTTCAAATTTCCAAAAGTAACAAAAAAAAATAACTCGAAAACTAAACAATTAGTAAACACATATACATAAGGGTAATTCGGTACCTCTTCTTGTAAATGAAAACTATTTCTTTTGAACGTCTCTATACTGGCCGAATCTGGGCACGCTGTAGAGTATATATACACTTTATATATAATTTTTAACTAGATGGCATCACTGTCGTTCTAAATTCTGCTAACCTTTGTTTTACTTGTTGCTTGATCTTAGTGAGTGAATAAATATACGGTATGGAGCTGAAAGCAGAGTTACGCTGGACTCGAAACTTATGTTTCTTGTCCATAATTTTGGATACGCGTCCTACTTGAAGTAGTGTTACGCGTGTGTAATATGTATATTAAAAATAATAATTTAATAATTACTTATGACGAAATAACTTGCTATTACTTACTTACTTACAAAGTCATTTTTTTTGAGGCGGGGGTAATACATTTTGTATATTACCGGGTCCTTTTCTGGGATTAGACAAAGCAATAAGAATTATCCACTGAAGATGGCGCAATAATAGAGTCAATTGCCGGCTTGTGTGGAGACTCAGCCAGGTACCCCTATTAAAGGGGTAACCCATGGGCTAGTGGCCAATAAAACCCCCTCCCTCCCATGTGCCCCGCGCTCATGGTAGGAATAGCGTGAGACTTAGAATGTAGTTACGCCCACACTAATCCTGCGTATCAGTACTTGCGAATGCCCCGGGAGAGGCAGCTAACTTCATCAACAGGAATTGGTTCCTCCGCTCTCCAGGTGCTAGAAGACCCCTGTAGCGGAATCACGGGAGAAAATCTTGCGCGTATCTGCGTCCCCGGGGTCCCGACTAGGGTTGCCAGCATACTTTATAATAACGTATTCAACTTTATTTTTGGTAAATATATTTTATAATTTTGCATAAAAATTGTGTGTGTGAAAATACTTTATTTCCAATGCTTGCTCTGATGCGTAAAATGAAATGCTTATATGGATAATTACTGAACTATTATCGATCCAGGTTAACGAAAAGTTGTTAGTGTGCGCTAGAAGCACACAAAAATAGTGTCTCCAAGAGAAGAAATGAATAAAAATTTGAAAAATACTTTTTTTCTCTCAAATACTTTATTTTTTCCCTACTTATTCAAATTCAAATTCAAAAGTTTTTATTCAAAATAAGTTCCACTGGAGAACACTTTTTGAAGGTCATACATATAGGTTAAAATTTAATTTTACTTCCTAGTCTATGTACACCGCTTCGCAACGTGTTATTGCTGTTAAGGAGAAGAAGCGGCAAGAAACTCCCCAGCAACACGTCTAGCTAAAATGGTTTTTCTTTATATTTGTTGTTCTATTTTTTACATTTAAGTACTTTTTTTTAAAGATTTTATACAGAATTATGTTACAGAATAACTTTTGAAGAATTAATGGAGTTGTAGCAAACAGTGCATATTCAATAAGACAAAAGCGCAATAAAAGGATAGAAAATAATTATAGTTATAAATATAAAGACGTAACGTAATTATTTTTTTTGCAACATATCTCCATATATTCCTTACAAGTACGGCAAGATAAAAACGTTATACTCGTACAAAACACAGTATAAGAGGTTGGAGCGAGCTGTTATGTAAATGAAGTTTTGTCATTTAAATATTCTTCAATAGTGTAGTATCCCTTTTTAAGCAAGATACTTTTTATTTTGATTTTGAATTTAGTGACGGGCAGATCTAACATTTCACTCGAAATCTTATTGAAGAAGCGTATACCAACCCCCAAGAAAGAAGACAATACTTTTTGTAATCTAAAAGATGGCAATATCAGTTTATTACAATGCCTGGTGTTGAAATCGTGAACATCCTTATACCGCTTGTAGGCACTCAAATTATTACGAATATAAATTATATTATTGAAAATATATTGGCAGGCGACCGTCATATATATATAATATGATATATAAAAAATATATAAAAAATGTTATACGTTATTTTCTTTAAAATTGAAGCCAGCCCTAGCCCGACCGAACTCGGTAACTGCGGGGTCTTATAAAGTCTAGGCTAACTCCGGCCTTTTGTAAATTAATAGTCTCGAAATGAGTTTCCATTAAACATAATTAAAAATCGTGTTATATAAAGCCCTTATGCTATATATTTTATGATGCGTAGCATAACAGTCTATGCCGACTGGTGCCGCATAATGCGGTCGCCACCGCTGCGATACTACTTCTTGCTGCTTACTTGCATTATTCATTTGGCCAGTTAAGATTTTAAATGTGTGCCCCAGTCGTGCTCGGTATGTGATGACGTGGCACAGAGATGGAAAGGCAGTCTAACGTTACATTAAGGTCTAAGACATTTATTTCTCAAGAGAATTTACTATTCACTTACTTATTACTAGCGCATGTATCCATTTATTTCTGTAATATTTAATATTTTGTTTTGGAATGAATTTAGTTTATTATTTATAATGGGACACTTGGGACCCTCGGAAAGTATTGCTAAATTAAAAATAAGAATGTTCTATAGGTAAATATTTTTTTATGAAATGTTTTCAAAGTACTCTCCACCAGCCTCTATACAAAGTTTCATGCGTCTGAACCGGTTTTCGAAACATTTCTTCCAGCCCGGAGGAAAAAATCACATGGTACTAGGTCAGAGTTGTAAGGAGGGGGACCTGGGAGTTTGATAGGCGTGCTGTCCAGGAAGTCCCTCGCTTTGAGCGCGGTATGGGCAGGCGCACTGTCGTAGTTTGAGCAGTAGGCCGCGGAGTCCTGTGTTTGGTGGCTTTCAAAATTTGGAACGTACCTATTTTTAGTTATAAATAATCATAACATTTTCTTAAGTTTTCACGACTTTTATACATAATAAAACAAGGTTTAACGGTTTTAAGTGCGATAATTTATTTGATTTTTGTTATTCCGACGTTTGGAAAAACGAAGGGTGTCGTGTAAATGTCCAAAGATTCTTCCCCTTCTCTCCTTTATGGTTTTTATAAACCACTTAACAAAATAGATCGCCAAAGTATTTTTTTGTATCGTTCGTGTACTACCTATAATAAATTGATTCGCAGCTATTTACTCGTACGTATGAAGCGATGATCTATATTTTGAATTTTAGTGTGTAATGAGCAGGTTCTTAGTATGTTAGATAAAATTTTCATGTTTAAATTACAATTTTCTCTCTCTGTATTTAGTTTTCTGATCTATGATTCGATATCTCAATTTATTTCTATCTGTGGTGACTTGTTAATAGCTATCACTATTTTTTTTTCAATAAAAATAAAGTTACAAGATTATACATTCAGTTACTTTGCCAAACTGCAGCGCAGTTTGTCGGCAGCGTTCTCGTGGATCGCATTACATTATTATACCTTATAACTTATACTTTTTTAATGTAAATTGTAATATATATTAATTTAATTAATGGATTAATCAATTTTATTATCACCGTTATCTAAAGTACATATACACAAAATCCATTGTAAAATCGTTTAAAACGTTTCCATTGAAATCTTAATGATAGTACCATATCCAACCGCGTACATGTATCATGACTACATATACATATACAATATACATGCATACATATATACACATATATGCAGATATGTGCATATATGCACACATACAAAACAATCAATCGTACTCGTAATGTGTAATTATTATAATGTGTATAGCTGATAGTCATTCAAATGTGGTAAAGTAAAATAAAATAAATGAACGCCTTTCTTTTACTATGGTCAACATTTCTTCACTGGTCTTCTTCTATAAGTAAATTCAATCATTCTATATCATCAAAAACTCTTCTTTGGTAGCTCCTTGAAATATCTGCAGAACCTTAAAAACAATATGCTTGAGCTTACGTGACTAATATAACTGCTTGACAACTCTTGTTCCGTAATACGCTGGTTCACTGATTCTGTCCTGTTCACTCGTGTGTGCATGTTATGTTTCCTTGACTTCGTGAATCACCGATATGTTTACATTTTAAATGTTTTTTTTACAGACCAAGACTGGTTCCTATATCTTAAATACTATTCATTCTTAAGACTTCTTTGTAACACGATATCGCCGTGAATTCTAAACCGATTTTCATTTTTTTTCTTTACTCGCAAGTGTAGTATATATTCCCGAGGTGATGCAATGGTCACCAAGTCAGGATCTGGTGAGTGGATTCGAGGGAAATAGAAAGTAATCATTACTTATAAAAAACCTCGTGCGCCTAAATTCTTGAAAAAAAGTTGTATACTCGTGTAACTATTACATTTTCTACAGGCGCTTAATTAGTTGTATGCATGTTACGCGATTTCTGCGTCAATTATGAACTGATTTTGATTTTTTTTATTCGTGAGTATGCATACTCTCGAGGCGATTCTATAGTCACCAAATCAGGATCTGATTTGTGGATCGCAAGGAAATTGAGACAAACCTTGTTGAAGAGCATATTATTATAAACCGAAAAGTGAGGTGCTAAATAGGTTATCTCAAAAACTATTTGCTCAACTAAAAACTATAATATATATTTTTTAACAAAAACAAAACCAACTGCACACTAAAAACCAAAAAATATTTTTTACCGACTTCTTTCTACAACATTTTGAAGTCGGTGCCAAGCAAAACATAAAAATTACTATATTTTGTAAATTCGTTATTGTTCTTTAATGTTTTACTTTGCACCGACTTCAAGATGTTGTGGAAATAAGCCATTTAAATAATTGTTTTTTGCTTTTTAGTGTGAAGTCGGTTTTGTTCTTATAAAAATAATTGAATGTATTTATTTTGCCAGAAGTTCAAGTATTGCCGAATTGACTGACTAAACAAAACCGTACAATGATTGCTTTATGTTGTTGCGACAAAACGAACAATGATTAAATTGTGCCTATTTAATCCGTGAAAAGAAAATAAAGTTGCCGAGAACCTGATAGAGTATTTAATTTTGTCCTTGGGTAATTCTATATAGTTTTTAGTCTGCAATTAATTTACCTTTATCAAACTGCATTATACTGTATATATTGTTGTTATTATGTGTGTTGTATTGTCCTACATGACTTCACTTTCTGGTCCCAGACGGAAGAACAACGCTACTCCTTGTTGGTTAGGATTCTGCTGAGACTCGGAGGACTGATTTTGTTTTAGTCCTCAATAAAATATTTTTCTTTCTTTCTAAATAATCTAAAGAGTTGAAGTAACGTCGAAATGTCATGTCATTCAATAAAAACAGTGTTAATAACGTCACGCCCTTTAACCCAAGGCTACTTTCGTTTCGTGTCTCCGTCAATTAATATCAATCTTACTGTATTGTTTTTGGGCCAATCAAGTCAATTATCCGCTCTATATTGCAAAACCGAGACGAGAGCATACCGTACGTTGCGGACCGATTTCGTTTGAATAACGTAACCATATTGCAATATTAACGGTTTAAAATTATTTTAAGTGGCAAATAGCTTGATAGCAGAAAAGTGGCGAGGCAAATTGAAAAAAAAAAGTAAAGTACTTTCAAAATTTAAATTCAAAGTGATAATGGTGTCATAAGAAGTGAGACTGACGACCTTGAAAATATAGGCCTCAAATAAGCAGAGCAGACTCCAGACTCAGAAGCAAAAAGTTAAGACACAATCGGGATTCAAGCTTAAGATGACGATAAAGATTTGGAAAGAAAGTAAGATAAAATATTCATTTGAACTACACACAAACCAAAACATACTTCTAAATAAGACAATACAACTGTGAAATGAAGTTCTATATCGTTCGTAACTCAGCATGATGCTGGTTGACTCAAAACGAAACAATACACCACTATTGGAATACAAACATTGATGTAAAAAATAATGCTGCAATACATATATATATATACAAACATGTTAAATTTACAAATCTGAAAGAAGAAGAAATCTAAAAGTGTACCAAAGTCCAAACACTTTCAGTAACATAAATGTACAATTATCCCAGGAGCAAAATAATTTTTGTATGATTTATACGACAGATCCATAAGTCTGATTCATGATTGCAATCTAGTTTATATACATTTGCGCACTAGTTCAATCTACGATCTTACAAAAGCAAAAATATGTTCTACAAATAACACTCGAATATTGTTTCTGTTGAGAAATTCATAGTCCCAAATTTCCAGATTTTTACACATTAGGTCTGTTTGGTTAAAAATGCTTCACGATGCCCTCTGTACCCAGGAAGTGCTGTTTCGGGGTTCCTAACAAGATATATATATATATATATATATATATATATATATATATATAATACTTCAATATTTATTAGATCAGGCGTTCCCCATATTGACATAAGCGCTCTACTTATAGAAAGTCTTCCATGCTTTACATATTGGATTAAGTTTCGTCACTGACATGTAAATGTGCCGTTGAAGAAAGCGAAATGAGCAAACTATGATGGTTGCGTTGCAATTTTGATGTTTTTTCACGCTTTCTAAACAGTGTTCGAGGTTCCGCTACCAACGTGAGCATCAGTAAATATAATTTGTTATTATTAAATTAGACTTTTTTCATTAAAAGCTAAACCTTGTTTGGATTACGTGATACCGTCGGTGGTTCCGGCGAAATTGGAACACAGTGTTACATTAGGAAAGTCTATTACTTTATTAGGCAAAGTATTAGCATATTGTATGATCACGTTAGCGTATTATGTGTTACGTGCGAGCAGGGGTACGCACTGGGGATTGAAAGGAAACACCAGTTTTTAACAAAATGTTTTTATTAACTTGAGAGCCGTTCGTGATTTTTCTCCGCACGGTTGTATACGCACAACGAACGACGCAGTCTCCCGATGATAAGATGTCTCCAATACTCACTTCCTGCTGCTGCGGTGCTCACCTCCACATTTATCGCGGATAGCTCGCTTCTGGATCTCCTCTTAAATTACGCTAAACGCTTCCTTCACTGGACTGCCCACTAAATTTTTCCCTAAACTTTTCACTAAACTCGTCACTATCTTACAAATACAATTTACAATACAATTTCCTGCGGCCGGGCGGCCTGTCGTAAGAGGCGACAAAACAACACACAGCCAGGTGGTAGGGCATTAGCCCGACTGGATGGCTACCACCCCTGGTCTAAAGTATGTCGCCATAGCAACCTTGAGTTGTATTTCGGGATTACTGACCAGGTTCCAGTCTCCCTTAAGAGTGCAGCAGCGTATTTGTAGCACTTTTGGAGTTGCAAATGTTCATAGGCGATGGTAACCGCTTTCCATCAAGTGGGCCATCTGCCTGTCTGCTGAACTCCTGCAATAAAAGAAAAATAAAAAAAATCTTTTATGTACTGTCTGTCCCTTTCTAATCATCTATATATCTCTATCTCTGTCTTTTCCTTCTAAGACATTCTAACTTTTTCTAAGTCTTGAGGCCGGCTTACGCTGTCAGTAAGTTCTACCCTCGGACGCCACAATACTAAAATCAATATTAAGATTATTGTCCCGTAGATAGTCACCATTGCTACACCATAAGCAGCAGCGAAAAGAAAGTATTTATCACTGCGCCTGTAAATTTCAAACGATACAAATCTACAATTAGAAAATGTTGCACTCTGTTTACTTGTATGCCTGATATACATCTTTGCGCTTCTGGGTTCAGTATGAACTTCAAATAGAACAGTGAGTTCTAGCGGAATTATTAGTAATAATGCATCTATAGCTCTAATGATCCATTTCAATCATATTTAGATCATGTTGTTTATGATGCTTTTGCTAGTAGTGCGTTTGCTTTTCATGTCTAGTATTACGAGTACCCATATTTTAAGCAAATGTTGAATTATTATTCGGCATTGTTTACTTTCCCAATTTTTATGTACTTCCTACGGTGCCCTCCCCTGTGGAGGCATCCGAATATTCTAAATGTTTTGGTTTCCACCATTAGACAATCGCTCATTTCCATTTTAAATTTACCATTCGATTTTGAAGACCGCACGTGGGCCCAAGCTAGCTTGCCAATTGGGCTAGGCGGTTTGGGAATACGCAAAATCTCAGATGTAGCTTTACCTGCTTTTCTGTCCTCAGTTTATAGTACTGTGGACCTCATTGGCAAACTAATAAATCCATCACTGACTGACTTTGAGATCCCATACTTGGCTGAGGCCAGAAACGCATAGTCACTAGCATACCCGAGCCAAAATTATCCAGTAGAGCCCAAATCACAAAAGCCTTGGGAAGGGCCGCTCAGCAAGTTGGTGTATAAAAATCTTTTCTGCTCTAGTGTCAACGAAGCTAAGCGAGCCCGCCTCTTAGCAATCTCAACATGGGAGTCAGGCTTGTGGCTTCAGGCACTGCCCTTATCTAATTTAGGCACACTCCTTGATGACACTACATTTAACACTGATGCCTCTATTCGACTGGGGGCACCGGCTGTAGACCCTCAGCACTTTCAGTGCGGAGATAAAGTCGGTGATTCAGGTCACCATGGCTTGTCATGCGGCCGGCAGAATACCACGCCATGCTGCACTAAATGACATTATCCGCCGGGCTCATGTCACCATCGGGAACGCCAGCCATTTTAGAGCAAAATGGACTGTGTCGCGACGATGGCAAGAGACCACACGGGATGTCTTTGGTGCCATGGAAGATGGGACGACCATTAGTTTGGGACGCAACGTGCGTTGACACTTTGGCAGCGTCCATCTTTCCGATACGGCTGTGATAGCTGGTGCAGCTGCCGCACGACAAGAGGACCTAAAACGCCGTAAATATGCATCCGTTGGTAGTGGATATATATTTGCGGCTTTTGGTGTCGAAACTTTCAGGATATGGAGTCCAAAAGTCCAACGCCTTTATCGACATCTATCAAAACGGTTTATAGATGTCTCACGAAACCAAAACCCTGGCCTGTATTTTGGGCAACGCATAAACGTTGCCATAAAACGTGGTGATGCGGCCAACGTTTTGGAAACGGTGATTTGAGACCTATTTACTATTTGCAGTTTTTATCTTTTGTAAATTAGTTATATATATATTTTAAGAATAGGTAAATTATGTAACAAAATTATTGGTTCAAAAAAAAGAAATAGTCTCAAGTGATGAGGTGTTTCCAGGTTGGGTGGTGCAGCGGGTAGCGTGCAAGTGGCACCAGGCATGCCTCCGAAGGGGTAGCTGCAGCATGCCCGCCGTCGCGCTGTGCCTCGCGCTGCTGCTGGCGGCGCAACACTCAACGCATGGACAAGGTACAATCTCCATCTTTCACAAGCTTTTATTTCACTTGCATACTTGGTTACTTAGCTTCTTTACGTCAAATCTTACAAGCTAAATTAGACCTAGTTTCTTTGGATATCGACTTTGAAATTTTACATGCTTGTTCATTGCTGATTAATGACGAAAAAAAAGTAATAATAGGTAGCTTTTATTCAGATAGATAGATAACACTTTTTTGTACACCATTACAGAAAAACTCAGGAACTAGTATTATTCTAATTGCATGTATATGCTCTTTAAACGAAAAATAAACTAACAAGTAGGTACATCAAATTCTCAATTTTCTTAAGAAATTTTGTACCCCTTTTTGCCAAAATTGCGCGGACGGAGGAGTATGAAATTTCACACATTTATAGTATAGTTTATATAGAAAAGGAGCAGCGATCAACGAAAGTATTTTTTTTCAATTATGCATAGATAATACATTAAAATCAATAAAAAAAACATTACACCATACCATGTATTTGACACACACATGCATGTATACTCTTGTTTATTGTTCAAGTCAAATTAACAGTGTAGCCTTGTCGAAATCTGTGATTATAGAAGTATAGTCTTTGACATTAATTATTATGGTCGAATTTCGACCACGGGCGACCGACCACTAGTTACTATAAAAGCTTGTCGTGAGGGTCAATTAGCAAAAAAGTTTCTAATGTTTCAAATAATTTACCTGGTCAATTTGGCAAAAAAAATAGTTGGCGATCGATAAATCACTTATTAATTGGGTATTTCATATCAATTTAACATTGTATATCCGGTTTTAAATGTATTGCGTGATGTGGCTAATTGGCCGAACTAATTCGGTACAGGGCTGTGCAAAAAATGACCAAAAACACTATATAATTAAACGGGACTGTTCAATGTAAAATTTCAAATAATATGTCCGGATTTTTATGTTAAATCCAAACTTTCAATCTAATCTATTTTAACAAAAAAGTTACCAAGCCACTGTTTCTCAATGGTTTTTGAGTCGCGACCCACGAAAAAAAGCAATAAGTAAAAAGGCTTGCGAACCCTTCACAACAAGATTATAATAATATTTAAATTATTTTATTATTATACGTTTGATTTGTATATAGCTCTTATTTTTTTAGAAGACTGCGAACCCCTTTCATAACACACTCGAACACTACAAGGGTCGCGGTTCTAGGTTGAGAAACGATTCACTAAGGTTTTGTGGCTTCGTTTCAAATCTGTAGATCTAGTACAAAGTGTTATAAGAGTGGTTTGCAATAATTTGCCGAATGGAATACCTTTTTTTATTGTTACGAAAATATGGATCGATTGACTATATTATTGACTCACAAATAAACCTATTTTTATACCAGTATAAAAAATATCTTGAGAGATATTACGTCTTTTGTACACATATAGAATATCTTAGGGCAAAAAACAAAATGCCTGTCAGATAAAGGGGTAGTTGATTAGGTATCTCCAGTCTGTGGTTTATTTGTGTATAAAAACACATATATGTATTAATATAAGTAAGTATCTAGAATATCTCAAAACTAAGACCGCACATAGAATATAGTGCCACATAATCATAGATACTGTATACTCGTAGTTCTACTTAAGTGCACGTTAGTGTTCAAGAAGTGCACGAGTTCCAATACAACATTGATTATCTTTCTAGGTACTTATCTCAATAAATCCTTAACCTAAATTTTAACAATGAAATCAATACACGATTTCGTTGACCTATACATAAAAATCTCAAATGTTTTCCGCATACGTGAAAATCAAGAATTAGTCGAGACTTGCCGTTAACGCTGCATAGTTTAATAAACAAAGAAAATGTTTAGGTCAAGCCGCGTGCGGAAACGCGGACATTGTTACGCCGAGCGAAGGGGTTGTTGATCCATTTATTCGCAGGTTACAGACTGAGTCTAGAAACACAAGCAAAAGCGGGAAGGAGAGCGGAAGCGGACGTGTGACAGGCGGAAACCGCAATATTCGTTATGTAGAGTCGTACGAGTATAATGTCGTGAACAATGTTCGCTGACCGTTACGGCGTAATGATAGATAGATAACACTTTACTGCACAACAAAATAAACAATTACAAATAATCCATATTTACAATACTTTGTAGGCAATACAATATGCGGTTTTATTGCTTAAAGCGATCTCTTCCAGGCAACCTAAATTAAAGGAAATTCTTCCTTAATCTGACGATGTAGGTGGTATATGAAAGTGGCAATAGATACATAAACACCTAAGCTAATATAAAAATTAAATATACCCATACATACATAGTTAAATATGCTTGTTACCGAGCCGTATCGGGTCCCCGACCGCAACGATTGGGCGGGTGACCAGAGCGGCTTGGTGGCCCTAACAAGTAGAGTTGCTGCAGGCTCCCCGCCCCTCGCCAACATCACGCGGGGGACGGGCTACGTCGCGGCCAGCGTCGGCAAGTGCATGGTCGTGGGGGTATACTTCTCTCCCAATCGCACACTCGGTGAATTCGAGGCGTTCCTGGCCGAGCTTGGCACGTTCGCTGCACGAGTCCTCCCTCGCGCCATTATGGTGCTCGGGGACTTCAACGCGAAATCAATGGCGTGGGGTTCCCGAGTTACCGATTCCCGGGGCGAAGTGTTGGAAGAGTGGGCTCTGGAAACGGGCCTGCTGGTTCTAAACCGGGGCAATGCACTCACGTGCGTACGACGGCAGGGTGGGTCCTTCGTGGACATATCGTTCGCGATCCCTGCCGTCGCGGGCCGAGTCCGAGGCTGGAAGGTCCTGGAAGGGGTAGAGACGTTGTCGGATCATCGCTATATACGGTTCGACGTCTCAACCCAGACCTCCCGACCACCAGCCCAAACGTCCCCGGCTGGGAACAGTCCACGCTGGGCAATCAAAAAATTGGACAGAGAGGCGTTCCAGGAGGCCCTACTAGTAAGCCAGTGGGGCTTGCAGAATAACACCGATGCCCCTGGTAACGCCCTCGTCGTCGACGAGGAGGCGGAACGTCTGCGGGCGGCAATGACAGAGGTCTGTGACGCAGCGATGCCAAGAGTGTGTCGCCACCGACCCAAGGGCCAGGCGTACTGGTGGAGCGACGAGATTGCGCAGCTTCACCGCAACTGTGCGGCTGCGCGACGCCAGTACGTCAGGCACCAAAAGAGGCATCGCCGTGATGTGACCTTCGTCGAGGACGAGGCTCGCCTCTACGAGGAATATCGCACTGCGAAAAAGACGCTGCAGACGGCGATAAAAAATGCCAAGTCTGCAGCGTGGGGGGAGCTCTTAGCGAGTCTGGACCAAGATCCGTGGGGGCGACCCTACAGGATGGTGCGAAAGAAACTCCACCCGTGGGCCCCCCCGCTCACCGAGACTCTCCCTCCGGAGCAGATCACGGAAATTATTCGTGTCCTGTTCCCATTGAGAGACGAGCACAAGCCACCCGCTATGGTTCCGCCCAACTGGGAGCCCAGCGCGGACGACAGCAGCAGCGACGTGCCCGGCGTTACCCGGGAAGAGCTGGGGGCAGCGGTTCTCAGACTGCGAACCAAAAACACCGCCCCCGGTCCAGATGGCCTCCCAGGGCGTGCGTGGGCTCGGTCCTACGACGCCCTGGAGCCCCGACTACTAAGGCTCTTCAACGCGTGCCTAGAGCAGGGCCGGTTCCCCCGGCAGTGGAAAACCGGGAAACTGGTCCTGCTCAAAAAGGAGGGGCGCCCCGCGGAATCACCGTCCGCGTACCGGCCCATCGTGCTGCTGGACGAGGTGGGCAAGCTCTTCGAGAGAGTCATTGCAAACCGCCTCGTCCAGCACCTGTCAATGGAGGGGCCGGACTTGGCCGATGTCCAGTTCGGTTTCCGCAAGGGGCGCTCCACAATTGACGCGATAATGCGAGTGAAGAGCCAGGCGGAGGAGGCAGTCTCTAGCGGCGAAGTGCTGATGGCGGTATCGTTGGACATCGCCAACGCGTTTAACAGCATGCCCTGGAGCTGCATCAGGGAGGCACTCCGATATCACGGGGTGCCGATCTACCTCCGCCACATAGTCGGGGCGTATCTCAGTGAACGGGCTGTCATCTTCCCGGGTCAAAACGGCTGGGGACGCCAGGAGATGTCGTGCGGCGTTCCACAGGGATCGGTACTGGGGCCGATCCTGTGGAACATCGGCTACGACTGGGTGTTGCGGGGCGTCCCCCTCTGCGGCGTAAGCATCACGTGTTACGCTGACGACACGTTGGTCGTCGCAAGGGGGAGGACGTATCCTGAGGCAGCCATTCTGGCGACAGCTGGGGTTGCACAGGTGGTCCACCGAATCCGGCGGCTGGGTCTTGAGGTGGCGCTGCACAAATCCGAGGCCGTGGTCTTTCACGGGCCTCGGAGAAAGCCACCTGCGGGTTCCGGCATCACAGTTGGAGGCGTCCGCATCGGCGTCCAGCCAACAATGAAGTACCTGGGATTGGTTCTAGACAGCCGATGGGACTTTTCGGCTCATTTCCAGCAGATGGCCCCCAGACTCAAGAGCAAGCGCGAGAGTGCGCCCGCTGCCCAACGTCGGGGGGCCAAATGTGAAGTGCCGAAAACTCTTCGAGGGAGTCGTGCGTTCTATGGCCCTTTACGGGGCCCCGGTGTGGGCGGGCGCCCTGTTGGCTCGCAACGTCGCAACGCTGCGACAGATACAGCATATGCTGGCCGTCAGAGCCGTCCGAGGATATCGGACGATATCCTTCGAAGCGGCCTCCCTTCTAGCCGGTGCTCTGCCGTGGGACCTGGAGGCCAGAACACTGGCCTCCTTGTACATGTGGCGCAAGGAAAAGGAGGCCAGTGTTGGCCGACCTGCCCCCCGCGAGACAGAGGGGCGCAGAGACGAGTTGCGCCAGCTCCAGGTGGCAGAGTGGGCGGACCGCCTTCTGAACCCCAGCGCAGGCCTCGCCGTTATCCAAGCGGTGAGGCCAATCATGCCAGAATGGCTGCAGAGGCGTCATGGCATCCTGACGTTTCGCCTGACGCAGGTCCTCTCGGGGCATGGTTGCTTCGGGAGGTACCTGTGTCAAATAAGGCGCGAACAGACGTCAGGGTGCCACCATTGCGTCGGCAATGACGAAGACACGGCGCTGCACACCCTCCAGGTGTGTCCAGCCTGGGACGAGCAGCGCCGTGATCTCGTCACAGCCATCGGGGCGGATTTGTCCCTCCCGGCCGTGGTGAAGGCCATGGTTGGGAGCGCCGACGCGTGGAACGCAGCCGCCTCCTTCTGCGAGACCGTCATGTCCGCGAAGGAGACGGCGGAGCGGGAGAGGGAGCAATCCACGACGCTCCCCTCCCGTCAGAGCCGGCGGCGGCGTCTGAGAGTCGTCCATGACGACCTCCAGCCGCCGTAGGCTACGACCGTGTGAGCGACCGGCGGGGAAACCGGACCCGCCCGCACATAAAGGTCGGAGAGGAGGGACGCGCGCCGACCCGCGCGCCCTCTCTCACCTCGCGGTGAGGTAGAGAAGCCGGAGAGACCCAAATCTCCGGCTACCAAATGGAGAGGCCAGCCCGCAAGGGGCCGGCCACCGTCCGTCCAGGCTGGTGGTGAATGCGCGAGCGAGCCCACAGCCTGGACAAAGGACTCTCGTGATCGCTCAGGGGTTTTAGTGGGTATCCCTAACCGCGGCGTGGCAATAGTTCCCCACAGCTCAACGTGGGGTGCTAGTGCCACCCCGACCCGGCGAATCCCACACACGGGCCGCGACCTTTCCCTCTCGCGCGGCCTACGGTCCTCAAACGGATTTCCCCTGAAAAAAAAAAAAAAAAAAAAAAAAAAAAAAAAAAGTGGGGAACAAATGTCTAGCCATGCCGCCTCCGCCAGGTCCCGGTCGAAGGTGTAGGCCCAAGAAATGCTGGCTTGACGTTGTGAGGCATGACATGCGTACCAACGGTCTCAACACAAGGGATGCCGAAGATCGCGCGAAGTGGAGAAGAAAAAGTAGGAAACCCTGGGCGTCGAAGTGATCGCTCCGAACGCAACCGGAATTTAACGCTCGGATGATGATGATGACATAGTTAAATATATTTGAAAATCCATATATTATTATAATAAATGTAATAGCATGATTATTATATTATGTTAATCAGACATACATATTTATTAGAAGACAAATATTGCTTTTAGAGTAAATATAATAATGGCAAGGATTTGGTGGCCACTCTGACACTAAGAAGCAGCGTATTCTATAGTGATTTACTTAAACGAAAAATCAAATTAAGTTAATGAACTGTAAACCATAATTATTTGAAAAAGAAGAACATCTATGTAGGTCAGTTGCTAACCGTGTTCTTCATATTTCCTTTGATACATTAGGATGAAAAAATCATAATTTTAAGTTTCTATGATAACTATGTTTGACACCTGCTCGCCGAGTCCGCTTTCCGCGCCTCTCCGGCTATATCTACACAGCCTAAAGTCCACTATAGGACGCCATAGGTTTTGAGTATTGATTAGTTCGAACAATGCATATCAGATAGAGCTGATTGATAGTTCTCCAATTTTATCGTCGTAGATTTAAATCTTTTTTAAGTCCTAAACTTCCTCCTTTCGTGGGTCGACACAATGTGTACTTTCATTTCATACTTCTCTATTCAATCGTACGTCCTCCATCACACCACCACCTTCATACAATTAATTTATTTTTTGGTCTAACTTTACCTTTGTGTCAATCAGTCTTGCAGTTTAACATTCTTTTTGATTGAGTACTAAACTATGGTCTTTGCATTCAAGGATTGTAAACCTGCCAAGTCTAACTGGCTGGTTTATGTCGTTCGCTGTTGAGACAGTTAGACGTTGGGATGGAACTATTCAGGTGTACAAAGTATGTACAATAGTCAACATTTTACAAATAAACAATTGCGGCGTAATGCTTAACAATACATTTATATTCGTATGTTTTGGGTATCAAAATCAGTGTCAATATGCGCTCGCTGAGTTTGGTATTTCTTACATTTTACCTTTCCCTCCTAAACTGAAACTGTATACTGTATGTTTTGAACAAATTTGATTATTTAGTTGCTTAAATTGACCTGTTAAAAATATTATAAATACCGCATACTTATAGGACGGTCTCAAGGTAATCTTTATATCTTCAGTGTATTTGTTTCAGCAAAAAAAAACAAAATTACGCAATCCTCAATTCTTTCAAGGAAAGCGTCATCAAGGTCGTTAAATAAACAATATTTTCTCAACCCCGACTTAAGGTGAGGAACCTATCGATTATGCGCGAAACAATGATCTTCCTAAATGTGCTCATACCGGAAAAACCGTCAAGCAACACACAGACACACAACGGGAGTTACGTTATATTATTTCACGCTGTTTGCGACACTTCGTTCCGCTGTGGCTGCTTTGGTGCTAGTTCGTTTTTAACGTTGCCACACTACTTATTTTAATATATTGTTCTTCATTATAATAAATAAAAAACCTAATTACGAGATTTTTTCTCTTGTAACATTATTATCTTCTTATAAATACAAAAAATAATGTTTGTCTGTATGTCCTTTATAGAATCGTAAACTATATATTTGATTATGATGATCTTTAGCAAAGTTGTTGTGCACGAGCCAAAGAAGGTTTCTGAGTTGGTTCACAATTGGACCCGGTAGGTGGCGCTGCTGTCGGCATATCGATAAAAAAAAATCCAGGCAGGATCGTCGCGGGACACCTATCTGTTTTTATAAATAAATAAATAAACCTTAAAGCAATCTCTTCCAAGTAACCTACCATAGTAATAACTTTACTTAATCTGGCGATGCAGCGGGTGCAGATAATTAGGTAAGACTTAAACAGACATACTTAAACTACATTTTTTTAAATTTAACTGCATAAAACATATTTAGAAGTTATATATTAATTAGTGTATAGTATAAGAATTAGGCATAATTATTTAAGAAGATAGTGTTTGAATGCGTTCTTAAATCTAGGCAATGCTTTGGCAGTACGAGGCAGCGTATTCCAAAGTTTGACAGCACAAGTTTGAAGCGATCGGTTTAGGTACTCTAGACCTATATGTTTGTGGGTATTCATATCTCCTCTACTCTATACCATAGTTGCAATTTCAATTCGTTTAGAATCGTCTACAATTCTAGCTTATGTTAGAACGGAAGCATTGGCCAATACAAGCATCGCCGGCAACAGGAATCTGATTATTATAAATAGCCACAATTAACCTTATAATTGTTTAACGGGATATAAAGTAATTAGTAAATATGCAACATATACTACATCTACAATTTAGACGTGCTACTTAAAGTAAAAACATACCTACTTAAATGACTGTAGTTCAACAACATTAATCGTTTCAAAACGTAAGAAATTACGAAAGTGCAAATATATGTGTCATAATCAGTTTATTATTAGGCTGAATTAATAATTATAATGAATTAATTTTAAAAAGACAGACTTTTAGTTTAAAATAATTTAATTGAAATATTTTGTTTATTGTAAATATAGCCATTATTTCTATTCCAATTCATGACTTAGAAAGAAAGAAAGACTTATTCAACCTCCATGTTGAAACTGGCAATTGCACGTCCTTCATTACACGTTTTCATAAAAATAAACTGCAGTGTTTGCCCCAGCTTTGTTATACAACCAGTGTTTATCAAAGTGTGGATTGCGACCCCCGGGGGTCGCAAAGGAGTTCTATAAGGGGGTCGTGAAATTCCAAAAAATAAATCAGCGAAGCTAAAAACTATTTTTATTAAGATACCCAATGGAATGAAACTAAAGAATATTAACAGGCTGGAATCGTTATCTTTATAATAGCTCTTGAGGCCTCTTCGATCGGTGTAATATCACTCTCTCACAGAATATAGGCGTGAAGTCGTTACCCTTGAATTAATCCTGTTTCGTGTTATTAGTAAGAGTTACGATGGCCCACTTTCCGCTCCCTCTATCCATCTTCCCTATCCCATCCCCCTATTTCCCCTCGTGCGTATGTGATATTCCGATGTCTTGTTCAATTCCGGGAAAAAATTATAAATTAACCTTAATTTTTTTCCCGGTATAATTATGTACGATATAATGTTCAGGCGGAATGTTGAGGACTATCAATTTATGTATATATAGGAGTGGTTAAAAAGTAAATTACAGAAATAAAACAAAATAATAAGTGTACATGTAAACTTATATTTAAGTATATAGGTATAGTAAAAATGAATAAAAACTAGATTCATTAAGACATACAAGACAATATAGTAAACAGATGTAGTAAATTGATAGATATGGATAAAAAATGTAGCGTTGCTAGGCTAAGAAGAAAGGAAGTTGTACTGGAGTATGAGGGCTCATTGTAATAGAAACAAGAGCTATATAAAAATAAATAATAAAAAACCCAAAAGATAAGTAAGGCCACATAACATTGTCCGTCCAGCGGAAGGGACATAAAAAATCCCATATCCCATCATCTTTTTTTTTAATTCTTTTTTATCACGTATAGGTTCGCGTTTGACCATTATCTAAAGACCTTTATATCATACTAACGGCTGACAACGCATTGGCATACGTATTAAGAAAAGGGACGTGCCATGCAAACGATTGAAAAACACTGTAGTAAACTTTAGACTCGTATTGTAGATTGAAGATGTCTACTACTGTTCATACATGTGCCAAAAACTTCTCATAAACTCTATGGAAGTGAAATTGTAATATTTTTACCAATGGTAAGATTACATTAATAGTAGTATGGAATAGATACAGGACTGGGCATTAGTCATATAAATACAAACACATCCATGCGTGTAAACTTTCATTACTCACTCTGCATTAGGTGCCGGATATTCATTGTTTTTCCAAATCGTCGTTAATCTATCAGTGTTGGTTAAAACAAGCGTTTCCTTTCGATTTCTTTAACAACGTCACACTTCTATTTCACGGATGCGCGTATAATAATGTACAAGGTTGAAATTTAAATTAATTCATATCATAGATATGTTCTTTATACGGCAATAGTTCTCATAAAGTTATGATGTAACTGTAATTATAATTCAAAAATATTACTACAATAATGATATTTAAATTAAAATATTTTAAACAAATTTTAAGACAATTAATAGTAACTATGAATAATTAGGTTTGAGGTTTAATAAAAGAATGAAGTAATTTATTTAGGACAAAAATAATTGATACTAATATTTTATTATTTGTTAATGAATTGCAATGGATAAAAAACGCGGTTATCTTTTGGTTATATTCGCTTATACAACGGAAACGATGTCATTTTTAGGGATAAAAAGTATCCTAAGTATTGACCCGGGATATAAGCTAGGTCTATGTGGAATGTTATTTCAATCTGTTCAGTTAGTTTTTACGACATACTATACCAAATATAAATAAATCCTCCTGATTTATTCTCGTTTTTAAATTCATTATATGAACTCAACACCTCTATAGAAACTTACTCTAACTCAATATGAATAAGACCGCTAAACTTTAATTTCTTTATTGCCTAAGTGTTGCAAATATGTACACTCGTACACTGAATACTTTCATCTGACCTAGAATATTTAGTTATAAATCATTATATCTAGATTTATAGTATAATGTTCTAAATCATAAGCCTCAGGCTATATTAAAATTGAATTATTAACGTAATTAGGACATAATTAATTAATTTGCAACGGATCTACGAAATCTTTCACTTTATGTAACTTTAAATAGATTTCTCAATCCGTAACTAATTCACTGTTTAATTAAGCGGCGTAGTTCAATTTTGAAGATATTTAAAAACGTTATACTTTTGTAATCGCATCGAATGAATTGTAAATAATGAGAATTGTCTCAGTTACCAACAAAACAGTTACATTCTCCAAGATAAATTATTTACTACAGCTAGAAAGGCATCTGATTTTTGTTATCGGTCTGGTGAATAACGGTTTGAGATTAAAGACGTCTTGAATTGCATAGCGTATTTTTAAGAAAACTATCAAGACCCTAACAAATATTATGTTAGATATACATGCTGTCCATCAAGGGGTTTTAGTACCAATGCTAATGTAGGGCAGTGAAAATTGGGTTGGCAGAAGAAGTATGAATTAACGCAGTTGAAATGAGAACTATGATAAGTATAATTATGTGAGGTTAATATAAGTGCTATAAATAATAAAGTGTGATAAGGGAACATTGTGGATTGAACGAGGATGTACTAGCAAGTGCTTAAAATGAAATGTTCATGTGGTCTGGGCACGTATAGAGAATGGATGAAAACAGAATCACAAAATAAGTATAATATGAGAAGAATGACTGGTGGAGTCCGTGCCGGCAGACCGCAACGTATTCACCATGATCAAAGGAAGGTGTGATGTACGTATCGTACGCTTCATTCGATACTGACACTATCCAAGAACGTATAACACGAGAGCAAAAACCTTTTTAAACATGTGTATAAGTATTATTACATGCATTATTTCTATCACACAGCAGAATACAACCATTTAAACATTTGAATATTTGTAGCACAATTTTAGAAACAAAATTGTACTTGTAAAAACGTGAATACAGCAAATTTAAATACAGATAGATATACGAGTATATAGTTATGTAAATAATATATCATACATATAGATTCTATAACAATTAAGGTTTTAAGATATGACATTAACAATTTGTTTTGGCAATATTTTGTGGATAGTGTCAGCATAAGATTTCGCGTGAATATCTATTTGACTTCTTATTTGGGTTAAGTCATTCGTTGAATATATACATGGGTACTTGTAATACAGCAACAAGGTGGTAAGCCCTCGTTTGGCGGAAGCACGCATGGCCACGCACGCCGGACCCCACCGAACGCCATCTCCGTTTACCGGTTTTTAGCCCTTATTCACTATTGTCTCGTGTGCCTTACACTGATTGAGAGAACGATTCTATGTATTGTACTCCTCTCTACAATAGGGTAATATCCGATGATAAATTTTCCATGTTTTTCAATTATTCCATTGAGAGACTTTTAAATCTCAGTTGGTTTTTGACAACCATATTCTACATCAAAGTACTTACATATAACTTCATCGTATTATTTCTTCCGTCTGTCTTATGTCATAGCTGTTTTACTAAAGCCTGATTTACATTATTATTAGTTAAGTAATTATTTAATTTGCGAATAAGTCCTTAGCATTTGGACATCTACATAATCAAAAACTTATAACTGAACTGAATTTTTCTGTTCAAACTCTTGATAAGACGTGTCAGTTTCGCAAACTATTGGCGTTAAGAAAACTATCTTCAATGAACCGCTATATAATGCTGTTGTGCAGTTATTCCAAAAGAATTATTTATTTATTTAATTTATTTAGGAGACCTACAATAATTATAATTCTTACAATATAAAACACATAAATTAATACACATATCAACTAAGTTTCCACTAAAAAAATAATTCATGTTACGTTATTTTGCTTATAAAACTATAAGAAAATTATAGTATATTTGATACAATATTGGAAAATTAGATTTCAAATTTAAAAAAGGAATTAAATAATACTGTGGTATTGTATTATTTGATTCCTTATTTTCAAAACAAAAAAAAATCTATATGTCTATTTATCTATATCATTATTAAGCCATAATTATCATGTCGTAAAAAAATCGTGATTCATATTAAATGTAAAAGACATAATATAAAAAAAATGAAATAATAATAGTAATTAAATCAATCAATCAATTAAAATATAACTGTAACTGTAAGGTGAAAAGAAATCTATAATATAATAAACTAGCGACCCGCCCCGGCTTCGCACGGGTGCAATGCTGATACAAAATTAAATACACTACAGAAAAACTTGTATTATACATATAAACCTTCCTCTTGAATCACTCTATCTATTGGAAAAAACCACATCAAAATTCGTTGGGTAGTTTTAAAGATTTAAGCGCACATAGGGATATAGGGACAGAAAAGGCGACTTTGTTTTATACTATGTAGTGATGAAGTCTAAACATGCCGTGTCTGTACATTGAAGCTATTAAAAAAAAACAAACGGAATCCACATATAAACGATGCAATATTTTTTAGATTTCTTGTCTATTTGTCTGTTTGTTCGAGATTCACGTAAAACTGCGGGGCCGATTTCGATGCGGTTCTCGTTGATCGGCAGCAATTTCTTATACTTAAAATCTGCGATATTTTTTTATCCCAAGAATCTCGCGAAAATTTTCCCGATAGCGGTTTAAAGTTGGTCGGGTGCGTAAAAGCTGGCTTTTCCCGGTACAGTTTTAACTAAAACGATAGCTTATATTATTCTTTAAATGCTGTGATATTTTGTCCCGGGTATCCTGCGGGAATTTCAAGTCAACCGTGGATGAACTTGCGGGCATATCCTAGTATATAAAATACAGGAACAGTTTAATAAATTTTTGAAGTGCTTCTATAAAGATAGCTTTCAATCTGTAAAAGTGCTGAGAGAAAAATGTGAAATGGAACCATTTGTTGATCAGAAGAGCATCGTATGAGCTATTAAAAACGAAAGTGGATTCATGTAGATGTACTGAACGCGGTAACCACCGCGGCCCACATCGGCGGTCGCCGGTCGCAGTGGCCATTTTGAATTTTATAAGTTACGCGGAAGTGGCCGAGGGATTTATTGCGATACCCCATCCGGTGGTCTAGTTCTGCTCACCACCTGCTTTTAATAATAACATTATATCTGCTCTTACTAGTTATGTGGTATACAATAAATTATTTTTATTTACACATCCAAACAGGCTTTAAAATATCATGATATAACTATTTTAGTGCTGTTTAAACAATAATTAATTAGTTTAATATAATGATAATGTCAAATATAAAGGTATGAAGAATGTAATAAATATATTATTCAGAAAATAATAAAAATCACCTGACCCACGATAAAAGTACACAATGATCCTGACTTAGTTAAAAAGTATAAAAAATAATAAATAATGAGATATTGCAGGTACTAAATTATGTGTGTTCTTTCTTTCTTCTAGAGCATAGATTCCCAAAGTGTCTTATATGGACGCCCAGGAGTCCATATCGAATTTCAAGAGGTCCCGAGCTGCAAATAGGATCCACAATACTGTGGATACTTGATATACACAATACCTACATTTAAACAAGGCGTGGTGAAACTTTTAAATTTATATGGGACCAATTACAAATCAAAAAGTATACTGATTCCAAATCAAAAAGAATTATCAAAATCGGTTCAGAAACAAAAAGTTACGACTGAACCTATATAAAAAAATATACTTACCTATTTACATGACAGATGGAGAACTACCCCCTTTCTTGAACTCGGTTAAGTAGGTCTTTCAATGCACTCCTGTTCACTAAAAGTAGTAAACATTGGCAAGGGTCTACGAGACAAAATAGTTTGGGGACCATTGATTTAGAGCATAGTGTTCGCTTAGATATATGAACTTTGTACTTCTATGAACTTAGTCAGATTTTCTTGCGACACAAGCTGAATATACATTTCTGTTAGTTTCGTCGTCTTTGTTCTTAAAAGAAAAGTAAGCCATGCAGTGAAATTGTAATTTCCAATTGAATGTAAGAACAAATGACACATGCATTTCCGAGCGGAGCGAAAGTTTATCGTTGCTTACTAAGTATGTTTCACAATATTTTACAATATAGCTACATATTTCCATTTAAGAAGAATGCTAAAGTATAACAGTTGCTTGATAAACAACGTAACTCGTAACACACTCTGCAGTTGCAGGTGGCGCCACAAGTCCGTTATTTTTTTTAAATAATAATGAAAGAGCTTTAGGCGTGTTCCTTTGGTATTTCACAACGCCCAAAATGCTCCGTCTGCCGTTCCACAAGGCAACCGCGGTCGTTATGTTCGTGGCGAAAACGTAAGTAACGCAGTAACGTCATCATATTCGATCACACGGTGCTTTTTTTTTGAGGCGGGGGAAATGCATTTCGCACACTACCGGGTCTTTTACAGACCAAAGCGACGACAGGTGACACCACGAATGGGCACCAGAGTCAAATTGCTGGCTTGTGTGGAGACTTGAAAACTCAATACTCCACTAAAACCACCCTCATCCCATGTGCCCCGCGCTTATGGAAGGAAGAGCGTGACACATAGAACTTAGTTACGCCCGGGCTGATCCGAGCGCATCAGTGCTTGAGAATGTCCCGGGATAGGCAAACTCACTTCGTCAATAGGGTTTAAGACTCCTCTGCTCCCTAGATGCTAGAGGGCCCCTGCAGCGGTATTACGGGAGGAGATCTTGGGCATATCTGCGCCTCCAGGAATAAACAAGGACCCATGTCAAGAGGTGTGTCGAAGTGGGCGTTGACCACAGAGTATTAAGTTTCTCTATCGATTGTCATTGAAAAAGGTGCGATTTGGAAATCAACCGATGTCATTTGTGTATTTCGTCGTTTATGACATAAACGCCCCATAATCCGTTCCACTGTCCCGAAAAATGACGTCGTTTTCGCGAGATAGATACTCTTCCATGATATTTCTAAACAAATGTTACCTACTTTCTATTTCATATTTCTATAAGAATTTAAATCGTATTATATTTTTTTTAAACCTAAAAATGAAAGTACTGTATACATATTTACAAATAAAGAATAGATCTTAGGTCACTGTCGCATTTAAGAAAGAGAAAGACTTTATTATAATTACAAATAAAGTATATTGATCTCGCTCACGAGATTACCGCTATGTGAAACCTGGACTCTACAATCATAGTACCGATAGTGCTGTCACTGAATGGACTAATAGCGAAGAGCCTACCACCACCTTGAAACGCTCTCGCTTCGTATCTGATTGAAGGATCGGATGCAGAAGGCAGCTCTGTTGGACACGGCCCGTATTGTGAGGAGATTCCTATACCTGGAGCCTTAACCACCGGTAGCCTGGACGCTAAGACCCACTGCCGACGGAGAACAGTTTTTTTATATATTTTTTAATAAATAAATGTACATATTTATAAGAAAAATGTGAATAATTTAAATAAAACCAACAACAAAATACTTGTTACTTTAAAATTAAATAAACATCCATGAAACAACTTGTATCGAATCATCTATTCAAACACAATTCGATAGAGTGAGTGCCGAGTATCTTCACATTTTGTGTGCCACGTCATGTCGGTGGGAAGCGTTTCCAAAATGCTGGGATTGTATTAATTTGTATAAATTAAGGACACAGTAGGTCAGGTCAATATAATAATGTCTCGACCACACCAACAGGGGCTGATCAAGTCGATCCAACTGCCCCTCCGGCCACCATCGCAGCTATCTCTCTCTCGATCCGCTCCAGGGGTGAGTGCTTCTGTCGTATGCACTCCACCTTACTCTTTGTTTGTTGCATGTTTAGATAGTACTTTGTGTATGTGTGCACTTAGATTTTTTTTACTTCTATCACCTGATTAATCATTTAGTTTTTTAAATAATTAAATTTGTTGAATAAGGTTTATTGTGTCTAAAAAATTAAATATTAATTGTATATATCTAAATTGGTATAAATAATCTGTATAATATTATAAAATTCTAAACATGCCGTACCTACACATTGATTTTATTAAAAAAAATACAACTGGAATAGATTATATAAACTATGGAGAATACTGTGCATTTTTTTATATCTCTTGTCTGTTTGTTTGGGATTGACGTTAAAACTACTGATCTGATTTCAATGCAGTTTCCACTCAAGGATAGCAAATTATTAGACTTAAATGGCGCTACTTTTTATCCCGGGAGCAGTTTGAAGTTGTTCGAGTGCATAAAAATTAGCTTATTCCGACACAGTTTTCACTAAAACGATAGCTTTCATTCTTTTTTACATGCTACGGTATTTTGTACCCCGGGAATCCCGCGGAAATGTCAAGTCAACCGTGGACGAAATCGGGGCAATTCCTAGTTATTGCTAAATGTGTAAGACTATACTATTCTTACTTTGGTGATAAGTGTATGAAAAGAAAACCATTCGATGTTCGAAGTGTAATTATTGTTTCTGCTTCAACGAAATACAAATAAATGTTAGATATACTTTCACAAGCAATTACAAATGAGATCGTGTGAAGATGCGTTTATGTTGCTTTAATTTGTTATCACGAACACGGCATGCGTGGATTATGGTCATCTTGTCCAAACAGAGATATCTTATTTTCTATCATTATCTAATTTCGTGATAGGTTACTTTTAAGACCTATGAGAACTTTACAGTTCTATAAATTGTAATTATTGTTGAATTAAACACAGTTGTGTTCAAGAACAATATATAAGGGGATCTTTGAAAGTTGCACCCGTCCTTAAAATTGAGAGGAAGAAAATTAAGTTTGTATGGGCGTGACAAAAAGAATGGTAGACTACAAGAGGTACAGATGATACGATGATATGTGGTGTGACAGAAGATGTATGTCAGAGTAGAGGAGTGTAGAAGAAAAGAAAAGACTTATTGTGCCGACCCCAAATAATTGGGATATGGATATGGTGAAAGAAGTATTCAACAATAATTCATTAATATACATATTTCATTCGTTTTTATCATACACGTAGCTTTTGTCGTGAATATGCTTTTATATTAGCGATTATTATTTCCCATGGTCGGGTAATGGCGTTCAAAAACGCCTTTCTTTTTGTTTTGGTTAATTACCGATTATTAAGGAAAGTTTCAGGTTAGTGATTACTGAATAAATGAACAATTATATAATTTTGTCCAACTTTTAATATAAAGTCATTCAGAATAAATATAAAAGGTTTTCTTTAAGTGAACGGCATACCCCTGCTCCCCTAATGCGAGATATCGTGAATCTCAGTTAGGTAGCCCATAGCCATAAGGTGTTGGAGTATAATTCCAATAACATAAGTTGGGCTATAGCATGTCAACTTTTCTAGCTTGCTTTAGATTAATATAACTCGAGCACATCAGTGAGACATGACTAAATTTAACTTTAAAAAAGACATTTTTCCCAGTTTTATGACAAAAGAGGAAACAAATAAACACGATTTCATTTTACACCATGGTATATCTTATTTAACATTTATTGCAGCAATAGTAGAAAAATATGTTAAATACCGTTTTACTTTATAATCTTGTATGAATTGCAACGTTGCTTTGAAAGTGTTTCAGCATTCAAGGCTAAATACAATGTAACCTAAAAAACACTGCACAAGTTGTCAGTGTTCTATTTAGAAGAATATATAAATAATAATGAAAATTGTTTACAATAATCATTGTTTAGATAAATCAGCATTGATTTCAACAAGGCGATGCTCAAAATATTATTCAGCCATGTTGAAATGACGATCAAGAAAATGACTCCTTCAGTCACGCTTTTGTGAACAATATGTCAGAAATGTTAATTAACAGCGATGCAGCTGTTTTAGCCGTTTTGAAACTATTAACATTTATACATTTTTAAAATTCGTTTAAATGAACAAATTCAATCTTTCAGGGTAAGGTTCCCAAAAGGCTGGCTACATTACCTTGTTAGATTGCCATACTGATCCGTTGGAATCCGAGGTAGAAAAAAGCCTTTTGATCGCTCAAAGAGTCAATGAGTCGTTTCGATATCCGAATTAGTTATCTAACTAAGGCCGTGGTCTCTCACCAATGCTAAAAGCGGCGTCCAGCATCGGAGATGTCGGACGCCACTTTCGGCGTGTTATTGATAGTACCAATGATCACTCTGGAAACGTCTAAAGGTGTCCATGTTTCCCATGCAAATAGAACAAATTTGTTTGACAAATAAATTGACACGCGAGGTCTTTACGCTGGAATGCTCAGGACCCTTAAAAACATACGAGCGTGCATGACAAGAGCTATGAATGTCAAAGAAGCAAGTGAGGTGTGTGTGGTGAGCAAGCCTAAATGGCGCTCTGTTGTTCGTGCCTACTCCGCAAGGGACCTGGCGTGAAGTTATGTATGTATGTATGTATAATATAACTAAAGTTAGCTCCTTTGTGCTAGTTAATGTAAACAACATTTATACTCTCAGTTCGGTTTAAAAACATCTGCATTCTACTACAAAGACGTATAGAGCACACCGGCCATTTACGCTTGGCTGAATGTCTACATACAATCTCAGCATAGAGCACTTTTTGCATGTATAATAAATAGTCAGTTTTTGTTATCCAACCAGTGCGACGGCTTGATGAGCTTGTCGAAACAATGAACCAATTGAACGGAAGGAAATATTGCAATCATCCCTTTCAACCACATCCACCACTTTGTTTTGGATTTTAGCGTTAAATTTAGGTCGATTACCTGATAATGGCAAAACTATTGTGAATCGGCAAATGATTATGAAATTATTTACACCGGCAGCCAGCGGATCTGTTTAATACATTTGCATTTAAATAATTACATTTATTGGCCTTGAGGGCGTTGTATTAGTAGAATGTAGGAACGTTAATGTGAATATTTCTGATACAGCGATGATTGAAATTTCAATATCATTGACCACATGTACAAATGAATTATTTCAAAATAAAAATTCAAATGAGTGTCATTTCAAAATGGAACCTTACAAATAATTAATTGATCATGGTCATGAGTCTACCACCTATGCCAATGCAATTTACAATTACTGTTAATTTCGAGTTTTGGGGGTTTACATAATGTTGTGTGGTGCGTCGACGATGGTTACCCTGTTGGATAGGCTAACGAACCACTGGCCAAAGCCAGTGGCTCAATCTCCCGGGAGGGGAGTACAAAATAGGACGACGAGTTGTTTTACTTTGCAGTATTTTGACTTGAGATTTTTGAAGATTTAGACAAATGTCCAATCTTATCGGCAGCTGTAACAGTAATATCATCTAGCTAGAGTACAATATAACTAACAAGTATTAATTAATTAGGTTAAGTTTTCTTCATAAAAAAAATCCCTTTCTACTTAGCTCTATGTATTCTAAGTATTTTAGCCAGAAATACATATTATCGAAACCATTGATGGATAATTATTACCAAACAAACATTCTTTACAATACGATAGTAAATTTCAAAGCAATAAGTTTAATGCGTTGTAAGGAGGTCGATTGGGTCACTTTTATCTATTCAGGACATTGGGGTTGGGGTGGATTTTCCCAGCGATACAGTTCTACTTAATGGGCTTAGTTATTCGGTGACGCATATTAATTGAGACTTAGAAATTAAAATGGAGTGAAGTTAGTAAAGGTTTTCATTTAGATGTGGATGCAAATTATATTGTGGCGAATGATGGTGAAACAATCTAGTTGGTTTAAGAAGTTACAGAAAAATGTAGAAGATTCTGGAAGAAAATGACAAGGACAGATATATTTTAGAAAGTAACAGATGATGAACAAAAGAATTACGAAATGAAGATTGAAATTCTAAAATAGAAGGTTCAGGAAGGAAAAGACAAAGATAGATAATTGCTTAGAGAGGGATAGACGAATAATGAAAATATCGAAATTATGGGTTCCAGAAGATTCTTCCGCGTATAAGCAGCGTAAGGCGCGTCTACCGGGGAGTTCAGTTCAAGAAAGCGAAGCGCAAGTGCGATACGCAAGAGTTGGAAGAGACGTTTAGTAGGAGTCAGTGACGAGTTAGTGATGACTTTAGTGAAAAGTAATTTAAGAGGAGATCCAGAAGCGAGCTATGCGCGGTAAATTCAGAGATGAGCACCGCAACAACAGGAGGTGGTCTACGCAATATCGGCGACGGTATTGTGAGTGTGATATCTTATCGTCGGGACAATGCATCGTTAGTTTTGCGTGTAAAGGCAACCCTTGCGGAGAAGAATCACGTACAGCAAAGTTAATAAAAGCGTTTAGTTAAAAAAACAGGTGTTTCTTTCCATTCCCAAGTGCGTACCCCCGCTGGCACGTAACAATATTTTAACCTGAGTTCAACTTGTGTCTAGCTAGATTTATTGTATTTATATTTTAATTTTAAATATAATCACACAATACTTGCTTTTGTAATACATTTAGCATGTGTAGTGATAGTGAAAGACATTTTTGTGGTTATCTGTTTTTAATGTTTGTCTTAAAATATTTCTTATGCAGCGCACTTTGATGTTGCAGGGAATATGAGAAAAGGTAAAATTAATGTAGCGCTATGTAATACTAGTATACTATTATTAACGTTGTTATTATGTAATAACTCTTTTTGAAGAAAATGTGGTAAATTCATAAGTTCAACATTTAAAAACAAAAGTTGTATTTAGGAAGTAATTTTCTTTGTTTTCAGCAATCCAAGACAGCAGATGCTACTTGATGAATGGTGGTGCAGTTGAGAGCTTTTTCATAAGCGAAGACATTCCTGTTGGAAGCGTTATTGGTAAATATTTAAATTTCGTTTCATAATATTAATTGTATTCTAATATTGTAAAGAGGATTGATTGTATTTGAGGGGGTGCCCTGTATAGGGTGGAGAAGCGAGATGGAATGCTTCTTCGTCTCAGAAGATCTTCCACGAAGCTATTATTGTTTCACGCAGGCTTAGGCCCGTCTGTTATTATTGATAATTTGTATATATTCTTTGTGCGTTTCGGGAAAGGTTTACGACCTCAGTTATTGCACTATTGGGTTGTAAGTGTTCCACTACATATTTTGTATGTTTGTAACGAATAAAATCAAAGAATGCTGGACCGATTTCAAAAATTCTTTCACCACTTGAATGCTACGTTATCTCAGAGTATATAGGCTTTATTTATTGCTAGCAAAAGATTGGGGATCCCTACAAAAAGAGTGTTTGACTGGGTCTCGGGGTGGTTTCGATCACAAGAGACCCGGTAGGTGGCACTGAAATCGGGTTCTATTTTTTTAATTTTTCAGGCAGGACGACGTCTGTTGGAACCGCTAGTCTTATATGTTCATAAATGTAAACAAAAGTAAAATTCTGGAGGTTAATATGGACCAGTAATTCCGAAAGTACATTTTTTAAATTTTATTTTGTTTGTGTTAGAAGAGAGTATCACGTGAAAACTATTGAACCAATATCAACGAAACACGATACAGAGATGGCTTATATCCCGAATCAACACTTAGTATACTTTTTATCCCAATAAATGACGTCGTTTCACTAATATATCCATCACTTAGACAGTCTAACATCTAAGGTATGTACATATTATTACAATTACCACGTGCTAACAATGGTGAAGGAAATCATCACGATGAAACCTGCATGTCGAGATAACCGATGTGTGAAACCTGCCAAGCCACCTTGTGGGAGTGGGAGACCCAAGCCCAGCAGCGGGACGTTTATGGACTGTTATTATTATTATTATCTTCCCTTATAAATATACTACATCTTCACAGTCTTCTAGTTTGTAAGTAGAAACAATTAAAGCACTAATACGGAAATTGATGATTATCTTTTCAGGAACGCTAAGCGTCAATGGGGATCCAAGCGAAGAGCAGGGGGATATCACGCTAAAGTTGCAAGAGAAGGGCGCGGCCGTGGGCATCGCTCCGGGGACCAAGAACCTGACGCTGCTCCGGGCCCTGGACAGGGAGGAGAAGAAGGGCCCTTCGAACGTCTATGTCAATGTCAGATGCGACAGGAGGAGGACTACAGATCCTGTGAGTGTTGTTCTTATTCACATATTTTATGATTGGCTATATTTTCTACTATGACATGTCCGTGAAATCGTCTATACTTGAGTTAAAATTCCCACGAGATTCCCGGTGGTGCGGCGGCAATGGACTGTATTAGGCGGCAAACGTCTTTGGGAAATGAAATCTAGGTTACCTGGACTCGACAGCTGCTGTAGACTTCCTAGCCGGCCGGCTGTGGTCTGATCACCCTTAGTTTACAATAAATATCACTTCACACGCGTGCGTTCGTAGCGGGATCGATTTACACTTGCATGCCAATGAGCGCGGCAAGCGGCGTATGCGCGCGGGGGTGAGGCAGGATTGGGGTAGGATGACGTTTTACCGCCAGGTGGTGTTACCACCCGGAACGCAAAGTACCGCAGCATTTGAATATGTAAGCTATCGTGCTAGAGAAAACTGTGTCGGAACAAGCTAATTTTATGCACCCGAACAACTTCAAACCGATCCCGGAAAATTTTCGAGATTATAAAATCACTTATTAAATCTGTTTAAATTTAATTATCTGTTTAAATGTGTGTACATTTATATTAATGTCTTAACTCGAGTATATGTAATTTTTTGCGGTGGTAAGAAAGCTAGGTCCTGCATCATGCATCCTTCACACAATCCATACATCTCTTTTCGTTCTACTTTTACATTTATCCATCAATCTTCCAGTTTTCAGTTACGTGACTTTCATCCCTCATGATTACATGCCCATACCATCTTAATTTTCTTCTACTAAATTTTAAGATATGGGTATACTGCGATTAAAACCTGTTAATGGACTACAATATATATATATATACTCTACTCTAAATATATACTCTACTATTCATGCAAGAACCACCTATGGGCTAGAGTATAGCGCCATAACAACCTTGAGTTGTGTTCCGACATTGGTGGCCAGGTTCCAATCTCTTTTAGAGAGAACAGCACATTGTTAGGACCTTTGGTGTTACACGTTCCTAGGTGATGGTAACCGCATCCATAAGACCTGCCTGTCTTCCAAACTCGAGCAATAAAAATACACTCCTGCCATGTCTTGAACTGGTTAATGTAATCTCCCGTGCAATGGTATGCAGAGCTTCATAATACCGGTGTCGGTGCGCGTGTGGGACGTGAACGACAACGCGCCGGCGTGGGTGGGCGCGCCGTACCGGGTGCGGCTGTCGGAGCTGACGGCGGCGGGCACGCGCGTGCTGCCGGGCGCGCGCGCCACTGACGCCGACCAGCCGGGGCCTCACGCTACCATACGCTACTCGGTGCAGCCGGGACGAAACAGCGTGAGTGCACTTCTATCAACCTCCTTTTCTTCTGCATCCTCTATTCTGATATGCTTCCAGGCAGGCGAAGAACATGGAGCTTGTATGGCTTCCGATGGACCTTGGGCCGAGGAGAAGGCTCGCCAGGGATATGTGAGACTCCTAGCATTCGGCTCTCCACGCTCACTACAACGAGGCAAAGTAGTCGCAAGAAACCCAAACCTGGGCCTCTTTTCCGTTTTTACAGATCGACACGTAGTTTAGTACAGAGTTACTGCACCATGCCACTCCTATGCAAGGTTTCTTAAGACACGCAGTTGGCAGGGTGCTCTACTTCATCAATAGGGGGCGGAGAGAGAAAAGTTCCTCTTTTACCCATATTACCCTATCCCGACACCTCTATCCTGTTCCTCCTGTCCGGTCTCTCAACTCATCCTAAAGGCTGACAAGGCGCTGACTTAGACCTTGGTATTGGAAATCTGCTTGTTTGTCAATCAAACAATCAATTACTCGTACTAAACTTCCATGGTTAACCAACCCCTTACGTTTTTATCCGTGCAGGAACGAAGAAAGAGTACAATTTTCTGCGGCCGGATGGTCTATTGTAAGAGGCGACCAAACAACTCACAGACAGTAGGGTATTTGCTCGTATGCCGTCATAACAATCAAGCATTCCAGCTCAGGTTCGAGTTTCGCTTAAGAGAGCATTAGCGCATTTGTAGCACTTTTGGTGTTACATATGTCATTAAGCGATGGTAACCGCTTTCCATCAGGTGGGCCGTCTGCCTAGCTGTTTATGCCATGAATAAAAACAAATGTAGTTAACATGTGTCTTTGTGTCCGGGAGATCGAAAGCTTGTAGGATCAGACGGCATGCTCGCAACTGACTGTTCGGTCAGACACGTACAATTTTGTGTTTTTCCCAAAAGTCCTAAACAAAAACGGTGATCATTTATTTGCAGGAATACTTCGGCTTTGCGAACGAATTAGACAGCATCCTCGTTGTCAAGAAACCGTTAGATTACGAAACTTTGAAGAATTTTACGATCACCCTAAGAGCGGAAGACCAAGGGACTCCCCCGCTGCATAACGACACGACGCTAGAAGTGGAAGTGCTGGACGCTGATGACCAGAACCCCAAATTTACTCACGAACACTACACTGCTGTGTTGCCAGAGGACTTTAAGGAGGTAAGGTGTTCTCCAACAGGACTTTTTGATTTATTGTCAAATATGCTTCTATTCTCATAAATAACATGATATTTGAATGCGGCACAGAAACCCCATGGGCTTATTTATGTCATACAGTCGTTCGTCCAGGAGTCTAGGATAATATTAAAGGGACTAAATCAAAATCAACAATCATCTACTGGTTCAAACTGGAAATCTAATCCATCTGAAGACCTACTCAAAGACGTGTGTCTTTGAGTAGATCTTCAGAAAAATTTCATCACAATCGATCCAACCATTTAGAACAACTTCATGACATAACACAGGAACAGAAGAATTATACATATATAAAAATAGATGGAAGATTTACTATATCCAGGACACCATCTTTATTGAGAAGTACTCAATAAGATAGCAAAGTTCTGGCGATGATTCTGTTATTTTTCAGGGCACAGTCCTTAAGACAGCTCCGGGGCCCATAGCCGCTTTCGACCAGGACACGGGCATCAACGCGCCGATCTTCTACTCCACCACCGGGGACGACAAGCACTTGGTCCTGATCAACCGGGACACGGGACAAGTAACCGCTTCTAAGCAATTCGCCGACTTAGATCAGCCCGTTACTATTGTTATCAAGGTATTGTTACAAGCTTAGCTTTAAAATGCCGTTAGAATTACTATAGAGTTTATTAGAATATGCAAACACGCATAACTAAACACAAGTCCTAACCTAATACAGAAGGTAGTAATTCAATAAAACGCGCAAAGTCCGTCACTATTAGAGTCCGAATGTACATACGTCGCGCCCGTATCGTCAACTACTACCTGCTCTCTCCATTGGGCCGTCGTTTTATGCTCCACAAATGCAATGTGCTCGCCCGGCAACGTCGCCACAGTTTCCTAGAATTAGCTTGTAACACCTGGTTACCAATAGGCAGTTCTCCATAATAACTTAGAAACGTTTGCCAATAAATAAGTTAACAAAGAAGACGATCATAAAAGGATTACAATTAGTTAAAATGACGACAGGTAATAAAATGTGCTTCTACTGATATGTACGTGGAATTTGTCTTTGTCGGGGGGCTAAGTTGTAACAGTATTGTTCCTTCATATTCGGTAAGCAATATCCATCAACATTCTTCTTCTGTGCTTAATAAGTGAAAAGTATTTGTTTATCAAAGGCGAGAAGGTAGAATGAGAATGTTGCGATGGATGTGTGGTGTTACGAGAATGTATTCGGTGAAGAATTATGGCCTTCAAAAAATGTTTTGCAACGGAACTTATTTTGAATTTGAATAATATGCTTAGAGAAAGTAACCAAAATAGTATCATTATGGGGAGATGTTTCGGAGTTTTTTTTGTTATTATACTATTTTCACATGAACATGAGTGTTCAGCGCAATTAGTGTGTCACGCCAAGCCGCTGTCGTTGAATCTGCACTTGTTTAGTAAAAACTACGGATAGCAGAGGAAAGGAGGGAGGGAGAATCATCTCATATAGGAAAATAGTGAAGAAGTGTCCAGTTCTAAGCTGTAAAGAACGGTCAAAAACCGTCCACAATGGCGCTGACGTATACAAAGGGCGTGGTATGAATGTAGCTGTCGTAGACGAATCAAAGTATGCCGAGTTAAAAACAAAACACGAATAGTGATTTTAATATACTATATTACTAGTGTAATAGCTTTAAAATTCACCCTGATGCCAAAGTGACGCCGATGGACACCTGTTCATATACAGAGATGGTCCTCTTAGTAATAACGTGGCGTGCGCAGGCGACGCAGGTGGACAACTCGGACCGCTACGCGTTGGCGACGCTGAGCGTGTCGCGCACGCGCCGGGCGGCGGAGCTGCGCGCGGTGCGCTTCGCGAAGCGCCAGTTCGCGGCGTCAGTCAGCGAGGCCGCGCCCGCCGGGACGGTCGTCGCCACGCTGCACACCGACCCGCCCAGCAGGCCCGACCGGGTGACTCCTTTCACCTTCATTTTTTTCATGCTAAAACATTAAATCATCATCAATATGATAAAAAATTCCTCTTGTATAAATGATCTAAAAAATTGTGTAATTTTAAACATTTAATCTGGAATTTCCTTCTATTATAAGGTCATATGGTCCCTTATACCTAGTTTTGCCATGGTCCTTCGAGCCGGATAAACAAACGAAACACCATTTAAGACATTACGAGGCATTTTCATATTTTGGAACATATAATAATATAATTAATAGAAGTTTCTTACGAATTTGTATTCTACAAATGTTTATAATTTTATTTAAAATTTTAATACTATTGAGTAGTAAGATATTGCAACCTGGCATGTAAGGGTCTCGCCCATTATATCGACAAAAGATCGGCATAAGCCACCTCATTACTCGTACCAAGTCGATTGCTTTAACACTGGTTAGATAGATAAACATAATAAGGGGAACAAAGTAGAAACCACATTTTACTTTCTGAAATAACAATATCTAATAACCAATGTCTTACCAACTTTCAGAATCCATTGCAGTTCTACGTATCAGATCGAAGTTTCTTAGAGAAGTTTGCTATCAACAACGCTGGAGAGGTCCTGCTGAGGAAGGCCCTGGACTACGAGACCGCAGACTCGTATCACTACCAGGTTATGGTGACCGATGGACACGCTGTAAGTACCGTCATGTACATGTTCACATACTTGTGCTACCATTTCCCTCGCCACTTCCCTGCTTGCTGCCTATACATAATGTAAATAAGTTTTAAATGTACTCTTGTTTCCAGAACGATACAGCGTCAATAAACATAACAGTATTGAACGTGAACGAGTGGGAGCCGAGGTTCCGTTTCCCCCAGTACGAGTTCAGAGTTGAAGACATGGGGACAGCAGGGGAGGGCTGGTCCCGGTGGGCAAGCTGGAGGTGTTCGACGGGACAAGCCGGACACGGTGGCGCTCACGCTCAGGGGCGCCGACGCGAGGTCGGGCTACTGTTTCATCTTTAGGGCTTCCCCACACACATCGACGTGGAATCGGATTCAATTAGCTACAGAAAGCTTTCTGCCTACGAGAAGGTCGTTCTCACTGGCTCTATGCTTATAACCAGTGGCGTAGCTTGCCTTAAAGGATCCTGTATTAAATATTTTGGAGGCTCAAGGGAAGGCGAATTTATAAAATAACCAAAAAATACTCGAATTAAATTAAATAATTTATATTGATTATAAGTTATTACTTATATTTGATGCTCCTAGGAGTTGAATCAGACAAAAAAAAGAATCATAGATAGACTTTTCTCTTTTTGGCAAACTTATTTATCATCCATAGCTGAAGACGATTTCAGTTTTCCTAGATTTTCTGTCCTGTAGACATTAATGATGTCTGATAGCCGTTTCTGTTGGTCCAGCAGCTATTCTCAAAAATGGTATTAATCTACAAAAGATTGTGGATAACATTTTTAAGAATTTTTGTTTACACATTTTCGGAGCCCGGTATCATTTGATATGGCGGTAGCTACTCCCTACTTACGACTACACTCCACTCCCATGGCAGTTCGATCGGCAGTTTGCCGATGAGTGCATCCCATCCTCACGGCCACATATGGCGCTGATAGAGAGGCCGTCCACTTGTCAGCATGTCTACATTTCACATAATCGACGATCTGCGCTATTGACTCTATTGCTCAGGTTTAGTGTAAAAATCTGCTGAAATAACCGTAAATGTCTTAGGTTGGGGTGCACCAATATTTAACCGACGGTTAAAATAAAATAATAGCTATTTATGCATACATTTTGATCGATTATTTTATTTTAATTAACGGTTAAATGTCGGTGCACACTAGATTTAATGGTTGATGGGTTTAGTTATTTTATGATAAATAGGTTCGCGTTTAATTACGCTTAGTGTTAATGATGACCCGGTGGTAGTTGGAGCATCTATACTTAGGTTATATCTATTTATACGAGATTTGACCCGGATTGTAATTTTATCTACAAAAGATATGTAGTACGAGTAATGTGGTGATACAAACTCGAGTTAAGCTGATCTCGCGTCGATGTATGTGGGGAGGCCCTTGATTTGTATTATTTATTGATGACCACCTTGAATAAGAGAAACAAGATGGACACCAAGGAAGCGATGGGAGGATATTTACGTGAAAATTAGAAAATTGGCTGCAGATAAGGAAAATTGAAAAATATTCGACATCCATTTTAATATCATGCGTAAAATAGTGTAAATAGTTGTAACAATTAAATATATACATCCAGAAAAAAAATTCGTGTGTTAGTGCTGGGTATCAGATAATACTTTTTTTTACGGGGTATTGAGTATTTTTCAATTATTTAGTCGTTGATCCCCAATCCTGACTTCAGGTTCGGGTTTTAAGGGAAAAATATGCCAGAATCATAGTCTGACATCCAACATACAAAACTTTTTTTGTGCAACTGTGTTATGGAAGAATAAACGTTTTGTTTATTTTTGTTTACGTGGTGGCAGCATGTTCTACATGAACGAGAGCGGCGACATGTTCCTGCGCCAAGAGGTGCTGCCCTCGCTGAACGCCAGCGTGCTGCACGTGGTGGCCACCGCCGTGGACTCGGGCTCGCCGCCCAGACAGGTGCACTTCTCCATTCTCCATCACCATACAATAGACCATAAGAAGTGTCAACGCGTACAAATTACACAAATGCACAACGAATTAAAATGCCGTTGGAATTACTATAGAATTTATTAGAAATATACAAACACGTATATCACAGGTACAAATATAACTGGACACAGCCAGTCCAAACTGACGCGAAAAGCCGTTACTATATCGCTCATCGAATATACGTCTTGCTCGTATCGTAATCCTCGCTTGACTGCCTCTCTCCGCATTGAGCCATTGCTTTATATACACCGATGCCATACGTAGCCAGCTTCGACGAATACAATAACAACAGAATTAGTTCGTCACACCTCCCTAATGACGTCCATAAAATAAATACAATAACAATAGAATGTTTTTCTTAATTACAAATTCTAAGCATAAAGTAATCAAAAGAATTCCAAAATGCGGGTAGGTAATAAACTGCGCTTTATGACAGGCAGGTGTTCGTTTACCTTTGTCAGCATGTAACAGTATATTTCCAAGACTAGTAAATTATGTTTATGATATGAGTAACAACTAGACCATAATAATACGGAAAGTAATTCATATTTATATCCATACTTATTTACCTTTATGTATAGCGTATAAAGGCCACACCACATTACATACAATAGACCACATAAAAGAGACTATTAAATTGTTATTAAATAAAACTCAGTATATATATATTTTCGATACCGAGGATGAACATAGGATACTTTTTATCCCGAAAAATGGGATAGTTTCCGGGATAAAATGATATTTATCTGTTTGTTTGTTATGCTTTTACGGAAAAACTACTGGGCCATTTGGCTGAAATTCGGTACGTATGTAAATTAAATACTGAGAATGGACAAGGGATAGTTTTCATTTTGGCCTTTTTGGTAATTTTGGCCTATTTGGTCATTTTGATCATTTTGACCTTTTTGGTCACTTTGGCCTATTTTGGCCTATTTGGTCATTTTGGCCTATTTTGTCATTTTGGCCTTTTTGGTCATTTTGGCCTATTTGGTCACTGTTTCCTTTTCGGTCATTGGCATTTGGCAATGTCGGTCAGTTTGGCCTCTTTGGTCATTTTGATTATTTTGGCAAGTTTGGTCGTTTTTGCCTACTCCGTCATTTTGGCCATGTCGGTCACTGTGGTCTTTTGGTCATTTAGACCATTTTGGCCTTGTAGAATATAAATATATATATTGTGTATGCGTTAGAGTTCGGTGCCGGTGATAGTGCACTTGAACGAGCGGCTCGTGGGAGGAGCGAGCGAGGTGCACGTGTCGAGCGTGGCCGTGGTGGCGCTGTTCGCCGCCGCGCTCGTGCTCCTCGCTCTGCTCGTCTGCGCGCTCCTCGCCTACATCTACAGAGTGTGAGTGCACTTCAAATATTATAAGACATCATTAGTGTCGGCTGTTTCTTTCTTTTATTAATAAAATAAAACACGGTCGATTGTGAAGTAAATAAATCTTTTACAACTGATTCTCAAAGCTAGGTTATATATTATTTATTTTAGTTAATTTTACTACGTATTACATAAAAATGTGCTATAATTTAATAATCATATACCAAATCACCTACAGATAACATTAAAAAGTCAGTTTCACAAAAAAACATTCATTGCTTTCCTTCGAAGTATTCAATTATATTACTAGCTTCTGTCCGCGACTTCTTCCGCGTGGAATAGTAAAAAAAGGAAATTAAAAATACGGAGGGTATTTTTCACTTTTTTTAAACATTCTTCATTGGTGCTTCGCTTCTATTGGTCTTAGCGTGATGATATTATATAGCCTATCTTCCTCGATAAATGGGCTATCGAACATCGAACATTCAAATAATCTTCAATCATTCCAGTAGCTCTTGAGATTAGCGTGTTCAAGTAAACAAACAAACTCTTCAGCTTTATATGAGTATAAGATATTGGGCCCAGGAGACGTTCGAAGCCGACCCCTGCGAAAGGCGCGCCGTTCGCGGGCGCCGAGAAGGCGCCGGCGCCCTCGGCGGCGCCCTTGGCGGCGCCCGGCGTGGCGCCCGCGCTCGGGGCGGCGCCCTCGGGCTCGCTGCTGAGCGTGAGCGCGGGCGCCAGCACCATCCTCGCCAACTCCAGCAGCAGCCTCGACATCCGCGACAACAACGGATTCCCGAATGGTAAGCACACATTACTCGGATGTCTTTTAACAACTGGGGCTGCAGCAATGGGTCGAACTGACCCCAGATTAGGGCCAAGAAATGGTTAATATGTAGTGAGGTGATTCTATTGCGCCTAGCAGCATATATCATTGGACGCAACCAAGATTTTTTAAGTCCTTTATTTTTTTTTAATACCACTGATCCACAAGAAAAGAAAAGTGGTCTGTACTTGTGACAAACAAACTCGCATATTATATATCCCCAAATTAAGCAAGTCACGAGTAATATACAACAAATTACTCTAGGACCGGAAAAATTGTTGCCGAATTTTACCAAACCAGGAATTGAACCCGGAGCCTCTGAGTTAAAGCGTGGTAAGCCGGTAAAAGCTTAACCCACTCAAACACAGAAGCCGTCAAACTTCTGGTTAGTTTGGACCTTTTCATACAGGTTGTATAGAATTTCATATACTGCTTGTAAAGGGTTATGTTTAAATTCAGAAGTATTTCTTTTTTTATTACTAGAGCCGACAGATAGGCTGACGGGTCACCTGATGGAAAGTGCTTACCGTTGCTGTAGGACATTTGAAACACCAAAGATACTCCCAATGTATTGCTAATTTCAAAGGAGATTTGTTGCTGATGCCGGAACATAACTCAAGGTTGTTATGGCGACATAGTCTAAATCAGGGGTGGTGGCAACCCAAAAGGTCAAATACTTTCAGTTAATTATCTCATATGACATATCACCCGGCAGCAGGAATTAATATTTCTCCTCTGCTCCCGCGTCATAATATACCAAAAGATTTTCAAATTGGCCAAAATTAGATGTGGATTTAGGTCCCACCGTGCACTCTGTATGAGGTGGACCTCTGCCCACCGTGGTAAGTAATCCGATGGATACCTACGCATAAGCGTTCAACGAAACGAAAATGGGAAGGGATGGGGGAGGCAAATCGAAAAACCTAGAACTAGTATCTCATAATACTTATTTTTATGGTAATATTCTGTAGTCAAGCCAACCCAAAAGCCTGTAGTCACTCAAAACTTAAAGCAATTTTCGTTAATTTAATCACCCTCTAAATTTATTAATAATACGATTGTAAATTTACAAAATTTGACGCCCAACAGCTAAGTGGTTCTATGAACACAGCTGTAAGAAAATTGAACAAAGCGTCTGATTTAAAAATAAATTAATAAACAATTTGACAGTCAAAAAGTGCCACATAATCCTTAAGAAAATGGTTTGTGTATAAGATCGCGTTATCGGCTGATGAGCGGTGGTGTTGTCTTTCAGCCGGGGGTGGTTCAGGCTCTGGGCGGCAGTCGCAGCGACTCGCGCGTAGCAAAGTGGCCCCCTTGCCCCCGTCCCTTCCCAGCGGGGAGCGCCCCCCGGGGGGCGACGTGTCCCTCATGAGTGACCACCTCTGTGCCGCGGGGGGTCGCTCGGGGGTCGCGTGGCCCAGCGCCACCATCCCCGCCAGGGTCAAGAAGCTCTCCTGGGACGACGCCCCGCCGGACGACCAGCTCCACGATAAGGTACCGCCAGCCCAGGACCTTGTATTAAGGTTTAGTATTGGTAGAAAACATTGACCAAGAAACTTGTATGGAATTCATGTCCAGTATCAATATAGACGAGGGAGATATTAACAAACTGATTTTTCTGTAACTCCTGTCACTTACCAAAAGTAGGGAGTGCATTAAGTTAATAAATATATTATTTAACTTAATGAATTAACAGAAAGCCGATATGGAACCAGAAAGACTGGAAAAAACCTAATAGCACTTCACGTCATGAATACTTTATTAAGTGAGTTAGAAGAATATGTATTAATATGAATGTACTTTGCAGGGCAGCGGGCAGGTGAGCCCGATCCACGACGCGACCAACCACGCGGTGGCCGAACACATGAACCTGACGGTCTACTTCTGAACAGGAACAACTCCCTCCCATCGAGGAAGTACTCCATGCCGACTTACGGGTCGCTGAACCGTCACACTATAAAAGCCAGGCACCTCAAGTCCATCATCTACGCCCTCCCGGATTCACCGGAACACGCCAATTCCAGGCCGACCAACGGCGAACCTTGGGTCACCACAAGCAAAGGCATCGAACCTGCTCTACCCACACTCATGACCATCAACGAAAAGGGACCATCGAAATCTGACCCCAATAGAGCGAGCCTAAATAAGAATCATTATTCAGTAGTACAAAGACAGAATAGTGCTGTTAACAAAGAAATAGTGAGAGCTACAATAGAATCACCGAGTCGTAGGAACTCTCAAAGAGTTGTGATATCGCCTAGTAAGCCGATTGTATCACTCTCTCGAGAAAATACATCTGGTAATCTAAAAATGGGAGTAAAATCTAATACAATTAGTACTGAACCGATTACTTCTAATTCTGATAATGACATCAAAACAGATCAAAGTAATAACGAGTCCCCTCGATCGCCTATCCTTTCCTGTAAAGACGGGTTAAGCGCGGCATCAACAACGAGTAATATTAAACAAACGAAAAATTTAAATAATACTGTGCTCAAAGCAAAACTTAATCAAAATAATATTGAAACTATCAACAGAATTCGCGAAAATTCTAATATCGAAGCAGTTGCAAAAGATTCTGATACTAATAAAATCGATCATCAACAAAATAAACCAAATATAGCCACTTATACAAATGAAAACGGAAATAAAACAACTTCAGACTTAACTTCCAAAGTAATAAAACCGACCATAGACGATGTCAAAGCTCTTCCAGGTTATATCAATACACATGACAGTTATAACGATGTGATGGCAGAATATACGACAAAAATAATAAAAGTAAACAGGTCCATAGACAATAATAAAAATTTAGACGAAAATTCAATACCGACATTAAAATCCAATACAGACGTTGACAAAACGCCTGACCGACCGAAACAAGCCAGTACGGACGATGAAGAATCACCCGAGAAACACGATAAGAGTAAAGCAGATTTTCCAAACGAAAAAAGAGATAGAGCAAAGTCTTTGGATAGCCTTAATAGGGGTTTTAGTGATGAGAATTTAACAGATGCAAATAAATCCACAATAGTTCGTATAAAATTAACAGATGACGCTTCATCTGATAAACAAGCGTCGTCCTCAGCGTCCAGTTATGGTGATATACCGAATTTGCCAATTTTGGACCCCCTCGCTGGGAGGTCCTACGCCACTGCCACCATAGACCCCAGGAAGCTGAGGACCAGACACATCAAGCCCCCAACGTTGCCCAAAAGAGGTTTCCACATGGGTCAAAGATATAAAAGATTATAGGTTTGATTCCTTCTAGATTAAGTAAAAGTCATCTAGTATTAAGTTCGGTGGTTGTTTTATTTCCTAAAAAAAGAGCATCGAAAATTAAAAAAAAAGTCATATATTTTTAATTAAATTAAGAAAAAAATATTTTTCTTTTTTATACAATCAATGAAATAGTTAAAAAATATCATAATGAAATTATTTTAAGCACACTGTCTTCCAACACGACGTTCGAGTGAGAAATAAGCTTAGTTTCATTCCATAAATATATATTAGTAGTAAGCGGTTCAGTAGTTATAGTATTTTACGGTAAACATATTAATTAATACTATCGTATAGTTTATCAAAATCCATTCAATACACCATATCAAAGTATTTCTAAGTTTTTTTTTAAACTACAAAGAACATTTCAATTGGGAAATATGCATGTAATAAATTTTTTCTTGACCAATTATATTTTCATTTAAGATTTTCGCAACGCATATACATAATAAAACTACGTTTTAACAAAACTAAATAATTAAAATGGCGGTATGTTAAATAAAACAATACTCACTGACACTTGACATTTGTCTGCTGTCATCACGGCCACTAAAAAGTGGCCGGTAAGTCGGAATAATAAGAATCGAATAAATTACTGCGCTTAAAACCGTTAAAACGTAGTTTTATTATATATATTGATTATTAAAAAGCCGTAAAGAATGCAGGTAATTTTTTTTCAAAATATTTGTCTGAATTAGATCTGTTGTTTTTAGTATGTGTAACATTTTTTTACCAAATTACAACGGACAACTCGGGGATCGAACCCAGACACCCAGACCATAGTAAATAACGGAGAAAATACGTTTCCGAAAAAACTATACCAGGAGTCGAACCCGGAGACTGCGTTGCAGTGAGATAGGCCGGCAGACTTGCACGCTTAACCACAGAGTCCATCAATTTAAATGCAGCCATTTTGAGTGTCATGGCGATGTCGCACAAGTCTTGTCATTTTGGCTACGTTCCATTAGAGACTCACAACGACTCGATTTTTCCACTTGATTGCCGGCCATCGATCAATAGTGATCGATGTTACTAGCGTTAGAATTGTAACCCCAAGTGGAACGGCTATTCGACCCACCTCTTAATATGGGCCGTTGTGAGCGTTGTGTGATCGGAAATGATAACGTCATTCGCCACGACCGCGACGACCGCGGTCGCCTTGTGGAACGGCTAACTGAGCATTTTTGGCACTGTGAGCTACAAGTGGAACTCGCCGTAAGATAAACGTGATATTCCTACGCCAATTACATATTTAAAAGAAATACTATATGTTTTCTCGGTGTGCATGTTTTAAATAAATTTATACACGTCAAAATATAGTACATAACTGTTAAATACAACGAAGAAAACTTAACCCACAAATTATAATTACATGCATTTTTAATATTTTTTAATATTATTTTTGACATTATAGAAATGTTAACACCAAAAATATATTTTGTATGATTAATTTGGACATGTTGTATGTTTGAAACATACTATAATTTTACTCCCAAAGTTATCTTAATTGAAATATACCCAAATCTAGTTAGTAAGGTAGTTAGTTAACTATTGCTGTGCATAATAGTTAAGAATAAAATGAACGTACAGACAATTTTAATTAGTATTTTTATGTATTATTTATTAGTTTATAAGTAATAAATAATACGGATTGTTATTAAACTAATTTTTGTTAAGTTAAATGTTTTTTATTTTATACCAAATTAGCAGCACCCAGCAGACGTTTTGCCCTTAAAAAATAAAAATCTGGAAACCGATGCAGCGTCATCCTGGTTGATCTCGAATCTACTTGAAAAAAAACACAAAAACCATCAAAATCGGTCCCACCGTTGAGGAGGTGTTCAGGGGCGCCACCTACCGGGTCCAATAGCGAATCTAAACCATTTTTTTTTATAGCAGGAGATCAGCAGACAGGCAGACGGCCCACTTGATGGACAGCGGTTACCATCGCCTATGGACATTTGCAACACCAAAGGTGCTACGAATGCGCTGTTGCTCTCTTTAGGGAGCCTGGAACCTGGTCACTAATGCCGGAACACAACACAAGGTTGTTATGGCGACATACTCTTGACCAGGGGTGGTAGCCATCCAGTCGGGCAAATGCCCTACCACCTGGCTGTGGATTGTTTTGTCGCCTCTTACGACAGGCCGCCGAGCCGCAGGAAAATGTATTCTTTCTCCGTTCCTGCACGGACCATCCTGGTACCCACTTGAACACATGCACAAAAATGATTTCACCTGGTTCAAATTATAATCTAAACGATCTCGAGACTCAGGTGAACACAAACAAAAAAAACACCTAAATAGAGTTTAAATGTAGTCAGCATTACCGAAATCGGCCGGGAAAGATCATAACAAATTAATGGCTAGTCTGATGTTGTGATTATCGTTTTTTAATGATAATTCTGTTATTGATGAATATCATATTTTCATACTTATTATCCGACAAAGACAATTCCAAAAACACAATAATCTTTAAAATTGCTCCAACTGTTCTTGAGTAATACATGGTGTAACTAACACGACCCGGCATTAGCTAACTAACTGTCTGTCTCTTTACTAGCTTTTCAATAAAAAAATCTAGTAGAAACCAACATTTAATAGAATAGACATAGAGGAGTTAGTGTTTTAAAAATCAGGTTCAGAACTATTACTTCTGTATCGTGTATACAATTCCTAACACTGTTATTTAAATGTGTATGTTTGTATTATAACATGTTTTGTTTTATTGCCTGAAGCAGACAAACAGACAGACGGTCCACCTGGTCGAAAGGGGTTACCGTCACCTATGAAGACTTGCGACACCAGGGGTGTGGCCAACGTTTTGCCGATCAGAAATTTTATAACGCCGTTCTTAAAAAGCCCCATGTCATAGTGCAAAGGGAAATCGCGGCGGGAAGTTCCCTCCAGATCATTGTTGTACGCGGAATAAATGTTCTAGAAAGAACCGTTGCGTAGATGAGCGTGGGAACTCAAGGAAATGGGGCTGAACATCTCGTATATATACGTGTGTGTATTGACATTTGTAGATATATTTACATTATTTTTGCACTTAGTTACGTTCTTGGCCGTCAGAGGATGTTTTAAAAAATCAGATATATTTTAATTAATTTATTAATTAATTACAATTAGGTACTTAATTATAACTTAATATTAACGTCTGGACTTCTCCGCGATGGAGCACCAAAAGACGACGCTGGTATGTCCCGAGGACCCTTTATTGGTTTGTGCGATGTTACGACGTCGTATGATCTTCGTGGAAGGTCGATGAGTCGTATCGTGTGAAGCAAACGATGTGAGTTAAGGGTTCGTCCACACGAACACGTAACAACTTATATTTCTTGTGTATACTTATCGTTTATCATTATTTACAAACTACACCACCGTCAGTATCCATTAATCACTGCCAAGCGTTAATAAGTCCATCCTTTGTACTATCAACACACTTCTGTATCTTCTAAAAAACGAACATCAGATATAAATAGAATAAGAGAATTATAAAGAAAACAATTTTTAGCTAGACGTGTTGCTGGGGAGTTTGTTGCCGCTTCTTCTCCTTAACAGCGATAACACGTTGCGAAGCGGTGTACAGAGACTAGGAAGTAAAATTAAATTTTAACCTATATGTAGGACCTTCAAAAAGTGTTCTCCACTGGAACTTATTTTGAAAAAAACTTTTGAATTTGAATTTCCTTTTACTTTTCTACGTTTTTTTGTACAATAAAGTGTTGTCTATCTATCTATAAACTGCATGATTAACACAAAAATCAAAAAGCTATTACCTACTCTGATTTATTAATTCAATAATAAACGCACGATCGTACATAAAAAAACTGAGATCAAGTGCATTGACTCCATCGACATTCAACGTACGTGTTACACAAACAGCACAATGTATTTATTAGATAAACATATCGACGAAATCTTTTTTTGATCATTTCGAAAGTCAAAAGAAAAAGTGGTCGCTGTTCTTATGTAGTGTAGTGTGCACACGTGTGTTCAATTGATTTTAAGATTAATTCGTTCTTCGTAATGTATTAGTCTGATTTATTGATTTTGTAGCTATCGTGTTTGATTTATTTCCTGAAGATAGAAAACAAGCAGACGCAGCAGCAAATGGGCTACCTGATGGAAAATGATTCAAATTCAAATTGCTTTCAAATTCATTATTTGAAAGCCATGCGCATACATATCTATACTTCTATACTAATATTATAAAGCTGAAGAGTTTGTTTGTTTGTTTGAACGCGCTAATCTCAGGAACCGTTGGTCCGATTTGAAAAATCTTCCAGTGTTGGATAGTACATTTATCGAGGAAGGCTATAAGTTATATATCATGATGCTAAGACCAATAGGAGCGGAGCATCCATGAAGAATGTTTCAAAATCGGGGGGTTTTCAAAACAAATTCCACGCGGACGACATCGCGGGCACAGCTAGTAAGTTATAAACTAAGTCTACTATCCTATCCTATTCTATTTTTACCTTCGCAACATGCTATCATTGTTAAAGAAGAAGAAGCAGCTAAAGAATTCCAAGCAAAAGGTTTAAAAAATTCTTTTACTTCATAGTAGGAATGTTCATACCAAAAACATATCGATATTTTTTTCGATATAATATATCGTAATGTTGAATCGATACATTGCGATATATCGTAGAAATATATCGATATCTTCGATATATCGTAAAAAAATGTATTTTCGTATCTAGCTAGTCTATAATATAAAATATTTGATAGGAATCAGTTTGATATAAGTAATAACAGCTAGGGTAAAGAAAAAAAATCAAGTTTATTTATTTATAATTTCCAATATTTTTTGTCTAGGCCTTGCATAAACAAAATTTTATTTAAACAAAACAAATAATATTTTCTCGTCACAGCTTGCTTCTTCTATACAATTGAATTGTAGCTGTTTTTTTATATATCGTATTATTTATTTTTATCAGTTAGATTTTATATGACTTTATTTACATGTCGTAAACTGTATCAAGCAAAACACTCAAAACAGACAACTTTCATTTGTAGGTTATTGTACTGAGACCGAAACGATTAACGATTTGCTACAACTCCATTAATTCTTCAAAAGTTATTCTGTAACATAATTCTGTATAAAATCTTTTTTTTTTTTAAAGTACTTAAATATAAAAAATAGAACAACAAATATAAGGAAAAACAATTTTTAGCTAGACGTGTTGCTGGGGACTTTCTTGCCGCTTCTTCTCCTTAACGGCAATAACACGTTGCGAAGCGGTGTACCTAGACTAGGAAGTAAAATTAAATTTTAACCTATATGTATGACCTTCAAAAAGTATTCTCCAGTGGAACTTATTTTGAATAAAAACTTTTGAATTTGAATAACCACCGACACAGTTTGTACAATTTTTAATACTAGTGCTGCCCTTGCGTAGAAATATTTTCGAATGCCAATATTGAAAATCGATTATGAAATTAGTAGGTTTACTTATTTTCATAATCGGATGATTTCATTAGTATATCTCATAATCGGCAACCGCTGAAAATCTACAAAAAAATCAAATCTATCTTTAGCTATTGAGACGACTATACATTGTAGGTTAGGTATGTAGTAGAGTTTGATTTAAAGTAAGAGTATAAAAAAGTAAAAATATGTTCTTTAATTTCCTTCGATATTTGATATATCGGATACAATGTATCGATTGCACATATCGATACTAGATTATTCGATAATATCGGTTGGAAGCGATATATCGTGTGCATATATCATATTTTATGAAATATCGATATACATATCGTGCACTCCTACTTCATAGGTATTTATCTATAATCTTAGACTCGATACCACACCAGTTTTAGTCGCCTTTGGATGTTTACAACTCCAGAAGTATGCCAATGAGTTGCCAACTTCTAGGGTCGGATATGTTGATATGTGGATGTGTTAGGTAGAGAGAAAAGTGGGCCACGGAAAAGTGTATCAAAAATAATGCATTAATAGCGAAATTTTGTTAACGCAATGTTTTCTACAATATAGCAAATTTTTCCCGGATTTGTGCATTTGCAATCTACATAGTGATTCAAGAATGTTACATAATAAACACTTTCAAAACCTACCTGGAAAGTACGCGTGAGAGTTGGCGTTATGATGCACCAGATTAATGGATAACTGGTTTCAGTTAGTGTTGTTTATATTCCTGGTAGTACAGAGTCTACTTTTTCTTCTTCTTATTACTAATAATAATACAAATAAAATAAATATGTACTAGGGGTATTTATTTTATTCGTATATCTTTCAAGACCATGGGTCATAAAAATGACCCGGAAATTTGGGACCATGGGAAGGCCAACACGTAGAGGCCCCTTGACAAATTTAATGTAAATGTGGCGTGACACTGACCGGTGATTATCCATGTCTACAATGTATTATAATGCACCTAAGGACAAGCCTCGGCCAGTGTAGGATTATTGTGGGAAATGAGGGCAAAAAGTAGGGGTCTGGGAACATGGGGACTATGGCACCTACCCGTCGCAATATTCAGGGAACATGGAAAAATGGGCAGACGGTGATTCGCCACTCCCTGAATGGGCCCCAAAAAATGCCATAGAAGAGAGAGAAGAGTGGCTAAGGGGTGTAGAGAGGTAGGCTGCAGGTTCACCGCAGCTACTTCTGACGTGATGCCATATATCACTTCCACCCTTGGAGCTTGAGTCTTAGCTCAAGGCAAGCACGAAGGCAGGCCCTGCCCTGGCCCCCGGAGTCAGACACGAAGTGTCGCTCCTCACCGAAAGCTTCGCCACAAAGCCGGCCTGCAGGTTTATTATTTATATCATTTCTAGCTGTCCCGGCAGACGTCATCCTGCCCGGAAAAGCTTAAATCGATATTTAAAAAATAGGGGTTGATCGTAAAGGGTTGAAAATTTAGGGTTGTATGTATTTTTTAATGCTGCATCATAAAAAAATAAAAAATTAGGCGTGGACTACCCTTAACAGTTAGGGGGATGAAAAATAGATGTTGTCTGATTCTCAGGCCTACCCAATATGCACACCAAATTTCATGAGAATCAATCAAACCGTTTCAGAGGAGTATGGTAACTAACACTGTGACCATTGATCAATGATTGTGATACGAGAATTTTATATATAGGTAAGATTAGCTAATCATTTACGGGGCATTTGGCACTGTCACCAACATAATCGCAACTTTATGAGTAGTAGATTATAGAAGATGGCTAGCCTATTTTTATTATGTTCTAGAATTGCCAATGAAGTACGGTAAAACAAAAACTATTCTGCACAGTGCAACCGGGATACCAAAAATGATGCAACTCGTATTATGGGCTACTATCGCAACGTGCTACTTGAGTACTGAGGAGCTCGGCCAGATGTGGCATGCCATCCGCGAGACGCGAACGTTTGTAGAAAGTGGTTGGTGTTAGTAAAAGTGATATTCATTCATAAAAACAGTGATCATACATTCTCGAATGGTTGTATGAACTTTTCAATGGTAAGTGTTAGAAGTTGTTATTAATATAATTGCCTCCGCTTTCAATCATGTATAACAATAATAATAACTAGTGGTCGCCCAGTGGTCGAAATTCGACCATAGTTAATTTAAATCATAACTTTGAACATTATTAAAGTTCTGTTGTCAAAGACTATAACTTCTATAATCACAGATTGCGCCAAGGCTACACTATTAATTTGACTTTAACAATAAATAAAAGAGTATATATGCGTGTGTGTGTCAAATAGATGGTAGTGTGTGTAATGTTTTTTATTAATTTAATGTATTAATTATGCATAATTAAAAAAAATAATAATATAAGTGTGCGAAATGTCATACTCCCCTGTCCGCGCAATTTTCGAAAAAAGGGGTACAAAACTTTATATAAATAATACAGGCTGACACATTGTAATTTCCAAACGGACCACCTCTGGGACCGATCCCAGACCACAATAAATAACGCAAAGTTCATTTACGAAATTTACCATGTCCAGAATCGAACCTGGAACCTTTATACAAAAGTGAGTAGTTTTAGTTCGGCTGGCAAAGGCTTAACCCGCTCAACTGCAGAGGCCGTAGTGGCAGTAGCTTGAGCCGATGATCATGTCGCTGAATTATATTAGAAGTACGATACTAGAAGTTCCTTATCGCGCGTTACACACGCACTGTGCGAATGGGAGCGATTCCGAAAAAAAGTGTAATAAGTCTTTTTACCGACACGAGTTTTGACAATATTTACTACAATTTTGATACAAATTGTTTGTTTTTGTATTTCTGTACATCAGTTTTTTGATATTTTTTGATGGTGTTTGAGAAAATCGTTCCGACCAGGTGTCCCAAAGACCTATTTAGTTATCACAAATCAGCTCAGCTGTGCATTTTTAAAACCCAGCAACGACATTGCTGTTTAAATGATTATTGTGTTACTACTCGTTTGCTGATCTATTTTCAGTGCCAAAACAAGGAAAAAAGTGTAGTAAACAGTTTTGAAATTATACACATTTGATGTGCGTGTCATTTTTGTGCTGTCGTGTGAAATTTCTTGGAATGCACTTGGTAGCTTTTAAAAATACTCAGCTATGTCCGATATAGTATGTTGTGAACATATTAAACAAAACAAAAACAACTTGTTTAGATAGCTTTAGGTACAATTTATGATTTGAGCCCATAATTTATAGTAAGTTTAAAGCGATATTTCAAAATATATTAAGTCCTAACGATTTACTAAAGTACTACTATAGACATATCAATAATTAGAAAATTAGAAAACGAGATACAATTTCGTTCTAATTAATGTCAATCATAGTTTTACTCTCGCTGCAATTTCATTTTCTTCTCATTTCAATGTAGTTTTATTCTTGAATGGTGCTATTCTTCTTTTATCCTCGTTTCAATTTCGTTTTGTACTCGAATGGTTTTATTACCGTTTCAATTTTCGTTTCAATTTAATTTTACTCACGGTTTTATTTTCGCTGCAATTTAGTTTTATTCTCGATGCAATTTTGTTTTTAATTATGATTTTATTTTCGTTTGAAATTACGGTTTTATTCTCGTTTCAAATTAGTTTTTAGGTTAATCAGATACTTAATTACTACAAAATTGATCAAAATTGTAGCAGTTAAATAGTACGTATCGTATACCGTATTTGCGAAGATATTAATGGAGTTTATAAAGAAACTATAAAAAACCAGCACACACGGGATATAAACTTACGTTGTACTTTCTCTCAAGAAAATTATAACATATCACTAAAGTTCATGTTGTAAACACGATCCTTGCGAGCCGCTTTCACTGGGTGACGTCGACTTACGCAACCGCCCGAAGTTAGCGACCTCTCACGTAACTCGATGTGATTCATTGAATGTTAACAATTGTTTTGGTTGGAATGTAGGCTAAAGGTTAGCACGCGCCATGCCGGATTTCAAACTCGTGTCCCGTCCGCTTCTTTTGTTTACATTATTTTTTACTTGCTTCACGTCTTATTGAAAAGACCGATTACTTAATGGTGAACTGGTATGTAGACCAAAGCCTACATAGAGTTAAATTGAGACTTTTAAAGAAAGAATATGTGTGTGTGTGTACACATACCTACTCAAACCAAAGCACACTACCACCGCATTGCATTACACGCACACTTCACAAACAAACCAAGACACACAAAAAGCCTAAAAATTAATAACCCAGACACAGAAAGGAAAAAACAACACACATGGCACTAGACAGGATAATATATATAGGGATAGACATAAGGCACACACTGCACATGCATTTCCTCACAACACCAGCATGTAACAGATACACTCTTCATTAGTATAAATTAAGTTATTGTTATCTACACCACAACACAAATTCACATTCCTTAAATGTCGCACACAAAAACCAAAATAATTTGTAGATATGCTTAGTCAAAATTAAATATAGAAATTAAGTCGTAAAAAAGAGTACGGAACTCGAATCCGTAGAGTTGGTAAAAAAAGAATATTTTGGTAGAATTGTGCTGGATTCATTTTTTTTTTTTTTTGAGGCGGGGAAAATGACTAACCGATTACGCACTCTCTGGCCGTCACTAGGAAACGGCACGAATCCACGGGGGGCGATAACGCTAGCAATTGTATGCTCTACTTGCGCTTCGTCCGCTATGGATTACACAGAGGAGTGTGGAGACTCCGAGCGATGCCGCACGGCGAGCAACCTCAATACCCACTAAAAACCCCTCCTCCCTTCGCGGCCCTGCGCTTGATGTGAAGGAAAGACTGAGATGTAGAACATAGTTACTCAGCAGTCGATCCAGCGCATAAAGTGCTGAAGTGTGCCCCGGGAGAACACACTCCACTACGGAACGGGGTAGTTGTAAAATCCCTTGCTGACCTAGTAGCTAAGGCCCCATCGTTCCGGATCCTAACTCAGGGAGGGAAGTAATGCGCGTACCTGCCTCTCCGGGTGCCGGCTGAAGGCCGGCGACCTCGAGAAGAGACCGTAGCACGCGCCCTAGGACTTCGCTCCCTATCCCTCTCTGCGGCCTCTTCAGAGACATAACTGCCTCACAAAAGAAACCGCAGTATCCCAGCGGTCGTCGCTCTGCACATGGCCGTTACCAATCGCCGAGCGATGCGACGGCTCCTAACTTTGTCTCGAGCTCGAAACGCTGCGGCGCCAGGCAGCGCACTCGACAGCGTATGAAACGCCGTATCGGGCGCGCCACACTGTCGGCAATCCGGAGAAGGCAGCAGCCCACAATGCGACAGATACTGGTCGAAGCAACCGTGTCCGGTCAGTATCTGAACTGTGCTGGATTCATTATCTTAATTACAGCCAACTCGATTAGTGCGATACCACGTTCTCCCTCATTCTAATTCCTCTATCCTATCCATTATATCCAATCATAAAGGCTGGCAACGCATTGGGGTCGGTCACAACTTTTCATTTCGTATAATAACGCTCCCTGTGTATATTTCAGATGGCATTTCTTCGATTCGTAGCAGCAGTTTTTTTCCTAATTGCGCAAGTGAACACCGAAAATAGTACGGTTTCACAAGACACCTGTCCTCTGGAACCTTGGGACAATGGACCATGGAGTCAGCTGCTGGAAGACTGGGCCACTGCACCAGTTCAAAGCGGTAGACATGGTGAGATGCTCTATGTTATTTTCAAATTTATAAATTTACACACCAACCAACAGAAATGGCGGGTATCCATAAAATAATTGACTATAAATAGTGTAATAGCAAAGTGTGAAAACTTCTTCTTGTAACTAAATATTTCCGCTTCCCTAAATTAGGGTAGTGTAATGAGAATTTAAGTGTGCTAGATAAACCTAAAAGTAATGTACAAATTCTTGAAACCATTTCAGGCCGCATACTGGCACTACCTCCCACGCAAGGCTACTACGTGACAGATAGGATTGACCTAGTTCCGCCGCCAGTACCGCACCTGCAGCCACCCATGAATCATCATCAGCCAGGACCCTCTCCTCATGGTCATCATCCTCATCCTGGTGCACCAGGTAAGAATGTTCATATCGGTCTTCTGTCATATTTTCAAAGGTCATCATCATCCGAGCGTTAAATTCCGGCTACGTTCCATTACGATCATTCACTCTGACGCCCAGAGTCCGCTTTCCTACTTTTTCTACTCCATTTCGCTCGGTCTTCAGCATCCCCCGTCTTCAGATCTTTAGCACGCATGTCATCCTTCACAACGTCATGTCAACATTTCTTGGGCATTCGCCTCTTCGATCGGATTCGATGGCGGAGCAGCATGGCTAGACATTGGGGTAGGCAGAAACGATGGACCTCCACCTGCTACGATCCTGAGGAACACTTTCCACTTCATCTACTTGACTACTTTCATTAAACTCTTCACAAAAGTTAAACGTGGTAAATAGTTTTGAAATGATCAGGTAAAAGAGGTAATTGATGGTGTTTATAGTAGATATAATGGTCTGAGTGTTGGCCGTTTTGGTTCCAGATATTCTATATTAGAATGCCAGGGAGATAAAACTTGAAAACCTATTTTAGTTATTCTGGACGTTAGTGGGATTGGTCCCACAGACCAATGGCACGTTATATACGAGTGCTTATAGCGCAAGTGTACTCAGGATTTGAAATCTTTATAAATATATATTGTTTTATAAAGAAATAAAATAAAGTGTCTGTCTGTGATTTTAAAATAAAAACCAAAATTCAACTGAAACCTAAGTCTAAGTTTTCAAATTTCGTGGCCAGTCTGTCTTGACAAGGCTATGAAACTCAAATATACTTCTGCTTAATTATTTATTTGTGATATAAGAAATATGAAAGATAATAAAACACATTTAACGGGGTTTTAAATGATCTGCCGTGATCACGGCCACTTCGCGAAAACTTAAGAAAATATTACAAGATATACGTTATATATACGTTATATATGTTAATTATTACATAAGTAATTATAGCAGGTGCTCCTCCACGTGGGTACGAAGAGTGGCAAGCTTCGCCCCCTCCGCCGCCCAACGCTGGGAAAATCGTCAACAGACCACCAAACCCTTATAAAGATAAATTCAAGCCAAGCTTTGTAAGTATTTAACAATAATTATAAGCATTTTTATTATTCTTAAAAATCACTCTTTGTACGAGCAAATATTGATACGGGCTACAGGACTCGAATTAAAATGCCGTTGGAATTACTATAGAATTTATTAGAACTATACAAACACGTATAAAACAGGTAAAATCCGCCACTATATCGCTTATCGAATGTACCTACTCGTCTTGCTTTAATCGTGGTTCTCGCTAGACTGCCCCACCCCTCCGTTCGGGCATTGTTTTATAGTAAAGTGTACAATACAACAATCGTCTTCGTGGACTGAGTTTTTCCAAGAAAACGTAATCTGCACACCTGCTTAATTATTCCTGCGAACGGCCATAAACGAAATCAATAACAATAGGCTATTGTCTAACTGCAAATTATAAACACAAAGTAAAAAAAAAATCCAACTGCGGGAAAGGTAATAAACCAGGTGTGCATTTCTTTGTCGGTATGTAACAGTATCTTATACAGTAATACGCAACAAACAATATACTAAAGCAGACGTATTGACATCATCATCAAGTGCGGCACATGCACTCTGCAATTTGTGCGTGTCAGGTCACCAAGCGACCTTAATAAACAACATACAACAACTCACGTGGTTTGGCTCAGGAACACCCTTCAAACCGGGGTCCATCCGTTAATGATGATGAAACATCAGTATCTACACTCTTATTTTTTACATTCTGGGCTCAAGAATCCGTCTCCTTTCTTCCATAACAGAAGTGCATAAATCTATTACAATTAGTTAAACAACAAAGATTTGTTTTGATTGACCCCAGCCTTCTCCGTCTCCCAACCAGCCGATCCCAGTACACGGCCCACAGCCTCCCTACAACCACTATCCAGCCGCCGACCGCGTGGACGAGAGCAAGCCCACGCCCCAGAAACAGGTCTCCGAACCGACCTCTTCTTGCTCGGCGCCATCGAGAAGCTGGTCTACCGGGTGGACCTCATGGAGAAGCGGCTGAGGAAGATGGAGAGAATCTTCATTACCTGGTAGCTGGCAGTGAGGTTAAGCCAGGTAAAAGCTAACTATTTAACTACTTGTATCGGCGGGCAAAGCGTTAATTCCTCCACGCTTGACTGCATATTGTTACGAGTCGCGAGACTCGAATTAAAATACTGTTAGAATTACTATAGAGTTTATTAGAACTTACAAACACGTAAAACAAGTACAAATATAACCGAACACAATAAGTCAAACGTAATGCAGAAGATCGTAATTCAATAAAACGCGCTAATTATTAATTCCGATTGTAGTACAAACAACTTGCTTCGCTCGTGGTTATCGCCCGACTCCCTGCCCCCTCCATCAGGTCAGTTTTATACTGCGCAACTGCAACGTCCCCGTATCTAAGTCAACTTAATCTGACACACCTGGCTAAAGACTGCCATAAAAGATTACAATACAACAAGGGGTTTTCCAATCACAAAGTCAACAAAAAAGACGACCATAAAATAATGTAAATGTTATTAGTTCAAATGCCGACGGGTAATAAATGTGCTGTTTCAGACATGCAGGTGGATTTGTTTTTGTCGGGACCAGAGTTGTAACAGTATCTTTAGCAGCAACGGATTTTTAGTATGAAAATACATAAATTCCGAAGAATCCCATAGAAACTTCAGCAGACAGGCAGACGCCCCAACTGATGAAATCAGTTACCATCGGTTATTTGTACCACCGTAGGTGCTACCAATGTACTGAGGCTTTCTAAAGAGAGACTGGATCCGGCCACTAATTCCGGAACACAACTCAAGGTGTTTGTGGCAGGAGTTGGGCAAATACCATATCCCCTGGCTGTGGGTTGTTTTGTCGCTTATTGCAACAGGCCGCCCAAACGCAGGGAATTGTATTCTTTCTTCGTTCCTGCATGGATAGAACATCTTCCACATTAATCATCATCAGGATTTTCTACATCCTGAAGTCGGTACCAAGTAAATCAAAAACCAACAACAATTTTGCGAACTGCACAGACTTCATTATGTTATAGAAAAAAAATATGTTATGTTTTTTCGATACTTAAAGTCGGTATCCCATTCATTCGGTTTTCGTACAATGTGTTTTCATTCCATACTTCTTATCCTGGTATATGTCTTCTGTCACACCACAAAAGATCATGGCCGCGTTCCTTTTTTATCTCACAACGCGCAAAATGCTCCGTCAGCCGTTCTACATGGCAGCAACGTTCGTTATGATCATGGCAAATATTGTCGATCACACAGCGCTCACAACGACCCATGTCAACAGATGGGTCAAAGTGGGCGTTGACTACAGAGCATTGTTTCTCTCTAATCGATCTAATCTAATCTCGATTTTCAAATAAATGACATTTATGTATTTCGTCGTTTATGACATCGACGCCCCACGGAACGGATTACGTTCCACTAGAGTATGTGATTGTAACGATAGGATTGCACCGATGCAGAGGCGATTAGAAAAATCTAACACGCTAACACATGTTATGGGTCCGACTATATATAATAACTATCGGACAAAATCACACTTTCCGGCAGTTTAAACGCATTCACTAGTCGGCTAAAGAAGTGGCTAATCGAGCACACCTTCTATAGCTTGAAGGAATTTATGGATTACAAAGATTGACGACAAACAATTAACTAAAGATTTTGTAATAATATATATAACCCTGACGTGTAACATAGTTACGAATAAATGAGTTTATAACGTCCGCAAACAAGTGGAACGGGAAAAATCACGGTCGTGAGCCTCTTATGGAACGTAGCCCATGTCATTCTTTACATTTGTATCCATCGATCTCCCAATTTACGTTCTTTTTGTCACATAACTTCATTCCATGCTCATACCACGTTAGTCTAATATTCAATTTTTTTAATCATCACCTTATGTTCTCATTTGTCACCTTGTTCCTACCATTCTTGTTTCCCATCTGCTAAGTATACTTTCAGAGCCATGTGTGACGAACTACACGCGGGTTGGCAGCGGATGCTATCACTTCTCGAGTGACTCTGCCAATTGGAAGAACGCTAATTACGCGTGCCGCAAGTTTAAGGGGAGTCTGCTGGAGCTGGACACCGACGACGAAAGGAGGCACTTGGTGTCCAAGTTGCTGGCTGAGAAACGACTGAAAGGTACCAAAGCGGTTTTTTTAAATATTGCCCTCCTCTTTCATATGATAAGAAAGCAGTTTTTTTACCTCTTATATTCATTTCTTATCGTAAATATTTTATCTTATCTAGGAATGTGGGTACTTTTATTTAATTTCTCTGTTTTCTCTTTATTTAAAACTGATCTCCTAGTAGATAGTGTTTATGCTATGTCCAATAAAATTTATTACCTTTACTTGTCCTTATTATTTATTTATTATTAACAGTATGTTCCTTCTTAAGTATAGACTTATTATTCATAATAGTTTACTTCATTATGTTATTGAATACTATATAACCAAAGCGGTTGAAGTCCAAGTGAGATTCAATCTTTTCTTATTTAGGTGATTTCCGTTTGAATACTGCCCGCCGGTTGGAAACGCGGTGAGACAATGTGTCTATCGGATTTGAGATACCCACTAAAACCGCCGGCTTTTCGTTCCTTCCCTTGAACGAAAGCCTCGTCGTGCCCTGGCAGTGGGCTAGCGGCCTCTCCTATTGCTGGGGGAATCAAATCCCCAGCGTCTTTGATCTCAACTTCGTAGCGCGTATGAGTTCGCACATCTCCCAGGGACCAAACAGCCCCAATTCAATTAACAGGATAAAGTAGCGAAAAACAAAATAGTAATCTTGAATAAGTAAATGAACTCCACAAAATAGAATATATAAACTTAGAAAGCAGATATAATCTTTCACATATACGTAATATGGTATACATTTCAGTAAATATTTTCTAGTAGAAATTAGTCTGCGATGGTTTAGAAATAAAAACTAGGGACTTATAACAAATTCTTTATATTTATTTTGTAATTTTCACATTTTATTCCAATTAGACTTAAGTAATAAGTTCCTATAGAAGCCAGGCAGCTCAGTGGTTAGCGCACTTACGAGTCACTCAAAGAGTGCGGGTTCGAATTCTAGTCGAAAGCATGCACACTTAGGCAAGTTTTTTGACTTAATATAGATGTTCGATTGAATGTTTGATAATCTTGAAAAATGCGCTTATAAATAGTTAGATTCTACTCACCGATAACTCGTAGATTTTGATTTGAAGAGAGTGAAATGTATACTATTATACTAGTATCGAATGAACGGTGACGCCACTGTACATGTGTTGAAATGTCGATTTAACTGACACTCACGATTTGACAGTGATTTAGCATTTTCGAAGCGCGGGAATTTGAATACAAGTCTTTAATAGCAAACCCTGCAATAGATGTTAACTACGTGCTGTCGGTGACGAAGCATCATGTTGAAACCTGTACATCGATATAAACGAAGTGTGAAACACGATAATTCGCCTTAGATAAGTGTGGCGGGTATTTTATCTGTTCTTTCAAGAAATGGGGACAGCTGAACCCCGCAGTGAGACGTTATGGAGCATTGACTTATTCTTTTTGTCCAGGTGGAGACTTCTGGACGGGCGGCCTGAACCCCGGCCTACTCTGGATATGGTCGCACTCCGCTCGACCAGTGTCCTCCAACGCGACCAACTCGGTGAACTCGACCGACCCCATGACAATAGTGGGCGAAGGCAGGTGCCTGGCCCTCGTCCACGACCCAGCCATCAACAGCTACGTGTACCGAGGCCAGGACTGCTCGTTGCGACATCGCTACGTTTGCGAGAAAGAGGAGGACAAAGCCAAGCTGAGCAACGAAGTGGAGAGGGTGGCGAGGAAGATCAAGGAAGGGAAAAGGAAGGCGAGATAATATGGAGCGATGACAATTGATATCCATAAAACTGCACATTCTATGTAATATATGGCAACACATAGCATAGTCCATAATTCTAATATAATGGTAACACCATATTAATATAAAAGGAAAAGCTCTCTCTGAATGTCCACAGACAACAGTAACCACTTTCCCCAGAGCCATGAACTTCTTTGCTAAGCAATAAAAAAACAAATAAATAACTATACTGCGTCCATCGGTTTATTTTACTTTTGACATGGTCAATCATTGATCATTTACATAGTTAATGATTCGACTTAATATAAAAATCGAGTTATTTGTGCATTTAGCATATGATATAAATTTACTAAATTAGAGTATTGTGTAATAAATACGAGTAGACTTAAAAATGAAAAAAACTAAATCAAAACATTTTAATTTTAAAATGATTATTTGTGATAAAGAAATAAGATGATAGTTGATAGTCTATGCATTAGATGACTCATAGACTGCGTGCGCTATACGTCACCTGGAATGACAATTGTGACATTTAAAATTTACTGTCAAAAATGCACAGCATGATGGGCGTGCAAACGTCAAAAGAAAGTTAAATCATTGGACAAGGTATAGTAGGTCTATGCAGCCCATATATAATAAATAGTTTGAGTATGGCTGGTCTAAGAAGTATTAATCGACTGTATAGAATGTAAGAAAAACACCAAATGTATATTGGCTTATTTATATTTACTATTTACAATGTATAAGGATCACAACAAAACCTATTTATTTAATTTAATAAATATTTATTACATGACTTGAAAAGGCTGCGTGATGCAACTCATTATAAAATAAGTCTCTAAACTAAACTTTTACATTGCGAAAATTATTTTTATTATGAGAAGTTTCAATCGTGCGATTCGAATATAACAGTACGATCAAATCTTAAATGAGGTCTTGAAGTTCGTACAAGTCAATGCGCAGTACACAGTTAAAAGGTTTACAGACGGAGCTGAGAAGGGAGTATTGCGCTCTCGCTCGATCGCCATCCGGAGTCGCATGCCATCTCTTTCGTCTAACACATCGTAATTTCACTTAGCTGCGCAAACCTAACTAACTTCACTCGAAGCGCATATAAGTTTTGCGCGTACTGTACAACGAACGACATTACAGCCGACATATATTATGCGATATTTGTGATTTTTCATATAAATTCCTGTGCATAATAAATTATGCGAGTAAATAAAAATGTGAAACAGATTTATCAAAATCGCACGATTAAAAAGACTAAACTATAATTGGTATATTATGTACATTATTTTGGCGCCCTTAAAAACAAAAACTAAGGGAGCTTGTTGTCTAATTTAACAAAGAAGTCTTTGTTATTGTAAATGATTGAACTGAAGTACAGTTTAACATCAAATTCACAAGGCCCATAGCATAATTACACGGTTCAACCAAATTGAATCAATTTGAAATACGCAGTAACATAAAACAATGACAATGATATTAAATGATGTTATATTTAAATGAACCATCTTGGTTGCTTCAACCAAATTGATGGTGAACCATGTAATATTGACTTAAAATAATGGGCAAACTGACAATTTACTATCAGCCATCGTTTCCAAGTTTCCGAAACGCGAAAACTATATTTGTACTTATAATAGAGAAAAAAAAATTAATTCATTAAAAAAAGCAACAATCCAATTTTGCGATTATTAATAAATGGCGAGAATACGACACGTCCTGGAGCAGTATTTAGGCTGACTACACAACAGCAACATCGGGAAAACAACAGCGACTATAAAGTTGCCCAATTAGGGTCAAGGCACACTGACGTTGTATCGAAGTGTAATCTAAAAATATAGCATATTGACCCCTATCTTTTGTAGTGTTGTAGTAACCGAAAACGCTTTAGACAATATTACTATAGAACAGCATTTGCTAAAATCATTATCATCAGTGCTCAGTGAACCATAAGCCTTGTAAGTATTGAACATTGCAACTTTGAATATATTTTTCTATTTTGTTCTTAAACCTGGTTCAAGGGTTTAAATGAATTTACTGTAGATCAGTGGTTCCCAAACTTATTTGTATACCGCCCACTTTGAGAATAAATTATTTGTTAGTGCCCCATATTTCACCTACTTAAAAACATTTAACGTCAAACTAAATTAATTGATTATGAGAGATACATTAGCGGAGATAAACATTCATTCTAAACGAGACTTTTACTATAGCCGCTAAGTTAACTGAGACCTAAGCGCAGTAGGTGCACAATGGTGCCGAAGTTTCAAGTTAACTGTTATGGCTACCCTGTCAATGCCATTTTTTTCTGGTCTCTTACCACCCCCTTTTAGGCCTTCAGCGCCCACAAGGGGGCGTTGTCGCCCACTTTGGGAACCACTTCTGTACATACATACATAACTTCACGCCAGTTCCCTTGCGGGGTAGGAACGAACAACAGAGCGCCATTTAGGCTTATTCTTACACACCTCACTTGCTTCTTTGACATTCATAGTTCTTGTCATGCACGCTCGCCTGTTCTTAAGGCTCCTGACATTGCTGTAGATGATGATAATATTTAAAATTGCTATAAAATATTGACAAAATCATTAAAGCTCGTACATTTAGTACAAAGTAATCATTAGGCAATTGGTAATTAATTTTTAGGTCACTTTTATTTAAAAGAGCATTATGCGACAGTAGCCAGTGTGTGGTCAGCCTTACAAACGGGTCTAAGCAGAAAATAAGAAACTGGAAGCATTTAATTTGAAAGGGATCAATTTGTAGGCAAAAGCAGAGTTAATAATTTACTGTACTGGGACTTCTTTTTGTAACCTTTAAATGTTCCTATTTGCTTTAGAAAAATCTCATAAAAAATTTAATTAACATAATAACTAACCTATTGATACGGTGGTAGGATATCAAGTTGACATTGTCCGACTGTCCATCTCTGAGAAGCTACATGCGTTTCATTACTGTTATGTACAATGAAGGTAGTTCGTAATTTAGCGGTTTCGATAAAATAACGGACAAGATAACAGTGAGTACTTTTAAATTCGTAATATATAACAGAGGCGACGTGTAAAATTAGTGAAATTGTAAAAATAAACCTTAACTAATATATAAAGCTGAAGAGCTTGTTTGTTTGTTTGATTGGACGTGCTAATCTCAGGAACTACTGGTCTAATTTGAAAAATTATTTCAGTGTTAGATAGCCCATTTATCGAGAAGGCTAAAGGCTATATATCATCACGCTAAGACCAATAGGAGCAGAGCACCATGAATGTTTCAAAATCAGGGGGTTTTTTTACTTACTTTTTTACTATTCCACACAGACGAAGTTGCGAGCAGAAGTTAGTGATATTATATACAATTAAAACCATTACATACATAATGGGTACAAAATGCAATGAACTCATGGGTGTTGGAAAAATTATATACAAAGATGTAGTTACTGCCTAGAAGCAAGTGAAATAAAGGAAGTAATCCTCTTAACCCTTCGGCTACCGATTATAGCTTCTCAGAATAAGACATTCACAGCAAAATATGTTAAAAAGAAATTGTAAAAAAACCCACAAAATTTTTGTGCTTACTAAACGACCGCAAATTTGTGATCAAATACAGACATTTGAAACCAACTTTGAACTGATGCTTTCTCCCTCTAACTAAATACAATTTGTATTAGAATAAAAGAGACGATATAATTCTCTTGGTTTTAGCTTGGTAATTAAGATGCTTAATTGCCACAAAGACGACAAAAAGTCGTCCCATGTACACATATAGTTATTTTAAAACGCAAATCACACTTTAGAAGAACAAATCATATTTCATAACAATATACAGATCGGTGGATATCTCATATTGCATTGGAAAAATTTTAACCTCTTGTAGAAAACAGTTAAAAATTGTCCTAATAAAAATATGCCTAGGCATATTTAAGAGATCCAAATCTACCACTATGCATGTCAGGGTGTGAATTTTAATCAACAGTTGTGGATCAAATATTACTTAAGGGGTTCAGGCCACTTGAGAGGCCAAAAAATAGGCATTTTTGGGCATTCTATTTCGAAAAAATTACAAAAACAATCGAGATTACCAAATGTGCTTATCATATATCATTGACTGTATATAACCGGCATGTTTCCGGCAACTTTGCACCATACAATTAATTGGTCATCAACATTATTTTGGAGGTACTAAGGGACAATTAAAAAAAAAATAAGTTTTTGAAAATTCTAGAGACCCTTACCCATTAATCGCGAACTATAGAATCTGGAAGGTTAAAGGATGTATAGCAAGACCCAGAAAATTGGTTTTTTAACTATTCTCTGATTTTTAATTACTAAAATGACAGTTGCAAACAAATTTTTTTATGTTGCAAGCTTGGAGCAATTCATCACTGCGAGTTACATACATTCTTACAAACTTTTGCTTTTATAATATTCATAGAGATTACAAAACAAAATTAATTTTCATTGGATATTAATAGTAATTATTGCGATTTTAGGTGTTTTCTGACTGACTGTGTTTTTTTTGACTACCAAATCACCTGCTTATGGAACAATCTTCCGATCGCAGATAAAAGGACTAATATATTTTTTTTTAAACTTGTTTTCGAGTCATAGAGTTTTGTATTATTATTTTTGATTGTTGGTAACACTGAGTATCAGGTTATAGTGAACGGGGAATACTTTAAAAAAAAGTGTGTTTGTGTACTTATGTACACGCATTAGACGTTATACTTCTTTGGCGTATCAAGATAAAAATCTTTTCAAAAATTTTATCTTTTGTCTTATTCTACGTTTGTAGAAAAAACGACATTAACAATAGAAAAACTAAAATGTTGAATATAGCTAACTTCAAGGTGTCGGTTGACTATAACTAACTTCATGGTGTAGCTTTTTCGTGTGACGGTGTGCGCATGCATCGTAAAAATTTACTCTCATCGCACCTCAAGAAGTATAACTTCAAAAAAAATAAGTTTCAGTACCTTTCAGCCAGGTTTCGTTTCTGTATTCACATATCACAATAAAAACAGTATTGCACTTCACACAATGAACATGTTTGAACACTGATTCACATAGCAGTAGAGCGGAGAGGCAGTCCGGTTCACGTCTACTCCGACGTGGAGCAGGGGTTAGTTGAAGTGGAACTTGAACTGGAAGGGGCTCCCGTGCTGGAAGTGGTGGAAGGGGTTGTTGAACGGACCCCCGTGTCCGCCGCGCTGGGCCTCGGGGTCCAGGGGGTCCGTGCCCGAGTCGAACTGCGCACGCTTCTCCGGATCCGTTAGCACCTGGAAATGTATTTTGTAGTTCACATGAAACAAAGCGTGACAAGGGGTGGGAGGGATCCTAAATTTCGTGACGTCACATTTCATATATTATATCGTTATAATATATTTAAGTTTTAAAACATAAAACTTGAAGTATTAATGAAAAACTTGAAAAAATTTCCAACTCTACCTGTATGAGCAGTGTTTAAATTATTAAATATTAGTTTCCGCCCGCGATTTCGTTCGCGGGGAATTTTTTTTTCAAAAAATTTCCTATGTTGCTTCTAATACTCCAAGAATATGTGTACAAAGTTTCATGATGATCGGTTGAGTAGTTCTCGCGTGAAAGCGTAACAAATTCACATTTATAATATTAGTAGGGATATTGTATTCTAACTCATTCTCTTGCAAGATTAATACTTTAGATTCATGTGTTTATTTCTTTTAGTGTCGTTTTTCGTTTCATCGATTTCAAATTACAACGATTTAAAAAAAATATTTTACATTAGATTGCAGACGAAATGTTCCAATGGCATAAAATGAGAGTTACCTCCTTGGCGGCGGCGATGTCGATGAACTTCTTCTCGGCCAACTTCTTCTCCTCGCCCTGGAAGTTGTCCGGGTGCCACTTCTGCGCCGCCTTGCGGTACGCCTTCGTGATCTCCTGCTTGTTCGCCGTCCTATAGCAACGACCACAGCATTACATCGACGCCCGAGGGCAGGGATTCCCAAAGTGGCCCAACAAGCACATCGAGATAACCGATGTGTCAAACCCGCAAAGCCGCCTTGGACAAGCGTGGCGAGTATACTGTCCGTTCCCCCTATAACGGGAGACCCGAGCCCAGCAGTGGGACATTCTTACTATTGAAACGAAGTTCCTTATCGCGCGTTGCGAAAGGGGGCTAGACGGAAAAAATTAAGACCAAAAGTTGTAACGACACTTTTTGCTATAGCTGAAAGCCGTGCGGCGTGCGCGTGTTTCTCTGTCTGTCTCTCTCTCTCTCTCATAGAAAGCAAGTCAGTTATTACTAAAATTGAGCCTCCTGATTAAGTTTATATTACATTATATTTCTTAATAAAAAAATTATTAAAATTCCTTCACTAATTAATCGAAAGACACTTCGTTCCATTCGGGTGTCCCTTGACACCTCTCAAGGTTTTTTATATATATGTCCGTCAAGTTGTTTTAAGAACCATTTATATTTTAATAGGAAGAAATTTATATTGAATTTAATTTATTAAATTATGATGTGAAAATAGCCAAGTTTGCTCACTTAACTAACCACAAAGTTTTTAAATTGGTAAGTATTATGTATCAATACGAAAAGAGTAGAGATAGGATTTTTAAAGTAATTTGGCCGTGAGGATACAAGGTACCAGTTCGTTTAAGAAAAGGGGTCTCTTGACAAAATAATTTGGGAATCCCTGGTTTAGATTTGAAACTGCAGCCAGTAGTCATGCTGAGACCCCATCTCAGATCCTAGATTTTTATTTTTTTTAGGACAAAACAAGGTCAAAAAAAATAATAATACTAATGAGATTTATGTATACATCTAATTGTGATACTTCACTAACAATAATTTGGAGCAAATAATGGTGGGTTAGTTAAACCGGTTTTGGCCCTTGGAAGATACAAATTTTCATTTGGACTTTATTTGCAAGCGGAAATGGCAGTGTTGCATTTCTAGTTCTGTCCCGCTTACACAATTCGTAATCTGTCGCCGGCTACTAAAATTAGTCTACTGAGCTGATACATCAAAAGTCGTAGACTGGAAAGTGTGAAAATGTGGAAACCCCTGCATTTGGGTTTCGAGTTAGATATGCAAGAAAATGTTTAGTGGTTACCTCTTAACCCCTAATATCTTGTAGTAGTCCCTCTGTTCGGACTGCTTCTGCAGCTTCTGCGCCCTGCTCAGGCCCTCCTTGGCCCTCTGCAGCCCCTCCTCCACCTGCAGGGCCTCCTGGAACGCGTGGATCGCTGCCGACATTCACAACCATCTATCAATGTGTCATTAGTAAAATTATAAATAACTAATCAGGCCATCGATTTATACTTCACAAATGCAAATGTGCCCGCCCGGCAATTGTAATCCGCAACACCTAGCTAACGATGCTAATGAGCAAGTACAATAGGACAATAGGCTGTTCTCCATAATAACTTACAAACGTATGTCAATAAATAAGTGAACAAAAGATGTTCATAAAAGCATTACAACTAGTTCAAATGCCGACAGGTAACAAAATGTGCTCTTACAGATCTATACGTTGAATTCATCTTTGTCGGGGCCTAAGTTGTAACAATATTTTTTACATAATGACGTTTCTAGGCATAACAATGGTTGTCTCATTCTCTCTTTGAAACTACTAGGAATATTTTTCATAAAGAAAATGTTCAAATCTCACAGAGGCTGTTACTAAGAGGTCTAAGAGAAAATTGTGTCAAAAAATGATACGGGTAGAGAAAAGGATGGAATAGTACATTGTTACATGGAAGGTGAAAGTAATCTATTTAGGCATGAGATGCTTTGGTGTATGAGTGTAGGGCGGGCGCTAATAGTTCGAGTGCCTAAATAGGCCGTTTATCCAATGTTAACACTCTGCTTTTCATTTTGAATACGAAGAAAGTAAATAAACACTGATTAGTTAAACAAACGACTAGGCGTGAAATTCATATCTAAATCTGATGAACTCATTTACTATGTCATACATGAAAAATCAAGTATTTTTTATCACCGATGACAGTAAATATTTAGTTCAAAATGTAAATTAAATAATTAATTTAGTAAATAGTAATAAATGATGTTACGAAATTTTCGTTTTCTTTTATTAGAATTTATACTGCGATTTAACAGTGGCTGTAAAAAGTTGGGACATGAGTCGCATGTATTATCTATATTGGTATTTTAAAGAAAATTTTAAAAGCAGGGAAATCGTTACCCAGGGACGAAAAGTACTATTTTCATCCCTGTGATCAGGCAACCCCAAGCACACTTTCAGAATCACTCACCGTCATCATACATCTCGAGGCCGATCAAGGCGTCTGCTTTATCGCACAGGATCCTGGCGTCCTTCTGCAGCTCCAAGGCACTGCTGCAGTGGGACAGCGCTTCAGTATATAATTCCTCCTGTTCACAATAAACATAATACAACGTAGACTCCATGTAACGACACTCTATTTAACGACAAACTCCCTTAAGCGTCCAAATCGCTTGCCTTTGGTTGGTTTAGCTTGTCTTCCACTCTATATAGCATTACACCCACTCTTAATAGCGACAACAATTAAGTAAGAAAAAGTATAATAACTTTTAAGTTGCCAAAATTAATAAAACTATGCAGTTGTGTATGTTCTTTTATCACTTAATTTCCCTAGCCCGTAATACCTCGAGTGTCAGCATCATGCATACCGAAATTTCTAAGTACTTCCTTTTTCACCAAGATGCCTCAATACCGCAAGATATGAATAAAATAAGTAAAAAATGCCAAAAAATTACTGGTACAGCGAAAGACGTCAGACAAATTTAATATAACAGACTTCTCTCCATTTAGCGATACCTCTCGATAACGTCATAAAATGCACAACCTCTTCAGTGTCGTTATATAGAGTTTACTCTGGGTTACCAAATTCTAAAAATTAACATCATTTCATTCGAGATGATTACAAAATGTAAATGATTCTTAAATTTGTTGGAATTTTCAGTAATTATCCCGATTTTGGGATTCTCTAGCTTTAAATCTTAATATTTTTTGATTGTTGGTGACCATGCACGTGAAGTTCATAAACGGCGTATAGGATGTGCCCGTGAAACTTCATTCGCGTTGTCTTGATAAAGACGTATTTGTTAGATGACTGCAATGGCAAAAAATGTGACCGCAGCGCCATTTTTTTCGACTATAATAGCAGTGAAAACAATCTTTAGCACAGTGGAAAATTATTTATTAAAACATACATAATACTCACAGAACAAACAGGCATATCGTAGATTGAGAGTGTTGCCATACAAAAAACAGTGTTACCAATGTAAATACCTCGAATTCAACATCAGTTATGGCGATATAAAGTATCTTGAGTGTTGACTCGGGATATAAGCTACTTCTGTGCGAAGTTTCATTGAAATCAGTTCAGCAGTTTTCCTGAGATACTCGAGCAAGACATATAAGAAATAAAAATCTAAATTTCGGAATTTGAGTTTTAATTACATTTAAAGCAAAGAAAGTAAAAAAAATATTTAAAAATTAGCTAGAATTAGTAAAAGGATATTAAAGTGCAAGTTAAATAAATGAAAGACTCACTTTAACAGAACAACTGCAGAGCCACCTCCTGGCTTCGAACACGACCAGAGTGACTTCGTCCTCGAGTTGAGAACTTTGTTGGCGTTCGCCATGCACCCAGCGTAGTCCCTGGACTGGCTCATCTCCTCGCAGTCCAGCAGCAACTTGTCTATTTTCTTCACTTTCTTGTAGAACGGGAAGCACTTCTTGTGCTCCGGATCTAGTTTAAGGCATTCGCGGACCTCCTGAAATACCACATACCACTTTTATTTATACACAAGTGAGAAACATACAAAGTGCAGTGTTCAGTGTCTTCGCCTCAATAGTGACAAGTATTTTGAAATTATTTATTAGCTTTTGAGATTAGATTGTAATATTGACGTAACGCTTTAGAAATACCATATGAAAACAACCCACAAAATAGAAGTGTTATCAATTTTAAAGCAGAGTGAGTGAGTATGAGTGAGTGAGCATGAATGAGTCAGTACAACCCACAAGAGAAATGTTATTCATTTCAAGCAGAGGAGGTCGGAGTGAGTGGTAGCCAGGTGTAGGTTGAGATGAGTGGTGCCAGGTGAGTAGAGATGTGGTCCGGTGAGGTGGAGTGTAGTATGCAGAGTGAGTGAGTGGAGTGTAGGTATTTCAGGAGTGAGTGAGTAATGAGTGAGTGAGCATGAGTGAGTAAAACCCACAAGAGAAGTGTTAGGTATTTCAAGCAGAGTGAGTGAGTATGAGTGAGCATGAGATGAGTGAGTAAAACCCACAAGAGAAGTGTTATGTATTTCGAGCAGAGGAGTGAGAGAATGCGCAAGGATGAGTGAGTGAGTGAATATGAATAAGTAAATAGTGAGTGAGCGTGTTTTGTGTGGCTGCGCGGCGTTTGCGTGGACGAGTGCGTGTCGTCTTTTTTGGGGAGTACTTATTACAGGTCCTTTAGGTTTCCGAGAATATAGGTATCATCTACAATTATCATGGCTGAGATGTTGAATTTCTTTGCCAATAGGTAATTTAATTGATTTCATATGGCATTCAGATATGAATATGGTTACTAGTAGGAAGCGGGTACCTTGAGGGCGTCGCTGACGTGGCCCAGCTGGTAGAGCAGGGTGGCCAGCCTGTGGTAGCCGTCCGTGGAGTCCTGCTGCAGCCGGTTCACCGACCGGATGTCCGACACGGCCGAGAACAGGTCGTTCTGCAATTACATATTCTTCTTCATGGCAAAAAACAACAAATCTTTCTATTCTTAATAGGCAGCTTATAATATAAGCTTTGTCAATGGAAAAACACTGATGCGTTCAAATGAAGCGCGGTCAAATGACCGGCACAGTTTGATGCTTAATTCATGTATGGAAAATAGTTCCTTTTTTTTCAAAAACAACTACTTTCTTTATTTTGATTTACACGATGATATGGTATAATAAAACAGAATGTGTTTATTTTTCAAAATCAGCCTATTCGATTCTTGACAAGTGTAATTGATTTTTTTTTAATCCTCCTCCAAGACTCCTTTAAGTGTTATATATTGTTATGAGTGCGAGACTCGAATTAAAATGTCGTTAGAATTATTAAAACTATACAAACACGTATAACACAGGTACAAATATAACCGAACACAACAAATCCAAACGTAATGCAGAAGGTCGTATTTCAACGAAACGCGCAAAATCCGTCACTTATTAGATTGATTGTAGTACACACGTCTCGCTTCGCTCGTGGTTCTCGCTCGACTGCCTCCCCCTTAATCAAGTCATCGTTTTATACTGCACAAATGGAATATCCCCGTATCTAAGTCGACTTAATCCGCCACACCTGGCTAATGACTCGACCGCAAACTGCCGTAAAACAGTACAATAAAACGATAGGCTGTTTTCTAATCGCAAATTTTAATCACAAACTAAACAAAAGAAGACGATCTCAAAGAGTTACAAGAAGTTTAAATGCCGGCAATGTGTTTTGTTTCAGATATGAAGGTGGATTTTATTTTTTCGAGACCTGAGTTGTAACACTATAGAGGTATAGTTCAGGATTAGGCCCCCCTGTATAAAAGTGCTGTCAGTAAAATGAAGTGAAAAGAATACCATTGCAATATAGCACTCCGCCCGGAGCTGCCTGAGGTGCGCGGACCACGGGGACGCCTCCAGCAGCCGCGAGGCGAGCTCGGCGGCCGCGCGGAAGTCGCCGCCCCGGTAGTAGGCCTCCACCAGCCTCAGGTCCTCGACGTACGAGTCTATGTTGTAGTACTGGGACAGCACCTCCTCGTTGTATGGGTCGGCGTCGATCTGAAATTTCCTATACGTCATACTTTGCAAGGTTCATAACCTGAAGTGAGACGCTCTCGCGAGAGCAAGAGAATAAACACAACATTAAGCTTGTGTCCTTGTCAGGCAAAGGACAAACATAAAATTGACACTTTTGAAGTCTGATGCTGCCGTCGCATGCTCAGCATACCATGTAACTCGTCGAACAAATGCCTCTATATTGAAAGAGCTTGAGATTGGTGATCACCAGAGCCTTTTTATTATTGCAAAGTTGAGCAGACAGGCAGACGGCCCACCTGGTGGAAAGCGGTACGTTTATAACACCGAGGGTGCTACAAATGTACTGCTGCTCTTTTAAGTGAGACTGGAATCTCGCTACTGATGCCGGAACACAACTCAAGCTTGCTATGACGACATACTCTAGACCGGGGGTGGTTATTCAGTAGGGCAAATGCCCTACCACCTGGCTGTGGGTTGTTTTGTCGCCTCTTACGACAGGTCGCCCGGCCGCAGGAAATTGTATTCTTTCTCCGTTCCAGCACGAATAAACTGCAGGCTATCAGCACAATACTGACAACGTATAGTGGCGTACTTTAGCCACATAACCCGAAAGAACCCAGACAATGTGGAGAGACTTGTGGTCATCGGGAATGGTGAAGGCAAGAGAAATCACGTTAGATCTTTAAATACGACACGACTAATAAGACTCCTTGTCACCTATGTCCATCAAAATATATATATAATTTTTAAGAAAGTGGTTCTGCGTATCCATCACATTTATTTATAATCAAAGGATTTACATCTTTTTAAGACGGTACATTTTTTTGAAATAAAAATACATAATTATCCTTTTATAAAGAATGCATTTAATGTAAAATATTAATTTAAAAAAATAAAAAACTTAATTACAAAACTATAGTCCAGATGTGTGACATGTGTCCACCATGCTGTGACTCGATAATGTGTGATTGCAGTTTGCTCTTACAAACTATAAAAGTGAAATTATAGTTTAGTTATGAAAAAGATACTGCAATAATTCACACGGTAATGCAGTAAACAAAATAGGTATTTTGTGAAAAATGGCACATTTAAAAAATAGTGAAATACCACAATTACAAGCACATCGGGTAATATCATCAGACATTAAAATAATGTAATAAACAACATATTGTATTTGATGATAAGCAGAGTTAGCTGTGACGTGGTATAATGGTGATAAACTTTAGGCTACATTCTTATTCTACTATAATTACACAACATTTAACATCGAAGTGCAGACACATGTATTTCTGTTGCAATACTCCGCCTACCACCTTTGCGCAACATCAACAATCTACGGCATTGCTTAACGTCGTGTCGACACCTACTTTGTGGTAGGCTTTTTTTTTATTGCAGGAGATCAGCAGACAGGCAGACGGCCCACTTGATGGACAGCGGTTACCATCGCCTATGGACATTTGCAACACCAAAGGTGCTACGAATGTGCTGCTGCTCTCTTTAGGGAGCCTGGAACCTGGTCACTAATGCCGGAACACAACACAAGTTATTATGGCGACATACTCTAGACCAGGGGTGGTAGCCATCCAGTCGGGCAAATGCCCTACCACCTGGCTGTGGGTTGTTTTGTCGCCTCTTACGACAGGCCGCCGGGCCGCAGGAAATTGTATTCTTTCTCCGTTCCTGCACGGATACTATAATATATATATACGGCTTATATAATCTGAACATTTAATAACCCTAATTTTATTTCAGGAGTTCAGCAGACAGGCAGACGGCCGACTCGATGAAAAGCGGTTACCATCGCCCATGGACATTTGCAACACCAAAGGTGCATACAAAGGCCGCCTGGCTGCTCCTCTTATGGAGAACCTGGAAACCTGGTCCACTAATGCATGCCGGAACACAACTCAAGGTTGTTATGGCAGTATACTCTAGACTTCTAGACCAAGGGTGGTAGCCATCCAGTCGAGTAAATGCCCTACCACCTGGCAGTGGGTTGTTTAGTCGCCTCTTACAACAGGCCGCCCGAACGCAGGAAATTGTATTCTTTCTCTCGATAAGTTTAGGCTCGAAATTATGAAGTCAGAAGGTCCATCGTGTAGCCCTGCCTCAATAAATACGTTAGGCATTCGAAAACACTTTCTAATTTAGACGAGTTATCACTAGGGATGGGCCGAATGTGTTTTAAGCCGAATAAGAACTTCGGCCGTATATTCGGTGAAAACAAAAAATTCGGCCTAACTTTGGTTTAATTTCGCCACGATTTCTCGAAAGCCACACATCGTTATTTGTTGATGTCGTGACTTAACGCCAAAACGGTGGAAAAAATAATAGATTATTAGACCTTTGGCTGAAACAAAAACTGTTTGTAAAAAAGTGATTTTAATCACATTAAAGTTGTAATTGCTGATGTCTCTTAGAAGTGTTTTTTTAATTCAAGTTACGCATTATGATTAAGCAGTACAATACTTGCTTATGGTTGTAGAGGAATAATAAGTTTATTTCATTTTTGTTTTAACTTGATGTCTATTTAATTAAGCAAAGCTCTTCAACTAAGAACTAATTTTATTAATTTTTATCACATTGCAAGATAAGGTTTGCAAGACATGTATTGTTCCTAACTAAAATGAATGATCATAGATATTATAAATGTACTCTGTCTGTACTGTTCTAGAATGTTCAAGAAAACAATGACGCTTCTTTGTTATTATTCACAATAGTCGTTATGCGATAATCATATCTCTTCAACCCTGGAGGACATTAATATAAATGTTGAAGAAAAAAATACAGTTTTAATTTTTTTTTAATTTTCATCAACACCTGTTAGGCTGGTGACAAACTTAAGGCTGACTACAGAAACAAAAATCTCGTTTATACATAGGTATCATACAGGGTGGTTGGACCATTGACATTGAAAAGAAAAATTTAGTTAGTTTACATGGAAGGGGGTAAATGAAACCCCCATAATGCATGTTTTATCTTTGTCATTAATTGTTGACTTATAATTTTTAGTAAAGGGAGGTTTTGACTGTATTATTTAAATCTTTTTGATGTATTTATTCGGGATTTATTTTTGTAACTAAATCCTTATGAATTGTACATTCACATTCAAATAATCACCACCCTAACATAAGTCGCGGGCAGAAGCTAGTTTATAATAATGTAACTTTTCCAGTAATTTATTACAAGTTAAAAAGGCGCATAGACTCGAAAGAGTGTTGGCCACACTGATGACACAAAAACACATCGTAATTGGTCTAGCCCAAAAATGCTTTCCGATTATGGTTCTATGTTTAATACAAAAAAATAATATTGATTAAATATGACATTATACACTTCATGGTGTACATGATTTTATGGCATCTATAAAAAAGCATGTTTTGATTTATTTGTTCACAGTTAAATTGATTTGCCTTATCAATTTCTATAGTAATATCTTAAATCTGTAAAATGTATTATTAAATTATTTAATAACTAAATGTTTAATATATACTACAATAAATTTGTACAATGCGTTTAAAAATGTAAAAAGTCAGAACAAACCCTGGACCAGCAGATTATGAATAAACAATTTTTAAATTCTTTGTCTGTCTCTTAGAACATCACATGAAAACCAATGCACGGATTTAAATGACCCTCAATACAGATCCAGTATATATCACTCATTAGTGGGTCACAGGAGGACCCACTTGAACACAGGTTTAGATTCAAAGAAACCGGTAGATGGCGTTGCAACCGGGTTGCAGGATTTGGGTGAAATTATTTTTGTGCGTGTTCAAGTGGATCCCGGGATGGTTTAGAACCACGATTGGACCCGGTAGGTGGCGCCGCTGAACACCTCTAACGGTGGGAGTGATTTTGATGATTTTTTTATTTATTAACAATTGGTCTCGGTTGATGGCGCTACAATAGGTTTCTAGATTTTTGTTTTTAAGGGCGAAACAATGTATGCCAGGTACAGCTAGAAATTTAATAAAAATGCCTCCTCAAACAAGTTTTTGATAACAGTATTTTTGAGCTTTTAAATCTTTAAATTTTCTGAGCAATTTCATTTCCCCATGGTTCACTTCTAAACTTAGTGGTAGAAACCACATATAATTTTGCTACCTAATAATATAAATATAAAAGTAGCTACAAAAGAACAATTAGAGCATTTACTTAATAAGACTATCTAACTGGTAGAAGTATTGTTTGGGGAAAGTAATCAAAACAATGTATGTGCATAATAAAGGTACTTACAACTTCTAAATAATCTTCTTTTGCATCCATATATTGTGCTAACTTGAGGTACACATTCGCCCGATGCAATCTGGCTGATGTGAAATCTGATTTCAACTCCAACACCTGGGTGCATAATAAATATAATTTTAAATGAATCTCATGAAATACATATCTTTTTTGTAAATAAGATATTTAAGAAAAATACCTCATTAATATTACAATCTGATCTAAAAAGGCTAATTAGTTATTTAAATTAACTAAAAGTATTCTTACTAAGAAAGTGTCAATTAGCATTTTTCTTATTGACTCTATTAATGTGAATACCACTTTGTTTGTGTGTTCTTTGTCAATAGCTAGCACATTACACTAAACTTTTGTTTCGTTTATAGTATTAGTTCAATGCTTTTGTCCTTTTGAGCCTTCTCATTGTAATATATATGACTATGTAATATGTATGTATTTGCATATTTATTTCTTAAATTAGTTTGAGTATTTATGTATCTATTGCCTTTTTGCTTGCACCACATACATTGCCTGAATCAAATTTCTTTGATTTAGGTTGCCTGGAAGAGATCGCTTTGAGTGATAAGGCCACCTATTGTATTGCCTAGATAATATTGTAAATGTGATCCATTTTTGTAATTGTATATATTGGTGTGAATAAAATGTGCTATCTCTCTCTCTCTTTCTCTTTAAACAAGGTCTCTGTCATAGTCTAAGATCTTGATACACAAGACCTTCCCCCAATGTTTATTTGATTTAATGTGTCAATAAATATATTGAAAATGGGTGCCTAACAAATTTCAGTCCAGGATATGATTAATTTATTTTTAATCTTGGTAAAGGTCGTAGTATATTACCATTACCATACAAGCAACCAGGAATAATTAAATATTTGCTATAAAGTGTTGGACATTTTGAATGAATATTTACTCAAAATAAAAAGTACCTATATGTTTATATAAAATTAAATTTTAAGTGGCTTTCCTAACAATAGTTTTATCAATATATAAATAAGTTATTAATAATATAAAAAAAACACTCACTTTTGTAAAGTCTTGCAGGGCAAATTGGCCTTACCAAGTGCATAGTAAACTGTACCACGCTTGAAGTATGTGAGGTAGTTGTGTGGGTCACCCTCTAAAATATAAAGATAAGCATTTATCTCAACAGAATCATTTGTAGATGTCACAAAACCAACAAAATATGTTTGTAAATTAATAAATATTTGTGATGTATCATTACAAAGATTGATGGAAAAAAGAGTTATTTATCTAAATTTGGTTACTGTCTATTTCTACTATCTAACTATCTGTGCTTCCAAAATGTTCAATTGTATGTTGTCTTTTAAATATAAAAATGCGTTTTTTTTTCTAATACAACCATTAATATGCTTACAGAACTATAATGATATGGTCAAGATTGTAGCAAATATGTGTCAAAGTAACAAAGATAAGGCGTTTTTCTGTTCTATTTACTACAGTTGGCCTTGACATCGAGTCAGGGACACAACACGCTTTAGTTTCGATGCTTTTTTTCTAAAGTATGCCTTACTTACCGACAGCTGCATGATAGTGTGTCAGGGCATCAGAAAGTTGTCCTCTTGCCAGGAAGTCTCGGCCCAGCTCCAAGTGCTTGTTCACCTCGGATGGCGTAGCACACTCTGAAACTACACCGAAACACATCAAAACACTACTTTCCACACAAAAAAAGAGATTAAAACATGTAAATATACTCACATTCTAATACTACTTCTAAAACTAACAACACAAGGCATGGTGTGATTTTGTTCCAATTAATATTCGTTAAGTAGTCCATCATTAAACATTAATATAATTAAAACAAGTCTTATGTTATATTCACAGCTTTGTAATTTTAATACAAAATAATCATTTGACAGAGCCACAATCCATCTTTGCCTTCTTCTCTTTTCGTGGTTTGTTCCGATTGGTCCAAATCAGACTATTCAAAATGACATTTAACTTTTTCTCTTAATTACAGGCAATGTAAATTTTGCATTTTACCTATAACTTACTTTTAATTATGTATAAATAAATGTTCTCGTGTTAATAAACTTACTTAACATCATAAACTTATATTATTTAAAATTAAAACTTACATTTGTCTAAATTTTGTCTTCATTGTTTTTTACCTCTAAAACTAGAACATATAAATTCTGAACGTAATTTTAGTATTGCCATGTAAAATGTTAATGCCATCTTGTTGTTACGTTCTACGTGTAGAGGGCATACGGCATACCTTCCCCAAATCCCGCTTACCATCAGAGTGTCTATTGAAGATCGAAGATCACTTTTCCACTTTTTATGGTCTTCAACATCTCTTATTATGAGATCAAAAGCATGTGAACGTTCACCGCGTCAAACTAACTTTTTGGTTTTATTCTTTGGACCGTTAAAATGATATAGTAAAAACAATTCCAACAAGCCCAGATTAGGTAACTGTGCCTGGTTTTATGTAAATGGATGGACATATATCTTCTGTCACACCACAAAAAAGACTTATCTATCTCACTAATAAACTCGCACTACATTCGCAAAGAGTTCTTGCGAGAAGTTCTGTTATTCTCAGCTCCATCGCATGCGCAGTCATCGTTGCGAGAAAACGAGATGTTCTCTCACAGTCCTCAGTTTCCCGCGTGCTCGTGAGAATGTGGAGTAAGCTTAGTAATAGGAGATAGAGAAATCGGAGAATCACAATAAAAAAAATTATAAATTGTACATACAGCCCATATTGTTTATTGTAATTTACTTTCTGCATACTAAATTTGTTTTGGCAAGTAGCAACACCAATACATCAAATTTGTTCTTTCATTTTCTTAGGAAAAATAATCCGGTTGGTGCTTGAGATTTTGTTATTTTTCAATAGTCTATTACATTAAAACTACAAAATAATAGCATTATTAACGTAAAGAATAATGTTTTCATCACTTAGTGTACACAGTTTATTTAGATTAGTGAAATTTCTGAAGATAAACTACGATAAAAAGTTCGATGTCAACATAACCTTTATTGTGATCGTGGTTGGATGCTCTGTTAACCGAGTGATTTTTTAGGAATGGCTGACGCTACGCCGTCAACAGCGCCGAAGGCGAAGGCGTCAAAGAGTAAAGCACCAAAAGAGAAGGCCGCCAAAGCAGCCCCAGCTGCACCCGCGGAGCCCGCCCCAAAACCAGTTCGCAAAGTGTCTTCGAAGCCCCGCCACGGCAGGCTGTACGCTAAGGCTGTCTTCACAGGCTACAAGCGTGGTCTACGCAACCAACACGAGAATACGGCGTTATTGAAGGTCAGTATTTATCCTTGTTATTATTTTGAGGTTAGGAAAATACATGCATACAATAATTTCACTTACTTGTAATATAGGTATTATATTAAAAGCCAATTGTAAACATATTTAGTCATTATAATTGCTATTAATATTATAATTGCGAAAGAAACTTGTATGAAAATGTCCAGACCCATTTAGCTGAAACTCAGTATATATATTTTCAATGATGAGGATGAACATAGGATACTTTTGTCTCGAAAAATGGGATAGTTTCTGGGATAAAAGTATATTTTTCTGTTTGTCTGTAATGCTGTCATGGAAGAGGATAGATTTATGTAAAGATTATCCCAGTAAGTAGGATAGGTTTGCTTGTGATGTCATTTTGGTTATCTTTGTCATATTTTTGTAGTTCCGTGATGATAGTAGAGACTTGACACAGGCTGGTACTTTTTAGCATTTAAAAATAGAACGAGTTGACATAGGAAATGAAAGCTTGTGTTGGAGACCAATCATTTCTGAAGTTTATGTATATGAAAAATTGCAATAGTAATGAAATCTGTCTGTCTGTAAAGCTTTCATGGATAAATTATTGGGAGTACCGGATTAATTTGCTGAAATTTGGTTTAAATTTAGTTTTAATACTGAAAATGGGCATAAATGCCTTTCATCCTGGGAGATGGTATATATAGTATGTGATACAAAATTAAGTGAGTCTTCTGAGGACAAATAGCACTAACTTAAAATTTTAATACAATGTAACCTTATTAACACCTCCTCATTAAACAAGAGGTGCATTAGGGTTTGACCTGTGGTGCAGCTGCAGGGTAAACTAGTACTCCACAATGATAATTCCTCTCATAAATGGTAATGTTAGTCACTTGTTCTCGAGCCCAACCATTCCAATGATATACCTATATGTTAAATCTAAATGATGCTCAAGACATTTGAAACCTGAACAATAAGTGTTGACAATATTATAAACTGATAGTTTTCTAGACATTTATTTTCAAAAGTTTTCCTGAAATAAATATGTTAAATACACGATTTAAAATTTTCAGATTGAAGGCACAAGGGACGTCAGGATGCTATATTCTACATTGGCAAACACTGTGTATATGTGTACAGGTATGTAAGTTTTGATTCGATTAAAGAGTAATAATGCTGGTGAAACCTTGTTAGTGTATTGTAACACTATATTTGTCTATCCAATGGAAACGAGGGGTCTTTCATAAATTACTTCCCATATTAAGAGGGGTCGACGAAGTGTGCCAAAGACTGACAAACACATATTATATATTCCAAATTAAGCAAGTTAATTTTGTGTTACGGGTAATATACAACATACTACTATGCAGTCGATCCCAGACAGTCGGCGTGTCTGGGTAGTAATAAAGGAGAAAAATTGATTCCGAAATTAGCCATACCAGGTATTGAACCCAGAACCTCTGCATTGCAGTGAGGTAAGCAGTCAAAGGTTTAGCAAGCTCAACCACAGGCTAACAAGGGGTAACATTTCTATTTAAGCTAATTAGAACCATTATTTCGATGTAATGTAAAATTGCAAAATTATTAAGTCGCATTAGGGAGGGAGGAATGACAAGGATGGGGTAGGGGTCAAAAATCATGAGTAACATAATTTTTGGTTGGTCCCTGTAGCTCCAGCAACCAAAAACGAGCAGAATTTTTAATTCGAAAACAAATGGCACACAGATGTTTGTAGGCAAACAGGCATATATTGTGGCACGACACGGAACGAAGATTGCCTTTGGGATGCATTGGCACAATCAACGTCACCCTCCTCGCATCCTGTTCAAGCCCCGTCTGGTGTCCTACGCACGCCCTCTACTGCCATAATTGTCCGGGCTTTTGACTTATAATCATTTATATATGTATTTAATATTTATCTTTGTTGTTTCTTTCGTCTAATACAATATCTTATACTAGAGTCTCTTACTGATATGGTTATACAAATTTGTTTGTTCCTATTTGTGTGCATTATATCTACTATGTTTCGGTATCTTTGATCACAGATTTATATTTTTAGTAGCGGTCCCGGCAGACGACGTCTTGGCTAGAAAAAAAAATTAGAAACCGATTGCAGTGCCACCTACCGGGTCCAATTGTGAATCTAAACCATCCTCGAATCCACTTCACACAAAAAAATCATTCAAATCGGTCTAGCTGTTTAGGAGTTCACTGTCAACACACATACAGAAGAATGATATATATAAAGATTTAATCCTAATTTTTGGTGTAATTGTCTGTTGCCCTAAATGAATCATTGTTTTGAAAATGGTCTAGGTATTTAGATTTCAATGGCTAAAATAGGAATGTTATCTGAAATTGTTGTATTTATTAAACATTTTTTTTTTAATTTCAGAGCAAAGAAACGCACCCCGATCCCCGGTGGCCCTCGTGGCAAGAAGACCAAGCTGCGTGCGATCTGGGGCAAGGTGACCCGCGTGCACGGCAACGCTGGCGGCGTGAGGGCTCGCTTCAAGTCCAACCTGCCCGCGCAGGCCATGGGCCACAGGATACGAGTGGTCAGCGCTATTCACTTCTTTCTTATTTCATCACTAGAGACAGAATCGAGAAATAATTTCCACATTCCATATTACTAAGCAAATTAGATAGCCGTTACTCGGATATTGTGCTACAAGAAATTAAGTAGTGGGCAAAGTGGGTACGGGGAAGGTGTCCTTACCCTCTGTGTAACCCCCCTGTGCTCCGGAATTCTTGAAATATTACAATATAAAATACCGGTTACCCATATCTATCTTATATATATAAATCTCGTGTCACGATGTTTGTCCGCGATGGACTCCTAAACTACTCAACCGATTTTGATCAAATTTGCACACCGTGAGCAGTTTGATCCAACTTGAAAGATAGGATAGTTTTTATACCGTTGGAACCGGTAGGTGGCGCTGAGATCGGGTTCTAGAATCCTCTTGACAACGGGAGCGATTTTGTTTTTGTGTTTGAGTGTGTCCCGGATGGTTTAAATCCACAATTGGAACGGTAGGTGGCGCTGGGATCGGGTCATATTTTTCAGAGCAGGACAACGTCTGCTGGGGCCGCTAGTAATATTATAAAATTCTAAACATGCCATATCTAATATGCAAACAACACTATTTAAAAAAAACCAATTGGAATAGACTACATAAACAATAGAGAAAATGCATTTGTTATTTCTTGTCTGTTTGTATGTTTATTCAGGATTCACATAAAACTACTGGACCTATTAGCCGATTCTTAAACTATGCGCTACTTATCCTGGAAATCCTGCGAAGATTTTTCTGTACATGATTTAAATAAGTCTTATTAAAAATTAGAGTATTACTTTTAATTGAAGACGTGAGCGGATTAAAGTGATATGTCGCATATTCGGTTTTTTGCTTTTTTTGCATAGATGAAGGTTATAAGTCGATACCAAATGACTACAGACCTTAGACCATAGATATAAGGCATATTTAAAAAATAAAAAGTTGAAAAAGGTGTTAGGTTCAGTTTAATTTCAAATAAAAGTAAAACTTTGATCTCGATTTACTCAGAATTGGAATTATGCGACTTATCACCTTCATCCACTCATGTCTTCAGTTATTCGAGTCTGCGTCCGTCATTCAACTATATGTCCACATCCTTGTCTGACAAGTAGTCCCGTCCTTGTTACTTCGAGTTTCTTCCAGAGTATATTTATCTCTTTCTTTATGTTTTATAAAGTTCTGTAATAGAGTAAATAATAACCATAAACAAAATGAAAATGAACAAGTTGGCGGTAGGCTAAATAAAACTTTGACAATGCTCAAGATGTCAAGTGTCAACACTTGACATCTTTGACTCTAATGAAAAGTGGCCGAAATGTTGGAATAATAGAAATGGAATAAATTGCCGCGCTGAAAACTGTTAAAAGGTAGCTTTATTAAGTTTACAAGTTGCGAAAACATAAGAAAATATTGTATATCTATCTCATTTTGACATTTGTCTGGTCTTATATTTCTATCCTGCCTTTTCGTGTTACTTTGTATAAGGAACTTTATTGTTAAGGCGAAGACTGTACTAATTTCTTAAGGGGAATAAAACCTTACTATGTTTATTCATCACAGTACCTATGTTACACTTTAATATCTTTGTATTGCTTGTTTCAGATGCTGTATCCATCCAGGATTTAAGAACCTCCTGTTATTTAATCATAAGACTAAAATAAAAATCCAAAAAAAAACAGAACATTTGATTTTTTATTTACAATCTTTGTGATATGCCTGTTGTATGTGTTGAGTCAGGATGTTGGAGGGAAGGAACACTGAGGTCCCAGACTTGGGTCTCAATAGTACCCCTTGGATAGTGCTACCCTAAGGTGTGCTAAGTCGCAGATATCAAATTCATTTATTTGCTTAAAACATGGTACATACAAACATTAGTATGTCAGACGGGCTACTTACAAGCCACATGCGGTCGCGAGTTGAGAATCACTGGTCTATATAAATAAACTAGCTGTTCCCGCCCGCTTCGCCTGGCGAATGACAAACAAATTGCGAAAATCTGGAAAAATATATAGCCTATAACCATCTACGATTAATTCCGCGTCCAATGGTTGTGGTTTCATGCTGATCGGTCCAGTAGTTTTCGAGTTTACATCGGACAAAGAAAACAAGCTTTGCTTATATATCGACGGTTAAAAGGCAATAGGGCATAAGAGACATTTTGGTCGAAAATGAGTTATGAATGCCATCCTACTTAACAGCGTTATAAGAGACAGAATGCGTTTTTAGATCGATTTCTCAATCATTTTTACAGTATTTATACACACTTTATTGCGGTGAAAAAAATATATGTCAATCTTGATCATATTTCTGACGTAAACTTTGTACTCGGAACGCATTTGCGATAAATTTTCTCGATAGAAAATAATTGCAAAGTAACCTCTAAACGAGTTATTCAATCTTCGTTTTTGTTATTACTGTTAATCTTACATCGATAAAATAAATAACAGTAACATATCATATTATAACAAATACAATTATAGAGTTTTATTCGGTTACTTAACTTAATTTGGAAGTAATTAATTATTTTATTAAAAATGACTGCAAAAATCCCGCCTGCCGGTCCCAATGTATGGAATTTGTTAGATCGCTTTAGAGCGTCGGCTAATACGGACGCGCTGCTCTTCTCCACGACCGCCATTGAAAAATAATTTTAAATAAACGAAGGAGCAATAATAACAAGAATTTTGAAACGGTTGCGCTATACTTATTTGGCTTATACGGTAGAGGTCTGGTCTAAATCACTAGCTGTGTGGGTTCGAACCCTACTAGTTTCACTTGATCCAGAAGATTTTTTTTATAAGAAAGTTGATAAAATGCTCTTTTTCTCTTCCTAAATAATTTTATAAAATGCCATAAAAATACTTTTCAAAATTTTTGTATTTCATTTCATTTGGACTTTTATGCTATTGACAATAAAAATTTTACGTTACCGGTAACATTAAAATTCTAAAGCGCCATCTATGTTTCTCAATAGAAATGACGTAGACACATGGATAGTTAGAAATATGAAGTTTCGTTGTTCAAGTTGAGTGCTCGCTCCATTTTCCTTTCCTAACAATTTTTTTTATTTAGCCCTATTATGTTTTTAACACGCTTTTATTACCTTCACCTGTATGTATGTATGTATGTTTGTAACCTTCCCTTTTGAGCTCGATTTTGTCCTACTTTTAATGATCAGATTTAATTCAAAGTTTGAACACCTGTCAAAGGTCGATGACAATGCAATAATATGGTACCATGGAGCTGATCTGATGATGGAGTCGGAAGGTGGCCATAAGAACTCCTGTACTAAACAAGATAGACCCGTCGTGTTTGGGCTCGTATGTTTATATTGCGTGACAATGCAATAATATGGTACCATGGAGCTGATCTGATGATGGAGTCGGAAGGTGGCCATAGGAACTCCTGTACTAAACAAGATAGACCCGTCGTGTTTGGGCTCGTATGTTTATATCGCGTGACAATGCAATAATATGGTACCATGGAGCTGATCGGATGATGGAGTCGGAAGGTGGCTATAGGAACTCCTTTACTAAACAAGATAAACGCGTCGTGTTTGGGCTTGTTTTACTTGTCTTAGTTAGCACTCTGCTGCTACATGATATGCAGAATCTCAAAAGCTTATATTTAAAAATTTAATTTAAAAAACATTAACATTTAAAAAATAACAACTAAAAATGAAAAATAAATAATAGTTTAAAAAAAGGCGCTCTTTAAGATTTTAAAGAAGAAGAAAAAGCGCATTGAATACACCCCACGCTTTTTTAAGACCCCATTCATCAGAAACCAAATTTATTAAATTTTATTTTCTGTTTTGAGTTGGATTTTTTATGAAAGCGTGTTTTTTTTTTAAACTATTATATATATCTATTATTATTTATTTTATAGTTCTTATCTATACAGATAAATAAAAGTGAAGTGTCTGTTTGAAATCTCAAAATAAAATCTAATAAAATCGGACCAGGAGTTTCCGAAAATGCTATTTATAGAATTTTTGTCTGTCTGTCTGGATGTTCCGGCTAATCTCTGTCACAGCTGGATCGATTTTGACGTAATTTTCATTGGCAGATAGCTGATGTTATAAGAAGTAACTTAGGCTACGTTTTTAGGGTTCCACGAAAAAAAATCCACAAGTATATTTGTCTCACTGTTTGTTATCCTTTTATGGAAAGACTATTGAGCCGATTTGGCTGAAACTGAGTACATATGTTATGTTAATACCGAGGGTGGCCAAGAACTACTTTTTATCCCGAAAAATGAGATTTCCGAGATGAAAATATATTTAGCCGAACGGGTCTAAATGATCAAACGGCTGAATGGCCCAAATGGTCGAATTGACCGAAATTACTGAAATGGCTGGAATGGCCCAGGCTGCGACTTAACAATCTGGTACACAAATGTTAAGTTGTTGGTGGGCGAAGTGAATAGGGGGAGGTATACTCACCCCTACGAGAACCCCTAAGGTCCGGAGGGTTTAAATTTTTTTTCGTTTATAATCATAAACTCACTTATTTATGTTGTAAAATTGTGCCACTTTTGATAATAAAAAACCGTGATTTGAGTTTATGAATGTACTCACGAATTGTTTATGAATGTACTCATGAATAACATATAACCGCCAGAACTTTTTATAACACTAAAACTGTTTTTAATGTAGAAATAAACTTTCAAATTTAATTGACGCATAAATACAAATAAATGCTAGAGTAGGTAATAGACATGTATAATAATCGACTGATTAAAAAGTGACAGTTTTTACTGTCACTTTTGTTTTTAATGGCTTGGCTAACAAGGTGTGATGATAAAAATAAATTAATCGATATGTCATTAATACTTATCGATTTGTAATTAAGAAATTCGAAATCATGTAGCTCACGATTTAGAATTATTTAATAATTTTCGGAAATCGATAAATATTTCTATGAAAAAAAATATCGTTTTTTACCACCTTTATTGCTGCCATTTTATTCCTTTTCTCTAGTAGTTGAGTGAATGTGTTTTCTTCTGTTAACTTTTTATTTTTCTACGACTTTTTATAATAATTTTGATTCTTTTTACGTTGACTACTGGCTTTCTTTTAGACTTTTGTTTAGTTTTCCATAAAATACATTTATAAAGTTACTTAATTTATATAGACACCATGTTCTATTTAAAGAGCCGAGGAAGCGTAGTCAGTGTGCCGCGGCAGCGGCCGGCGAGTGCCGGAACCGACTGGTAACCATTTACTATTTATTTTATACACAAACAGTCGGTTATGTTAGGTGATATTTAGACCAAAGCGCACGAGCCGAGCGAGCGAAGCGAGCGTGCCGCGGTAGCGGCCGGCGAGTGCCAGAACCGACTGGTAACCATTTACTATTTATTTTATACACAAACAGTCGGTTATGTTAGGTGATATTTAGACCAAAGCGCACGAGCCGAGCGAGCGAAGCGAGCGTGCCGCGGCAGCGGCCGGCGAGTGCCAGAACTGACTAGTAACCATTTACTATTTATTTTATACACAAACAGTCAGTTATGTTAGGTGATATTTAGACCAAAGCGCCAGAACCGAGTGGTAACCATTTACCTTTTTTTGTACATACAGAGAGTTACGACACCTTGAAAGTCTCATATGAAACATTTGTTTTATTTATCAATTTAGTGGACGACTAGCAAGTTGGCTTTTAATATGATAATGAATCAATATATTAATGATATCGATTTTATTTCAATTTCAATACACTGCTGATTTTTTTTTAAATATTGGTTAAATATAAATTAATGCGATTACGTAAAAAAAAATATCGTCTTTATTGGTCGCCATTTTGAATGGTTACTCTTGTATTGTATACAAATGTGCTCTATTGTGTTTTTTCTTCATTTTTCTCCAATTAAGCTGGTTTTTGGGTTATTTTGGCTGTTTTTATGTTGATTACTGGCTTTTTTGGAACTTTGAAAGGATTTTTCGATTTCAGACCTATGATAGAAGTGCAAAATTAGCGAAAAAAATCAGCGAAAATAAGTGAGGTTATGTTTATTAAAAAAAGTTTATTTCAAGACCGCCGGCCCATAGGGGTTGTAGTAAAGGTAAGTATGCCTCTCCCCCTCCCCATTTCACCACCCCGCTACATAAAATTCGAATACTGGAAAGCTATACATTTACCATGGCCCAAATGACCGCAATCGCTAAAATGGCCGAAATAGCTAAAATAGCCGAAATGGATGAAGTGGCCCAAATGACCGAAATGGCCCAAATGGCCGAAATGACTAAAATGACTCAAATGGCCGAAACAGCTGAATTGACTGAAAAGGCCGAAATGTGTGAAATGACTGAAATGGCCCAAATGACCGCAATGTCTGAAATGGCCCAAATAACCGCAATGGCTGAAATGGCCCAAATGGCCGAAATAGCTGAATTGACTGTAAAGGCCGAAATGTGTGAAATGGCTGAAATGGCCCAAATGACCGAAATGGCAGAAATGGGCGAAATGCCCGAAATGTCCGAAATTACCTAAATGGCCGAAATGGCCCAAATGGCCGAAATGACCAAAATGGCCTAAATGACCGAAATGGCTGAAATGGCCCAAATTGGCGAAATGACTGAAATGGCTGAAATGGCCCAAATGGTTGAAATGACTGAAATGGCCCAAATGACCGAAATGACCCAAATGACCGAAATGGCCCAAATGGCCGAAATAGCCAAACTGACTGAAATGACCCAAATGGCTGAAATGGCCCAAATGACCGAAATTACCAAAATGACCCAAATGACCGAAATGGCCCAAATGGCCGAAATAGCTGAATTGACTGAAAAGGCCGTAATGTGTGAAATGGCCCAAATGACCGAAATGACCGCAATGTCTGAAATGGCCCAAATAACCGCAATGGCTGAAATGGCCCAAATTACCGAAATGGCTGAAATGGGCGAAATGACTGAAATGGCCCAAATGGCCGAAATAGCTGAATTGACTGTAAAGGCCGAAATGTGTGAAATGGCTGAAATGGCCCAAATGACCGAAATGGCAGAAATGGGCGAAATGTCCGAAATGTCCGAAATTACCTAAATGGCCGAAGTGGCCCAAATGGTCGAATTGGCCGAAATGACTGAAATGGCCCAAATGGCCGAAATGACCAAAATGGCCCAAATGACCGAAATGGCTGAAATGGCCCAAATTGGCGAAATGACTGAAATGGCTGAAATGGCCCAAATGGTTGAAATGACTGAAATGGCCCAAATGACCGAAATGACCCAAATCACCGAAATGGCCCAAATGGCCGAAATAGCCAAACTGACTGAAATGACCCAAATGGCTGAAATGGCCCAAATGACCGAAATTACCAAAATGACCCAAATGACCGAAATGGCCCAAATGGCCGAAATAGCTGAATTGACTGAAAAGGCCGTAATGTGTGAAATGGCCCAAATGACCGAAATGACCAAAATGGCCTAAATGACCGAAATAGCTGAAATGGCCCAAATGGCCGAAATGGCTGAATTGAATGAAGTGGCTGAAATGGCCCTAATGTTTGAAATTACTGAAACTGCCGAAATGGCCGAAAAAGCCAAACTGACTGAAATGACCCAAATGGCTGAAATGACCCAAATGACCGAAATGACCAAAATGACCCAAATGACCGAAATGGCCCAAATGGCCGAAATAGCTGAATTGACTGAAAAGGTCGAAATGTGTGAAATGGCTGAAATGGCCCAAATGACCGAAATGACCAAAATGGCCTAAATGACAAAAATGGCTGAAATGGCCCAAATGGCCGAAATGGCTGAATTGACTGAAGTGGTTGAAATGACTGAAATGTCCGAAGTTGCCTAAATGGCCAAGATGGCTGAAATGGCCCAAATGGCTGAAATGGCCGAAATGGCCCAAATGGCTGAAATGGTTGAAATGACTGAAATGGCCGAAATGACCGAAATGGCCTAAATGGCCAAAATTACTGAAATGGCCCAAATGGCTGAAATGACCAAAGTGGCTGAAATAGCCCAAATGGCCGAAATGACCAAAATGGCCGAAATAGCCGAAATGGCCGAAATGGCCTAAAAGGCCCAAATGGCCGAAATGACCGAAATGGCCTAAATTCCCAAAATGACCCAAATGGCTGAACTGACCGAAATGGCTCAAATGGCTGAAATGACCGAAATGGCTGAAATGCCCGAAATGACCGAAATGGCCTAAATGACTGAAATGGCTCAAATGGCTGAAATGACCGAAATGGCCGAAATGGCCAAAATGACCTAAAAGGCCCAAATGGCCGAAATGACCGAAATGGCCTAAATTCCCAAAATGACCCAAATGGCTGAACTGACCGAAATGGCTCAAATGGCTGAAATGACCGAAATGGCTGAAATGCCCGAAATGACCGAAATGGCCTAAATGACTGAAATGGCCCAAATGGTCGAAATGACGAATATGGCCGAAATGGCCCAAATGGCCGAAATGGCTGAAATGGCCCAAATGGTTGAAACGACTGAAATGTCTGAAATGGCCGAAATGGCCTAAATGACTGAAATGGCCCAAATGGTTGAAATGACCGAAATGGCCCAAATGCCCTAAATGAACGAAAAGGCTTAAATGGATGAAATGACCGAAATGGCTAAAATGGCTGAAATGACTGAAATGGCTGATATGGCTAATATGGCCCAAATGGTCGAAATGGCTGAAATGGCCCAAATGGCTGAAATGACTGCAATGGCCCAAATGACCGAAATGGCTGAAATGGCCCAAATGGCTGAAATGGCTGGAATGAATGAAATGGCTGTAATAGCCCAAATCGCCGAAATGACCGAAATGGCTGAAATGGCTGAATTGACTGAAATGGTAAATCATAAAAACTCCTTTCTGAGATAACCTTTACATAAATCTATCCCACTATCCGGGTTGAAAAGTATCCCTTGTCCACTGTCATTATTAAAATTACATATATACCGAATTTTAGCCAAATCAGTGTATTAGTTTTTCTGTAAAAGCATAACAAATAGAGAGACAAATACATTTTTATCCGGGAAACTATCCCATTTTTCGAGATAAAAAGCATCATAATATATATTCATCCTCGGCATCGAAAATATATACTATAAACTGAGTTTATTATTATTATTATAAAGTTTTTTTTTTATAAAAAAAAAATATTATTATTATTATCTGTATATCTTTCAAGACCACGGGCCATAAAAATGGCCCGGACTTTTGGAGGGCTTGCGTGGGGCCACGGGGAGGCCGACACGTAAAGGCCTCTTGACAAATTTAATCTAAATGTGGCGTGACACTGACCGGCGATTATCCCTCTCTACACCATACAATAATGCACCCATGGACAAGCCCCGGCCAGTGTAGGACTATTGTGGGAAATGAGAAGAGAAAGTACCGGGCTATTGGGGTGAACTGTTAGTGGTACTAGGGCTCTGGGAATATGGGCATAATCCCCATCCGGTAGTTTTTCCATAAATGCATAACCAATAAAAAGACAAATATATTTTTATCCCGGAAACTATTCCATTTTTCAGGATAAAAAGCATCCTATGTTCAGTTTCGGCACCGAATCAAATCAAATCAAATTTATTTGTTTAAAACATGGTCAAACAGTTGGTATATATGTCACAATGTACACATGTTTTGCTCCCATAGGAGCATACAAATGTTTCTAATAAATTTAATTAAATTATATAATATTAAATGGATCATAATTATGAAATAAAATACTGATAAATGTCAAACAATAATAATAATAATAATAATAATAATAGTAGTAATAATAATAATAACATTCATAAGTCAAGGGAATTATTTATGTACAATTGAGGAATTCGTCCACCGAGTAAAACATTCTATTTAAAAGCCATTCCTTTATTTGATTTTTAAATTTATTAATCCTGAACTCTTTTATGTGCATTGGAATTTTATTATAGACTTTAATGCACATGTTATAGCAGTTTCTGGTAAAGAGGGTTGTTTTTGGTGCCACATTTAAAACCAGTCGTTCACTATTTCTAGTATTGTTTGGATAGAGGTCTTTAGCCGTCGTAAAAATTGTTAAATTGTTTCTGACAAATAAACATATTTCATATATATACAAACATGGCAGTGGTAAAATTTGTAGATTTTTAAAATGAGGTTTACAAGAATCATAAAATCGGATACCTACAATAGCTCGGATGCATTTTTTTTGAGCTACAAATGCTCTATTTATGTCTGTAAAATATATATATGTATATATATAATGAATTTCAGCCAAATCGGTATAGTAGTTTTTCCATGAAAACGGAACAAACAGAGAGACAGTTACTTTCGCATTTTAAATATTAATAGGGATAATAGGGAAGGAATAATATGAAAAATTTTTAATAATGAAATTATTTAATAAAATTTACCTATCTAAAAAGTTGCTGGAAAAATAAAAATACGTACAGCTTGATGAGGATTCGAACCCTGCACTTCCTAGTTACTATTGAGCATGGTAAGCCGTTGGGCTAAACACGCTTAGGAAGGTGTGACAAAATATCAATACCAATTACGCATACAAACAGTCTATCTCACTTTAGGACAGTTTGTCTCGCTCTCGTGAGCCTTAAAATGAAATAAATTGAATCAAGTCAATCAAGCGGTGCGCGTCGGTATGATCAATTGCAATATTTCGCCACGCTCGAAGTTTTATTTGGCGCTGTTCCATCGAAGTAAATGTTAGCCGTGCGGGGTTGATTTCATGAAATGCCGATTTGAATTAGGCGTACATAGCCTCTTAAAAATTTTCGCTCTTTCGAATGCGCTCACTCCCATGGCTCTACGATGACTTTCGTGTCGTTTATGCCCAAGCAAAAAACTGCGTTTTTGAAGTCAATTCATTTAACTGACCGAATTTTGGGCCTTTTTTACTCTAAAGGCGCTTGTACCTCTGTAAAAATGGCATCACTTTTGGGTTATAGTCGGTAATACATTTTTACTTTTTACTGCGTAAAGGCTCCAGGCGTATACTACTGTTTACCATTAGTACCTGTTTTGAAAGCTGGAACTAATCCTCTTTACCATTGTCGTCAAGACATTAAGCGTGGTTATACCCTACTACCATTTACAAGTTTAAGTTTACAAACATCCTACTGATTTTTTTGCTAAACACTTTCTTATGCTCCATTACCTTTTGGTATAATAATGAGAATTACCACTTATACTTTTTACCCTTTTATGTTATTCTGCAGTCATGTGACTTATGCCCTATTATCTCTTGATATAAGGACGTCAAATGTAGCTAAGTCTACTTACCCTTCGTTTTTTTTCATGTAGATGTAACTTATGCCGAATTACTCCATAAAGAAAATAAGATCAATTGATTTAAGCGACATTAAACCACATAAAACAACGTGGAATCAAATAAATAAAATACCATTTAATGCTTTTATTTTTTTTTATTCTAGAGCTGTTTCCATTTTCACGATATGACAAGAAATGAAAAAGTTATCTCCATTTTTCTGAAATTTTAAACTTTAAACTGCTCTCCTGAACAATTTAGTTTTTGTCGCTTATACCCTATTACCTTTTAACCGTCGATATATATATAGATAGATAAAATTGAAATGTCTGTAATCAGGTAAAATCAAGGGACAATTCGGACCAGGAGATTCAGAAAACGATAAATTAGATTTTTTTTTGTCTGTTTGGTTGTTACGACTGATCTTTGACACGACCGGACCGATTTTAACAGGACTTCACTGGCTGATAGCTGATGTTATCTTAGGCTACTTTTTTAGGATTCCGCGTAAAGAAATTTGATGAAAGGAACAGAGTATTATAATCGAGTTATGTTTTTAACTGCGTGATATTCATTAACATAAAAACAAACAACATAATTCTGTATTTCTTCTTTAAATACAAAGTGAAACTTAAATCTAGTAACAACATGAACTAATTCAATAATTAATTCATTCAATAGTCGCCTTTAGCGTATTTAGGTTTTGTCCGACTAGTGTTGGTATGAAACTGAGTAGTGTGGCATCTGTAATCCGACACGTTGCAGCGCAGGCGCATGTGGGCACGTGCGACTTACGCGTGCGCACATCATGTGGTATTTTACAAATCCAACAGCTGCAATTGTTTTTGAACAACATTTTATTGTTCAAAACAATAATGTACGACAAGACAATAGTTACTTGGTAAAACAAAAGGCAGTGTTATCGCTATAAGCGATCTCTTCTAGGCAACCTGACTCCTTCCTTCGTAAATTATCTGTAATTATTATGCAACAAAGAAAAAAGAAATATGGCATACATGGACAGCAGATACTTACTAATACTTACTACTAATGTTACATTACATTACAATAATGTAATGTAATGTAACATTACATTATTGTGTAAGACTAACATAAAGATTCCTGAGTGAAATTTTAAATATGGCAAAGTTTCTGATGTCTATGGGCAAAGAGTTCCAAAGTAAGACAGCCTGCATGGCGAAGGAGTTGGATTTTTTTTTATTGCATGAGTTTGGCAGACAGGCAGACGGCCCAGCCGACCTGAAGGAACGCGTCTACCATCGCCTATGGGCATTTCTAACACCAAAGGTAGTACCAATGTGCGGTCTTCTCAAAATGAGACTGGAACCTGCCACTAATACTCGAACACAAAGTTGTTATGGCGGCATACTCTAGACCAGCCATACTTAATCTTTTATTTTCTATGGGCCGCATAGAGGTATGAATTAAAGCTATAGCAAATATTCTGAGAATGTGTGTTAAATAATAACTAGTGGTCGCCTGTAGTCGAAATTCGACCATAATAACTAATTACAATTATAAGTTTGAACATTATTAAGGTTCTGTTGTCAGACTACTTCCCACAAGAGTAGACTATATTAATTACAGATTTTGTCAAGCCACACTGTTAATTTGACCTAAACATAAAAACAAAAGAGTATATATGCGTGTGTGTATCAAATACATGGTAGTGTGTGTAACGTTTTTTTCATTGATATAATGTATGATTTATGGATAGTTAAAAAAAAATATCATTCTGCACTCCTTTTCTAAGATAAACTATAAGTGCTTGGCCAGACTGAACACGCGGCGCGATGGCGGCGCGGGTGCGGGAACGCGCGCGGCGCACTTGTCCGTAGTGACGCGCGCGGCTCGTCCTAGTGGTACGACACCACTAGGACGAGCCGCGCGCGTCACTACGGTCCAGTGTTTGCCAAATATAATATGGATGAAGAGGACTTATTGTACCCTACACGGCGGGATAGGTAACCCGACGGTCCAAACCCACAAGGTAATTTTTGGTTACTTATATACTAGGTACTTACCTGGTACCTACTCCAGCCGGCGGTGGCAGGAACAGGAACAAGGGTGAACACTATTTCGTCGGTATTTTAAGGGAAGGGCGCCCTTGAGAGGAAATATATAAAATATCCTACCAAACTACTACAAGGGAAACACTACAGGGGTTAGATAAATGTCTGTCCAAATACACCCGCGCCTCGTCCTATTTTGTTACAATCACTTGTTCACTGTGTAGATTTATTAATATAATGTTCCACTAACTGGTATTAATCAAAAAAATCTCAATAAATAACTTAATACTGAATATATTGCGCGAGAGCAGTCTCCGTGCGTCTACAAGTCAATTGCCGGTGTACCCGCTTTTCGACGCGATAAAAAAAGTGCATACGAATGTATCGCGCAACAATCGAAAGCCGGTGCTCGATATCTGTATTCCGAACACTTATCTTTATTAGAAAATTCTTCCTTAAAATGGCAAAAAAATGGAAAAATTCCTTAACTGCGGCCACTTGTATGAGTGTGCTATGGCTTGAATTGCCCGCGCGCTCAACGCGCTATGCCGCCCGCGCCGCTCGCCGCGCCCGCGCGCCCACTACGGACACTCAAATAAGGTTTCATATGTTTAAGTATGCCGCGCCGCGACCGCCCGCGCCCGCGTGTTCAGTCTGGCCCAGCACTAAGTGTGCGAAATTTCATACTCCTCCCATCGGTCATGCTGGCCGGACCAACATAATACTATTTCCGGTATTACAAAAAGGACCAGTCATCGACCATACAAAGTTTTTTACTTTTATTGTTTCTTCTTTTTGTCATGTGGTCTTTTGGCTTTCATCACGTATATTATGGGCTTACATTCCACCAAACCATCTCCCTCATACATCTCAACACATAACGATATATTACATTACTACATATACTTCAAGCTATCAACTGCATTATGCTTAGCCTCCCCCCCCCCCCACGCTGTCGAGCAGGTGTCACGTGGGACACGCGCGTGTTAATTCACTTCAGCAGTAATATAAAAGTAAATAGTAAATAATTTATTAATCATAAAAAGAAAAATATTTAGTATTTAAATATTCTTACTATGTCAGGTGTATCATAAGTCAAAACCTGGTAAAGTGTCAGTTGACACCCAATGACGGGCTCCGTAGATATATTTTTTCCTGCAACAATAAAGGAGAATGCGTTGCCTACCTCGTTGAAACTGAATATCTGTTTATCCCCTTCTTGAACAGCCCCATATTATAGGATGTATTGTATTGAGGAAATTCATTTCATAACTTGCATTCTTATAGCATGAAAGAGCGTGCGACACATGCAATGGATGACTTTGAAGTGTCCAGGAAGTGTGGATGAACTGCCAATCTCCGGCGTGTGGCGCGATGAATAGAATGGCGACGTAAGCACCGAATCAAATAGCTGATCGGTGCACACCTGTTTAACATAACATCTAACATCCCTTCTAAGGCTGAAAGGTTTCGATATTCTCAGCCCCCACTCCTGGTTCGGGTTTCCTACAATAGGGGAAACGGACAGTATACCAGCCATGCTTACCTCGATGTGCAGGTTGCATCACAATGTTTTCTTTCACCGTTGTTAGCACGTGGTAATTGTGAATAAGTGCTGCATGCGTTCCGGCCAGGATCGAACCCGCGCCATTTGAGTTTGGGACGCGTGCGCTAGCCATTACGCTACCAAGACTTAGACGACGACGAGAGAGTCTAAGCCGTTTATAATTTCGGGATCGTCAAATCCGGTCCACGCGACGCTGCAAGGAGTCAACTGGAAGCAGCAGAAAGTAGCATTTTTTATTTTACTGTTTGTGCAAGAACTTAGAAAAAATACTACATTCTGGTGGCTGGCGACCTGAGGCCGGGAGGCGGCATAAGAACCCACAGCTAGATGGTAGAGCATTTTCCTGTTTGGGTGGTTTGGAGTATGCCGCCCGTATCTAGCCCGTAATAAACTCGACTGTCAGCATCATGCATACCGAAATTTCTAACAAATTCCCTAATAACGAAATTTGTCAAGTACTTCCTGTATCACGAAGATGCCTCACTATCCTAAGATATGAATAAAATAAGTAAAAAAATACAACAAAATTACTGGTGCAGCAAAAGACGTCAGACAAAAATAACAGACTTCTCTCCATTTAACGCCAACTCGAAATGCACAGTCCCTTCAGTGTCGTTATATAGAGTTTACGCTGTATTTCAATCGTGTGTATGGCAGCCACAACCAATACCTTCTTATTTATGAGAAAACGAGATGGATGATTTGATTTATATCCATGTCGTCATCATCACCATCATCATCATCATCATCGATTTTCTAAGTGTTCTGTTTTTTCCAAAATGGATAAGGAATGCCAAAAATCATAAAAGTACCGATTCCCACGATGGTAACTGAGAATTAAAAAGTGTATATTTCCTTCACGTAAGCTGATTTATAAAATGATAATTTAAAAACGTTTTGTGTGAGATTAGAATCTTACAAAATGATTAATTTGTAAATAGAATTAAGTTTTTATTACAATGTGATGTCATTTTGTAAATATTTTGACAGTAAAGCTAAGTTTTCAACTGTGCTGGAACGGAGAAAGAATACAATTTCTGCGGCCGGCGGCCTGTCGTAAGAGGCGCCAAAACAACCCACAGCCAGGTGGTAGGCCATTTGCGCGACTACCGACTAGGATGGCTACCACCCCTGGTCTAGAGTATGCCACCGTAAATACCTTGAGTTCTGTTTCGGCATTAGTGACCAGGTTGCAGTTTACCTTAAGAGAGCAGCAGCGCATTTGTAGCACCTTTGGTGTTGCAAGGCGTCTGCTGAACTCATGCAATAAAAAAAGTTTTGCTTATACTCTTACAGGAGTTGACATTTGCAAAATTGTGAACATATCCTTGGTTGGTGGATGAAATACCAGGTTTTGGTTTTAAAAGTAAAGAGTAGATTACGAAGCGCGTTTCAAAGTTTGATCGAGCAGTGGCCTTGCTTAGAACATGCCGTGATAGCAGCCGGCTTGTGTCAGAACAGACTTGGTATCCATCACAGGTCCTAAAGACGTAGGAGTAATGTTTTATTCAATATAATACTTTCTTACGTTTTCGCGACTACTTCATAATAAAACAAAGTTTTAACAGGTGTAAGTAGAGATACTACAATTATTCCGCAGCTATTCGGTAGTTGGCGGAATACCGAAAACCAAATCATGAAAAGAAACACATAATATATTGCTCAAAATAGTATTTATATTTCCATTAAACAATGACAGTTAAACCACATTTTAACAGTATTAAATACTCTGCATCTCGGCATAATTTAGACCAGGAGTGGTAGCCATCGTCGGGAAAATACCCTATCATCCAGCTGTAGGTTGTTTTGTCGCCTCTTACGGCAAGCACCAAAAAATGTATTCTTTTTTATTTATTTTCTATGGAGAAGATATTTTGGATTTAGTATAATACGAATTTTTGACACTATCGCATTAGGATCGTACTTTGAACATCTTCACAACGCCAACGGCCTTGCTCTGTACTTCTAGAGCACTGGTACCACTAGTTTGCCAACTGTCTAGTATAATACCAGCCACTTACCATCAAATTGTTTGATTCACTGCTCATTATAAAAAGCATTCCATTCCTAGCCTTGAAATCAGTTTCATTGTATACTTTACTCGCTAACAACGGAACCACTATTGAAGAAACCGCTTACATAATTTACGATGTTTTTATGCGTCTATTACAAAATTATGGCCACCATAACAACCGAACGATCTTCGAAACCATTCACCACAATGTTATGGCATTTTCCATGCAATTTGTAGCTAATCAGGCAGATTATGGTACCTAGAGATATTCCATTAATGCACACGGATACCGCAAGCACTATATTGTATTAAGGAGATGGATTCGCCTTCATACATTCTTGGGCTTTCATTGTAAAAAAATGAGCGTGATTTTAAGATTTTTTTATTATTTTGATATTGTTTATAATTGTATATTTTCTTAAGTTTTCGCGACTTGTATACATAATAAAACTACGTTCTAACGGTAATTTTTAAGGGGCCAATGTTTTTCATTTTGAAATTAAATCAAATTCAAAATGTTGAAGAAATATTTTATTTTTTGCTTTTTAGCTTGGAGTCAGTTTTAGTTTGGTTGATAAAAATATATTATTACGCACTCAGAAAACACTACCTTTTCTTAAATAACCATAGCTAATTATTATACTATATATAATTATAATTAATATATGCACTTTATAAATATGTTTGTATTTAAATATATGCATAAAATACATTAAATCAATAAAAAAACATTACACACACACGCATATATACTCTTTTGTTTATTGTTTAAGGCTGGTGTGCAGCGACTTTTTATCGATGGTTAAAATAAAATAATCGATAACGATATATGTTGACCAGTGATTTCATATATCGTTATCGATTTTGGAATACGTGCTCCAAATATTTGATGAACCGCTGACCCTTCACGAGCTTTAATTTTTCACGACATGCACGATGTCGTCGGTCGTCAAGGGTGGCGTGATCGGCACCTACTTCCACAACCGGGCATCTGTGTCAGGGCTGTGCTCCATTTATGCAATCTAAAGGTGTTGGTCTACCGAGCGCTGTGATCGTATCACAGACAAGGTTGAATGGTGTTACAACTCAGGTCCCGACAAAAACAAAATCCACCTGCATATCTAAAAACTATTTATTACCTGCCTGCATTTAAACTAATTGTAACTCTTTAAGATCGTCTTTTACTGTTTACTTTGTGTTAAAATTTTGAGGTTAGAAAACAGCCTATTGTTTTATTGTACTCTTTTATGTCAGTTTGTGGCTGAGTCATTAGCCAGGTGTGACGGCTTAAGTCACTAAGATACGAGGTTTTTTCATTTGTGCAGTATAAAATGATGACCTGATGGAGGGGGAGGCAGTCGAGGGGGAGGCAGTCGAGCGAGAACCACGAGCGAAGCGAGACATGTGTACTACAATTGGGAATGTAATAAGTGCCGGATGTTGCGCGTTTTTTTAATTAAGGCCTTCTCCATTACGTTCGGACTTGTTGTGTTTGGTCATATGTGTTTTACGTGTTTGTATAGTTCTAATAAATTCTACAATAATTCTAACGGCATTTTAATTCGATTCCCGCAACTCGTAACAGTAATAAATAAAGAACGGCAAGAACTCTACCATTCACAATACTGTCTACACCTGTTTTATGATTCTACTTTTATCCATTCTCTTTACATGTTCAAACCACAACGTATATAATTATATGTGTTTTAATTCAATAAAACCTGGTGGTGGGAAAATAAATTCACCATTTAATAAGGGTGGTTATGGGCTGTACAATAGGTTGGTTTAATATTGGGAGTAGAAGGAACTCACCGTATGCTGCTGCGCTTGGTTCTCTTCTTCAGCCCCAGCAACAGGTCCGGCTGATTTATTTATATATTTACGTTGTCGCTTCGCGAGTCATGAATTTCAGCGTGTAGTGTGAATGATGTACTGAGACGGACAGGCGCTTGCGGCTCTTGTCGTAGGGTTTCTGTTATAAGTTTTACAAATGGTTACATCTACACTTTTGATGCGGCGGAGAATAAGCACCGGCGCGAAGGAAAGTAATTACATAAAATGTATTATACAATAATTAATTACCACCTGGTGTGCCTGCAGATTTACCCGTTACGCTACTTTTCAATATTGTCATTGTTTACTGTCAGTATTGTATAAGCTACAATAAACAATGTAATACCGGGACAGTCGGAACAGACTGTTCGTAGGCAACAATACCTCAGATAAAGAATCAAATTCAAAAGCCTGGACCAGGGGTGGCGAACCTCTCTGTGTCGAGGTGCCATTTTTTCTAAAGAAATGTTTAATGAGGCCATTGAAGTGCTGTCAAATAATTTTGATTTCATGATTATTGGGAAAGTTTAATTTATATTATTTAGTATCATTAATACTAAATAATGTCAATTAAAAACTCTTTATTGTATTATATATTATTCCGCGACGATGGCAAGAGACCGGATGGGATGACGCTGATTCCCTGGAAGATGGGCCGCCCCTTAGTGTGGGATGCCACTTGCGTTGACACTCTGGCGGCGTCCCATCTTTCAGGTACGTGCACCACCGCCGGTTCTGCTGCAGCCGAACAGGAGGCCCTCAAGCGTCGCAAATATGCCACCATCGGAAATGGTTACATATTTGCGGCATTTGGGGTGGAAACTTTGGGTCCGTGGGGTCCGAGTGCCCTAAAGATCTACCGAGACGTCGCCAAACGTCTCGTAGACGTCACACACGACCAGAAGGCTGGCGTCTATTTTGCGCAAAGACTAGGCATTGCCATACAACGTGGTAACGCCGCCAGCCTTTTGGGAACGTTCCAGGTACATGACAGTGGTTTGGGATCATTAATTAACGTTTAGGCACTTCCCCCCCCCCTTTTTATTTAGTTTTAGTTTTTATATATTTGATAGTATAGTTTGTAATTCAATAGTTGCAAGGATTACATAAACTCTTTATTTATTACAAAAAAATCTATTTTTTAATTCTCGTATTCTGAAAATATGTTTGGAGCTCTCTCGCTGCTTTCAGAAAATTTAGAAAACTATACGAACCATCGATAATTCACGCAACTCATGCCCCAACTTCTTTTACAACCACTGTTAAATTCCGGCATAAAAGGTAATAAAAAAATTCTTGCAACCCATAACGTCACAACACAACAACACGTATTTTTCCCAAATTAACCCATTTCTAGTCCAATTTCAACCAATGACAATATTTTAACTTTCATTCCCAAATTAACGCAAATCTATTCTGAGCACAGCCCCTTTTAAAACTAGTATAAAAAATCATTACCAAAAGTCATAATTGAATAATCTTAACACTGAAATTACATACGTATGCGACACTTTTTATCCCCGGGAATCCCGCGGAAATTTTCCTGAGAACGGTTTTAAGTGAGCATGCGATGCGATTTTTTCATTGATTGATTGATAGCAAATTTTCTAAAATAAAATCCGTGCTATTTCTTATTCCGAGAGTACTTTAAAATTCTTAGAGCGCATAAAAATTTGCTTAATCTGACACAATCTTCACTAAATCGATAGCTTGCTATTTCTAATTCTTTTTAAAATGCTGCGATACTTTGTGTCTTGGGAAACCTGCGGGGATTCTCGGAATTGTTTGAAAGTGGTAAGCGGTTACCATTGTCTATGGTCATTGTACCATCAGAGGTGCTACTAATGCGCTACCGCTCTCGTAAGGGAGACTGGAACATAGCCACTAATGCCGGAACACAATTCAAGGTTGTTATGGCGGCAGTCTCAAAGTGAGAAAAGTGCTTTTTTTAGTAGCTTCTTACGACAAGCCGTTTTGTCGCAGGAAATTTTATTTTTTCTCCGTTCCTGCACGAATAGGATTGTTTTGCTTGTATACATGAAGTAAGTATCAAAAACGAGTTGTTATTATTTCAAGAATTTACAGTCCAAAGCAATTAGATTGTAATCTTGATTGCGATCTAGTAATGAGCGATTTCCCACTTATTAAGCAATAACAATTGCACAGTCCTTGGCCGTGACTTAACTGAACCAAGAGCATGTGTTACATTATCTTATCAAAGCTATAGGGTTGGCGGTTGAGAATTGTCGTAGAAATTTTTAACCGATTTTAAAGTGATGCTTTGTAGTGTATATTTACAGATTAGTAAAATTTGGTCCTCGGGCCGTGTTTTGGGGAGCTTAGTCTAGTGGAGTATGCCGCCATAACAGCCGTGAGTTGTCTTCCGATATTAGTGACTCTCTTTAAATCCTCCCTTCATTCCTTCCCTCAAAAAAGGTTGTGTTCACAGCCACCAGAAAGTTATCCAAGTGCAAGTCGAAGTATGAACTCTCTCATGGTCGATATAGTGATATAGGAGATGTCTAAAAAATATATGACCGCCCTGGCCAAGATTTTATAGTTCTACATGGACAAAGCTGTAAGGCAAACACAAAAAAATTAACAATCTTGCTATACAGCGTGTTTCAGACCTTACGACAATAAATCAGACCATGGTTTCTTCATGACGTACTCTGCCTAAATACAAAAACGAATCAAGGTAACTTCTTTGGTTTAGCCACAGGACCTCATTTATCATTTCAGAATATTACAACAACATGTATCAGTTATTGTGTCTCAATCGGTAGGTTAGTGTAGTGATCAATGTATCATGTTGCCAGCTCGTCTCTTCATCATTAAACGCGGAAGTTGTTCATTCTTACGCTCTCGCTCGCGAACCAATATTTACAAATGTTCTGTTTTTATTCCCTTTTTATCGTAATTAATTTGTTCGGAAATTTCAAAATTTTATTTTTGACATTACGGTTGATTTAATGGTACCAAAAAATTTGTATGGAGTACGACCGCTAAAGTTATGATTTATTGTCATTTGAAATGAAACACGCTGTATACAAATGAATGTTTGTCTGTATGTCCTTTATAGAATCGTAAACTATACATTTGATTATGATGATCTTTAGCAAAGTTGTTGTGCATGAGCCAAAGAAAGTTTCTGAGTCGGTTCACAATTGGACCCGGTAGGTGGCGCTGCTGTCGGCATATCGATTGAAGCTTTTCCGGGCAGGACGACGTCTGCCGGAACAGCTAGTTAACCTATAAAATATTTGTTATTTCGCTCATAAAATTACGAACATAAATGTGTGTTTGTTTGCGCATCACAGTGTCACATTTGGACTTTAAACTACTGAACCGATTTTGATGAAATTTTTACAACTTCAAAAGATATCAAATTAAATTATATCTCTTTGGAACAGATAGCTTGAGCGATTAGGCCGCTTATTGTATTGCCTAGACAATATTGTAATTTTGGTATGCAAAAGGCAGAGTTGTGGAATGCACTACCGGAGTACTGTTTCCCGAAAAGTACAATCCTACCCGGATTCTTCAAGTCTCGTGTGAATAGCTACTATCTAGGTAAGCGTACTCCATCTTCGACCACATCATCGTCCGGCATTGGACGTGATTGTGGTCAAAAGCCAACCTATTTAATATAAAAAACACATTCGTAAGTACACGTGCACTTATCGGGACATTAAGGGGAACAGTCCCGAGGGATCGACATGTACTTGATTTTATGCGTAGTTCACCACACATCACTAAAATGTTGCTGCAGAAACGAATTAATTTTAAAAGCATCTCGATCCAAATTATCAAGAACCATATCTAACCAAGTTGAAAAGAAAATGCAGGTTCTCAATTCGTTATGTATTTTTTATGTATGTAGAGGTTTGAACTTTTTAGTGTAAAACCAACTGCCAAAGTCTTTCTGCGTGCACCGGAACACAAACCAACTTGATTGACAATTTATTTTAATTTTACTTCCCACTCTTTTTAATATTATATAAAAATATTAGAGCCAGGCAAGTTTGCTGAAGAGTTTCTTGCGCCGCTTCTTCTCTCCAAGCTACAACATAGCATGAAGAGAAGAAGCGGCGGTAAATTAGATTAGGCTCCCATAGAGTATATAGTTACCATAAAAAAGCTAAACTAAAATGAACAAGTTGGCGGTAGGTTAAATAAAACGTTAACAATACTCATTGACACTTGATCTTCCGCAACGTCGGAATAATTAAAATCGAATAAATTACTGCGCTTAAAACGATTAAAACATAATTTATCGTGAGAAAAATAATTTAAAAACTTCTCTTTTTAGTGTAGTACGACCATGCTGTAATCATTACCTTGATATACCGTAAACACTGTGCGAAACGGTTAGGACATCTACTCGCGTCGCAAAGAACTTTTGTGGTGGAACACTTGCAAGCTAATAGATGACGCTGTGTAATCATTGAGATCGCCAACGATTCCCGTCAAGTACAAGCAATACGTACATTACAAGTTTCCAACAGCAACAGACAGTCCTAGATCTACGAGGCACATCAGTAGTTTCGCTGGAAGATTTTTCTTTGAGTTTTGAGACGGAGGAACATTCCATCTCGCTCCTCCACCTATTCGGGACATCACTTAACTTTGACCTGTGGTTTCATCTATTTATGTAGAGTTTAAGAACGCAATTTTAGCTGCCCTCTGCTGGTGGATATAGTGAATAATGACGGATGCGCAAACGCCGTGACGACCGCAATTGACAAGATCCTGTCTTCGCTTGTTCTATTTTTGAGACGTAGTATTATTTGATTAGGGTTAACTGTAATCTGGAATTGTGTGGAAGGCATTAATAATGACGATGGACCTACTTATGCAAAATGGAACCAACCCACATACTGAATTTGAGAAAAAGCCGTTATTATTAAAATTTTGCATACAAAAAGTGTCTATATATTTTTTTGTTGTTGAATATTGTATATTATATTTGGTCCTATATATTCAAGTAAACCTTTTGGATTACCATGGGTCATGTATCTTGTTAGTTTAATATAATGTAATACCAATGTACCGCCAGCGTCGAAAGAAGGACTGGTACATGGCCTTAAATCGACCAATTCAACGAAATCGACCAAAAACTTATTGTACTTCCTGCCATAACGCTTACATAAATCTATCCCAAAACTCTTCCCATTATCCGGGATGAAAAGTATCCCTTGTCGACGAAAATGGCAAATCACAAAAAAACCTATCCTACTTTTTGGGATAACATTTTACATAATTCTATTTCAAAACTCGGTATTCAAATTATATATATATGCCGATTTTCAACCAAATCGGTGCAGTAGTTTATCCGTGAAAACGGAACAGATAGTCAGACAGGGTTACTTTCACATTTATAATATTTATAGGGATTTCTTTTAGGTATATGTACTGCATAATATTTGTATATACTATGTATCTAATATATAAAATTCTCGTGTCACAGTTTTCGTTGCCATACTCCTCCGAAACGGCTTGACCGATTCTCATGAAATTTTTTGTGCTTATCCGGTATCTATGAGAATCGGCCAACATCTATTTTTCATCCCCCTAAATGTTAGGGGTAGTCCACCCTTGAATATTATTTTTATTTTTTAGACAAAATTTTTAATTTCTATTTTTTTATGATACAACATACAAAAATACATACAACCCTAGATTTTCAACCCTCTACGATCAACCCCTATTTTTTACCGGGCAGGACGACGTCTGCCGGGACAGCTAGTATATGTATGTATTTATGTGCACACCACTATCATATACTTGTGATTCCGTTAATAAATCCATAGCCCGGGATGGTCTGGAAGAACTCGCTCTGAAGCTTATAACTGCCCAATATTCCTGCCTTTACTATTTAATGTGACTACTGTAATTGTTGATTTAATGTGGTGAACAATAAAGCGTTTTTTATGCTATTTTATACAACAAAAAAGATATTTCGTAATAAGAAATACTTGCCGACTAGTTGACACGCATTTGTCCGGTTTTACACTCCGACGTTGGTGGTCCGCATGACCTCAAATCTTTTAAATAGTCATAAAATAAGCTAAATTTATAAATGCAATGATCTCTCGAATTGTCACAGTTATATTTGTAGTGTGGGCGTCGTAACACATGGCAAAACGCAAGGATAAAGGCCGAAACATATTATTATGACACCCGACGGGGCACGTTGTCAATATTCAACGCCATCAGGACAATTTCTGAAGTTAGACAGCATTAATATAGCTAGATAATGTCAATTAATTAAAATTACGCTTAACGGTTTTAAGCGCGACATTTAATTGAATTCGAACTCGAAGTTTCGACCATTTTACAGTGGCTGTGAATTTTTTTAGGGTACAATTTGAATGCTCACCAAAATATTTTTTGTCCTTAAAACAAAACCAAGTAAAATATATTAACTTCATATAAATTTAATCCACTCTATACCGAGGTGCCTAAAAAACAACGTTTTACGTTCCATAATAAATATGCAAAACAACGAAACCCGGGCCCGCGGGTCTACATATAAAATTGTAAATGTTTAGTCTTTTTGTGTTTGTCTGTTTGTTTTGGATCCATATAAAAACGACTGAGCCGATTTCGATGCTGTTTTCGTTGAATAAAAAAAAATCCCGGTCTTAAAATCTGTGGTGCTTTATAACCCGGGGATCCCGCGGGAACTTTCTCGAGAGCGGCTTAAAGTGGCCAAGTTGAAATAAAATACTGATTCCGATGCAATTTTTTCACTGCTTGACAGCAATATCTAGGGTTCTCTCTCAAATTATCTTGGGTTTTCATAGAAATATTCAGGATTCGTGTATTTTCATCCTATAAAATTCATTGCCCTTTAATTTTAAAAATTGGCAAAATAATTATAGGCAATCTTTGTTACCTGTCCAATGTGGACGAACTTGTGGGCAAATGCCAGTATGTTTATAACACGTTTTTGATCTTAGAAAAAAGTACATTCTGATTTGGCTTCAGACGCGTCACGTGGCATCGGGTTGCGTCGCGTACTAATAATATGTTTGCACCTTAAGCTCATTAAATGGCGGATATAAACAAGAAAATGCAAACCACAACCCACATGCAAATGACTCGAGTATTTTCGTCACGTGCATCATTGGTTTGTCGTCAGCGTGCTGCGGAAGCGAACATGATTGAGCGAAACGTATCTTGCAGCTACTGCACCGCTGACAATGATTACTTGTATCGTTACTATAGTAGAATTATTTTGTCCGTGCAGTTTGGGTCATAAACTCACGGGCCTTATGGGCGGGCATAGTGATGCGCATTATTGTTGTCGATAAGCGTTATCGACACTGTATTTAGTTTTATCATTTTGTGGGTTAGTTATAAAAATGAAAAAATATTATAAAATAATAGATACAACAACGTATTTATTAAAATAAAAATAATAATGACTTATAATAAATTATTAATTACATCTCTATGTTAAAAAAAACTATAAGTACAAAAGTTTAGAATGTAACAAGTTATATTAAAAATAAATATCAATACACATATCTAAGTTTAAAATTAACAGCCAAAAAGATAATAATGATTTTTATAAGATTGATAATCTTTCTTTGATAAGAATGAGTTTTTATCGATAACTGCGTTGCGCCCACGCAACATGCTCACCGCCCTAGCCGGGCTGAGGCCGAGGTTGATTTATGACCCAAATTGCACGGATAAAATAATTCTACTATAAGTTTTCTTGGTATCGTTTAAGTATCATCTGATCTCTTTCCTGGAACTTCCATATCCCACTTAACTACTCTACGGATTGGTTCCGTACCATTTTTACAACTTAAGAAAAAATAATGGTTTATATTCGCATATTTGTTATTGTATGAGACATTTATTGAATGACTAGCTGCGCCCGCGGCTTCACCGGCGTAGTGATGAAAAATAGTTATATTTATAGAAAACTCCCGTTAGAGTCTCGGTATATAAAATACCGCAGATAGAAGTCCCGGAATTTACAATCTATAAGATGAAAACCGCATCGAAATCGACTCAGTAGTTTTTACGTGATTCCCGAACAAACAGACAAACACCAAAAATATAAAAGACTAAACATTAACAATTTTAGAATATTTAAGATATGTCTGTACTAGGTCCACGCTGGACTTGAAATTCCCGCGGGATTCCCGGTAAAAAAAATCACACATTTTATTACATAATAAAATTTGCTATCCTTTAGTGAATAAATTTGGCCATTTAAAATAATTTAATTAATCGGCCAAACAATAGCCACAACACAACAACAACAGGAACAAACAGACAATAAATCTAAAAAATTGCATCGTATTTGTATTGTTGTTTTGTGTTGTTTTTTGAAGTGATAACTTCTTATGGGAGGGTAAACTGCTTCGTTACGTAACGCGTTACGAAGCCAGTCTGTCTGGCTTCCCTTTTTTTCTGGCATACTACAGCGGTAGGCAGGCATGGTTATCACTTCTGTCGGGCGTCTCGAAATGTACACTTTTTTAAAAATAGCTTCAATGTACAGACAAGGCATGGTACTAATTCCAGTTATGGAGGTTTCTCATTTATCCAGGTCCCACTTAACCAAGTATCATTGTATTATGGATAAAGATAGATTGTAGGCAAGATGGGGCACAAACAATTTTTGCTCTTCGGCACCCTGGCTTCCATCCCTGGTGCCATGGTAAGTTGGATCGAGCGACCTCCTTTGGGGACCTGAAAGCGGAGTTTTTCACCAGCATTACTACAAAATGGTCACCACCACCCAACCCTGGTTTAATACCCTTAAGTTGTGTTCCGACATTAGTAGCTAGATTCCAGTCCTTGCTTTCAAGGCTGGCGGTCCATACCCGTGCAGGAACGGAGACAGAATACAACTTCCTGCGGCCGGGGGACCTGTCGTAAGAGGCGGTAGTGTATTGGCCCGTCTGGATTGTCTAGAGTATGCTGCCATACCAGCCTTGAGTTGTTTTCCGGCATTAGTTGCCAGGTTCCAGTCTTCCTTAACAGAGCTGCAGCATATTGGTCGCAACCGCTTCCTATCAGATGAACCGTCAACATGGCTGTTGTAATCCAGCAATATATAAATGAAATTCTAAGAACGTGTGAAGTCATACTAAAATTTAAAAAGAAACTCGTGACAAATACATATAAAATAAAATATATGCACATATATTTAATTTTGCATATAATATTCAGTCTTTGAAATAAAGCTAGGAATAAAAGACATAACGTACCTAATAAATTTTCTGAAACATCAAAATTATATTCGTATGTGAAAAATGATAAATAAATTTGATTTTTATTGCTGGAAAGTCAAAGGAAAAGGGTGTGCTATGGACTCCTTTAATCTTTCACTCGACTGACGCAAGTGGGAATATTGCCGAAGCGAATTCACAAGTTGGAAACTTCCTTTCTTTTAACTTGAGTATGCGTACTGTAGTTCAGTGCTCCGAAAATTTGTGTACAAGGTACATCTAGGTAAGCTGGTACGCCAATAAATAAGTGAACAAAAAGAAGACGATCATAGAAGCATTACAATTAGTTCAAATGCCGACAGGTAATAAAATGTGAATTAGTCTTTGTTAGGGCCGAAGTTATAACAGTATTATGTAAAAATATTTTCACCTTCTACGTTAACATAGCGGCGGTTTAAAAATGGCGTTAGCCCAATGTAACTATTCTAGTTCTAGTTAGTTCAATATAAAAAAAAAAACATTATCCCAGATGTAGCCTCACCATTATAAACATCATTCATCATCATCAACACCGCATGATACCTAACCAACCGATAAACACCTACAATTATAATACAAATGCGGCAATTTCTGATTTTTCGCTCGTCTTGGCATTCACGTTCAAACTGACAGTTACGCACGTGTGGCTGCACGCGGCTTCCCTCGTGATACGCTTGTAATTTATTACTTGCATTTTATATCTGTCATCTTTTGTTTCTATTGTAATAAAAATAATAATGCTCAGTTCTAAAAAGTAAAGTTTACTAGAGAACATTTTTGAAGGTCATACAATGTACATGTAGTTTAACAATTCACGTGTTATTGTAATTTTAAGGAAAATAAGCGACATGAAACTTGCAACACATCTAGCTTAAACTTCTTTCTTTATTTCAGCAGACGGTCACCTGATGGAAAACTTTTACCATCGTCTATAGATTTGACACCAATCTACTGCCGCTCTCTAAAGGGAGGCTGGAACCTGGCTACTAATGCCGGAACACAACTCAAGGTTGTTATGCGGTATACTCTAGACCAGGGTCGTTTGTCGCCTCTTACGAAAGAAAACTGAAGAGATTGTATAACAGACAAGCTTTTAAATTTTTTTATTCTCCAACTCTGTTCAACTCGTATACGAGTACAACCTTTATCTCGTCATTGCTGGGGTGATAAAATAAAATGGATGGATGCAGAAGTCGCGGAAGGCCACGACACACCTTCCATGATCAAATTGATCGTGTACTAGCAGAAGGTGATGTCAGGAGCCTTAAGAACAGACGAGTGTGCATCACAAGAGCTTTTTTTTTCTTCATATATCACACTACAGTGGTATACCGTTAAGCATTACTTCACTGCAGCGGGGAAGAGAGGGATATTTCTTTTTTTTTCTTTCAATTTCGTCACGAGCCTTTTTGGACATAATTTCCGGTACCATATTATTGACATTGTGCCAATTTTCCTCTTTTTGTAGCATTATGTCCAAGAATTTACTTGATGCTATTTTGTAACCTACATTTGTTTCGGCTGTTCTTCGCGCCTCTTCCCATCTTTCACATTCGAAGATAGTATGAGCCGCGGTGTCCACTTTTTCGCAGTAAGGGCATGTTTCATTATCTATTTTCCCAATCCTGCGCAAGTAATCCTGGAAGCAACCATGGCCAGTTTGTTTCGCCGAACTCCCTCCAGTACCATTTTCTTATGTCGGGAATAAGCTGCTTTGTCCAGCTGTCTTCTACTTCTTCCTCCCACATCTTTTGCCACCGTTCTATGGTTTGCTTCCTTATAGCCTTTTTTTCTTTGGGAGGCTTACCTTGTGTCATAACCCTTTCGTCAGCCAGGAGAGTTATTGGAATGGTGCGGGCTATTACCATGCTTTTATCTGATGAAATATTTCTATAACCTTTGCATATTCTTATTGATAATCCTTTGTTGCCTTTGCGTTGCCAGTAATATGTTTCTGTACTTTTTATATTGCATGCCTCTTTTCCAAACCTGTACTGCTTAGAGCATGATGTTATTTGCGACCAGGGCTAGTGTTCTTCGCCTGCTTTCTCCCGCTCCTCCTATTCTCGGCATTATTCTAGCCGTCGTTGCTGTTTTGTTGGATACCCACTTAATGTGGTCCCCAAATGTTAGATTTTTGTCCAGCATGACTCCCAGATATCTAACAGTTCTTTGTGGTATCACAGTTACCCCTTCGATCTCAAACTTGACTTCAGTTCGAACTTTTTTCCCTATTAGAAGTGCTGCTTCCGTTTTGTGTGTTGCAAGCTGTAGGTCGTGCTTTTGAATCCACTCTGACACCATGCGTAGAGTTTTATTTGTTTTGTTCATTAAGCTTGCTTCCGTCTTCCCTTTCGCTACAACGGCCAAATCATCGGCATAGGCAATCAGTTCTACTCCTTCTGGGACATTTAGCATCACAAGAGCTATGAATGTCAAAGAAGCAAGGTGTGTAAGAATAAGCCTTAATGGCGTTCTGTTGTTCGTGCCTACCCCGCAAGGGACCTAGCGTGAAGTTTTGTATGTATGTATAAAATAAAAGTAGAAATATATCGAAATTTTGACTTTATGTTTGGAATGTTGAAAAATGTGCTCTAATTTTCTAAAAAAATTGTAATGAAAAAAATAACCTAAAATATAATATCGTTGAATTGAAGTCTTGAGTTTTCTTCAAGTATCTGAAAGACCACGGCACCTTGGTATCTACCAGCTTTCTGTGCAATCTCTTGACACCACGTATGTCAGGGCTCTGTATGTGTTTTCTTCTCATGTTATAAAAATATTTTTATCAAATTCTTATTTTTCTTTTCTTGTAACTCTTCATTGCAAAAACTTATTTCTAATACATTGTTATTTTTACACAATTTTTCGTCAAAACATTTCTACTTCTTTCTCTACTTTGAGTTTATTTAATAGAGTAGATTGGCACCGATTACCCGCATGTTGATCAACTCGTTCCTTCGTTTCGCTTTATCCCAAGTAGGCTTGTGCCAGATTTTTTACCTCGAGAAAATGAAAATTCCCTACGTATCTGCGTTTAATTAAATAACGCAATTTTGTGGCAGAGCGAGCGTAAAATGCTTAGATATATGTATTTATGTCGTACAGTCTTGATTCTTAAGATACCTATTTTTTGTAGAATTTTAAGAATCTTGTTCAAAGCGTATCTTGTTATATCTCGTGTGTGAGATAAGATGCCTGTAAAGTATATCAAAAATATTTTGTATGTAATTCTAACCAGGGCATCTTTTGGACGGGCGTGCGGGGCAGCTTGCCCTTAAAGGAAATATTGTAAATATCGAAAAAAAATATTGAAAAATTAAGAAGAAAACAATTTTGCCAACCTTTAAAAGAAATTATTTTATTTATTGGGTTTTGGAGTGGAGCTGCAAACAATAAATTGTATTACAACTTTCGAGAATATTAGCGTGCCCCCAAAAAAGAAATGACAGAAAGACTTGATTCTATCTATATATAAATATTATGTATAACGCTGGATCACGGATTCCACACAGCTTCGCTGGTTCCAGTAATAGTTTGGTGTTTTGTGAGTTATATTTAAGAGAATATATTTGAGTATGCCCTGCACAAAAACCAATGAGGTGATAAGCACCACTAACCTTGGAATCCATCTCCAATGGGGCAGCTAGCTCCTGGGAGTGCACGGCACTAACAAGTCCTCGGATAGCAGTTTGATCTTCAATTTATAGCACATTTACACCAAAGGCAAGCACGGTTCGTGTTGGTCTTAGCACGGAGATAACATAGAGACTGGCTTGGCCACCACGCAATGGCGACGAAACCGAAAGCCAGCGGCATTTACAAACCTAAGTTTTTAGAAGGCTGGCTACGCTACCTCGCTGGATCGTCGTAGCAACTAGCTCTCCGATCTCCCGAAGAGTCAATAAGTCGTTTCGATATACAGCGTTAACTCTATATAACGACACTGAAGGGACTGTGCGTTTTATGGCGTTATAGAGAGTGCTCGTTAAATGGAGATAAGCCTTTTATTTTTTTAACTTATTTTATTCACATTTTGAGATATTGAGGCATCTTTATGGTAAAGTAAGTAAAGAAAGTACTTAGAAATTTCGGTATACGTGATGCCGGCAGTCGGCAATTTAAAAGGTATTTTTATTACTTAGTTGTTGTCGTTATTGACAGTGGATGTAATACTATATGGAGTGTATCATTATATGGAAGACAAGCTTTTTTTTTTGAGGCGAGGGAAAATGACTAACCGATTTACGCACTCTCTGGGCCGTCACTAGGAAACGGCGCGAATCCACGGGGGGCGGAAACGCTAGCAATTGTATGCTTTATTGTGCGTTCCGTCCGCTATGGACTACACAGAGGAGTGTGGAGACTCCGAGTGATGCCGATGGAAGACAAGCTTTTTTTTTTTTTTTTTTTTTTTACATGGGGAAATGCGTTGCCGCACCGTCAGCCGCGCGGGGGATCATGCGCGGCCGGTGTGTGGGGCTCCCCGACGCCGGTTCAATACGACCGGCTGCCGGTATACCCACTAAAACCCCATGGGAGCCTTCCTTCCGCCTAGCGCCGGGTCGCGGTACATGCGTGAGCTTAACCCGCAACCCCGGCAGCGGCCGGCCACCTCGTAAACAGAGGCGGCCTCTCCTGTGTGCGGGCCGGGGAATGACGTTTCCCCGGCCCTGAGAGGGACGCGCGGCTGCCTCTCGCGCCCTCTCGCGGCATTAGTGCGGGCGGAGGTCTATGTGGATCCCCCAGACCTCGACGCCCGCTGCCGCCGGGAGGGGGAGGCTGCGAGGATTACTCCTGCGCCATCACCCCTCCCTCTCCTTTCTCCCCCTCCGCCGCCTCGCGCTCTCAGCAGCGTCAGCGGCGGGGGGGGCTTCGCGATGGGGGGAGGGGGAGGCTGCGAAGGATTGCTCCTGCGCCAACACCCCTCCCCCCTCTCCTTCCACCCCGCCCCCCCGCTGCCTCGCGCACTCAGCAGCGTCAGCGGCGGGGGGGGCCTCGCGATAGGGGGGAGGGGGAGGCTGCGAAGGATTGCTCCTGCGCCAACACCCCTCCCCCCTCTCCTTCCTCCCCTTTTCCCCGCCGCCTCGCGCACACAGCAGCGTCGGCGGACGGAGCGGGGGAGGGTAGGTCCCCGTCAGGCCGGCGGTGGTGGGGTGGACATCACCACCGCCGTCCTCGACGGCCAGCGGAGAAAATCTCGACGCTGGCGGTCGCAACGGAAGGGATGGGTGTTTGGGGAGGAGGTTTGGCAAGGAAGGGAAGGCATTGGGATTTGGAGGCGGAGAGGTGGGACACCACTGTCACGGAGTGAAAGGGGGATGTGACAGTGGCGACTCGGGGCCCCGGGGACGCGTCCCCTCGTACCGCTTCCTGGACGGAGTAGAGTCCAGGACGGCACCCCTTGGGGGGATGGAAGACAAGCTAAACCAACCAAAGCCAAGTGATTTTGACGCTTAAGGGAGTTTGTCGTTAAACTAGTGACGTTACATGGAGTTTACAGTGTAATTCATTAACTTAATTTGCAGTTGTCTGTTCCTCTGAATTAGTCATGGAATCATTACGTAAATATAACTAACAATAGTAAGAATAAGATCCAAGGATAATAACAATCTATCTATGCATCAATATACATTGTAATTCAACCACTTCTAACCGCAGCACGTGGCTCGGTTAAAATAACACATCACGTGTGGTTATTAGAGAATTATCGTGTGGAGTCACATTGGTACATTTATAAAAGCCAGTCTAAAATAACATGAACCCTGTAACATGTTGTATTGTATATTATTCTCTCATTTATGCAACTTCTTCCAACTGTTTGAGGTCAATACTTATGCATTCTATTGGCTCACAGCTGAATTCACCCCTGAACGTAGGTAGCCTGATAGGGTCTTGGGGAAAGGTAATTAGACCGCACCTAAGTTAGAGGTGGCAAGGAAAATCTCTAATGCAGTAGAAATGGTTATTTGTATATTTAATTGTAAGCTGAATATAAGTGCCGTTAATGAAGTGTTTGATATAGAAGAAATAAATAGTGTATAACTTTTTTAAATAACAGTGTCTTGTCCTTCCTCACTTCTCTATTCTGATATAATATTAATACATCTGTCACACTACAAATCTTCATATCATCCTTCACACAATACATACATCTCCTTTTGGTCTTCTTTTTGATTAACATTTGTACCCATCATCTTTTAGTTAAAACTCTTTTTGTCACGTGACTTTCATCTATCATTACATGTTTCGAAACACTGAAACGTCGGAATAAGAAAAATCAAATAAATTACATTAATACTTTTATTAAATTAAATTAAAACCATTGAAAACGTAGTTTTATTATGTATACAAGTTGCGAGAAATTAAGAAAATATTGTTTTTATTTGCTAAAATAAAAATAAATACTTTTTTATTCGACACATGTTAAGCATAATCTCTTTGATCCACTCATAATCTTCAGTTAATATTTAAGTAAATTTCTAAGCTAATCTTACAATGGCCGTGTAGAAAGTCCTAGTTACTTAATATTTAAAGTCTCTAAACTTCTTATTTTGTACCTGAAAATTGTCTCAAATATAATGGTTGCTAAACTCAAACTTAGACCCAAATTTTGAGCCTTTGTCTGAATATTTTGAGTTTCCGAAAACGTTAAATCTCGCCCACCAATCTCCTTTGGAAAACCGACCGAAACAATGGCAGAAGTAATCGAATTGAAACTTTACCAAAAGGTAAACATCGATGTCTCCGACTAGCCCTAACGTAATATGGCCGAAATCAACGACTCTTGATATTTCAGGTGAGAAGGAGTTACGAAAAGAACAATAAATAGAAGCGGTATTGTAGTGAAATAAGATTTTTTAAATCTATATACTAATACGTGAAACAAAAACTTTTTAACCCACTTTACGAAAATTGTGCAAACGGAGGAGCAAGAAATTTCGCACGCTTATATTTTATAGTTCTAACAGCACGCGGCCGCTTCGGTCTTTTCTGGTCTTCGACAGACGAAGTGTTGTTTTTCTGTTGATAGTACGATATACGAACATACGGCTGATACCAAGCGAAGTTGAAGTTGAAGTGTCTGAAATATGACCGACGGCTCCATACCCACTTTGTGCAAGGCGATCACTGCAATCCTATTTTCTTTAACACCCCATTCCATATAGAAATTTGATAATGAACACGAAAAACATGTGAAATGGCGCAAAATCGAAAAGAAGTTTTTAAAATAATATATGTCTTTCAAATTCAAAATAATTAAAAAGTTGAAAAAAAAGAAAAGCTTTTCTGTAACAGTATTGATTTCCAGTCTAGTTATACTCTTTTGTTTATTGTTAAAGTCAATTGAACAGTGTAGCCTTGGTGAAATATGTGTTTATAGAAGTAAAATCTGTGACAACAGAACCTTAATAATGTTCAAACTTATAATTTAAATGAATTAGAGTCGAAGAATTAATCATTATATAATAACTTAACTTAAATAACTTTATTTTGTACAGTCTATTACTTTCTGATTAAATTGCAGAAATAGCAATTACTTCTAGCTTGCGTGTTTAGCGTCCAATGCACAATTACGTGAACTGCATTTTTTAAATTAAAATTTAAGTTCATATATTTTTAATATTGGTTGCTGCATTGCTATCGATCTTCAAAAGACAGTGAACAAATGTAATTTCGGCTTAGACAAAAAAATATCCAGCGATTTTCTAAGTATATATTTTATTGATATTGATATTAACTTATTAGTTTGCTAACAGATGGCGTCTGTCTGGTTGATAACTATTACACATTGCTGTGTTTTTATTATACTTATTTTACAAATGATAATTTAACGGTTCATAACATATCTAAATAAGTATTTAATTTATTTTATATTATTACTAGAGTATACCCCGCGGCTGCGCCGCGGGTAACCCTCTAGTGCGTGTCTCTTGTTTAAAGAGCAAATGCTACAGGTTATATTATATTACAATATTTTTATGTATTTGCCCACGGAAGATTCACTTCATTTTATATCGCTAATTATATATACTATCCCCCGTCCATCTGTCAACAAAATAAATTACAAAACTTGACCAAAAAGGCCAAAATGGTCTAAATGACCAAAAGACCACAGTGACCGACATGGCTAAAATGACGGAATAGGCAAAAACTACCAAAAAGGCCAAAATAATCAAAATGGTCAAAATGACCAAAGAGGCCAAAATGACCAAAAAGGCCAAAATGACCAAATAGGCCAAAATGACCAAAAAGGCCAAAATGACCAAAAAGGAAAAATTACCAAATAGGCCAAAATGACCAAAAAGGCCAAAAGACCAAAAAGGCCAAAATGAGCAAATAGGCCAAAATTACCAAAAAGGCCAAAATGAAAATTATCCCTTGTCCATCAGTATTTAATTTACATACATCTTACATCCTCGGTATCGAAAATAAATATATATACTGAGTTTCAGCCAAATCGGTCCAGTAGTTTTTACGTGAAAACGGAACAGACAGACAGACAGAGTTACTTTCGCATTTATAATATTAATAGGGATCTAATTTTTCTTTAAAATCTCCTTAGACACTGAGTTTCCTAGAAGAGATCGCTATAAGCGATAAAGCCGCCCATAATACAAATGTCTAGATTAAAGTTTATGGTGAATAATAAAGATACTTCCTTTGCACTCATTCATAACTAAACAAAAATTGTGCTACGAGATATTGAGTTACGATACCGACTTAAATAAATGAATATAATGTTATACATCTTTGTTCTGAGGCAATGTTCTTGAAGAAAGCAATTGTTTTTATACTGACTTGTTTTGGGCGTTTACTCCCCTGGGGTCGGTGACCTGGGGTCAAACATACGAACTTATGGGAAAGATGAATTAGAGTTCAGACAAAAGGCATTTATTATTTATACCTCTTTGTTTTATGGCAATTTTGTTCACCACATAATGATAAGAATATCTTGATGTTTTTCTTTGTAATATTATCCGAAAGAAGTCGCGAGCACAGCTAGGTAAAGAAATACATATATATCGAGGGCTTCAATACAATACAAATGGGAGTATAGACAAAAGTGCAGTTTTACACAAGGGACAAAATTCTGAATAAAATAAAATAGGGCTGAAATTTGGAATTCCCTTCTATTTAGCCACACTCCGGTATGCGAGTATGACTTTCTAAATTGTAATATGCATGGATTTTAGTAAACAACAAAAAATTGGCAATTTTGCGTATACGCCCATTTGTTATGAAGCCCTCGATATGTATACGTCTTTATGAAAAAAATATTAATATTATTTTATATTAAAAAAAACTAAAAATATCTTTAATAAAAATATAAAATCTTGAAGTTCGCTGGCAGTGGGGCCTGGGGTCCAATATACAAGTGGTTAGGGCGTATGTGTTAGACTCGTATGTTCGTCTACTCTTTGAGGCGCGGAGAGCCAGCGGTAGTTTTGCGGCAAGGCTTGGGCCTTCTAAACCGACAACACAACACCGGTAATGGATGCAATAGGAAGCTGCCGGGGACGGCAGCCGAGGCTTGCCATAGTCTTACACACGCAGGAATAGATAAAGAATACAATTTTCTATCTAAAAAAAGATAAAAGATAAAACAACCCACAGCCAGGTGGAAGGGCATTTGCCCGATTGGATTGCTACCACCCCTGCTCTAGTGTAGACCGCCGTAACAAGCTTAAGATATTTAAGTTTACGAACTCTTGAGCTTAAGATGCCTTAAGCTTGTTATGGTGGCATACACTAAACCCGACGCAGAAAATGGCGTTCGAGATCTAGTTTAGACAAGTCGAGAAATTGTAGGCAAATATCGCAATGCAATTTGTGTCGTAGTGTAAACAAAACTCTTGTCGATAATTACCTTACGATTTTTGTATGACATAATCGTAGGCGATTTTTTGTTTTTTGATTCAATGTGATTGATGTCCATAATGTTTGTCTGAAAAGAATCACCTGTGAAAATAGTATACGACTCCTCGCCTCAAAACGTGCGATAAACCCTTTCCATGTAAATGGCTCTTAAACAAAGCTCTTGGCGATAATCACCTTACGATTATCGTATGACATACTCGTAGGCGAGTTTTATTTTCTTGGCTCAATATAAACATGTCCGTGCGATTATTGTCTGAAGAGTATCGCTGACGAAATTATTATACGGCTTCTCGCCTTAAAACGTGCGATAAACTCCCTCCGTGTAAGCAATGACCATTACTAATATACTATACGAGATTTGACAGTTATTGGATATCATGACCTTGAGGTCATTCAAATCTCACTGACAATTATTGGAGGTGAAGGATATGACCTCCACTTGTGCACATAATGAATCTCTAAAGATTAATTATATGAATATATTTTTATAATTTATAATTAAGTATGGTTAATATATTGTGAAGTTAAATTTAATTTTGCTAATGAGTTGATGCCATTTTTTGTCGAAAATACTACGAAAATACTCGAAATGATTTATCATACCTCTCTTCATTTTTAAAAATTTAGATAGATAGATAGATAACACTTTATTGTACACCATTACAGAAAACTTACGGACTACTAGTAATAATTTAATTGTGTACAAAGGGCGGTCTTATCGCTAAAAAGCGATCTCTTCCAGACAACCCGTTATTTAATTATTAAAGTATACTATCTTGGCTTTACGTTTGAAATTCCTTCAAGACACAGAAAAACTTCTCTAGAATCGTTGTGAATTACAACTAAATAGAGATAAGCACTCAAAATTCAACCTTATTCACAATTCACAATAAAACATATTTACCACCGGAGGAGCGGGGCACCAATGAAGAATGTTTCAAAATCGGGGGTTATTCTTTTTTTCAACAATTCCACGCTGAAGTGTGGATGCGATGAAGCCTCTGGCCGAAGCCTAGTATGAAGCTTTTCAATGAAGAAGACGAAAAGACATGAACAATGTCGCTTCCAGTAAGTTAAGTGCGGTATTTTCGGGTAGAATAAGAATAAGTAAGTAAACAAACAAAACGATGTTATCTCAGTTACAGACGTCTATGCATATAAAATTCACCCGCTGTCTCAGTTAAAGAGGTAGGTATGATGATAAATCGAAAGAACGAGTCCCAGATCTAGAGGTTTGCTTCGTCCCACTAACAGGGGTAATTCAGTGCCAAAGTGTTGGGACCTCAGCATTAGTTCCAGTTATGGAGGTTTCTCACTTAACCAGGTTTCACTACATAACACTTTTTGAGAATTATTAAGACTAAATTAGAACCTCGTTCTAACCAGGTATCCCAAAGACACCATACGAGTTTCCATTATTATTAATATCCAAAATTATTGGTTACAGCCTTTTCTATTAAACTCCAAAGCAATTAGTAACGAGATAACCTTGGGCCGGAATAAAACCCTCTTAATGTGACCCATCAAATGTAATTTCGTCGGCCTGCTTTCAACAAAGAATCTACTGACCTACTTTACGACTTCTTAATAATATTACTATTTTATACGTTGATTTATGGTCACGTAACAAGCAAGCGTTTATGTATTCACTAGCACTCACCACTTCATTCACTTTTTTATTGACAAAATATGCCCACTTGTCCCTCGTCGTCGAATGACTAAACAGATATACAATGCAAAAGTGGATGGATGCAGAAGTCGCGGAAGGCCACGACACACCTTCCATGATCAAATTGATCTTGTACTAGCAGAAGGTGATATCAGGAGCCTTAAGAACAGACGAGCGTGCATGACAAGAGCTATGAATGTCAAAGAAGCAAGTGAGGTGTGTAAGAATAAGCCTGTATGACGCTCTGTCGTTCGTGCCTACCCGCAAGGGACCTGGCGTGAAGTTATGTATGTATGTATGTATGTTGTCCCTCGTCTTCAATCCAATACATGTTTGAGAAAACTTTCTCATCTTCTTATTCCCTCTGTATAGGCCAATTATTTTGACTGGTTGATTCGCTTAATTATATGATGGGAATGAAGTCAGTAACGCCGACGTCTTCCGATCTGTGCCCTTCTAAGAAGGCTCATTGACCAACGATGTTCTGTCCTCACGCAATGACACTGGAAGGACAAAACCGCACCATCATTATCAACATATAATACCTGAACAGGAAAACCTTTGTACCCCATTTAACGAAAATTGCGCAGACGGAGAAGTAAGAAATTTCTACTAGATACCCATTTATAATAAAAACATATTTATCGACATATTAAAAATTAAAATATCCTATGATAAACCTAACTTAAATATATATATACAATAGTAAAAACTAAAATAAAATAAAAACCTATATTAAAGCCCGTCCAGCCCCACCAGACCACTGTCGCTGTGCATTGTACATATATGGTTGGCAGCATTACCTCGCTGGATACAGAAGCTAACCCTTTGAGCGAGGTAAGCACCAGCCTTCCGGTCTCCTGTCATGTTGACCAGGCGGTTTGTAAGTTTTTGAAATAGTTTGTGGGCACTTGGCCCCCATGGGCCCAGTCTCTACCCCAAACAGCTCAAATATGTAACTTGTTCCAAGGGTTGCATATTTGATCCGTTTGAGGTTTTCGGCAGAAGTGGCAATGTGACTAGCCCCAACTTTGGACTCTTGGAGATGAGAAGGCACCAGTGTGTCGACACTGGTAACGTCCTACTCAAGTGGCCTTCCCAAGCTCCAGAGAATTAAAATCATACATTCGCGCCTCTTGCCATCGTTGCAGATCAGGCCGTTCTGCATTCTGCCTGCGCTTCTGACACACGACAGGCCATGATGGCCCAGCAGGTCGACAGCCCGGCCGCAGAGGCAGTTGTGTGGTTAACAGCTATTTGCCCCAAGACGAAAACAGATTGCTGCCCTGAATGTGGTTGCATCCATTAACGTTTCTATAGAAGGTGACGGTAGGGCCTGCAACCAAAGTCCTGATTCCCATTTATTATGGTCGAATTTCAACCACTGGGCGACCAGTATTGCAAGTAATTTCAGACAGAAGTCAGAATGTCACAAAACATTCAACTGTATCACGAAATCATTAAACCGCATTTGAATAATTCACCATAATTATATACCTTTTAATAGAAAAGCGCTCGAAGCTTTCAGTCGGCTCGTAGCCACCGCGACGCCTGAACGGCTACGGCGCTACGGTTCGCGACTACGGCGTAGCGTACGTGAAAAACTTTTATGAAATTCACAAGGTAAGATCAAAACAATCTTTTACTGATAATTTTAATTTTTAGAAAAAAATACATTGCGCAAATTCTACGCATTTAATACCCATGAAACTATAATATCTACAAACCAGTTTTATTCAAAAATTTTGTATTTAATATTTTGCGTATTTCTTTAAAAATTGTGTGCTATAAAAAAGGTTTTTGAATTTTGTTTTTTTTTTTGTAAATATGGGATAGTTGTTACTTTTTAAAATTATATTCATTTCAAAATGCACTTAGTGGCGCCATCTGTTTTGGGCACATACTACAAAATGAAATGAAAATTAAAAATCGTGCCCACAATATGACTTATAAACATTTATACCACAATATACCATATAACCATTATATGTATGGGAAACAGAACATTTCGTTAAAAAGCAACCTTTTCCCTCAATTCAGCTGATTTGATTCGTGACTGGGGTAATTGATTTTTCAAAAAACTAATTAAATTTATGAATGATATTTGGTTTTCATCAAAATCGGCCTTGAGACTGCTTTGCGTCTTTTTTGCTATTTATTACTTAATAGGAGTTCCTGATAGTTAATGATTTGGCCCACTTGAAAAATTCACGCTATAATTGTAAATTCTCAAGCTTCTATATATATACAACGAACTACTGTGGGCTTAAACAAAAAAGAAAGAGACCAAGTTTAGGTCTTTAAAATTATAGATAATTGCGTTGATTGCCCTTTTCTCATCAATAATTTACTCCTGAAGTGTCCCCGTTTAAGCTCACGTGATAAATCCCTGTTCTCAGTACCACTTAGAAAAACAAAAAACACGTTTTTCATACCGCACTTGTCAGCAACACATTGCACTATTCACTAGCATTGATCCTTTCATAGGTAACTTTTATCAATTTAAAACCCAAATTAAAAAATGTATTTTAGAATGATCCAATGACTTACAATTTTTAGAATAATGAGATAAACTTTTATTAAACTTTCCTTTTTATATCTATTTTATTAGTAATTATTGTAACATTTTTTTCGATTTTGTTCAATATTGACATGATATAAATTAAATAGACATTTTATGTAATTTTCGTTTAATTGTTTTTTTTGTAATTAACTATTTGTACTAATTTTTATTACATAATTTATTTTTTAGTGCAAACTTGATTGATATATGTACTAATTTTGTATTTTATACTTAAGAGTATTAAATATTGTATGTTTCCCAAACAAATTAAATAAATAAAAAATAAAAATCCATATTAAATTCATATTGAGTTATTCATATTAAGTTAGTAGGCTTCTTTAAGAATTTTATAGAAGCCTTTAAACTAATAATCGGCAGACAACCACACACATTGTATATCCCCAAATTAAGCAAGTTACGCTTGTGTTATGGGTAATATACAACGGACCACTCTGGGCCGATCCCAGACACCCAGACCATGGTAAATAACGGAGAAAATACGTTCCGAAATTTACTATACCGGAATCGAATCCGGAACCTCTGGGTTGCAGTGAGGTAGGCCGGCAAAGGCTTAGCCCGCTCAACCACAGAGGCCGTCAAACAGACATTTTGTTATCATACCAAAAGTTGAACCCGGGACGTGCGTTCCAGTGAATAACTAATCCAAGAGAGTAATTTATATACGACTGGAATTAGATATAACTGAACTTGACGCCGCACCAGACGCCGTAGAGGCGTCGGCAGCGGCATGCTCGTGTGCTTTTCATTTTTTTCTAAAAGAAAAGTAGTCTAAGTCATTTCTTATGTCAGCAGCTATCTGCCAGTAAAAGTCCCCTCAAAATCGGTTCAGCCGTTTCAGAGATTAACCGAAACAAACAACCAGACAGACAAGAAATTCAAAAATTGATTTTTTGATATAAGAAATGTATATCATATGAATTTAGTAAAAAGCTGTTATTGCGACATTACAAACAGATACTGCAATTTTAATTATATATGAATAAAAATATATAAAATAAGTAAATAAAAATAAAATTCTTCATTACATACTATACTAGCGACCCGCCCCGGCTTCGCACGGGTGCAATGCTAATACAAAATTAAATACACTACAGAAAAACTATGAACGTTGTATATAAAAACATAGCGGCACGCTCCGACTTTGCACGGGCATAAAATATATATGCCTTACATATAAACTATACATATAAACCTTCCTCTTGAATCACTCTATCTATTGGAAAAAACCACATCAAAATTCGTTGGGTAGTTTTAAAGATTTAAGCGCACATAGGGACAGAAAAGGCGACTTTGTTTTATACTATGTAGTGATGATAAACACAGTACATATCATAAGACATGCAGAATAAGCTGCACTATGTTACCTGAGAGGACCAAAAATAATTAAAAACCATGATTTTAAAAGAAGATACTGACTAAGTCTGTCAGATGTTGAGTGGCAGTGAGTTCCATAAACGGAGAGCCTTATTAGTTTCACGGAACAAAGTCGTTGAGGTCGAAACTGGTGTTTGCTTTGTTTTATTAAAGTCATCCGGAAATCGACCCAAAATTCTTAGTAAACTCGTATAACAATTTGTTATGCAAAACTATCACATATTATTACAAGCATAGATTAAGTTGGCGTTCACAACGCTGTTGTTATTTTAATATTCAAACATTAATATTTAAACAAAACTTTGAGGTTCAAGTGTTTACTAAACTACATATTGTAACTGTTAGTTAGTAAGTTAAATTATAACAGCCCATAAACGTATTACTGCTGGGATCGAGGCTCCCACTATTGAAGAATGGACAGTGTACCCGCCACGATGTCTAAGGCGGCTTGGCAGGTTTGACACGTTCGTTATCTTGATGTGCAGGTGTCATCACGATGTTTTCCTTCACCATTGTTATCATGATGACAAAACAACCCACAGCCAGGTGGTAGAATCCTAGCCCATCTGGTTGGGTACCACCCCTGGTCTAAAAGTTGCCATTACGACAACCTTGAGTTGTGTTCCCGCATTAGTGGCCGGGCTCCGGACTCCCTTTAGAGAGCGGCAGTGCATTTGTAGCACCTTTGGAGTTGCAAATGTCCATAGGCGATGATAGCCGCTTTCCATCAAATGGGCCGTCTGAATGTCTGCTAAACATAAGTTTAGAAAACAATAAAAAAATCTTATAGACTTTTTATTTATAATATTTTATAAGAATTCTGATAGTACGTCTGCTTTAATGCTAATAATAAGAGCCCATAATTGTTGTGCTGGGCCCGGCCCTCCTATATTCGGGGAACGGATAGTATACCCGCCGCGATACTCCAATACAGCTTGAAAGGTTTGACACATCGGTTATCTCGATGTGCAGGTTACATGACAATGTTTTCCTTCACCGTTGATAGCACGTGGTAATTGTAATAATATGCACATTGGGTCAGAAAACTGCCTAAGTGGTGCATGCGTTCCGGCCAGGATTGAACCCGCACCTTGAGCTTGGGACGCGTGCGCCAGTCGTTACGCTACCACGACTGCTGGGCTTGGGCAACCCAATTTCTTATAGGAACATACGCTCGCTTGTCCAGGACGACTTGGCGGGCTTGACACATGGGTTATCTTGATTGACAAGTAGCATTAAATACTAAAATTTTGCTTATTATATTAATATCACAGAAAAACACTTCAGAATTTTTTATTGCAATAGATCCAACTCGCACTTTGTCGCGAGCGTGTTGTAGTGGACATTAAAACTTTTACGAGCGTCGAAACCAGTTACAATACAGACCTTAACCGACCTTCACTCAAACAATGTGGCTTTTCACGTTCGACCACTACGACATACAACGTGCCGTTTGTCATTTTTACGACCGTAATCAGACATTGTCGAGTAACGAGGAAACGAAGGTCTCTAACTTCAAGGCTCATGTCGCACATGTTGTGAACTATGAAACTTTGTAAATAGCGTATTGAAAAAAAATAGGAATTTGGTATGCTTTTGGTCGCGACTTTGCTAGAGTTGACTATATTTTTATTCACAGAACATAAGCGACTTAAAACTAAAAAGCAAAAAATTAACCTTTTTTTACAACTTGAAGCAGGTGACAAGTAAAACATGGAAAAATAATTATTTTTGTTTAGAAGTCGGTGTTGATTTTTTTTTATTTTCTACTTTTTAACCGACTTCAAAAAAGGAGGAGGTTCTCAATTCGTGTGATTTTTTTGTATGTTCGATACTCTATTCTTACGTCAATTGTAAAGCTATTTTCAAAGGGTTTTGTTTACTCGTAAGTGTGTACTCCCGAGGTAGATCCGTGGTCGCCAAGTTAGGATCTAATGAGGGGATCGGATCCCAGGCAGGCCTCCGTCACTCGCTCAAGGCCACGCGCAATATACCTACCGCCCGGCGTATTGTCGACGATACAACCGACAGAGGGACGCCAAACGCCCGTCTGAGCACGTTTCCCGCGCTTAGCCTTCGAACTGCAGAAACCACGTAATTATTGCGCAGTAGATGGGTGTGTGTAAAAGACAAAAAACCATCAAAAATTTGTCGTTTTTTTCATTGCTGAGAGACGAAGAAAGCTGAGTAGTATATTAAACCTCTCTTTATGGATTCTGTCACCATTTATTTCTTTGAATATAAGTAGGTAAAACGTAAATCAAGAAGTTTTTTTTGAGTCAGCTATTATACGGTGTTGTTTTTATAGATAATTCATATTGCAGTTACCTCACCTAATATATATAGTACTTACACAATGGGCAATGTCAGATAATTTTGTATTTCTTAGATATTTTTGCTGTGGGTAGAAATAAGCGTCTGTCGGCGCAGGCCGACATCTGTCTGTATCTCGTTACGTGTATACAATCAATTAAATAAGATATAAGTTTGAATCGACGTATATTCACTTTTCACAAGATTAATAGCAATCAATAGGATGTTTATGTATATGTTTTGATGTTTAACACAAAGTGATTTTGAAATATTTTAATTTTTAACCAACTGCAAAAAGGAGGAGGTTCTCAATTAGTCATAGGTACAACCCTAGCGCAATTTTAGGAAGACGTGTTGGCGCATGTCCCGCGCGGCGGGTAACACAATCTCGACTCTTTGCTCGCGTAGTTATGGTAAATTTCTTCTCGTTCTGAGCGGCAGGTATTATTATTAAGATCTTGTAGGCTATTTTAGCGTAGGTATTTTCACTTTTGTATGGGAGTGAAATATATGTTACGTAGTAACTATTTATTAATCTGTGTCCCAGGGCTATCAAGCATAACTCTTAATAAAGAAGGCCCTGCACTTAATTACTTATAAAGTATCTTGTATATTATATTGCATATTTATATGCATTTGACGTGATTTCTTCGTCAATTGTGGATCGATTTTGAATTAATTCAAATCGAGAGTAACCCTTGTTAAAGCACTTTGAGCGTCCACATTCTTCGTTCATCAACGTTTGCTGTACTTATATGAACATTGTTTTAGAAATGCATACTAATCTCTTCAGAAATAAACATGCATAGTCACTTACCAAAGTAATTTTTAATATAGGTGCCAAATACCACTTATGTACATAACCATGACAAAAGGTGAGATTAATAGCCCAGGCGTGGTGAACCATCCCAGATATGGGTCAACATCCTCCATGATCAATCAAGCCGCACTACATACATGGAGGTATTTCGTGGCAAGGGATATGAATGATTTGCACTTTATCACACCATTTATTACAGTGATTGAATGGGCGACGTTCCTTCTATATTTTTCAACTTTACTATAAAATTACTTGGTTGATAGCCGATTCCCATACCTTACTTGAAGAAAGTGCCCCCGTATAGGTTGTCGAAGGAGCGAGCGAGGTGGAATTAGTGATGAGTAAGTACACGTGTGAGGCAGTACATTTGTCCCATACAAAATAGATTTATACTGATACGGTTCAAAATTTATTAAAATTTGCACTACCTCAAAAATTTTGTTCACTACTACTAATGCGTCAAATGTAAGACGAAGGACGGAACGAGGACAGTAGTACAATAACGCCTCTAGTATTCACATGGCAAAGAGGGACAACATGACATGTACGACTGCTAGTAAAGTGAGGTGATCGAGGTCGATCATACTCGGTTTGTAACGAACCTATCCGATCTAGAAGTTTTTTACGGGACAAATGAGGGAATGACGCTCACCGCCTTACCGGCCTCATCGCTTCTAATGTACTGCCGTGGTACAAATCGTACATATTACAGATGTGTAACTCAGAGTGATTGATTTAAAAGATGTACAATCTTTCAAAATTCGAAATCACTATTTAAATCTTTGGTTTGGAAAATACATCTTTAAGTCAATACGTTAAGATTGATTTTAGTCACATGGAATGATGAAAACTAACAAATCAGATACTTAGACGTAGTATGAGACAATAGATACAGGATATTGTGTATTGCAATGAGATAACATGCGCACTCTAAGATGATACACAGTAAATTAAACTCTGTGGCGTTATTGTAAAGCTTAAAACCGGTCAACTGAATAAATTATGTCATTCGAAACCAAAGATTTAAAAGAGTTAGGGATTTAAAAGAGTGATTTAAATCTTTTAAGGAAAAAGATTTACAAATCACTGACCTCATTGGTGATTTAGTTAGTTTGCGCATCGCTAGTACATATCTCCTCCCTAATCTGAAGTGGTATATTGTACTAGTTCAGTACAAAATGTCGTGTTACTTTTACAAACTCATTCTAAAATCATGTCCTACTTAACTCTAGATGTATTGCTTCTCTGTCTCTAAGGAAGATCTTCCAGTGGGGATACTGTTGTGCCTCGCATGCCTAGGCCCGTCTTTTACTATTGGAAATTTTGTACATATTCTTTGTACGTGTCGGGACTTTTCAACCTCAAATATTGCACAGCGCCATCTATTGGCTTGTAAGTGTTCCACTACAATATTCAATATAAATATTAATTCATTCAATCAATAGGGATGAGAACATATGTTACAATAAATTTAATATTTTTATATGTAACTAGAATATGCTCGCGAATTCGTCCATGACTGAGTTGAAATTCCCGCAGGATTACCGAGACAAAAAGTACCTCAGCATTTAAATAAGAATGTAAGCTATCGTTTTAGTGAAAACTGTGCCGGAATAAGCTAAATTATATGCACATGAACAGCTAAAAACCGCTTCCGGGAAAATTCCCACGGGATTCCCGCGATAAAAAATTTCACAGGTTTTATTACAGCGAAGAACTTAGCCTTGTAGCACCTCACCCATAGGAAACGGTGATCTGGGCTCAGTATTCCACTTATAATCTTGAGGGACTATGGGTAAAATACAATATAAATAAGTAAGTTTTCTTCTATTGTATTACATTATGTTAGTACTTTCATACTTTTATGTAATTGATAATAATAGGCGAAAACAGCATCGAAATCTGACCAGCAAATTGTACGTGAACCCCGAACAAACAAACAAGAAATCTTAAAAAATAGCTTTCTCGAACGTTCGTATAATGTATTCCAGTTGTTTTTTTTAATCGATTAAATATACAGACACGGCAGTTATAAAGTTTTAACTAAACTAAAGACCATTCCATGCATACCTCCTAGTTGTATGTAGTCTATAAATAGGAACTATATATTATTATATTGTCTGTTAACATCGACCTTGCTAAGAGGTCAATGTAGCACGCTCTGGTCTGACTACTCCGCATTGTCAATGCAATCACTATGACATGTTAGGTACTACATGTATTAATATATTCGTAGTTTCTTTATTATAGGAGTTGGCAATGACTTTTTGTTCGAAGTGGTAGTTAAGTGGTTAACATAATCATATGACATTTCAAATGATTCGGGTTCGAATTCTAACAGGGAGGCACGTGTCATTAGGCAGACGGCCCGCTTAGAGAATTTTCCCGATTTTTATGTTGGACCAAAAAAAAAACCAAATACTAAGTAAGAAGCCTGCCGACCCCTTCAATACAGATATAATAATAATTTAATAATATTTACTAGTTTATTTATACGTTTTTGTTATTAATTTGAAGAGTTTTCTTTAAACGCTTGCTGACCTCATTGTTTCTGAAAAGCATTTGTACAAACAATATCCAGCGGCTTGAGCGCTGAGCTACCGAAGCTAGACATGCCGTCAGTCCACTTGACCCCTTTGAGCCGCATGCAAGCGCTGTTTATTCTCAAACGAAATCAAGTTAATTTGCTTTCTGTTGCAGTATATACATCTTGTATTATATTATTATATATGTTCACTCATTTAATCGTCTATTCTATTCGCACGCACGCACACACACACACACACACACACACACATTTACGTACAATATATACATACATATAAATACACATTTACACACTGCACATCTATTTACACTCAATACATTGTATCTCTGATTGTAATCGATTAATTAGTTGCATATATACCTACATTGAAAGGGAATAGAGGTGGCATAAGGTAAGCGGTTGTTGTTTGGTTTATCTTAGTCATCATATTGATTTTTTTTTTATATATATTATTATTATTTTTTTTATTTTATTTTTTTTTATTTTTTTTTTTTATTATTTTTTTTAAATATATATTAAATAATTTAATATACTTTTTTCATTACAAATTTATTGTTATATTATTACATTTTCAAAAGGCTGATCAGTCACATAGGATTTTTCTTTTACTGACACTCGGCTCTCACCAATTTTTAGTAATTAAGAACCGTTTATAGCAATTACTTACGTTATTCGGAGGCTATGCGACTTATATACTTATATATAGCATTTATATATTTATAAATTAGGTTTTCAAATAAATTAGTTCAAACTCAGCACTTCAACTCGTTCTGTAGTCGATTTTAAGAGTCTAATTTAATGTGTGTTTGCACTGTCAACTGTCAACTCGTGATGTCGATAACGTTCAGCGACTTATGGTAATATTCCAAGCATAAAAGCCAACAGTTGACAAAAACAATTTAAGGCTATATAGATATCTGGAAGTAAAAAAGAAAATTGCCCTGTATTAATTATGCGGCACAAACTTGAGTGAATTTATAAATGAACTAGGAAGGTCACACTGGTTAGTTTTCGGCTCAAAAATAATCTTAAAGGAATGAAAATTTCGATAATCATCAATAACTTCCTAAGTTAGAAATATGATAATTCATATTTTTATTCAGTTTCTAGTCTATCAGCTTGTTATAGGATTCAATTTGGAAAGTGTGCGGTTGAACTGTTTGACCTAATTCCCCTTACTCCATTCCATCTTCAGTCCACTCTGGTCTACGCCTTCGGTTCACAGAGGAAACGGCACCAGTGCGAACGAAGTGTCTCGCCTCCACGTTCCTTCTACGTACGGCTGAGTTATGGAGTACTAGAGTCCGTGTTTCCTGAAGTACAATCCGGGTATCTTCAAGTCTCTTGAGAATAGGTACTATCCAGGTAAGCGTGCTCCTTCTTCGACCGCATCTTCGTCCGGCATTGGACGTGATCGTGCTACAGGCAAAGCTATTAATTATTGAAGAAAAAATAGGATTCTCATAACAAACAAAAAATAACTTGTTACAGCGTTTTCGCAAAATCATTCGTAAGGGAAGTAAAGTAGGGACACTAAGTTATCTTTAATACCTGATAAGGACCACATATAAGGCGTGCCAAGCGAGAGTTTGGGTTCCAAGTACTTCGTTAAATTTTATAGACCTTCCAGCAAAGTCTCATTGTCATAATTCATAACCGTTATGACTCTCTTAACGCATATAAGCACTTGCTTTTCCATTACATGACACTATTCCAGTGCTTTCCTTTATAATACAAGTAGAGGTTGACGAGGGTCAAACTCATATGTATGCCGAATTTCAGCCAAATCGGTCCAGTAGTTTTTCCGTAAAAGCAGAACAAAGAGAGTGGCAAATATATTTTTATCCCAGAAACTATCCCATTTTTCAATATAAAAAGTATCCTATGTTCATCATCGGCATCAAAATAAATATATTGTTACGAGTTAGCGGGACTGGAATTAAAACGCCGTTAGAATAATTACAGAGCTTATTAGAACCATACAAACAAGTATAATACAGGTACAAATATAGCCAAACACAACAAATCTAAACGTAAAGCAGAAGGTAATAATTAAATAATTCAATAAAACGCGCAAAGCCCGTTACTATTAGATTCCCGAATGTACACACGTCACGCCCGTATAGTAGTTGTAGCTCGACTGACCCCTCTCTCAATGAGGCCGTCGTTTTATTGTTCACAAATGAAAATGTGCTCGCCCGGCAACGTCGAGAACGAGCAACTATTAATATGTGCGCTCCCGCGCTACGCTAGTCAGAGCGGGGACACACGATGCGTTGCGGCGTTGCAACGTTGTTATGTCGCAGCGGCGCCGCCGGTGCCCCAGCAGCGTTGGACAGTCGCATAATAAAAATGGATCGTAAAAGACGTCTGTTGTTAGCCCAACTATGTGCCCGTGCGGGTGACGCATAAACAACAGAGCGGTGCCGCTCCGACGTCGCAACGCATTCACCCCTCCCCGCCTCGCCTCGGTGGTTGCGAATCCGGTGCGTCGCCGCAGCGCATCGTGTGACATGCCACAGATATTTCTATGTAAAATGACGCAGCGACACCGCTCCGGCGCCGCACCGCCGCCGCAACGGATCGTGTGCCCCCGCTCTCAGTAGTTCGTTGTCCGCTGCGATGACTAGACGTATGCAGTTTCGATAGTACTAAATGCTAACTCTTCTATCTCTATAATCTGTGGAGATCTCAACAGCGGGCGTGACTGTATTGAAATTCATTTTGACTCCAACACTTCATTTTAAGATTTATGAAAAAGAAGAGATAAGATTCGTTTAACTCAAAAACAGACAGACGGACAGAGTAATTTCAATACTTACACTTTTTTGTTATGTTTATTATTAGAGCTTCATTTAATAACAGCGAAGAAAACATTGCGAGCTGTTTTCAGCTATAATTAGTTTATATATCGCATTGTAAGCTATAGTCACAAGTCCATTAACTGATCAAATGTAAAAATTGTTGGTGATCCTTAATAAATTAATAAATAAATAAATATTATGTTAAACAACCCTTAAATTGATTTTTGAGTAGGATATTTATTTTAGCCCACCCCTATTTAGAATTTGTGTAAAAAAGTTGATTGCTACTTACTTTGGAAGGTAGTTTGTAACACTCTATGAATCCCGAACAAATGGTTCAGATGTCGAGTTAACATAATTAGATAATCAAGTTTTATCCCTTCGAGTATTAAGGTTCTAACTTATTTTATGTCTAGAGCTTTGTTTTTTTTATTAGAGGAGTTAGCAGACAGGCAGACGGCCCACTTGATGGAAAGCGGTTACCATCGCCTATAGACATTTGCAATATCACAGGTGCTACAAATGCGCTGCTGCTCTCTTAAGGGAGACTGGAACCTGGTCACTAATGCCGGAACACAACTTAAAGTTGTGGCGACATACTTTAGACCGGGGTTGGTAGCCATCCAGTGGGGCAAATGCCCTACCACCTGGCTGTGGGTTGTGTTGTCGCCTCTTACGGCAGGCCGCCCGGCCGCAGGAAATTGTATTCTTTCTCCGTTCCTGCACAGATAAAAATTTGTTGAGTCAGGTTTGAAAATAAACTTTAGCTTGAAGTTCTGAAACTAGATGGCGTTGTGTGTGTTAAAAGTAATAACCCTCAGAGGTTTCATGGGAAACGACCATCAGCTATATGGAATGTCACGAGTTCAGCTGTTCACTTCTTGCAAGGGTGACGGGTATGCGACCGGTTCTCTTTAAAATAGGAGTCGAGAAATATTGAGTGGTCGGTGGAATATTTTTATTTATTACAAAGCTGATGGAATGTGGGTTCCCATCGCCTATAGGCGTTTGAACAGAAATGTCAAAGCTAACGCATTATCAGCCATTTGGATGGGATAGAGGTATCAGATAGGATTAGATTAGAATAGGATGGGCATATAGAATTGGAATAGAAGAATGGGGATATAGAATTGGTATAGGGGTTTGAGATTGTATATTTTATATGCATATTTTTATTTACTTTACTTTATTCCTGTTGAAGTTCTGATTAAATCATTGTTGCTTTTTTCTTTCAACAGTCATGTTATCCGTGCAGGAACGGAGAAAGAATGGATGGATGAAAGAAGAAAAGAAGAATGGATGACTATCGCACCCGGTCTAGAATATGCCACCATAATAACCCTAAGTTGTGTTCCGGCATTAGTGGAGTCCAGTCTAGCTTTAGAGAGCAGCAGCGCATTTGTACCACCTTCTATAGACGATGGTAACTGTTTTCCACCAGGTGGGCCCTCTGCTTCTCTACTGAAGTCGTATAATAAAATAAAAAATAAATTCCAAGAGTCGTCAATTTGCGTTAAAATTTCAGCAATTCATCCAGTAACAGCCAATTTGTGTCAGTAATGAGAGAGGTCTATGTGGACGATTGCACACACAAATTGAAGGGAGGAATGAAACAGTGCAAAACTGGGAAATTGGCACCCGACGTTATTGGAAAATGGGAAACGATGCGTGATATGTTGATTGACAGCCGGTTTTCCCGGTCACAGTCTAATAATCTAAGTGGTCAAGACCAGAATACACCTATACTAATATTATAAACTAGGATTTTCTAACGACTTCGTCCACGCTTTATTTGAAATTCCCGTTTGATTCCCGAGACACAAAGTACCGTAACATTGAACCACTACAGATTGCTCCCGGGAAATTTCCCGCGGGTTTCCCAGGATAAAAAATACCATAAATTTAATAATATAAAATTTTCTATCGATCAGTGAAAAAATCACATTGGAATTGGATTTTTTATGGTTGAAATTTGATCATAATAATTAATTATAATATTAGTTATAAATTATTATTATAATAATTTACGTATATATATTATTATTTAGTTTAAGATTACACTGAAATATAAACTAATTATAAATAAATATTAACTAAAATATAAATAAAAATGTTGTTCGTGCCTACACCGCAAGGGACCTGGCGTGAAGTTATGTATGTATGTATGTATATAAAAAAAATACCATCTATAAGTAAAACTCCAGGTCGCTCTCGGCGGGGAGAGTGCCCAAAATGCTGGCCGCATTTCCGCGTTGGATGGCAACGCTGATGCGTTGCCCTAAGTGCAAGCCAGCCTTTTGCGAGCCTTCACGCGAGACCTCAATTAGTCGCTTTGAGAGGTCTCGATAGAGGTGATGAGCTCCAGGCCCCCACGGCCCAGGGTTTCATAATTAATTCAAATTATAAGTTTGAACAACATTAAGGTTCAGTTGTCAACACTTACTTACTTCCATAATCACAGATTTCACTAAGGCTACATTGTTTATTTGACTTTAACAATAAACAAAAGAGTATATATATGCGTATAAGTGTCAGATACATGGTAGTGTGTGTAATGTTTTTTTTAATAATTTAATGTATTTTTTATGTGTTATTTAGAAAAAAAATGCATTCTACACTCCTTCTCTACATAAACAATAAATGTGCGAAATTCCGTACTCCTCCGTTCGCGCCAATTTCGTTAAAAGGAGTACGAAGTTTTTGCTTTACGTATTAATATAAAGATTACATTTCTTTTGACCAAAATATTACTCCAAGAAGTCATTAACTGCCCTATTATATGTATGTCACCTAACGAGTTATTAGGATTTTAATATTGAAACAACGCACAGCCAGGTGGTAGGGCATTTGCCCGAGACGCACGTCTTTTTTACTATGTCCCGCTTTCGACGAAAGAATCACGCTTTTTCACTCAATTTCTATCCGTGCAGGAACGGAGAAAGAATACAATTTCCTGCGGCCGGGCGGCCTTTCGAAAGGTGACAAAACTACCCACAGCCAGGTGGTAGGGCATTTGCCCGACTGGATGGCTACCACCCCTGGACTAAAGTATGTCGCCATAACAACCTTGAATTATGCGGCATTAGTAACCAGGTTCCAGTCTCCCTTAAGAGAGTAGCAGCGCATTTCTCGCACCTTTGGTGTTGCAAATGTCCATAGGCGATGGTAACCGCTTTCCACAGCGTCCGTCTGCTGGTCTGCTGAATTCCTGCAATCAATAAAAACCGCGAACATACATCTTTTAGTCCCTTCCTTCAAGTAACTTGTAAATTATATGTAATCAAATGGTTATACTATAAGGAAAGTACATTATATCATGTATAAATAAACGTGTAGGTATGTGCGGCGTCCGTGTGCCACATTTAGTTGCAGCGTGTAATAACAATAAATAGGGCCTTTCGATAACGAACCGGGGTAAGGCTGTGGACAGGATATCGCCGATGAGCGATTTGGATGAATATTTAAATTGTGTATTTATAAATTAAAATATAATTAATTAGTAATAAGTATATATTAAAATTGGTTTCAATAATATCCGTTAAGTAATTATTGTGAAACGAGATATTATTCCTTAAAATTTTCAGCATGATTAAATAACAAATATCTCAATACTGACAAAATATTTACGAGGCACTTTTATAGTGGCAACGAAATCCACTGGAGGCGATGAGTGACTCATTTTGCTTTGCATCTAGCTTCATCATACGCACCGCAAAGGAGTGGAACTTATTTTTGGAGTCTGCCTTTCCCGATACTAATAACCTGGGTCTTCAAGTCCCGTGTGAGTAGGTGCCTGCTAGGTAAGCATGCTCCATCCTATACCACATCTTCGCTCCATATAGCACAACCTTTACTAATATAAATCTCATCTTACTCACATAAAAAGTAATAAAAATAAATTTTCAGTGTTTCTCAGCGAAACAGCAATGACAAAGGATGGTTTTTACATGTATAGAATCCCTAAATGCATGTTTCCCGACAGGTGTTTGGCGATATACTGATTACGAAGTCGGGCCCAGAAAATTATCTGCACAAGCAGGATTTAACCAGATTTCTGTTAGATTAATTATCTATTTAATTGCTGGAGTACAGCTGCAGCAGACAGGCTGACGACCAACCTGATGGAAAGTAGATTTCATCATCTATGGACATTGAAGACACTAAAGTGATTGGAATATAACGACTAATGCTGAAACACGCCACAACTTTGGGTCGTTTTATTGGTATAGTCTAGACCAGGGATGATAGCCATCCAGATGTCCAAATGCCCTACCATCTGGCTTCGGTTTTTTTACCATTTACATAAGAGCCCACCCGGCCTCCAGACTTTGTAGTTTTTCACCGTTCCTGCACGGATAGTAATTAATTGTATTCCAATAATATACACAATACTCGCTTGCAGTAGGACCCCGACTTTACTCGAGTGTAAATAATCTTGTTTAGTATGCGATTTGCCTAATTTAAATATTGTTGCGGACATTTCGTTTTAAGTTGTATTGAATGTTATTATTGACGCTAAGTAATTGGACAACTTGCTTATTATGCATTACCTTGGTATGCTTATAACACAAGACAAAATATATCTATAAGGTTGCATTTTTGAAATGAAACTTCTTTACAATCGTTAAGATGTGAAATCCGATGAAACGAAAAAGCGATTTTAAAGAAAGATAAACACATAAATCTATAGGACTAGGCCAGCGAGAGGAAAAGTAAGATAGGAGAGTGGGATAGGGAAGATTGGATAGGAATGATGGGATAGAGAAGGTCGGATAGGGATGGAGAAAGAATACAATTTCCTGCGGCCGGGCGGCCTATCGTAAGAGGCTACATAACAACCCACAGATAAGTGGTAGGGTATTTGCCCGACTGGATGGATACCACCCCTGGTCTACAGTATGCCGCCAAAACAACTTTGATTTGTGTTCCGGCATTAAGGACCAGGTTTCTCCCTTAAGAGAGTAGAAGCGCATTTGTAGCACCTTTGGTGTTGCAAATGTCCATAGGCGATGGTAACCGCATTCCATCAAGTGGTTCGTCAGGCTGTATGCTGATCTCAAGCAATCATTTTTTTAAAATCTTTGATAAGCATATTAGGGTGGTCGTTAAAAATTAAATTTCTTGCGACGCCCCCTAAAAAGCTTCCTTTTAATGAAAAAAACACTGGGATTTTTTTAATAATTTTTTCAAGTCAAAACAACACGTGCCTCAAGACGATTCAAGTTAATTTTTGAGTAATATCATGTTTTTTCAGGAAACTTCTTCATACTTAGAAGTAATAATTATTTTAAGATTGGAAAAGTTTTAACAATGAAATATCTTCCGTATTATCATTCTCAGTGATGAATTTCAAATTATAGTTTCAGAAAAAGTTTAAAATTCTTCGTGATTCAATCAATTCATAAAATTTAATTTTTAACGACTACTCTAAAGTATATTATTTTCAACCATTGTAAAGGTGGTGTGAAAGATATCGCCAGCGGCGATAAGACCTCCTATTGTATATGATATATGTAACTTATATATATGCAATAAAGAACATTCATTCCAAAAAAGGGGGAGTGGGCCATAGGAACTCATCGCACGAAACACAGCTTAAGGAAAGAAAGATAGAAAAACTTTATTTGCAAAAAAATTGCGACGTAATTACATTCCATATAATATATATTGTTTTACACAGAGCATATTTTGAAAATTTCTACGCCGCATTTTTAGCAAACAAGGTTTGCACTCAGCATATTGCTGTGCCGGAATTATATCCGACACAACGCTGATTTTCAGTGCAAACCTTCCTTTTGGCGTAAGACGAAAACGACCCAATTTTGTTTATAAAATACAAAAATCGTGAATATAACTAATACTACTTATGTAATACTTAATAATAATACTATAAGGCCAACAGTTTCACGCCGATATTCTGTGTTTGCGTGGTGGCACACCAAGAACTATAATCAAGATAATTATTCCAGTATGACTCTACCTTATAACATACATACATACATAAAAGCATATAATTAAAAATATTTAATAGCTTGTTGACGAAGTTATGCATATTGAAATTGTTTTCTGTATTTTCCTTGTTATGGTGCGGATGATAAAAGGTACCACCCATTAATATGATTAAATATGTAAGTTTAAAATTAAATTTAATTATCGCATGTGACTTTAGTTTATTGTCCTTGTCAAGTGACTTTGATTACTTTAGTTTTTGTTTCCTTCCTTGTAAGTTAGTAAATATTTGAAGGCAGGTCTGTAATGATCTTCCTTTCTTTATTATGTGCTGATTCTTCTGCTTATGTTAAGCATGTGTATCCAGCCAGTGGTAAATGATCATGAATGTTCATCTGATGGCAAGTGGTTAATGTAGGTATTCGCGAATAATTGTTATTCAACATGACAACGCAGCCAGGCTTTGTATTCATTGAAATAATTGGAACGTTTTCTATATTTTGAAGAATCTCTTATAATTTTTCGAAATTTATTAGCTATTTTTTTTGAAAGATTATGTAAATTACACATAATAGTTATTGGAAATTACATTCTTCTCTTATAATAAACTGTTTGTTGCAACTCCATTGATTATACAAAAAACATTTTTAAAACATACTCAATAATATAAAACACATTTGTTCAAAAAATGCATTTACGTTTCATGTATATAAATTTTCTGAATGTTAAAAATTACGAATGGACGATAATGTCGATACTTACGTGAAAAAATGTAAGAATCCCACCCAGGTTTTTGACATTTCGAAAATAAGCAAACTGAAGAATCGAACCTCCTTGGAAGCGCTTTTGATCAATACATTTGTCTCACTTTAATACTATAAAGAAAATGAGATGAAAGATGTAGTTCTAATATTCACCATGCGCACGTTGGGCAATTTGCAAATACGCGCCATTTTCATATTAGAAACGTCAAAAATTATTGCGACCATAACAGATGCGAAATTTCATATGTACAGCATCCCTGATATAAAACAGGCAAAATATATTGGGCACGCTATCTACCTAAGATTATATGAATAGGTAATAAATACACTGTATTTTTTTATTTGTTTTATTGCAGGAGTTCAGCGGACAGGCAGACGGCCCACCTAATGGAAAGCGGTTATCGTCGCCTATGGACATTTGTAATATATGAAAGGTGCTACCCTGTGCTGCCGCTCTCTAAAAGGGGACTGGAACCTGACCACTAATGCCGGAACTCAACTCAAGATTGTTAAGGCGGCAGGGGAGGTAGCCATCCGGGGAAAATAACCTACCACCTGGCTGTGGGTTGTTTTGTAGCCTCTTACGACAGGCCGCAGGAAATTGTATTCTTTCTTGTGACCAGTGACCAATTGCTGTTCTTTTATTACCGTAAATCCTTCTGAGTTGTTGCAAGTATTATACGTGTTATAAAACTTAGCTCTAAATGTAAATTAAACGAAGCAGAGCATTGTTATTCTTCTTATTATATACTAGGGGCCCCGGTAGACGTTGTCCTGCTCTGATAAAATAAAAACCTTGGACTCGATCTCAGCGCCACCTACCGGTTCTAATTGCGAATCTAAACCATCCGGGAACCCACTCAAACACACAAAAATAAAATCACCAAAATCGCTCCAGGGGATTCTAGAACCCTATCTCAGTGCCACCTACCGGTTCCAACGGGATTAAAAGTATTCCATGTCCGTCTCCTGGTTCTAAGCTACCTCCCCACCAATTTTCAGGCAAATCGGTACAGCCGTTCTTGAGTTATAAATAGTGTAACTAACACGACTTTCTTTCATATATGTTACGGCTAATAGCCGAAGTGCGGCTACATCTAGTTCTAGCCGGCTAAAACTAGGTGTAGCCGCACTTCGGTTTTTAAACCTAGGTGTAAAATATTTGTTCATGGCTAATATTAGGTGTAGCCGAGGCGTCTTTCCATTCTGTACAAGGCCAAAACGCAAGGGTATGAAACTAATCACGTATAGATTGGAAATAAGTTTTTTACGAAGTTCTTCCAATCCATACAAGAGCAGTACGCAAATACTGCCAGTACACATAGGGACTAATCGTGTATGTTTCGGAAGATTATTTTTGGGTGGTTATAAAAAAAATTACTACGAAGGCTAAGGGGGGGTGCTCCGCTTTGCTTCGCACCCGCCTTAGCCTTCTAACCTATATTAAAAATGAAAACATGTCACTACAGACCAACAGACTCCACGTAGGATTGGCAACATCTAGTTGTAGCCAGCATAAAGAGGGCTATACCTAGTTTTAACCAAATGAACTTGGCTACACCTAGTCTTAGCCGGCTAGAACTAGGTGTAGCCGCACTTCGGATATTAGCCGTGACACATACATAGATTCTTCTTGATGGTTCTTATAAATAACTTGTATATTTTTACCATACTAGAGAGGTAATGAAAAATTAATTGGAAATATAAATCATTACACATGTGACACTTTAGCATATATCTGTTATATTTTAATTAACTCATCATATAGGCAAGGTATTACACTACATAGCATTACTGCCAAAAATGTAGATTTGCGTAACCACCAGAACGGTACAAACGACATTCAGAACATCATAACTTATGTACGGCATGTTGTCAACAAGGAAAAAATGCGTGGAATAATAATTGAGGATCCATTATAGTTCAGCAGGAAACAGTTAAGGTTCTATTAATTTCTAGTTTTCCTTATTTCTTATGATAAAGTATTTTCCAAAACTCAAATTATATCCATGTGAAAATAGAGAAAGAATACTGTTACACGTGCGGGACTCGAATTAAAATGCCGTTAAAATTACTATAGAGTTTATTAGAACTATACAAAAACATAGAACACAGGTACAAATATAACTGAACACAACAAGTCCAAACGTAATGCAGAAGGTCGTAATCCTTGCTTCGCTCGACTGGCTCGTCCCTCCATTGGACCATTGCTTTATACTGCCCAGATGCAATATGTACGTCCGGCCGCGTAGACTGAATTTCTTATAATCAGTTTGTACTTTAAATCCTAACACCTGGCTAATGATCATAATACAACAATAGGCCGTAAAAGACTACAATACAATGATGGACTGTTCTAAGCACAAAGTAAACAAAAGAAATCCAAGTGCCGAAAGGTAATAAAATGTGTTTTTAAAGGTATGCAGTAAAGTGTATTTGTACCAATATTATGGGTTAACTAAAGCCTTATATATTTTTTTTAATCGACCAAATATGTGTTAATTCATACATGGTGAAGGAATTCATATAGTTGGTAAGCCCTGATTGTATGGTTTTTGTCATTTGGCTACGAAATTAGACTAAAATTCTCCAATCAATAAATAAATATAACGAAATCGCTGGAATAGAGTTAGATAGGACATGATTTTAAATGCTCGATGGTTTCGAAACCACCATGCTCCGGTGGTTCGGGCATGTGGAAAGAATGTATGATGAAAGAATGACTAAACAGATATACGATGCCAAATTGGATGGATGCAGAAGTCACGGAAGGCCACGACAGACCTTCCATGATGAAATTGATCTTGTATTAGCAGAAGGTGATGACAGGAGCCTTAAGAACAAACAAGCGTGCATGACAAGATATATGAATGTCAAAGAAGCAAGTGAATTGTGTAAGAATAAGCCTGTATAGCGTTCTGTTGTTCGTGCCTACCCCGCAAGGGACCTGGCGTGAAGTTATGTATGTATGTATGATTTTAAAATGAATTTGTAAGAGTAACATGACATTTTGTACTGAACTAAGGCGAGGAGATTTGTACGGTTTGTACCGCGGCAGCACATTTGAAGCGATGAGGCTGGTGAGGCGGTGAGCGTCATTCCCTCATTCGCCCCTACAAAGCTTCTAGTTCGGATATGTTCGTTAAGAATCGGATGTGATCGGCCTCGGTCACTTCATGTGATGTTGTCCCTCTTTGTCATGTGAATATCCGTAGGGGCGTTATTGTACTGTTGTCCTCGTTCCCTTCTTTCTCTTACATTGGACGCGTGAGTAGTAGCGGGCCACATTTTTTGAGGTAATACCAATTTAAATTTAGAACTATATCAGTATAAATCTATTTTGTACGGGACAAATGTATTGCCTTGCCCGTGTACTACTCATCATTAAACTGGAATGAGGTAAGCCGGCAAAGGCTTGACCACAGAGGCCGTCAATGAATGCCTATTTATAAATTATACTCTGCAAAATGGGAGCTAATTGAGAAATTGGTTCAGGTGTTTCCTTTGATACCGAGAAATAGCAATTGGAGTAATTGAATCGCCCGAAGCACTGCTGGGGCGAGGCGCGGTTTAACTCACAGCGCATTGTGTTGCTAACTAAAAACAGACTGAAATACATATCGACAACCTAACACTTTTATTTATTATATGAATTCAGCAGACAGGCAAACGGACCATCCGATGGAAAGCGGATACTATCGCCAATGGACTGCTGTTGCTGTGCTGCTGCTCTCTGAAGACGGACTGGAACCTCGCCAATAATGCCGGGACACAGCTTACGATTGTTGTTGGCATACTCTAGGTTGAGCCATCAAGACGGGGAAACACTCTGCCACCTGGCTGTGGGTTGTTTTGTCGCCTCTTACGACAGGGAATTTTACTCTTTCTCCTTTATATCATCCAGCTGTTTTAGTGACAAAGATGTTGACTACTGAAATATGTGTTATAATATATTTTTATTTCCTATGGATGACTTCCCGTATCTTATCACCCTATTCCAATCCCATAAGACGTCTCTTCTATTACATTTCTCCTGTCTGATTCTACTCCCTCCTTCTCCTCTCTCTGTCTTCTCCCTCCTCTTCTTGTTTCTATCCCTTCTCCTATCTCATCCTCTTAATCCCATCCTAAAGGCTGGTAACGCGCTTTTTTTTATTGCAGGAGATCAGCAGACAGGCAGACGGCCCACTTGATGGACAGCGGTTACCATCGCCTATGGACATTTGCAACACCAAAGGTGCTACGAATGCGCTGCTGCTCTCTTTAGGGAGCCTGGAACCTGGTCACTAATGCCGGAACACAACACAGGGTTATTATGGCGGCATACTCTAGACCAGGGGTGGTCGCCAGTCCAGTCGGGCAAATGCCCTACCACCTGGCTGTGGGTTGTTTTGTCGCCTCTTACGACAAGCCGCCCGGCGGCAGGAAATTGTATTCTTTCTCCGTTCCTGCACGGATAATACGCGCTTTGCTATTGGTGTTACGAACGTCTAAAGGCGACGGTAAACACCTACAAAATCTAAGCATCCAATTTAACTAGAATTGTATTCCAATACTAGGATATAGCCGTCCATGCTAGACTCAAAACTCCCGTGGGATTCCCGGGATAGTACCGCAGCATTTGAAAAATAATGTAAGCTATCGTTTTAGTGAAATCTGTGTAAAAATAAGCTAATTATGCACACGAACAACTTCAAACCACCCCGTAAAAAATCCCGCGGGATTCTCGAGATAAAAAGTAGCGCAGAGTTCAAGTCTAAGAATTTGCTGTTGCAGAGCGAAAACTGCATCGAAATCGGCCCAGTAGTTTTTACGTGAATCCCGAACAAACAAAGAAGAAATTTAAAAAAATGGCATTCCACTTGTTTTGTTTTAAATAGCTTCAATGACCAGATACGGCTGTTTTAGAATTTTACAATATTGTCGATTTTGTAAGTATGTTTTATTTCGATGGCTGCTGAAGGTTGAAATGTGTTGTATGTCCACAAATATAGTACGATTTTAAGAATTTTTCACTTTCCTTTGAAGTGAAACATTTCCACGCTTCCCGTCGGCTATAAAGCAGTCCACATATAAAACATGTTTATGACTGCCGACGTATGATTCAGTGCATTTGGATACGTTTTAGGCGCTATGATGTCACTGCAAGTTAGGGTTGGCCCTAATATAAAAATCTATTAATGCATAATAAATTAAGTCATGTTTTAAGTACTGCAAAGCTGATTATACACGGTTTGATTAAATAAAAGAACAGGTACATATATGTAGTGGAACGCTTATAAGCCAATAGATGGTGCTGTGCAATAATTGATGTCGCAAATGTTTCCCTAGGCCTAGGCCTCAAAAGAAACACTGGTAAGCCCCTGGTCCGAATATTCACACACAAAGTTAGGACCCACCAAGGACACCCACTCATTACAGACAACAGTAGCCAAACAAGATTAACTTAGGCGTACTGCTGGAGAGTTTCTTCCGCCGTTTCTTACCCTCAAGCTATAACACGTTGCAAAGCTGTAGTAAATATAGACTAGGATCGGCTCTGCCGGCGGAGTCGATATCGAGTCCCCATTATATAAACACTTCAGCCTATTGGCTTAGTTCATTGAGCCTTTTACGGCTTAATCCTACAGAGTCAATCCCCCGAAGCGGTCGAGCCGAGGTCGAACCTCACTGCTTCCTCGAGCGCTGCTTCCGGGCTGAACGCCTCCGCTCCCACGGAGTCGGGAAGCCCCCAAAGTCCGGTATCGCTGGGTCCTGCTTAAAAAAAGCCTAGGCCTGCGAGGAACAGCAATAGCCTCTCTGGAAGATCTACATTTGAGACGGAGGAGCGTTCCATCTCGCTCCTCCACCCTTATCAGGGCATCCCTAAACATAAATTTGGTCCAAAGAAGCATACATGAAAATATACAATTAATAATTGAATTCGATGACAAAATTGTTTATTTTAAAAAAAACTGACTTGCCACAATAAACGGAAAAATTAATATATAACCGACTTCTTTCTACAACATCTTGAAGTCGGTACCAAGTAAAACATAAAAAACAACAAATTTATAAAATATAATAATTTTTATATTTTACTTGTCACCAACTTCAAGATGTATAAAGAACTCGGTTAAATTTTAGTTGCGCAAATACCTCAATAGCTTTAGAGATAACATATTAAGCACCTGTAGAAACTGTACAACTGGCACGTGTATACAAAATTTGCCTTCTCACTCTTCGGTGTATGTGCACTTCAACAAGGCTTGCTCTCAATTGCCCTGCGATACACAAATCAGATCCTGACCTGGTGACCATTGTTTAATAAGGATCACTCCCGATACAATACTGTCTTAATACCGAGAATGACTTTAAAATACTGTAGCCGCAGACGTCCGATCACCACGGCGGCCGCTCACATATTGTTGCGGACAGAATCACCCCGCTGACCTCACCCCCGTAAACCCCGTGCGCCCACGCCCCGCCTACCGCGGGGACATAGCTCGCTCCGTTAGCTGCTAAGCGTCTGCATTTTTGTAGTACTTTAGTAAGCGCGGAGCGAGCCTACATCATGCATTCCTGAACTGCAATTCAAACACACAACATTGTTTCACTTCTACCTGAAGACCTCTAAAATACTATATTGAGAAATGACGTCATGGCAACGCGAACAAAATTTTGCTGATAAATGCTAGTATAAAATAACAGACTATGATATGTTTCGTTCAACCCTAAGCCTAAACATTCTATCGTCATGAACACAAAAATGCATTGCAGTATCATAATAACATCGCTTTGAAATTCAAATGAGTTTAATTCCTTTTAGTGGACTGTATGAGTGCTCAGTTTAATCAAGAATAAATTAAATAAATCTTAAACTTTATCTTTAACTGAATCTCTTACTGTCAGAGAGGCCAAATCCTTACAAACATTTAGAAAATAGCTCAGAAAACACCATTTGTCCACAAATAGCTATGTCTGATTAACACAATATAATCATGCTAATACATTATACAAATATGTATGTATGTATTTGTTTCTTAAATTAGTTTGAGTATTTGTGTATCTATTGCCTATTTCCTGCACCACCTACATCGCTTGATTCAAATTTCTTTGATTAGGTTGCCTGGAAGATATCGCTTTGGGGGATAACGCTACCTATTGTATTGCCTAGAAAATATGGGAAATATTGTTACGAGTTGCAGGACTCGACTTAAAATGCCATTAGAATTACTAAAGAGTTTATTAGAACTAGCACATATACAGTTATAACCGAACACAACAAGTCCGTCACTAATTCCTAGAATCAATTTGTACCACTAAGATTACAATACACAACTTTAAACACAAAGTAAACAAAAGAAGTCCAAATGCCGAAAGGTAATAAAATGTGTTTGTTTTTGTAATGACATATATTTTTTTTGCGAAGCCTGGCAGACGTGTGTGTGTGTTTTTACGCATTTTCGTATCAAACTATTCAGACGGTGATTTTTAGCGCATTTTCAGGAGCGTCGTAAGTTAGACTGCTTAGCCATACCTAAATCAGTTTTTTTGCCTCTTTGACAGACTTATTTTTGATGTCACAGAATTTAACCGCTACGTTATAGACGTGAATGCTAACGAAGAGTCCAGCGTGATGGGCAAATGATCTTTTCACCAAGATACTCTACTCTTCTCAACTCTTCTCGTGTTGTCACCTTGCTGTAGTCGTCTGATGCTAGTACTAACTTATGTGTTGCCAATGACTTATTCAAAATGAAAAGCTGCCGTATGCTGAAAACTTGTATAGTGGTAATTGTATATTTTGTTTCGCAATAAAGTGTTATCTCTCACTCTTAACCCTCGTGAGAGTACGATCTAACGATTTTCCCAAAAACGATGCTTAGGATGTTATTATAAATATGCTGTATATATTTTAGTCATATAGTCATTTGTATTTTGAACGACCAATTTTTGTATATATTTATTACGTCGAATTATAATAATTTATTTATTTAAAGACAACACATTTATACAAAATACACACAATAATGTTATTTGTAATTAGTAATATTTTTTCGTCGTGGTAGCGTAATGGTTAGCGCACGCGCCCCTAAATCGAAGGGCGCGGGTTCGATCCTGACCGGAACGCATGCACCTCTTAGTCAGTTTTCTGATCTAATGTGCATATTGTTACAATTACCACGTGCTAAAACCGGTGAAGGAAAACATCGTGATGCAACCTGCACATCGAGATAACCGATGTGTCAAACCTGCCAAGCGCCTTGGACAAGCGTGGCGGGTACACTGTCCGTTCCCCCCTTAATGCGAGGCCCGAGCCCAGCAGTGGGACATTTATGGGCTGATATTATATATATATATTATAATATTTTTTCATTGTGTCTATGTTAGGAATTAATAAGTAGCACTGATTTAGCCCTCTAAATGAATCCAGTCATATTTATCAGCTATTCCCTTCAGGATGCTGTTGCTGCTTTCACGCTACTTATCTACTTAGTAACGACACGGTTGTTGTGTTTGTTTTTTTGCCCCATAAAGCATCAAAGCCTTGTGCTTCGGCGAATATAGACGACGCACTGCAGAAACGCGGCCGCCTCAACAACACCCTCAGGGAATTATTGTATTGGACTCGTGAGGCATTGTAAGCTCTAAGGGTATATTTAAACCACAGACTTGCCGAGTACAGTTAAACAACGTTATTTTAACCGTCTCTACACCGAGCAAATCTGCGGGCCAACATGCTTGCCCGGACTCAATGTCTACATTATCGTTCAAATAATCGCTTTCGAAATTGTAAAAAGTTTGTTCCGTTTGTTTGAAAGCTCAGACAAAATAAAGGTGTAAATGGAGCATACGTCACAGAAGCTACAAATGAAGTGAAGCATTTTTTAAACCTGTAACCTGACTGTGGGTTGTTTTGTCGTCTCTTGCGCCAGGCCGCCCCAATGCAGGAAATTATATACTTTCTCCGATCCTGCATGTATTTATAGTATTCTGTATAGGGTTGCCAGACGTCCCGTATTTCCCGGGACGTCCCGTATTTTATTAGGCTTAGTTTAAAATGTCCCGGCGGGACTGACTCAGTCCCGTATTCGAACCGTGCTTCGTTTTTTATTATTAAATCGATGGATCTACGCGAGACAAAAATACTCACGCACGCAATGTTCGCAACTTCACATACACATATACTCGGATCAAGAAAGTTCGAGAGAATTTATGGTTTAATTATACACTTTAATTGTTAATCATTTAAAAAAAATGTCCCATAACATATTTTCAAAATGTTCACACTACTTTCAATAGTAGCAATGAACATTTTATAAAAAAAAAAACAAAGAATATCACTATATAATTTTGTTTTTTATTTGTCCCGCGTAAAACACTAAATTCCCGTATTTTTTTGCCTATTTAAACATTTGCCCCCTTATAAGCTGAAAAAAAATCTGGCAATCCTAATTCTGTAATTATTAAATAAATAGGTTATTTATTGTATTGTACTGATGGTAGTCCATTTATCAGTCTGGTCAATCTGCTAGCAAGCTAAAAGGCATTGCATATGAATGACGAGTCAAGAATATGAGACGCAATTCGCCCGCGCAGGGGCTTAGTATTCACATCGCGATGGTGGCGAAGTGGGTTACAGAGACGGATTAAGGGAGATCATGATTAACAATATTTTTAACTAGTATACAAAGAATACATTAATATAATAACTAAGTACTTTATGGAACTATCTATATATAGTATATTTCAAATAGGACACATCCATAAAATGGAACTTGCAAACTGTTTTAAAGAATTATTAAAATATATATAATCATTTCGTTTTTAATAATAATCTTTCACTTATAAGCACGATGTTTATTTCTCTATTTACGTATTTTTTTCCACAATCATATTTGAAATAGACTGTACATATGGTTCGCTACAACGCTTCTTCCTTATGCTATTTTTAAAATATGAATTAATAAAATGTATCTACGACAAGTTTCTATTACAAAAATTCTAGCATTACGAATATTTCACAAAAATAATTTTTATTCACACAAGATTTCATATCTTTATTGCACAATTTGCAAAATTGATTTATGGGTATGTAGACACACATACCGAAATTTATGTAAAATATCCATAGTTTTATTCTTAAAATTTACGTAACAGACATATACCGTAAGTATTGGCCTCTGTGGTTGAGCGGGCTAATCCTTGGCTGGCTGACCTCACTGCAACAGCAGAGGCTCCGGGTTAGATTCCTGCTATAGTAAATTTCGGAAAAGAATTTTCTGCCCTAGAGTAGTCCGTTGTATATACACAGGAATGTATTTGTTTAACTTGGGGTATACAATGTGTGTCTAACGATTATTATTATGATAAATTCTGTCAACTATGTCTTCAAGAAAACAGCAAAGCGTGACCGAGATAGCTAACTTATGTGGTTATATCTAGTATCACTCTAAGCTTTTTGATATCTAAACTGTTTCGTCTTTCTTAAAATAAATAGACATCTTTTGACAGTATAAGGCTAACTTGATAACACTACTCTGACATTTTTATGTAATTTTCCTGTCCTTGTTTGTTCTTTACTGAGGCAATAGTTCACTTTTCAATGTTACAATTCTAATTGCAACTTTCTTTGTAATATTTCGTATGTCTTCATTTATTTTTTACACAGTAAATCGTTTACTTTTTAAGGTTAAAATGGTTTCGCCAATTTTCTTGTAATATTTCATGTGTCTCTATTTATTTTCTACACAGTAACTGTTTTTTTAAGGTTACAATTGTTTCGCCAACATTCTTGTAATATTTCTTGTGCCTTAATTTATTCTTTACCGAGTAAATGGTTTACCTTTGAAGGTTACAATTGTTTCGCCAATTTTCTTGTAATATTTCGAGTTAATTGCATGTAACTGCGCGATTAATCGACCAAGTCCGTCTCTGTCCCCTCCAAATGACGTCATGGCGTCCATATTGTGTTGTTGGGATATCGTATCACACAGCCATCAGCAAACAACAGGTGCGAGATATATTGTCTAGAAAATTCGATTAACTTATAACTATGGTAACTTGATATTTTTTTAGATTTAATTAAATATGAATCACGTGTAATAAATACCTTTAATTGATTGTTTCGATAGATCCATTTCATAGTTATTTATAGATTAAGTTTTGACAAGAAGATTAATAAAACTATAGTTGCACAATTATAATATGCTAGGTTTTGAAGGTGAGTTTGTACGCGTTGTACAAGTGAAAAATGCCTTAAGGCTTGTAACAACGCCAATGTTCTTGAAGATGTTTCGATAGTGATTTTTCAAATGCTTTATATTTTATTGTGGATAAAATAATTAAAAAAAAATGTTCATGCAGGAACGGAGAAAAAAACAATTTGCCGTAGAAGGGGGGCCTGTCGTAAGAGGTGACAAAATAAGCCACAGCCAGGTGAAAGGGTACTTGCCCGACTGGATGTCTGCCACCCCTAGTCTAAAGTATGTCGCCATAACAACCTTGAGTTATGTTCAGGCATTAGTGACCAGGTTCCAATCTCCCTTAAGAGAGCAGCAGCGTATTTCTAGCACCTTTGGTGATGCAATTGTCCATAGGTGACAGTAACCGCTTTCCATCAAGTGAGCCGTCTGCCTGTCTGCTGAACTCCTACAATAAAAAAGTAGTATTTGGGTCAAACACAAAAACGGAAAGTTAAGTGTTAAATAATATTTTCTTAAGTTTTCGCGACTTGTACACATAATAAAACTACGTTTTAACGGTTTTAAGCGCGGTAATTTATTTTATTTAGGTTTATCCGACGTTTCGGCCGCTTTTCAGTTGCCGTGGTCACGGAAGACAAAGATGACATTTGTCAAACGTGTATTGTCAAAGTTTTTATTCAGCCTACCGCCAACTTGTTCATTTTAATTTTGCTTATGGATATTATTTACTCTATGGGAGCCTAATCTAATTTACCACCACTTAGCAACATATTGTGGCTTGAAGAGAAGAAGCGGCGCAAGAAACTCTTCAGCAAACATGCCTAGGTCTAAAATTTTTTTATATAATATTAAAATGAATGGAAGGAAAAATAAAAGAAATCATTAGTCAAGTTGGTTTGTTTCGTTGCCCGCAGAAAGAGCTCACAGTGTCTTGAGGTCTGGAAGTTGGTTTTTGCTGGGTTTGGGTCTTAATAGTTTTGATGATTGGATCCCAAACAGGCGGTACCTGCCAACCATCTTCTCTATTGAAATTTGGGTGTTTTTTGATTTCAATAGCCTCACGCATCATTCTTGGTATGAAACGATTCTCTTTCGCGAGGATTTGTGGGTTATCGAATCTGATGTAATGGTTGGGTTTATCCAGCGTGTGTTCACTGATCGCAGACTTCGTAGACCTTGTGTGTTTCATGTCAGCAATGTGTTCTTTTACCCGTGTTTTTATGCTCCTCTTTGTTTGCCGAAAGCGGCCGAAACGTCGGATAAACCTAAATAAAATAAATTACCGCGCTTAAAACCGTTAAAACGTAGTTTTATTAAGTGTTAAAGTTACATAAATTCCATATGTACGTTATTTGTTCTTGTATTTTTTTTATTTTATAAGATTATGTTGTGGGTATGTTAAATGTGACAGACTTTTGTATTTTAACAAATAAATTGTTTCTTCTTGCTCACGTTTAAACCAAAATATCTTCTCTATAGACTGATCGGATACTGAATACCTTACTTTGGTAGACGTTGAAAAATAATTCAATAACAAAAAAAGACGGTGTGCGTCTCGGGACGCCCGACAGAACTTAAAGTAATCTAACGCGAGAGAAAGGGGATCCAAAGAGACTGGCGCCGTAACGCGTTACGTGACGAAACGGTTTACCCTCCTATAAAAAGTTATCACTTCAAAAATAATCTTTTTAATTATGTTATGTAAAAAATAAACCACTTTTCATACAGCAATCCAAGTTTACGAATCAAAACATACAAACACATTGTTCCAATAATTGTAGTCTTTTTCTGTAGACATGTGTAAAACTTTGTTTTGATCCATTTATGAAAATAATAATTCCAAATTACTTATTTCTCCTTAACAAAGGTGTAAATGTTTTTCATACCCTGTCTTGATAAAAATTGCAGGAGTAAAATGAATTCATTTCAATAATTTTGAGGCTATTAGGTGATATTTTTCTTCACTTGAAACGATGATTAAAAAAAATACATAACAACCACGTTACGTCGCATATAGTTAAGAGTAAGGATATTTTTTTGGTAAATTATTGAGCAGTAAATATAAACGAAAAGTTATTTCGATTGCACTGCATTTTTAACCTTTTGCGGGAATATGACCCTTAAAACAAGTCTTTTAATAAATCAATTTCTGAACTTAATGTAAAAAGTCATCAGCGCTCGTTCGAAAATAATTGATTGTTTCAAAATTATCTTAACCGGTTATATAATTAATAGTTTTTACATATATATAAATACTTGTTGTCTATACTGGAATAATGGTTTCGAATAAAAACAGGCAGTTACATTTATGTTTCCTTCCTTGATTTGTTATAATAATTTAAACAACGATGGCGACCATCTGTATTGTCTATATTATTATATTGCCTAGAGCAGTGTTTTTCAACGTGCGGGTCGCGACCCCCCAGGGAGTCGCGAAGCCTCTTTAGGGGGGTCGTGAAGCTTCTGTAGCGGAGTTACAAAAGGTTGGGAAAGCTACTGCAGTAAAGTGTGCAATATCCGTAGATTTACCAAATTGTAAGGACACAAAAGTACTTTCTTTTATTTTTCTACGACTTGATCACGAACATCAGTCGCCATATCGCTTATCCTGCGTTGAATGGTACTGTCAGAGAGAGGTATACTTTTGAGTCTTTTTAGTCTTGTTTGCCATCGGTATCGATACTGGTACTACACGTATGCGCGTAAATTGCGTTACATATTGGCGAGAAATTCGATGTAAAAAATCTGTTTTATGTACTTAATTATGTATTTATCCGAAACCTAATTATGAAAATGAATATATCTGTTGAATTGAACAATTGTCATAAAATATAATACATGAGAAAAAAGCAACGGGTAGGTGTATAGTATTATATAGTATTTCTTCATACTCAAGGGGCCATGTCATGAAAAAGGTTGAAAGGTTTGGCCTAGAGTTCAAGAAACGAGATTTGCATAGTTGCGCAAAAAATACGTAAAAAATAAAACACCATGAAGCACCATAACATATATTTTTTTTGTTAGGTAATAAAAACATTATATGCTATAGTGCTTCACCAGATCAATATGATACGTACAGGGTTTCAATCTGGAATTTACAAAAATTGCACATATTAAAAACATTTTCCCAAAAACATACAGTTTCAGAAACTTCCTCATACATATTATATTAATTAATAAAATTATATTATTAATTACATTATTAATTGCCTTTAGTATTTGCAATGATAAATAAGGTTTTTTCACCTTTCTCCATGTATCCAGACTTTTACATATATTTTCATATATCTTTTGCACTAGTGAATAAATTCGACCATAATAATTAATTATTAGTTTGATCATTATTAAGGTTCTGTTATCAAAGATTATACTTCTATTTCACAGATTTCGCCAAGGCTACACTGTACTTGACTTTAACAATAAACAAAAGAGTATATATGCGTGTGTGTGTCAAATACATGGTAGTGTGTGTAATGCTTTTTGATCGATTAAATGTACTTTTTATGCATAATTGTTTTTAAATACTAGCATTCTGTACTCCTTCTTAATAAAAACTAAAAGTGTGCGAAATTTCATACTCATTCGTCCGCGCAATTTTCCTAAAGAATGATACAAAGATTTTCCTTCACGTATTCTTTCTTCTTTTTAACTCTTATCTTTATTTCCATAGTAAATTGTATTGTGCAGAGTAATTTTAATAGATTCGAAACCAATCAGATAATGATCAAACTATTAATTGTTGATAAAATAACAATATATTAACATCTACTTAGTAACGAAGGCTGCTTTAGATAGGGTCACGTATTATAATAGTTCTTGATAAAATGGAGTCGTAAGTATGGAACGTGGTCGATATTCACTCACGTAACAGGTGCGAGGTATTGAGGTTAGGTTCGGTCTAGTAGATGGCAGTTAACTTAACCGCATGCTCTCATTCTCAAGCACTGATGCGTTAGGATCAGCGTGGGCGTCACTACGTTCTAAGTCTCACGCTTTTCCTACCAAGAGCGCGAGGCACATGAAAGGAGGGTGGTTTTAGTGGAGTATTGAATATTCGAGTCTCCACACAAGCCGGCGATTGACTCTGGTACCTATTCGTGGCTCTCCTCTCGTCGCTTTGGTCTAATAATCCCTAGTATAATACGGCCGTCGTAACTTGGCGAATGTGAACATAGGCTCTGCGAACTTTAGCGCATGTAAACTCATGAAGAGAATACAGTGACCAACTAGTACAAAGCAAGGAAAAAATACAGGGATGAAGGGCGACCAATTGTATTCACTGACGAGTCGTATTTTACCCACTCATCACACGAGTGTACATGCTCTAAAGTTCGCAGAGCCTATGTTCACATTGGCCAAGTTACGCCGGCCGTATTATAAAGGACCCGATAGTGTACAAAACGCATTTGTCCCGCCTTAAAAAAAATCGCATGCTCCTTTTCCGCAGGAGAGGGCCGCTATTTACGGAGGTTTAGTGGACCTCTACCTCTGCTGTACGTAGTGGTGGATCCCTGCTTCCTGGGTTTATAAATCTGGCACACTAGGACGTTACGGTGCAGTAACTCTGTTCTAGATCCCGTAGCGTTCTTATAGTTGTTTCTCTCTTAGGGACACAGTGCAAACCTACTCAGAAAGACAAAGACACAATAAAAGGAAAGAAAATTATTATTAAAGTTATAATAAAGACATGACTTACTAAAATTTTATACATACATACATAACTTCACGCCAGGTCCCTTGCGGGGTAGGCACGTACAACAGAGCGCCATACAGGCTTATTCTTACACACCTCACTTGCTTCTTTGACATTCATAGCTCTTGTCATGCACGCTCGTCTGTTACCCTACCTTACATGCTTAGCAAGATAAAAATGTAATACAGAAGTTTCTATAAAAGGCTGGAGCGAGATTCTGTTAAAGAAAAACAGTGCCGCGGGGCAGTTTTTACTTGGAAACTGTGCTATTATACCCTTTATGTATCAGTAATTCTAAGTGGTGTTCCAAAGCTTGTTGCACAGTTGATCATGGGCTCAACATGCAGCCTAGATCTTGACCTCATGTTCTTCCATACAAGCGCGTGTAAGGGACGGGACGCAGGTTTTGGTTTAGCAGAGTAATTGGGAACGTCTTTACCAGTCTTCTTTTTCAACACTCTTCCCACTTCACACTCAAGAGGAACTTGGTATGGTACGAAATATATTTCCCCTGCTCAAAAAAAAATGGTGTTAATTTATTACAACGTAGAGGTCATTTATACATGTAATTAAATATTTCAATTACAAAGTTCAAGTGAATAATAACCCTAACAAATTAATTTATAATTGGCAAAAATTTATTTGTTATCAAAGGTATGATGTTGTTTTGTTTATTTTCAGATCGAATAATGACAACGTATGAGAGTCATTAAAACCGAAGCCGGGATCAAGTGACCGGTGCGCCCGCGCAGCCCGCGCGTACGTTGCCACCCGCGCACGCCTCATTCCACTGTAGCGCGTCGGGCAAAGCGGACATCTCGATACCGCTTTATACCTTTAAATATTTCGAAACTAATCAAGTGACTTACAGTGACAACATACTTCATTAATGAAGACAACGTTAATTAATATAGTTGTTTAGTGTTTAATACAACTTTAATATTCTGTACCGGACAAGTGCATTAAGTGTGGAAAAGGCTACATTCCTAACCAGTGTCGTTGTTCAATGGACGTAGTGTACTCTGTGTTTGTTTCTAGAAAGCCAACTAAAGCTCTCGTGAAGTAGCGGCCACTCATAATGTAATTGGTCGAGAAACAGTAGAAAAAATGGCTCGCGGAACTCTCAGCGAAACTGAGCGTAACTTGGCTGATACAAAAACTCAGCCGGAGCGTCAAGATGCGGAAAAAACTGAAACTAAACCTAGCGGTCTTAGAGTACGTTTCCTGGATGAAGAAGGCAAAACGGAAAGGATGGTTAGCGCCGACGAGGTCGACCATTCTGGTACGAGAGTGAAAAAAATACACATTCTAAAAAACAGAAGCTCCAGCGAAACTAGTATTATGTTACGAAACCCATCGCTGATGAAAAGGCGGTCGAGCGAACGCCGCCACAGCGACGGAAACACCGATAATTTGAATAACAACTCCGCGCTTAGCGAAAACTTTAACGATAGAGTAACAGACGAAAAGACTGATGAGGACGACGATGATACCAAAGAAGCAAGTCAGAGCTTTAAGAAGAACTCCAACGTGTACAGTGTGAATCAAGCCAAGACTCTGGCTGAGAGGAGGAAGTCTTTGCCGCTAACCATGCCTAGGTTAATCGGTCATAAGATGCATGAGGAGAAGTCGATCCTCCCAGCAGAGGTCTGTTTGGCGGATGGTGCGTCTGGGAAGGATTTCACGGCTCGCGCGATAGGGCGCTTGTCGCGTGGGATCGGCAAGCTGCTCCGGCGCAGTAACAGCGTCCGCATCAGCGACCCGGACCCAGTTTACAAAGTGGCTTATCTCGGGAACGTCCTCACCGGCTGGGCGAGAGGTAAGATAACCTATCTCTGTTTTATTGCTTAAGAAAATTGCACTTATCGCATTTGGGTCAAGTATTTTTAGGATAAAGACAGTACAATCAGGTTCCTCGTGTATTGCTTGTATGTTGCAAAACAAATGTACTTACATTTACTTAACACGTCTTTTGAAATATTGATAAAATATTACATAGGTTATTGTTAAACATTGGTTATAAATCTACTTGCGTTTCATCAAATACTTTAGCTTCGTATTTCTTTGATAGAATATAATTTGACAGATATACAATTTCAAATCACAATTACAATATTGTCATGGCAGAAACAATAGGCGGCCTTATCGCTGAAAGCAATCTCTTCCAGGCAACCTAAGTTAGGGAATAATTTAACCTAATCTGGCGATGTAGGTGGTGCAGATAATTAAATATATCACAAATAAACATACTTAAAATACATAATTTATAAATTAAATACATATATATATATATATATATATATATATATATATATATATAAACAGTGTATAATATAAGAATTAGGCATAGTTATTTTAGGAAAAGTAGTGTTTTTATGAGTGCGTTCTTAAATGTAGGCGATGTTTTGGCCTCTCTGTCAATAAGAGGCAGTGCATTCCAAAGTTTGACAGCCTGCACTGTAAAAGAGTTATCATAAAAGGATGAAATGTGTGCAGGTGTAGTGAGTTTACGATACGTATGAGTGCGCTAATTGTGGGAAGTAGAAAGGCGAAGAAATTCAAAACGTTCCTTAAGGTAGGAAGGACTATTAGGAACAAATAATAATTATGTTATAAAGTGGTGTGAGAATGTGAGTATTCCGGCGAAAGCGAATAGGGAGCCACTTAAGTTTTTATCGAAATTCAGGGTGCATATTTATTTGACTATCATAATACTTATTGGTTCGAAGAGCATCGTAGTTACTGCGTAAATCTCCAATAGGAATTGTACAACATGAGTAAAGAGAGGCTCTCAGTAATATTGATATATCGAATGTAAACACTGATTATTTTTTTACAATTATGTACACATTATGAATTACGTATAATAAAAGCTATATTTGATCATGATGTTTGTCATGATAATAAGGAATGTTTATAGATCACAACGCATATATCTACATCATCGATAAATTTAAAATAACTGTCGATACAGATATTTAGATTGTGTATTACAAGACGTATATTTGGTTGATGGCCATGATGATTTGGACTTACTTAAATTAATATAAAGAAGTAAAAATCTAATTAATTTTCTCGTCTTGTTTAACTTCTACTTATAAGAATATGTTTAAAATAATAGTCCTAGCAAAGTTGTTACAATATTTATCATCGGTATTTGCTTGAGTAAGTAATAAGGGTTACTTAAAACAGCAAAGCATCATATATGTAATTGCTTGTTTCAAATAATCCAGCAGCTATGCTTCTACACGTAATATTGACGATTGAATTAATATTTTTTTTTAAATACAGAGCTACAACGCAAATGAAATCGATTTTGCCAATATCAAGGTGAAAAAGAGATAAAATATGAACCTAAATACTTGGCCAGTATTTCATACGTGTTTTGTGAAAAACCTGAAATTACGTAATTTATGATGCAAGAATTAAAAAAAAAATTTATTTACATGTATATATAAATATATTTACTAATAGAAATAAATTACACTATCTTATAATAGCTTCACCTAGCGGCTTTGCTCGCTTTAACGTTATCCCACGGGAACCGTACATTTTTCCGGGATAAAAAGTAGCGTACATGCTATTTCAGACTATAGTCTATATCTAAGCTCAATTTCATTTAGATTCGTTCAGCCCTTCTGGTGTGATAGAACAACAAACATATATCCAAACTTTAGCATTTATAATATTACCTACTACATCTTTCTCCGGTGGTTGTCTCTATTATACTTGTATAAAAAGTTAATTAGGTTTTATGTAGCTATCGCGAGCGAGACCACGGTCAAAAGCTAGTATATATACACTCACACACATCCAATATATAAAAATGCCGTGTCACGGTGTTTGTGGTTAAACTCCTCCGAAACGACTTAACCGAAGCTAATGTTTTTTTTATATTTTCACGCTTGTATGGTGTTTTTTTATTTTTTTATTGAACAACGACTGCCGGTCAGCTTCAGAGAAGTTTCAGAGAAGTTCGACTACGATTACCGTGATTTTTATATATTAGATATTATATATATACAGGTTTCTTTAAAGTTGTAAGTCTATATTATTTTAGCTCCACTCCATAAAACACACTAAAAATCCTTTTTTTTGTAACAGTTACCGTAGTTGATTTCTTTAATTTTTCAGTTATTATGACAATTTTTCGATATTTTCTTAAAGGGCGCTGCTTGCCCCCCAAAAAAGCCCTGTATATACATATACTAAATGATGCTGAAAACAGCTTAAAATCCGTCGGATTGTTTAGGAGAAGTTAGCGGATATATAGACAGATGCCACAAACGACGTTATACTAAGTAAAGTAACATATAGATTAAATAAACTACGAAACCACAGTATAGAAGTTAGCAATTTTGTTGAGACCGGTTTTACAAACTATACTTGACTTTTGTAATAATATCTATGACACTGGCCATGTCTTATGAATGTTTAATTTAAACCCAGATAAAAGTTTTAATGCAAATTTTTAAATACCAAAATTAGCATAATTATTATTAAGGTAATAAAGCTCGATGCTTGTATATTCTTGCGTAACTCGACCAAGGCGAGTCGTCGGAGCAAATCGGACTGTTCTCCAAATCGTTAAATTGATTCCATCTCGGCGTAGCGGTATTTAATGCATAAATTAACTGACAGGCATAAAAAGATGTATTGATTAATATTACAACTAATGGTGAAATCCTTGTTGAAGTAAAACTTCTTTAGAATGTTGTAATTTGGAATTTGACTGAAACGAAAAAGCGATTTTGGATTTTAACCCTACTAATATTATAAACGCGAAAGTTTGTAAGAATGTAGATGAAAAAGAAGTATGTACATTATTACACTAATTTATAAATTTAATTCATATGTAAATATAATAGAAATATATATATATATGCATATGCAAATAATCTAAATAAATATATTTGTTAACATAATAATAATATGTGACAAGCATTTTATATATTACAATAGATATATAAATGTTTAATGTATTAGACATATTTATTAAAAGATAGATAGTACTTTCTAAGTTCCGAAATGTATGTAATATTTTGGCCTCTCTGACAGTAAGAGGCAACGCATTCCAGAGTATCTCAAATAAAGATTGATTGATATATCTATTCAGCTGTCTGAGTGACAATGATTTCTAGCACATTTTCAGTTTTTTTTCAATTGCCGGAGCTCAGCAGACAGGCCAACAGCCCACTTGATGGCAAGCGGTAACCATCGCCTATGGACATTTGCAACACTAAAGGTGCTACAAATACGCTGCTGCTCTCTTAAGCGAGACTGGAACCTGGTCAGTAATGCCGGAACACAACTCAAGGTTGTTTTGGCGACATACTTCAGACCAGGGATGGTAGCCACCCAGTCGAGCAAATGCCCTACCACCTGGCTGTGGGTTGTTATGTCGCCTCTTACGACAGACCGCCCGGCCGCAGGAAATTGTATTATTTCTCCGTTCCTGCACGGATAGTATAGTAAAGAAAGAAAGAAAGAACTTTATTTGAGAAAAATAGCGACGTAGTTACATTCTTTACACATTATTACACACAAAACATTATTTGAGAATTTGTACGCCGCATTTTCAGCAAACAAGGTTTGCACTCAGCATATTGTTGTGCCGGAGTTATATCCGACACAATGCTGATTTTCAGTGCAAACCTTTCTTTTGGTGTAAGACCATAACGACCCAATTTTGTTAATGTAAAAAATAAAAAGTAAATAATAATTAATAAAAGTAATCGTAATTATGTAATACATAATTATTATAACAAATAAATAAACTTCAATAAAACTAACAACTGATATACCTTGTCACTTCAAAAACTTAAAATAAATACTGATGTTGTCAACTTGTATCGAGTCATTTATTCGAATACAATATGATAAAGTGCTTACCGAGCAAATGTCATTCTACTAAGAGCTTAAGATATGAAGTGTTTAATAAACTTTATATATCCACTCTATACACTATACAGACCATGCACAAGACTGTCTCGCATTACAGGTAGGTTGGCAGCCGATTATATATTTTTACTGTATACGAATTTTGTTTATTTAAAATAAGATATAAATTGCGACTCTCAAAAGGATAGTTAATATCGTTATCGTTATAGTGTAAGTATCGTTAATTAAAATAATTAAGAGTGTAGTGGTTCGAGATAAATACTTAACATAGGTATTTGGTACGGCGCAGCGGCGCATGACACTAAAGTATATGCAATAAGAAACACACGAAAGCGTCGAATCTGGTCAATATGGTTTGCATTGATTGCATACCTCTCGCTTTTATCGAGCGTATCGTGCGCGTATTCTGAAATCTCATTGGTGATTAACAATATGAAACACGTTAATTAAGGGGTTTACTCGTTATTATGGCGGTTTGCTTTTATACCTATAATTTACAGCATTGCAATGTGAGTAAGTGGAAAGTAGCTATGACTGGTTATTTTTTTATCTGTAGATAAACATATAATATAATCAGAAGTAATCAAGTTATAGTAATTCAATAAAACTGTGTTTAACGGTTTTTTAACCGACTTCGAAAAAAGGAGGAGGTTCTCAATTCGTCGGGATCTTTTTTTTTTGCTTTTTTTATGTATGTTCGCCGATTACTCCGTGATTTATGATCCGATTTACGTGATTATTTTTTTGTTCGACGTGGAATAGCTTCTAATTGGTCCCCTAAAAATTTGACATAGTTTGGCCAAGTAGTTTTCATTTTATGAACATTTTACATGGAAATAATTTTCACTCCGTTCCATATCTACACCGATTACTCTGAGATTTATGATTCGATTTACGTGATTCTTTTTTTGTTCGACGTAGAATAGCTTCCAATTGGTCCCCTAAAAATTTGACATAGTTTGGCCAAGTAGTTTTCATTTTATGAACATTTTACATGGAAATAATTTTCACTCCGTTCCATATGTACACCGATTACTCTGAGATTTATGATTCGATTTACGTGATTCTTTTTTTGTTCGACGTGGAATAGCTTCTAATTGGTCCCCTAAAAATTTGACATAGTTTGGCCAAGTAGTTTTCATTTTATGAACATTTTACATGGAAATAATTTTCACTCCGTTCCATATGTACACCGATTACTCTGAGATTTATGATTCGATTTACGTGATTCTTTTTTTGTTCGACGTGGAATAGCTTCTAATTGGTCCCCTAAAAATTTGACATAGTTTGGCCAAGTAGTTTTCATTTTATGAACATTTTTCATGGAAATAATTTTCACTCCGTTCCATATGTACACCGATTACTCTGAGATTTATGATTCGATTTACGTGATTCTTTTTTTGTTCGACGTGGAATAGCTTCTAATTGGTCCCCTAAAAATTTGATGTAGTTTGGCCCAGTAGTTTTCATTTTACGAACATTTTTGTTCCCGGTTCTTGGAACCTATATTTTTAAGAAGCGCGGCACCATTCGTAGGTCCACCCATACATAGCTAGACACTAAAAAGTAACAAATAAAAAATAAAAACTTCGTTTAAAAAAACCACTTCAAAAACTAAAAAACTAAAATGTATAAAATAACTTATTTCTAAAGCTATTATTATTAATATATATTATCTAAAACATCTTGAAGTCGGTGCAAAGTAAAAGATAAAAATTACTTTATTTTGAAAATTACTAAGCACCGACTTTAAGATGTTTTAGATAATATATATTAATAATAATAGCTTTAGAAATAATTTATTTTATACATTTTAGTTTTCTAGTTTTTGAAGTCGGTTTTTTTATTATTCTCACGTTTCGGCCACTTTTCAGTAGCCGTGATCACGTTGTCCTGTCCTGAAAAAATCCAGAACCCGATACCAGCACCACCTGCGGTTCCAATTGTAAACCTAAATCATCCTGGGCCCACACAAACGCACACAACAATTTCATCAAAATCGGTAAATTCGTTTACAAGTTATGTGCGTACATAAATTTCTATGATTCATTTTTATACCTTTTAAACTTTCCTTCGACTTCTACAATTATTTCAAAACCAAAACTAGGCAAATCGGTTCAGCGGTTTTCGAGTTTTTGTGAGACCAACAAACGCCAATTCATTTATATATATAAAATAATAATGTATCCCCGAAAGCCCCGCTAATCTCCGAAAAACCCTCAAAGATGTTGGCGTTGCTACAAACCTTTATACGCTACCTAACTCCCTTTACTAATACCTCCTTCTGACGTCATAATTTACTACGCTGTGAAGTTCTGTAACTGTATAAAAGAGTGTCTCTAATTTGGCTGCTCCTACCTTACCGCCTCTTATATAGTTTCGGAGCATATTCACTGCAAACAAAAAAAAAACTTTCCTCTTTGTAATATTAGTATAGATAAACAACAAAATAAAAATATCTAATATTAAATACATTCGTTATTTTAATTAATTACCAACGATAAAAACATGAAGTTAGTATTTTAACGGGTTTTAATTAAATATAACTAATCTTATCCAAGTCATAATAACAATTAAAATACTTGAATAAAACGCCATGTAGTTCTCACGATAAATTAAAATTAACCCCAAAAAGGCTACGGCTTTGCAAATTTCGAAATTAATGATTTTTTGAATTTTTAAAAGTGATTTACACGACCAATTCTGGACCTAATAAGATTTTTACATTATTACTGTGGGTTGAATAAGTAATAGAAATGGTACAATTTAAGATGTATTTTTATTTGATTAATCAGTAACATTTAGGTATATAAATGTGTTTTTTTTAATTTTCACTCCAAATGTGAAGCCTCTCTAAAATCCTCCATCATAGCCGATGATGTCTTTTGAAATATTGATTTTAATCTCCAATCATATAGCCTCAATATAACACAAAATAAATGGAAAATGCAAATACAGCGTAAACTCCATGTAACGCCACTCGATTTAACGACAAATTCCCTTAAGCGTCGAAACCACTTGCTTTGGTTGGTTTAGCTTATCTTATACAATGATACACTCTATATAGCATTACACCCACTCTCAATAACGACAATAATTAAGTAATAAAAAGTACCTTTTAAGTTGCTACAATTAGTAAAAACTTTGATCGCTTTATTATTCTAACCCGTAATAAACTGGACTGTCGGCATTATGCATACCGAAATTTCTAAGAAATTCCGAAGTAGCGAAATTTCTAAGTAAAAATATACAACAAAATTACTGGTGCAGCAAAAGACGTCAGACAAAAATAACTTACTTCTCTCCATATAACGACAACACTTTATAACGTCATAAAATGCACAGTCCTTTCACTGACGTTATAAAAAGTTTACACTGTATTTAAAAACACAATAAAAAAAATCGATAGAATGAACGCAACGACAAAAGACGTTTAAGAGTACATCTAATACAAACTTGCAAAGTATGTTATAAAAGTTACGATGAAGTGAAACACATGTTTGCTGTTTTTGGCTGAAATTTTTCTCGCTTGGCCTCCACCGAAGGCTTCTCTCGTAGTGATCAGGAGTCTACTTTCACTCGCCGGCACGTCTGACCCCGGTATCCGGCTAAATGACCGAACATGCGTTCTTGCTCGGTTTTGTTTTCGTTTTGATTCACTTGCGGTTTGTTTATGTATCAAGCCGGAATTCACTCATTGAGTTGCCAGGTGCGCTGTGTCATTCACTCCTTGTGGCTTTGGAACGATGAGGCTCCTTATATAAGTAACTTACAGTTTTACAACTAATAATTCCTAGTGCAGCAAACCCTGCCCAAGCTTTTGTGCCATATTTCTCTTCTCTGTTTTTTTGTACTTTTGACATTTCCTCAAGTTTGAAACGCATTGTGTTGTCAAGTGTTATGTAGCACCTGTTTAGAGTGCAAAATGCAAAATTCAAAACGGGCTTTTGTAGGGTCAACTACAAAAGCCCGGTGGTCTACAGGTTGACTATAGCAGGTCTAATTAATACAAGGTAAATTAGTACAAACAACAAATTTAAAATTTTTTTGATAACAAGCCTCTACCTATTATTGCGTAATATTCACTATACGCGGGATAATACGCACTTGGCACATTTTTAAAAGACATAATTACCTAGCATCTCGATATAATATAATTACCGGTATGTGATAACTATAATTCCCATACTAATCACAGTGCCCATGATCTTAACTTTGTGCGCAGTAGATGGTAATCTGTCCATTAATACTCGCATCATCTCAGATAAAAATGATAAATAACAGCTTCATAGCAAAGATTAAGTTTCGTTAGATAATATCACAGCACATAACGTGAGAAAATCACGCCACATTTACTGTTTTCAGTACTATTATTAATCACATTTCGCATGTTAACTGCAATTTTAATTTTCATGATCTTTATATTGTAATCTGGGATTATAATTATAAAGAAATCTTACATAACATTTCTTTACCGCAACTTTGCTATAGGTAACATTCTTACTCTACGTAATATACGTAAATAGGTTTTTTGTTGCAATATTTTTGTTGCTGAAGTAAAGCAGACAAGCTCACGGCCCAACTGTGATACAAAGTAGTTAGCATCGCCTATGTACATTAGTAACACCAAAGGTGCTGCCGCTTTTTAAAGGGAGACTGGAACCTGGTCACTAATGCCAGGAGTGGTAGCGAGTCCGGCAAATACACCACCTGGCTGTGGGTTATTGTGTCGCCTCTTACGACAGGTCGCCCAAACGCAGGAATAAGTACTTGATAAAAATGATATTTTAAGTAATTATTATGTTTTAATATTTTCAAGCTTCAGTTCACTAGGGTTTAGTCTAATCTAATATATAAAATTCTCGTATCGTGGTGTTTGTAGTTAAACTCCTCCGTAACGGCTTGACCGATTCTCATAAAATTTTGTGTGCATATTGGGTAGGTCTGAGAATCGAACAACATCTATTTTTCATCCCCCTAAATGTTAAGGTTAGTCCACCCCTAAATTTTTTGTTTTAATTTTTAGACATTTTTTTATGATACAGCATTAAAAGATACATACAACTCTAAATTTTCAACCCTCTAAGATCAACCCCTAATTTTCGGGCAGGACGACGTCTGCCGGAACAGCTAGTATAAATAGAAAATCTTAATACAAAATAATAGTTTCAAATATCATTTGTAACAAGAAAACTATTTATAATCCGCGCGCAAGGTTTACCGATGACTACTTACTATTATTGTATTGTATTACTTTAAAAATTAAGAACAATAAAAAATTAAAATAATAAATTTATTGCAACAATTATTTATGTAACCTTTTTTGTCAACCCTACTGACCATCGCCGCGTGACATCATGAGGCTATGGGCAAACCTTCTGTGCACGTGTAGTAGGTACAAATGTCGCTTACCATAAAGTACCAATAAAGGCTCTATAAGTACTTACTGTTTTGTTTGTGTATTTTTTTTGTTTCGATTAATCTTAGAATGCATTCACACACCCATACGTCATTGACGATTCGTTATTAATTCGGGTCTATACTACATTGCTATTTTTATAATTTAAGTAACAAAGTATCTACCTTGCATTTATATAGTTCAGTTATTATGCGAAGTTTCGAGATCTAATTTACAAGTATTTATTTAATTGTATGAGTTGGAAGTATTTTTGTAATTTTTTTTTCTATCGAGAAATTATTTGTTTTCGCATAACATAGTCTTTAGAATGAATCCTGAACTTTACCATATATTCATTTTAAAGGGAATGTTGTTGTAATGTTGATGATTAATTGCCAGTAATTGACAATGATGATGTACTATGATCCTTCATTTATGACGATATAAGTTGACGTAATTTCGAATACAATATATTATGCATCAACATGGCCGAGAAAAAACACACAATACGCTTACCCAAACGCACAAACCAGCTACAGTGACAAAGATCTCAAATTTAATATTTTACCACGCTTTTGCGACTAGTACACATCATAAAATGACGTTTTAGTGGTTGTATGTGCTGCATATTAATTTGATTTTCATTTCGACGTTTCGGCCACTTTTCGGTAGCCGTGATCAAGAACGACACTTGTTTTATTATTTAAATTAAATTTTAATTTAATTGAAATTAATTCAACCACAATATTACGGATGTTGCACAAAAAATAATTTTGATTCAAACGAAATTTCTTACATACAAACAGAATCCTTTTTTTTAATTTCAAAAATGACGAATCATGATGTTCACGATCAGTCAATAATATCGATGACCGGAAGAGAATGTAGTAATTTGAAAAAAATAAATAATTTTTGCTTTTTTTGTTTACTATCTCTACAAACTCTATTTCTCCGATCTGGCACGAGCCCACGTCCTTTTATATAACAGAGCCCCTTTGTTTTCATGTAAATACGCTTTTCACTCAAAAACGATCAGTATTAAAATAAATTTTCAAAGAAAATGTAGGCTATTGTTTACAGAAAACCATTCAAGTTTTCCTAAACATTGTTTTAATGAACACAATAGTAGAAATCATATAAATGTAGTGTCAAAGTTAAACAAAATGTTTACACATTGTTTATACAGCATTATAGGTATTAATTATTATGACAATTAAGCTTATTTCAATTTGGATGAAGCAATGGTATTAATATTACAAAAAATTACGTGAAAGAAATTTAACAATTCATAATATAAAAATACTTAGACCACAGACACACACAATAAAAATTCATTCAAAAAATAACTAAACCCACTATAATTATTTAAAAAAAATATAACATTTTACTTTTTACAATAAGAACACCAACAAAGCAAAGCTGTCAAACCCAAAATCTTTGATGTAGCAATGCCGAAAAAAAAAATAGAGCAGCCTAAGGACAAGATAAAAAAATTACCCTCCTCCCCCCAATTATCCCCACTATATTAGATATAGATAGTGAGAACAAGATAAGAAATAGAAAAGACTGTCTTTGCATATAAATATAATAAAAGCCGAAGAATTATACTATGCCATCATACGCACTAAAAACTTTACCCAACCAGTTTTCAAAACCACGAACGCGTGACAATAGTTCAATTTTCACTTCCAAGGTCTCCCCAGTCCCATCTGACAGACCCTAACGGAAGCCGTGTAACCTTATCTCTTTTCCACAGCAGCTATCTCGCTCGCACATTTTTTTGTATCACATTCCATCATTGTTTGGTCGGGCGCTCCCAGACACGCTCTAAGTAACTACAAACTTATGTCATTCGGTTGTACTAATCTTTGTTGCTTTGAAATAAGATCGGATATTTGTTAATTTAGAAATCTAGTTATAATGGTCAAATCTACTTGTTGGGTAGCATTCGCTAAATAGACAAGTAATTTTACAGCATACAGTATTGGATGTATTTTCTCTGTTTTCTCGTTATGTAAAAGTTAGTTTTTGTTTTAGGCAGTCGATCAGTGTCGTTTACTTTGGAGAGATTTTCTTGCTGTGATATTCAAAGTTATAGAAAGAAAGATTTTATTTGAAGAAATGGCGACGTAATTACATTACGTAAACATTATTATACATTGAGCATATTTTAAGAATTTGTACGTCGCATTTTCAGCAAACAAGGTTTGCACTTAGCATATTGCTAGACCTCAAGACACTGTGAGCTCTTTTTGCGTGCAACAGAACACAAACCAACTTGATTGATAGCTTCTTTTGTTTTTCCTTACACCCATTTTATATTAAATAAAATTATTAGAGCTAGGCATGTTTGCTGAAGAGTTCCACCGCTTCTTGTCTGCAAGCCACAACATGATGCGAAACGGTGGTAGATTAGATAAGGCTCCCATAGAGTATTAATAATTATAAACAAAATTAATAAAAAGTTGGCGATAGGTTAAATGAAAATATATCAGAAAAGTTATCAGTCAAATAAATTACCGCGCTTAAAACCGTTATAACGTAGTTTTATTATGTATATGATAACTCAGTTTTATTTTAAATAGAATAGAATATACTTTATTATATGATATCATTTATTATATGAAGCAATACACAAAAACCGCCTAAAATTAGTACGAATGGCGGCCTTGTCGCTGCCAGCGATGTCTTCCCGACAACCTTGGGAAGGAGAGAGAAATAAAGCACAAAAGCTAGGGCGCGGTCTGCTGCACAAAATTGTAAAAAAAAGTTAAAATATACATATAGTGTAAACTCCATATAACGACACTGATGGGACAGTGAATTTTGTTGCGTTATAGAGAGTTTTCGTTAAATGGAGAGGCAACTTAAAAGGTACTTTTTATTGGTTATTTGTTTATACATACATACAATGTATTTATGATAGTAATCGTTATCAAGCCTATTGAAGGAGGATACTGATAGGATTCGTTTACTTCCAGTGGAAGCATGTTTCCATAAGTGAACAGCTTCAAGAATGAATGATATAGTAAAACTTGATACAAACAGTAAAGATTATTTTAATTAAATTAACCATCCATGTTTTATAAACGGATGTCCGGTAAAGGGAGATAGTTATCTACGCCTACCCCTAAAGATATCAAGCGTGAAGACAATTATTTTGTTCCAACGAAATAAGGCAACTTGTTTTTCTTATTTTTCATAAAACTCAAGGTGAACGAAGGAAAAACTTAATGACTAGAAAATTGCTTGTTTTCTTCTAAAAGGAGATAATAGGTTACTGCGTACTTTACGTGACACGTGATTTATTAACGGCGATTAAGTTCCATACTCAAAGAGATTAAATGATAATTAAAACTATAATTATCATTTAAGTTTATATATAATAGGAACGTGACTTCTGGCCGGATTCTACATCTTTCTACATGCTATTAATTCGTTTGTCTTACTATCGGTTGAATTTTAAAGTTACATGTATGGAGCTTATTTTAATCGATAAACAAATTAACGATTGCTATAGTATAGGCACAGGCCATTAATGTTTAACTTATGTATGACTTTTAAAAACTTCTTTTTTTCATGATTAAATTGCTATTTCTATTCTCTCTGTTTTTTAGTTTTCTAATTTATGATTCGATATCTCAATCTATTTCTATCTGCGGTGACTTGAGCTCACTATCTCTAATGTGTTATTATAGTGTGAATAGCTGTGATAGTCATCCAAAAATTGTAAAATAAAATAAAATAGACTTTTCGATTGTTTGAAGACCAGATCTTGCCTACGCTTTATTATCAATTCTTCCACAGTATTTTTAGTAACAAGATTGGGTTGTTTCCAAACTATAGCTAGTATAAATAGTTTGCGGCATTCTTAATATACATATCATACAAATACATATCTACAAAATATATATTATATCACACCGCTAAAACTGATGATAACACTTTAAAAAATTCAAAATTTTAGTTAACTTACCTATGTTTTTAATTTTCGTTCATAGACGCACGCGCTAAGATGTTACCGTCGCCGTCTTTTGCACACTCTAGGCCTTACTTATAATAATCTCGTTAAGAAAGGATTAGCTACATCTTAAATAAGAGACTCTTAAGCCCCTAATCAATCGCTGTTTTAAATAAAACCTGCCATCTTACCTCTTAGCTGTCACTTAAACTACCTCTCGATGTTGGTTATTTTAGACAGTTATTTACGAGTAACTTACCACCACCTCTTATCCTTAAGAGGAGTTTATGGCTAAGATTTTTGTTAATCAGTTGCTGAGCAGTTTCTTGAAATTTAACAAACGATTATAAGTAAGGCCATCTGAGTGCAAGCGTTCGCGCGTATTTCTGTGCTAGTTAGGACAAGACATCTATACGGGGTGTAATGAAATAGCAACTATCTGGTTTTACCCCCTATCCGGTTTCCCCCCACCTTCCCCTACCTACATATCGTCATATTCCAAGGACAGGTAATATTTTCTAATCATCGTTTTAAATATCGGTAGCGATTTTGCTTGTCTAATAGCAACTGACAGCGTCGCAAAGCTTATATAGCTTCGACGGGAGAATTGTTCTAGAAAGTTGAACTATGCGCATAGTTAGTTATTTATTTTACAATTATACGTAACAGAGCGCCGATGTACAAGCAAGCAAGTTAATATAGATAAGTTATGGTTAGCGGTTATCGCAGTTATTGCGGTTGTTAACCCATATGTGCCGACGCGCAACAGGTGTTGTCAGTTACTGACAATTAGTACTGCACTTTACCGTTTCACTATTAAATTAACCACGATTTTTGAAGTGAAACTTCTAGATAGACGGTTCCGGATAGAATCCAGTTTTAATTTTGGATAAAATAAAAAGTGCATTTATTAAAATTTACTTAAACTAACCAACTCATAATTTGCAGTAAACCTGCCAAAAATCGAAATGTGTAGTGGGACATATAGTAGTTTTACAGGTTTTCAAATTGGACGAGTACATTAACAATCTGCCCGTAAAATTTTGTTGCGATTCGTTTTGTGACTTGTTCTCTTTTTACGAAAATGAGGAGTATGAAATTTCGCACACTTATAGGTTATATAGAGAAGGAGAGCAAAATGCTAAGATTTACGAAATTCTAATTGAAGTCTGCTGGTCCGAATTAGCCCCCACTTATTTCTTTTTATTTAAGTTAAAAACTTGACTCATATATAAATATATTATAGTTGAAATTAATTAAACAAACGTTCCAAAACGCGTTATTTAATTGTTTTTCCTTAAATAGTAGGTACTCATTTCAGACATTGAGGGCAAAACAACATCTGTCCAAAACAAAGCATCATTTTCATACGTTTTATGTGAAATTCATTTTGTATTTAATGTGTGTAATTTGAACGACACTCTATATATTAATACGTGAAGCAAAAACAGTAAAAATTTCGCACACTTCTAGTTTATATAGAGAAGGAGTTCAAAAGGATAATATTTTTTTTTAAATTATGCATCTATAACACATTAAATCGTTCAAATAAACATTGCACACACTAACATGTATTTGACACACACACGCATGTATCTCTTTTGTTTATTGTAAAAGTCAAATTAACAGTATAACCTATGTGTAAGTCAAATTAACAGTATAACCTATGTGTAAGTCAAATTAACAGTATAATCTATGTGTTAGTCAAATTAACAGTATAACCTATGGGTAAGTCAAATTAACAGTATAATCTATGTGTTAGTCAAATTAACAGTATAATCTATGTGTTAGTCAAATTAACAGTATAACCTATGTGTAAGTCAAATTAACAGTATAATCTATGTGTAGTCAAATTAACAGTATAACCTCGGCGAAATCTGTGATTATAGAGGTATAGTCATAGTATAGTCTTTGACAACAGAACTTTAATAAGGTTCAAACTTATGATTTAATTTGGTCGAATTTAGACCACTGGGCGACCACTAGTTGAGAAGTTACCTAGTATCTATAATATGTAAAAAGTGCGAAAGAAAGAACTTAAATAAATATAATATTTCACAAGACTTGATTTACACAGTCGGGACACATCACACCCTCCACATGCGCACCATCATAATAGCACTGGTATCATGGATAAGATCAGCCTGCCGCACTTGATAGTCATATACAAGTACTAATCACATGTATCATATTCTAATAAAATATGTATATTAGTCCATAAATGTCCCACTGCTGGGCTCGGGCCTCCCATTATAGGAGAACGGACAGTATATCCGCCACGCTTGTCCAAGGCGGCTTGGCAGGTTTGACACATCGGTTGACTCGATCTGCAGGTTCCATAACGATGTTTTCCTTCACCGTTCTTAGCACGTGGTAATTGTAAAAATATGCACATTAGATCGCAAAACTGCCTAAATGCATGCGTTCCGGCATTTGAGATTGTGGCGCATGCGCTGGCCATTACGCTACCAAGACTTCCATTCTATCTATTCTAATAAATGAGCGTTAATTATCTGTAAAATTATTTTTTAGGCCTGATATTACAACAGTGATTTATTAGTCTTTCTTATCAACAAGTTCAATGTCGGTTACTGCCTTGTAACCCTCTCATATTTGTCAAATTAAATTCAATAGATAAAAGGTTCTGTTACTAGCCTATTTTATATTTGCTTTAGAGCCGATATTTCATTGAACAAGTTACCAGTCGATAACCTAACTAAATTTAAAAGTGAAAAAATTAAATTGTTTTATTCATGCAGCTGTCATTTTTAATTTTTCCATGCTGCGTTTTATCCTATGACTAGTTGTGCCAGAAAGTCGTCTACGTGGAATTTGTTTTCAAAACCCCCGGTTTTGAATTCTTCATTGGTGCTCCGCTCCTATTGGTCTTAGCGGATGATATTTAGCCTATAGCTTTCCTCGATAAATGGGCTATCTAACACTGAATTTTTTTCAAACAGGCCAGTGGTTCCTGAGATTAGCGCGATCAAACAACCAAACAAACTTTTCAGCTTTATATATTATATAAGATTTCAAAATCGGCCTTTAATTAGGTATGAATGATTTAATGAATAAACTTTGTTAACTTGCGAATACCTTCTTATACTAATATATAAATCGGAAGAGTTTGTTTGTTTGAACGCGCTAATCTTAGGAACTACTGTTTGATTTGAATAATTCTTTCAGTGTGAAATAGCCCACTCATTAAGAAAGGCTATACATCATCATACATATCATCACGCTAAGACTAATAGGAGCGGAGCACAAATTCAAAATCGGGGGGTTTTGAAAACAAATTCCACGCGGACGAAGACGCGGGCACAGCTAGTATGTCAGGTGGGCATTGCGACTGGATGGCTACCCCCTGGTCTAGAGTATGTCGCATAACAACTTGAGTTGGTTTCGGCATTAGTGACAGGGTCCAGCTTAAGAGCAGTAGCGCATTCGTAGCACTTGGTGTGCATGGCGATGGTAATGCTGTCGTCAAGTGGCGTCTGCTGTCTGCTGATCACTGCAATAAAAAAACAGTATGATTATGGACCTAGATTTGCTTAATCACCAACTTGTTAGCTGAAAAATGTCAGTCCAAACAATAATAAGAACTTAATTCGTCAGTTTCACAAGTTTATTGTCTACTTAATCAATGCCAATCTACAAGAGTCTTAAGAAATATTATCTATAGGTTAAGGTCAAGGATAATCAAAAAGTTTTAATTTAATTAATTTAAATGTTGATTATTATTTTTTTACTATACATTTTTTGTACTAAAGCATCAGTATATTATTTTTGAGGTGTCAGTTCTAGGTGTTTTGCATTTCTTATTATTTTGTATGTGAAGGAGGCGGTGAAAGAATGAATCCAAAAGGGTGATGTACGATCGGCACAACAGATTTTTTTTTTATTGCAGGAGATCAGCAGACAGGCAGACGGCCCACTTGATGGACAGCGGTACATCGCCTATGGACATTGCAACACCAAAGGTGCTACGAATGCGCTGCTGCTCTCTTAGGGAGCTGGAACCTGGTCATAATGCCGGAACACAACACAAGGTTGTTATGGCGACATACTCTAGACCAGGGGTGGTAGCCATCCAGTCGGGCAAATGCCCTACCACCTGGCTGTGGGTTGTTTTGTCGCCTCTTACGACAGGCCGCCGGGCCGCAGGAAATTGTATTCTTTCTCCGTTCCTGCACGGATTTATGACCCACTTTGCTAATAATTCCTTTAAAACCGTCAAATTAGTAAGGTTTATTGTGTGTGTTGCACTTAGGACGTTATAAACATTAATAAAAATGCGTCACTAGCCTCAGAACTACGCAATTTTAAACTAAAAAAAATTCTCTCCGATCTGTTTAGTACAACGTAGTCAGTAACTGTCAATGTCTAATAACATGATAACAAGTTCGTTACCAAGGAAATGTATGTTCAGGCGAATTTCAACCTAATTGTATTTCATTCATTATGTTTGACACTCATTTCATTTTGTTTGATTGTACATTCTCACGAGAAAAGACCACGAGATTCCTATCCACATTATAATATTCTATTAAATTTATAATGTTAAATACGAGTTAACGCGATGGTTAGTGCACGCGTCCCAAACGCAAAGCACGCGGATTCGAATCCTGACCGAAACGCATGCACCTCTTAGGCAGTTTTCTGATCTAATGTCCATATTGTTGCGATTACCATGTGTTAAATGTGAAGGAAAACAAAAATTGATATTTTTAAATCTAGTCAATAGGCTATGAATTATTGCAAAAAAATCTCTCACACAATCGGTATTAATATCTATTGTTGATTTTTCACTCATATTTTTTATATTATTTTCAAAATGAATATGAAACACTTTTTTTAGTACATCTACTTTCTCGTTCGTTTAATTAGCATTAATTTGGATTATAATCTGACCCTGTTTATTACATTGTTATTGTTTCATTAATTATTATTATTAATTATTATTATAACACAGATTACGTGTTGTGCTTAAATAAATAAATGTAAAAAATCAACAAAGTTTTAAAATGTCAGTAAATATTTAAATAAATTAATCGTTATCATCCAGACTCTGGGTACGATTTTAAAGAGATTTAAAGTAATTTGATTAAATTTAATTGAATGTTTTTTCGTTATTAGCCTTTAAAGTATATTTCTAAAAATTAAAACTTTTAGATAACCATTAATAGATAAAAATGTGCAGTGAACAAGGTCTTTATGTTTAGGGTACCATGGTTGTAGTTAACATGTTCAGTTGTATTGCCATGAACTAAATTACTGCTTTACGTGTTTATTTAGAGTTTTGCTTATCGGCAGTACTTAATTGGCCTCTAAGCGTCTTCTTATTGCGATGGTGTTGTTACAGCGTTGCCAGATTCTTTTTTGCTGTCGGGATTTTTGAACTTTTGCGTTTTTTTTAAATTTACTATTTTCTTAAATTTTCGCGACTTGTACACACAATAAAACTACTTTTAAACGGTTTTAAGCGCAGTAATTTATTTGATTTTGGTTTATCCGACGTTTTGGCCGCTTTTCAGTGACCGTGGTCACGGAAGACGGACGGCCACTGAAAAGCGTTTAAACGTAGTTTTTTTATTGCTGGAAGTTCATCAGACAGGCAAACGGCCCACTTGATGGAAAGCGGCTACCATCGCCTATAGACATTTGCAACATCAAAGGTGCTACAAATGCGCTGCTGCTCTCTTAAGGGAAACTGGTACCTGGTCACTAATGCCGGAACACAACTCAAGGTTGTTATGGCGACATACTCTAGACCAGGGGTGGTAGCCATCCAGTCGGGCAAATGCCCTACCACCTGGCTGTGGGTAGTTTTGTCGCCTTTCGAAAGGCCGCCCCAAAGCCCGAGATGGCCACCGAACGCCAACGAATGGCCAACTAAGCCGCAGACGAAGCCAACGCAAAGCCCGCGAAGGCCATCGGATGCCGCAGACTGGCCAATGAGAGCCGTTGAGAGACCGCCGTCAGGAAGGCTCCAATGGCTCCAAGCCCCGCCACCGACGGATAGTTGTCCGTCGAGTAGAAGCCGGGGTAAAGAGGTTTTCCTCGAGGCCCCAACCTCCTCGCCGCCTCAAAAGGCTAAAGGAAGAAGACCACCAGAAAGGCCGCCCGGCTGCAGGAAATTGTATTCTTTCTCCGTTCCTGCACGGATAGAAATTGAGTAAAAAGCGTGATTCTTTTGTCGAAAGCGGTACATAGTAAAAATGACGTGCGTCTCGGGACGCCCGACCGAAGTGATAACTTGCCTGCCTACCGCTACCGTATGGCTGAGAGAAAGAGAAGCCAGACAGACGGCGTCTTAACGGGTTACGTAACGAAGCGGTTTATCCTCCCGTAAGAAGTTATCACTTCAAAGACTTTTTTTTTACAACAATACTACGGAATCGAGGTCGTACCCTTTTTACAACTTGATTACTGTTACAGTTATTTGAGTTTATACACCCTTACTGTTAACTTTTGTTATCGTGTGTGACATTAATTTTGTCGTTTTTATGATGTGTTGTGTACCTTAAGAATAACTTGTCTAATTTTTTTTTCTAATTTTAATACTAAACTTATACTAATGTAGAGTGTGTCTTTTACATGCTGGTGTTGTGAGAGAGTATATGTGCTCTGTGTGCTTCATGTCTATACCTATATATACTTCAAAGAATTATATTATCAAAACTTTTTTGATTATAGTTTACGTGACAATATTTAGCCAAAATAGGCATTGAAAATTAATTTCAATAAAAATATGATATTTGAAATCACATTCACTCCTATCATATATCGATTAGTAAGTATTATTCGTCTTCTGAATAAAAAAAACAGAACTCAAAATCAAAAAAGTTTTATTCATTAGGCAAATATGATTTTCTAACAATAGTCTGAGGAGTGAGTGTTACATATTGCAACTTACAATAAGAGAATAATTATTTTTTAAGAATTACTTATTCATGATATCTGTAAGATTTAACTTCTTTTAAGGTAGACTTTCTCTTTAATAATGATAAAGTACTCTTCACAGAGTGTAAATAATACTGGATGAGTAATCCCGCTTCCTCAGTACGCTGCAAGCACGATCGAGTTATCCTCAAAAGCGGGACTGAGTCTGTCCCGCGGGGATATTTAATTTTGTTAAAAAATCAGGACGTCCCGCCAAAATCGTGGAGTCTGGCAACGCTAAGTTATTACCACATTATATTGTCATCTCACATTTAAATTGTCATGAGTATTTTCTTAAGTTTTGAGACTAGTCATTAAGAGGAAAGTATGTTTTATTGGTTTTAAGGGCGGTATTTTATTTGATGTTTATTCCGACGTTTCGGCCACTTTTCAATAGTCGTGATCACGGAAGACCACGATCTCTAAAATAATGATAAAGTTTTTATTTAGTACTTATTTAGTGTAGTAGTTTTTATTATTATTTAAGAAGTTGACGGTAGGCTAAATAATTTAACATTACTTAATTTAATCAAAGTCTATTTTAATAATAATTAGTTTCCAGGTCACAAATTTTTCATATTACTATAAGATTAAAAACCACAAATTCTCAAACAGCCTAAAGGTAAATCAAAAATTAGCTACGATACTAAAACCCCATTTAATTTTAATCATTAATCAAAACACTTTGAAGTGTTGTAATTAGAAATATTGCGTCAAAGGAAAACTTCGTCACTTGTAAGGCTTTCTTTGAGTTTGAAGGCAATTTAACGAAGTTAAGGGCCTAATGTCCTTTAAGAAACTGTAATAAGGACATAGAACAATAGTTTGTGTGTATTGTAGGCGACCTTCATACTCGCTTTCTAGAGGCAACCGCGCGTGACACCCGCAACCGCTCATTTGTGTATCTTACGACACCTGCACGAAAAACCACACGTATTCACTATTGCAATTGCTAAATGCATTATCATATTAGAAAGAAAGAAAATATTTATTTCTAAAAATGCGAAACAACAAATGGCTAAGACTCAACTCCAGGGATGGGAGTGATAAATTGCATACTGTGACACAGAAAGGAAAAACAACACACATTGCACTAGTTAGGATGATATATAGATATAGACTTTTGCCAGGCGGTAGGGCATTTGCCCGACTGGATAGCTACCACCCCTGGTCTAAAGTATGTCGCCATAACAACCTTGAGCTGTGTTCCGGCATTAATGGACCAGGTTCCAGTCTCCTTTAAGAGGGCAGCAGCGCATTTGTAGTAGCATCTTTGGTGTTGCAAACCGCTCTTCATCAAGTGGGCCGTCTGACCTCCTGCAATAAAAAAATTAAAAAAAATAAATAGACAAGGCTCACACTGCACATACACACCAGCATGTAACAGGTACACTCGACATTAGAATAAGTTTGGTATTTAAATTAGAATAAATTAATATAATAAATTATTCTTAAGGTAAACCACAACACAAACATACATTCATTAAACGTCACACACAATTACAAAAGTAACAAATAAGCGTATACAACTTCAAAACTTTTTCTTAAATTTAATTGTAAAAAAAGGATACAGAACTAGAATTCGTAGAGTTGTGTTAAAATCCTTGCAGATATTTGGGTAAGAAAGTACCGAATATACCCAATATTAACTATTTGGGCAGAGTTTCCCCTTTATTGTCCAGCCTTTGGTGTGACTATACACACCACACAGTAAGCAATGAACTACGTCTACACGCCTCACCGCCTTTTTATACCAAAATACTACGAAACTACCCTACCAAATAATAATATGACAACATTGCTATAAACAGCAATTATATCATAGTGTTGCCAGGATCATATTATTATCTATGACGATTGTCTATGTGATATTAATATACTCTATGACTGCTGTGATGGACATCGCGTAACAGTTGTTAATAATTTAAAAGTGGCATAATGTAGCTTCGGTGAACCTGCAGTCTACCTCTCGACACCCCTTAGCTACTCACACCTTAGCTACCCACCCCGTCATTGCGACTAGCTCCACTTGCAGTTCATCCCAATAGCCCAGTACCGTTTGTTCTCATTCTCTACAATAGTCCTACACTTACCAGGGCTTGTCTTGGGTGCATTTTTATATGGTGTAGACAGGGATAATCGCCGGTCAATGTCACGCCACATTTAGTTTAAATTGGTCAAGGGGCCTCTCCATCCTTATGGCCCATGGTCTGCAGAGACATTTAAACATCAGAGATAGTGAGCTATTTACAAATCATCACAGATAGTAACTTAAATATGAAAAATTAATCTAACATACAAGTATTACCTGTTAATTACACACTAGAATTCAAAATATAGACCATTGAGTTTATTCCTAAACCTAGACACAGAGGTACCTGTTATATCCAAGTCATTGCTGCGAATCAATTTATTATGGGTAGTACACGATCGATCCAGTAAACTATATGGGGGTTAGTTCATGTCAACCTATAGAACGCCTAGCAAGACGTACACCGTACATTTCAAATTAATTCAAGGCATTTCCTCGTTCATCGTACATTCCAAATTCGAATTTATTTCTTGCTCTCACAATTTACGCCCTTCCACTCAACATAGACTTATTACTCCTATCCATCATACAACGTTCTTCAATAATTCTTTCATGGTTAAGGCTGTTCAACTTTGGAATTCATTGCCTGTTGCTCTCAGACAAGCAAAATCCCTAATAATATTTAAGAACTTAGTCAGAAAATTCTATCTGCAATATAATGATATATAATTTTATGTAATTAGTATATATTATATTGCATATAACTATATGTTTATTATGTTTAAATAGTTGCATATTATCGCCATATATTATATATGTATATAACTTATATGTATATTTGTATATATAGTATAGTTATATATTTATTAATAAAATTGAAATAATCGTACAATAATTATGTATACCACCATCGCCACTTCTAATCGGAATATTCTTGCCACGGGTTGTCTGGAAGAGATCGCTTTTTAGCGATAAGACCGCCCTTTGTACCCTACTATAATAATACTAGTTCATAAGTTTTTCTGTAATGGTGTACAATAAAGTGTTATCTATCTATCTAACTATCTATCCAAATTCCTTGTACATTCCAAATTCTTTGTACACCGTACATTCCAAATTCCCTGTACACCGTACATCTGAAATTCCTCGTACACCGTACATTCCAAATTCCTTGTACATCGTACATTCCAAATTCCTTGTACATCGTACATTCCAAATTCCCTGTACACCGTACATCTGAAATTCCTCGTACACCGTACATTCCAAATTCCTTGTACACCGTACATTTCAAATTTATCTAACAATGTCCCATGGTGGAGATGATCAAAAGCTTTTGTTATGTCCATAAAAAGACCAACTACTCGTTTTTTATTATCTAAAGCTTTTAGGATAATTTTCAAAAAGTTTAAAATTGCCATATCTGTAGATTTTTCCTTTTGAAACCCTGCTGCTCTTTTGCTATTATATTGTTTTTTTCAAAGTATGATACAGCAATGTTACGCGCTTGGGCGATAATTTAAACCCACATAGCAAGTCTTTATGTGGCCATTGGGATTAACTATACAAACCATTACAATTAACCGTGAAAAATTTAAACATTGTTTGTACAACCCAACGCACATGTTCGTGCGTGAGAAGTTAATATTTCGCAAACATACAATGCAGAACATTACACATGGCCTGTACACCACCATTGTATTGGCAGAAAAACATCATAATACGAGATTTAAAACAAATTGTTTTCAAGTTCTTTGTTATATTTCATTCAGTTAATATTTATTAAACAAGTCTTAAAACGCACACAAAAAAACTTTGGAAAAGCTGTAGTATACGATATGGCAGTGCCGTGATAGTGCAAGAATGGCCAGACCAGGCAGGATTATTGTTTCTCGGTTTGATCCTGATAAGTTCCCATTGCGCCCCTAGTGCTCGATTCCAGCACATATATACCTACATGCCAGTACCATCAAAAACTGTCTGTTAAATTAGACAAAACATCGCGGTCCTTTTTTGCGATTTGTGTTCTAGTTCTTTAAAGGAAGCTAGATTTTTCTTCCAAAATATTAGATAATTGGCCCATTAACACCAAGGTCCTTGTGTGTTATTTTATCACCCTGAATGAAATGGCGTATACATAGCATTGCTTTAGCTAGGGGACCTATAATATCTAAAAAAAACAAGGGTGCAGTTATACTATATATACTGCCTTTCCCATTCTAAACATCTAACTATATCTGTCTTTTTTTTGTTATCTGTCCTTTTCTTTTTCTTCCAGAATTTTCTACATTTACCTGAAACTCCTTAAACCAACTTGACCATTCCATCGTCACTCGCCACAATATCAATCAATGTCTTAAGAATTTAATTTACTATGCCTAATATTCAAAAAAACTTAATGAATAATAATTCCCTTTTTTTTGTTTCATTAATTAGATTTAATAATCTCGGCTAGTTCAAATGTTAATTACCATAATAATATATGCTGTATATGTCAGGCATCTCTTTCTATACTTTAAGATAGAAAAGGATAACTAAATACGGGTTTTGTTGTTTTCCTTCACCTTGCGTGATTAGACCTTTGAAGCCTGTTATAGATTTATATTGGCTTAACTAATTAAAAGCGGAAAAAAAATATTTTAATTTATACATAGTATAAAAATAAGAACGTGACTGTTTGCATATAACAAGAGTCGAAAAGGGAATGTCAAGGTGTGAGAGAGAGAGAGAAATTGCTGAGCAGTTTCTTTAAATGTAAGAAACTATTATAAGTAAAGCCCGTAATAGCAAAATTCAATCATCAAAAATCAATCTTTGTCTTATTAAGCGTGCGAAATAATAGTTCATATTTTTACATTTTGACTCAAAACTATTTATATATATTATAGCACTATTTAAATTCTAATTCGAAAGTCAACGAACCAAGCCACGGGCGGAAATTAAGTGGCTTTAGTTGATTTCACACGTCCTGGCCGAGCCGGTTTGAATTAAATTCAAGATCATTTTATATACAAAAAACTGTTGTATTAATTAAAGATTTTTCTAACAAATTACTAAAGATACATATGTGTAGTCACGCGGTCACTCACATGACTATATATGTGGGTTTTTCATTAAAATATAATTTTAGTATAACACGATTGTCGCGCCACGATTTACCAAAGGAAAGTACACACCGGTCCAGCCGAGTATGAAATCAGTAAGCTCGCGCCGGTGTGTACACGCAATATCAAATTTACTATTTCCCGCCAAAATTGGAATATTTACTACTAGGCGTGGGAGAAATGTCACATTTTTACGATTGGAGCATTTGTATCTGAAACAGATATATGTTTCATTTGGAACATTGAGGCAAAGATATAAAATCATGGTTGTCTTGTTATGGTACGCGCGGACTGAGGCTGAGAAATGGGCTGCGGTTTCATTCGAAACATCGTGTCAAAGTTGTCAAACATAAAAATACAGATATATGTCGTGTCGCAGGCATATTGAGGCAGACGGCGTTAAGGTTGAAATAAAGATGAATATTCATAGTAATATTTGAAAAAATACAAATTGTGAGATCATTATTAAAACCGATTTCTTGTAGTTTATTTCATTGTTTTCCTACTCTCTCGCTGCGCTTGTTGCTCTGTGATTCATTGTGCTCTGGTCGGTCTCTCTCACACGTAAGCGACACGATCGCGCTGAACAGAGAGAGATCGCGATGTTCCAGATCCAAATGATGCATTTGAAACATTATTGATGTTCCAATCTTTTGGAACACCTAAATATTTTGGATCAGTGAGTCGTTCAGTAACGAGTTACACACGCCTACTCACTACGGAACGACGACGAACCTTACGCGCAACAACTATTTATGAAATTATTGTAAAATATACGCATATTTCAAGCAAAAGGTGCTTCATTGAAGATTTGCTACGCTTCAACGATTTTTTCAATAAATTTCATTGTATAAATTTTTTGTGTAAGGTTCATATTTGAGTTGCGCAAATATAATGAGTATTTTTCTTCTATGGTTTTATGGAATCCTTTGTTGCGCACAAAATGTACCCAAGCGAGTTGCAATCTGTTAGTAAACATACCTTGATAAGATCAAAGTGCAGCCAAGAAAATATTTTTATGTTATATGCAACCGGTTAGATAATTATACAGAATTACAATGCAAATTATATTAAACCAGCTTTTACCCCCGGCTTCGCTCGCGTTAAGGTAAGCTCCATAAACATAAAGGGAGAGAGGTGCGCATGCCACTAAAAGTATCCTATATGACTATTGACTAGGGATATAAGCTATACAAAATTTCATTTAAATCGGTCTAGTCGTTTCGGAGATTAGCCCGTACAAACAGAGAAACAAAAAATATGAAAAATAAAAATCAGTTCTATTTCACTTCTTACATTCCCCTGATTCGGTTTGTAGCATTTTTTTTCATTGTACAGAAATTCGACTTCTACAGTTTTAGTATAGATAATATAATATACATGTATATATATAAATCAGTTGCTTTTCAAGAGTAATCGCTAAAACTCGAGAGAACGACTGGGCTGATCTGGCTAATTTTGGTTTTGAATTATTTGTGGAAGTCCAGGCAAGTTTTAAAAGGTGTTACTCACCATGCATATGAAAAAATGCTTGGAATATATTAAAAACAACTATTTCACTTTCCTTTAGAAACTATTCCTACCTATCAAACATTTGATGTTCGTCCCGTCGTCCAGAAATCAGCGTTCTTTATTTATTAATTCTGAGGCGGCACGAAGTTTGCCGGGTCAGCTAGTACATTAATAAAAATATAATAATTATATTAATCCGATATATGCAAATACAATATTATAATGCTGGAACAAGTGAATGAGTTTGTATATCTTGGATGTGCTTTTAGCAGGGATAGAAGGTACACCGATGACATAGAAAGAAGAGTAAATTTGGGGAATAGTGTGAATGGAGCGTTAGGTAAACTTCTAGGCGCTAAGAACCTCAGCCCGAAGGCCCAGCTTACCATACACAACGCGGTTCTGGTACCTACGCTCACGTATGGAAGCGAGAGTTGGGTATGGAATAGAGAGCATGAAAGTAGAGTAAACGCGGTCGAGATGCGAGCACTGGGCAAAATCTGCGGAGTGACGCTCGCGGACCGCGTTCGTAATACCGAAGTAAGAAAGAGAGTTGGTCTGAAAGAGAGTATCGGGGTGAAGGTAAGGAAAGGAATGCTCCGGTGGTTCGGGCATGTGGAAAGAATGTATGATGAAAGAATGACTAAACAGATATACAATGCAAAAGTGGATAGATGCACAAGTCGCGGAAGGCCACGACACACCTTCCATGATCAAATTGATCATGTGTTAGCAGAAGGTGATGTTAGGAGCCTTAAGAACAGACGAGCGTGCATGACAAGAGCTATGAATGTCAAAGAAGCAAGTGAGGTGTGTAAGAATGGGCCTGTGTGGTGCTCTGTTGTTCGTGCCTACCCCGCAAGGGACCTGGCGTGAAGTTATGTACGTATGTATGTACAATATTATAAAATATACTTACATAAATAAATATAAAACTAGAAATAGCTGACAATAACTACTGCTGCATCCTTAAATTATGCTATTTTATTAATATAATATATCTTTAAGTATAATGCATTTATATGTTAATACTCGAGCTGAATAAGAATTGACCCGCTCACCTTTGCAAAGGTCAGTTTTAAAACGGGAGGGTTCAGTGAAGAGTTGGGTCGAAAAACCCATAAATATATTATTATATAGCCCTAATTAATGGTCAACTTAGCCTGAAACGTAATCATGTTTAGGCTCGCTTGATAATTTTTATTTTATTTTTTATGGTTCCGTGAATGTGATAGAAATACTCTTGAGGTTAGGAATTAAATAAAACTTGATAAAGTTATTATGATTGTATGGGATCCCTGGGAATAAGAAAGACAGATTAGTGACAAAGACTGAATGCTGTAGCAACAAATGGGAAGCGAATAAATACAAAAATAATACAGCATAATTGACTACTATAGATATCTAATCGTATATATTTTCATGGTGTCAGCATTAATAGTGTTACGTGCTACACAGGACTCCAATTAAAATGCCGTGGGAATTATTATACAGTTTATTTGAACTGTACAAACAAGTATAAAACAGGCACAAATACGATTGGACACAGCTACTAAAAACTGCACGATTCAATAACACGCGCAAAGTCCGTCACTATATCGCTCATCAAACGTACGTCTTACTCGTATCGTAGTCGTCACATGACTGACCCTCTCCACCTTGGGCCATTCCTTTACAATGAACTGACGCATACCTGGTAAACTTCCATGCAATACAATAACAACAAGGATCAGTTCGACACTAATGACGGCCATAAAACAAGTATGATAGCAATAGAACGTTTTCCTTAATTACAATTTCCAAACACAAAGTAAACAAAATAATTCCTAAATGCGGGGAGGAAATAAACTGTTCTTTACGACAGGCAGTTGTGGGCGTTTCTTTGTCGGTATCTAACAATAGGTATGCAGGTGGCCCGACTTGTAACAATAATATAAATCCCTATTAATATTATAAATGCGAAAGTAACTCTGTCTGTCTGTCTGTCTGTCTGTTCCGTTTTCACGTAAAAACTACTGGACCGATTTGGCTGAAACTCAGTATGTATATATTTTCGATACCGAGGATGAACATAGGATACTTTTTATCCCGAAAAATGGAATAGTTTCCGGGATAAAATGATATTTGTCTGTTTGTTTGTTATGCTTTTACGGAAAAACTACTGGACCGATTTGGCTGAAATTCGGCACGTATGTAAATTAAATACTGAGGATGGATAAGAGATAATTTTTATTTTGGCCTTTTTGGTCATTTTGGCCTATTTGGTCATTTTGGCCTTTTTGGTCAGTTAGGCCTTTTTGGTCATTTTGGCCTATTTGGTCATTTTGGCCTATTTGGTCATTTTGGCCTTTTTGGTCATTTTGGCCTCTTTGGTCATTTTGACCATTTTGATTATTTTGGCCTTTTTGCTCGTTTTTGCCTATTCCGTCATTTTAGCCATGTCGGTCACTGTGGTATTTTGGTCATTTAGACCATTTTGGCCTTTTTGGTCAAGTTTTGTAATTTATTTTGTTGACAGATAGACGGGGATAGTATATATAATTAGCGATATAAATGAAGTGAATCTTCCGTGGCAAATACTTAAAATATTGTAATATAATATAACTGTAGCACTTGCTCTTTAAACAAGAGACACGCACTAGAGGTTAAGCCGCGGCGCGGCCAAGGGGTAAACTCTAGTAATAAATAAATTAACAATAACACAAACTTAGAAAAAATAAGTTACTACTTATTTATGTAAATATAGATAAGATAGGATGTTAGATAGAATCGATTTACGTTTCGGAAAATGTTTATATAATTATATTAAAATCAGTTGCTGTTCTTCTTTAGTCTCGCCAAAACTTGAGAACGGCTGGACTGATTTTTCATCAGCTAGGCTTTCAGGCTGTCTGCTGTACTCCACCAATTTATAAAAATAACTGTCTGTCGTGGGATTGGACGTCAGAAGGGAATACTTTGTATCTGAGCGTGACGGTCACATAAGTTCAGTGCTTTTCCCCATCCTAAAAATGACGAATTTTCTTCTAGAAGTTTTCACTTCAAAACTTACTTTATTTAATCATATCACAAACAAGTGATAAATGTCACTTACCTATAAATGACTTAACAAAATTCCAAGAAAAGTGCCACCTTTGTACTTGGTGCCGAAAATAGCCTAACCTATTATAAAGTCATTACAAGAAACAAAGTTGAAAACAACACCTTAATTGCTTGTCTCGTTAGTTCAACATGTAATTTTAACCCATTACACTAGAGTCAGGGTGGTTTCGAATATACGACTTTTTGTCTACCTGTGTAGGGGTAACCAGAGTTATCAACTAAGTATGGAACCTCTGATCACACCCACACGTATGTCAGCGTGATGATATACTTAGCTTTATCGCAGTTGTAACCAGCGACTTCTTATTCTACAGTACCAGGTTCAATATACGTGGAATAATTGAGTACAGTATTTTGCTGATTCTACGTTACCCAAGGGTTGCGGTTGAAATTAGAGAATGGCTCAGAGTTTTAAAACCTCAACGAGCAGAGTGTCGCCGTTGGATTTCGCGAATACTGAGTAGTGCGTGGTCTCGATGGTGATTTTGCTGCGTCTCTTCCTTTTTTTTAATGGACATGACATTATGTTTTTGGTCCGAAGACCGCACAACTTTACCGGGGTTTTCAGGGGACACCTTGCTCGAGGGAGCTCCCTAGGATGTTTTACCTCGACTGGACTGTTGTCATGAGAGGTAGATCAATCTAATCATGCCCACCATAGGGCGACACATTTAACTCATTGAGAACGGGCGAAGGGTAATATAAGGCCCGAGAGGAAGGACCCTGGCGGACCGGGATTGGCGGTTCGCGGCGGCCTAAGCTATCTTACTGCCGTTTCCCAATGTGTTATGGCTGGGAGAGAAGAAACGACGACAAAAACTTTCCAGCAATGCGCCTAGTTTATCCTATGGGGGGATATGTCTCCTAGCGTACTTCGCGAGACGTGGAGAGTTCATGTTTGGTCTTTGGTCGGTGCCTGCTAGCCTGGCGTCCTAACTGTGGGCGGGCTGATCGGGGCCAGACGTTTTGTAATAACGCCAGCCCTGTCCGTCAGGACGTTACGCGGTCGTCGCACGACAGCCTTTCGACGAGGCTTATAATCGGATGTGGGTCTTATCCTGCCTGCCACTGGTGCCCTTATTGCTTAGCTTGTTATTGACGACTCAGATGGCCCTTGCAGGTGAGACATCGTTCCACAGAACTGCACACTCGCCACAGGACCGCCTTCGGTTTGTTGCTATAGACAATTATATGACCATGATTAAATGGCTGCCTGGTACTGGCCACCAACATACCTGTTTGATAGAGCATCACGTGAAAACTATCGAACGGATTTAAATGAAAGTCAACATCCAACGTCGAGATTTTATAGCCGTCGTTGCAATTCACTAACGAACATATGTTTGTGGCTACGCGAACGAAGTCTCACTGCCCCTAGTAGTTAGAATGAAACTATGTAACATTGCGTATAGAAAATCGATTTATGTAATTGATTTGCATATGTGTGCTTTAGTAACCGTGATTGTAATATATGAAATAGTTCTTGATAAGATATCGATTCACATAAATACTTGTTTATGATAAAATATAATATTTTATCGCTAACTAGCTTCTGTCCGCGACTTCGTCCGTGTGATGCGGTTTTTTAACTATCCCACGGGAAGTCTTTAATTTTTCGGGATCAAAAGTATCCTATATGTTGACCAGGGACATGAGCTACCACCATACGAAATTTCATTTAAATCGGTCCAGACGTTTCGGAGATTAGCCGGTAAAAACAGACAGACAAACAGAGAAACAAAAAAAATTGAAAAAATTTAAATTAGTTCTATTTCACTTCTTACATTCCCCTGACTCGGTTTTTAGCATTTTTTGTAATTGTACAGAAATTTGACCTCTACAATTTTATTATATGTAATAAATGATTTATATAACGAAATACGTAAAAATTTGAGGACTGTTCTATTTGAATTCAGAACGAAGAATGCCCGATTCCCAGCGGGTTTGCAGTAGTTATACATACAGCGTTGACAGACTCATGTAAAAGTACACATATTTCCAGAATGAATATCGGTATAACGTTAATCCGCGGACGGAAGCGGCGTCCGACGTCGATGGACGCTTGACGCGGCTTCCAGCATTCGTGCCTGACAGACGTTCAGCACAGATGCTGAAATGAATTAAATGACGTATCTGATGAACAGTGTCAAAAATTTGTTTGTGAACTGCTTGTATATGAAAATAGTTGACACGACACATTCGCGTGGTTCATATATAATTTTACTTAAATTGCGATGGTGCTTGAATACTTTAAAGTATTTTTTTATCATTCATCATAAAAACGATCCATTGTATATTTGATTTATGTGAGTTTTGAATCATTACTTAATTTTTTTGTATTTTAACAAAAAAATAAATTCAGTATTTAGGCATCATTAAAATATATTCTTGATGATTTTTTGTTTATAATTGAAGTATCTTAAGTCAAAAACTTGTTGGTTCGCGCATAGAATAAAACTAAGGAAAGGCAATCGCATCGTAACAACACATGTATCAAATCAAACCAAATCAAATCAAATAGTTTATTTTTTTTAAACATGATTAGTGAAAGTATTTGATGGAAATAATAAATTAATATGATATTTTATGTTTCACATGTTTTTGCCCTTTCAGACATGCATATAGTAATTAAAAGTTGACAATCAACTAATTAACAATAACAGACGGTAATGCAACCAATCCACAGACATTAATTTTCCTTTTTTTGTCTAGAGTTATACAGTATTTACAGATTATATGTCAAGTTATTCCGTATAGAATACTATGTCAAAAATGTAAAAATCAAATGGAATAGTAAAGTTTGTAAAAGTTATGTATTGTCAATTTAATTTAGAATTGGTTATCAGAATTATTCGTCGTATTTTAGAATAATATTTTTTGTGGCCTGTTTAATTCATGTATATATTGTTTACTTTAATTTAATTGAGGAAGTAAGAAGTTTAAGTGAGGAAGTTCCTTTTTTTTTTACATGGGGAAATGCGTTACCGCACCGTCAGCCGCGCGGGGGATCATGCGCGGCCGGTATGTGGGGCTCCCCGAAGCCGATTAATCAATACGACCAGCGCCGGTATACCCACTAAAACCTCATGGGAGCCTTCTTCCGCCTAGCGCCGGGGTCACGGTACATGCGCGAGCTTAACCCGCAACCCCGGCAGCGGCTGGCCGCCTCGTAAATAGAGACGGCCTCTCCTGTGTGCGGGCCGGGGAATGACGTTCCCCCGGCTCTGAGAGGGACGCGCGGCTGCCTCTAGCGGCATTAATGCGGGCGGAGGTCTATAGGATCCCCCAGACCTCGACGCCCGTTGCCGCCCGCCCGTGGCTGCCAGGAGTCACGGGCGCTATCCTCCTTCGGTGGGGGAGGCTGCTAGGATTGCTCCTGCGCCTTCACCCCTCCCTCTCCTTCCTTCCCCCCCTCGCTGCTTCGCGCTCTCAGCAGCGTCAGCGACGGGGGGGGGAGGCTTCGCGATAGGGGGAGGGGGAGGCTGCGAGGATTGCTCCTGCGCCACACCCCTTCCTCTCCTTCCTCCCGTTTTCCCCGCCGCCTCGCGCTTACAGCAGCGTCAGCGGTCGGAGTCGGGGGAGGGGTAGCTTCTACCCTAGGCTGCGACGTGCAAACGGACGTCATCTTTATGTAATTTTTTTAATGTGTTTATTTTTATATATATATGTACCTAATATTATATTTTTTAATGTGTTCATTTTATAAATATATATGTAATAAAAAACATAAAGAAGTATGTGAATAAATATATATTATGTGAAATTATAATAAACATAGGTTACATAGTGAGATACGTGAACATCAAAAATGAAATAAATAGGTAAAATTAATATTAGTAAAATGGTCATAAATTCATAATATATTGAATAACCAAACATGAATCATGACAGAGTTAACAAATGACGGTTTAAAAATGGAAAATAAATATGTTTAAATTCTTGAAGGTGTTTTTGTTGTTAATTTATGTTAGGTACCTTATGTATCATTAAAACATGGGAATTTACAATAATTGCACACTATTACACGAAATATGCAGATTTTTTACATGAAAAACTTTGGAGCGATTATACAAATTATGGTAATAACAGTACATAATTTAGGCGGTGAAGACGAAACAGACCAACCCAAGATTACATCTATACGTATCTCTATAATAATATAATAAATATGGCTACGTTTCGGTGACCTCTTTGGGGAAACTGAAGGGTTTGCTTGTGCAATTATGGACGAGGTTATCAAGACGAAGAACTACAGGAAGTACATCATGAAAGATGGCACGCTCGACATATGCCGGGCGTGCCACCACCCGGGCGAATCCATCAGGCACATTATCTCCTGTTGTTCTCGTCTTGCTAACTCCGAGTACTTGCACAGGCACAACCTAGTAGCCAGAATCATCCACCAGCAACTTGCTCTTCAATACGATCTGATAGCGACTGAGGTACCATATTATAAATATACCCCTGAGCCAGTTCTTGAAAAGGGTTATATCACGCTCTACTGGGATCGATCTATTATGACAGACAGGACTATTGTTGCCAATAAGCCTGACATTGTGATAAAAGATCGATCTGCGAGACGTACGATGCTCGTTGATATAAGTATCCCGCATGACTGCAATCTCATAAAAGCTGAAACTGACAAATTAACAAAATACCTTGACCTCGCGCACGAGATTGCGGCCATGTGGCATATGGAGTCAACGATCATCGTACCGATAGTGGTGTCCGTTAACGGTCTAATAGCGAAGAGCCTCGACCGACACCTAGAGAGGCTCTCGCTCGGTAAATGGGTGAAGGGCCAGATACAGAAGGCGGTTATCCTGAGCACGACACGCATTGTGAGGAAGTTCCTGTCCTTGGAGCCTTAACCACCGGTAGCTTGGACCCTAGGCCCCGCTGCCGACGGACGTCATCTTTTTATATTTTTTTAATATGTGCCTATTTTATATATATATATATATATGTATTAAAAAAACATAAAAAAGAATTCAAATAAATATATATGTGAAATAATAAATATTATAAACGCGAAAGATTGTAAGAATGTATATATGTGTGTATATATGTTTGTTACACTTTCACGTAAAAACTTCTGAATGGATTTGGATGAAATTTTACAGTAATATAGCTTACACATCAGTATAACACATAGCCTATAATTTATAACGATATAGTGTGTTCAAATATGACGATTTTCCATCACCATGCGGGTGAGACCGCGAGTGCAGCTAGTACAGAATAAATTTTTCAAGTGGGAAATTATCATCAAATTCAAAAATGTATCGACTAATACTCAAAGGAATCTGGATGAATTAGGATGGAAATTAAGAGGATAAGGGGTGGTGATAAAACTACGTTTTAACGGTTTTCAGCGCGGTAATTTATTTGATTTTTATTATACCGACGTTTCGCGCGCACCACACATTGGTCTGTCATTCGTCTTCTTTAGTTGTTTTCTAGTACGATGATGTCTTCCTAACCGATTTCGGTTAAGATGATCGCTTTAGTTATTGGCTGTTCGATCTTCATGCGCATGCAGGTGACTTGCGAACTGAAAACCGAAGTGAGCAGTATATATTCAGGCACAAGTAAATGCACCAACACAGGTGCACACACTCGTTCTCATCCTCCTGAGTCCAATGGAGCGGAACCGCTACGACTGGAGGAGGGTTTGACAGGGAAAGGAGGGAAGACACTTGGTCTTGAAGAGGATATAATAAGGAGAATGGGTAGAAAGGGAATAAAGAATACTAGAAACAAGGAGAGGTGGGACACCACTGCCACGGAAAAAGATAGTGTGACAGTCAGGCTGGGGCCCCGGGTTCTCTTACCCGAATGCACTGCTAGATGGACAAATCTTTCTTGTACGATCTAAATAATAAACATGTGTACCTAAACCATATGCGTAAACGGCTAAAACAAATGAGTTATCGTCCATAGTCTTTCTCTCTGCTTCCAGTATTCATTTCGAGTCTAATAATAATAATAATCGGCAGACAAACACACATATTGTATATCCCTAAATTAAGCAAGTTACGCTTGTGTTCTGGGTAATATACAACGGACTACTCTGGGACCGATCACAAACACCCAGACCATAGTAAATAACATAGAAAATATGTTTCCGAAATTTACTAGCCCCGGAATCGAACCGGGAGCCTCTGTTGCATTAAAGTAGGCCGGCCATCAAAGTCTATTTCCAGTATTTGGGCACAAAGTAGAAATTGAAGCCAATGTGTGGTGCAGTAGTTCAATATTGGCCATTTCAAATTGGAGCCAAGCTTGGACGCAAATATGAATTCAATGTGTGGCCGCGCATTAGATGGTTAAATAATGACAGGTCAGGTGACGTAATAAACTGTGATGATGTCATGATTCAAAGAATGTCGAGCACGTGCCTCTTACCCTTTTGCCAGACTATGGCGGTTTAGCTCCCAAACAGATAGGGAAAATGAAGCATATATTTCATCTGAAATTGCGTAAACAGCTTACTAGGAGGGACTTATGAATAGGGTTGCGAACACATGTTAATTTAATTTAATTTAATTCCTTTCCACAAAACTTAACAATAAAGTAGGAAAAATCTTAACTACAGGTGGAAAAGCCGTGAGCCCAAACTAGGAAAAAAATCCTGTGATTGTGGCACTCCTGATCACCTCCAGCTTATAAATGCAAGCTACTTGCAAAATATGCAAGGAGTTAAGTTATATATGAATTATATGAGCATGTGCCTGTGGTGTGGATGCATATGGGTATATGTGTGTGTGTATATTTAGATACACAGGTAACTTTTTCAATATTCATGCAGACAGAGAGGCCATGTGATGGAAAGTGGCTACCATCGCCTATACACATTTACTACACCAAAGATGGTACAAATGCGCTGCTGCCCTCTTAAGGGTGACTGGAACCTGGGCACTAAAGCCGGAACACACCTCAATGTTGTTATGGCAGCATTCTCAAGACCAGGCGTGGTAGCCATCCAGTCGGGCAAATGACCTACCACAAGGCTGTGGGTTGTTTTGTCGCCTTTTACGACAGGCCGCCCCAACGCAGGAAATTCTTATTCCGTTCCTGCACGGACAAAAATACTACTACTTGCTCGAAGTTTAAATAATGCAAGTTTTTGAAAAGTATAGTTATTTAGGTATATTGTTAGGTATATAAATGCAATAATAATATAGTAAGTTTCTATATCATAGTCTTCTTTACGATTAGTATTGATATACATATGTGATTAGTATATAAATTATTATAGATTACTAGCTGTCCCGGCAGACGGCTTCCCAAAAGGGTTAATCGTAGAGGGTTGAAAATTTAGGGTTGTATTATATATCTTTTAATGCTGTATCATAAAAATACAAAAAAACTTATCTAAAAATAAAAAATAAAGATTTGGGGTGGACTACCCTTAACACTTAGGGGGATGAAAAATAGATTTTGTCCGATTCTCAGACCTACCTAATATGCACACAAAATTTCATGAGGATCGGTCAAGCCGTTTCGGAGGAGATTAACTACAAATACTGCGACACGAGGATTTTATATATTAGATTTAAGAAAATTGTTTACCTTATTTTCAGTACTTAAAAACCAAATGAATTAATAAAATAAACTGTTATATCCTTGTTTCAGGTAATTTCCGCTGACATTTCGCTAACTCCAAGAACGACCAGTTAGCACGAAAATGTAGTAAGACATTCATTACACTAAGAGCATTTTAGTTTCTTTTCACTCTGTAGCTTTTACTCGTGTACGGTATTAATAGATTAATTTATTTTATATATCAACTAACAATCACGGAAAAGCTTCAATCGATATGCTGACAGCAGCGCCACCTACCGGGTCCAATTGTGAACCAACTCAGAAACCTTATTTGGCTCATGCACAACAACTTTGCTAAACATCACCACATGATCAAATGTATAGTTCACGATTCTATAAAGGACATACAGACAAATATTCATTTTTATATATAACTAGCTGTCCCGGCAGACGTCATCCTACCCGGAAAAGCTTCAATCGATATGCCGACAGCAGTGCCACCTACCGGGTCCAATTGTGATGAACCAACTCAGAAACATTCTCTGGCTCATGCACAACAACTTTGCTAAAGATCACATGATCAAATGTATAGTTTACGATGCTTTAAAGGACATACAGACAAGCATTCATTTTTATACATAAGAGATACAAAATAGCGGGCACAGCTAGTAGTGTAACAAAATTGTATTAAAAATTAATTTCCTCGTGATTTGAACTTTCATCAAGATTAATTTTAATATACCTTTATTAAAAAATAATCCTTATTAAAAATCCAGGAAGCTTAACCTTTTCTGTTAATTTATTCTCAAAAGTTCAATAAAAAGACCTTTTCTTGAATTCCAAAATGCCATCAACACGGTTCAGGGTGAACTGCTGACGGTGAAAGTGGGTATTCTTGAAATTAACGACACTTGTTTAACAGATGGTCGAATATTGTACATAATTTTAACACAGTAATAATAGGCTTGTTGAAAGAAGTATTTTTTATTATTTGACTAGCATGCTCCTTCATGCCGTACGTGAGCAAGCTATGGAATGAACTTCTGCCTGCGGTTTTCCCAAAACGCAACAATATGGGGCTCTTCAAAAAGAGCGTAAACAGATACTTAGTCTCAACGAGGAAGGCAACGCATCGGTTCCCTTAGTGTTGCAGATGTCTACTTGCTATTAAGTGGACTCGTTTGCCAGTTTGCCCATAATAATAATAAGACCCATAGGCAGGCGTAGTAGGCTTTGTGGTGAAGCTTTAGGTGAGTAGCGACACCTCGTACCTGAGTCCGGAGCCCCCACCATCGTGCTTGCCTTAGCCAGTCGGCACGGAGTGGAGATCGCTAGAGCTAAGACTCAAGCTCCAGGGTTAAAAGTGATAAATGGCACAACGTCACAAGTAGCTTCGGTGAACCTGTAGCCCACCTCTCTACACCGCTTAGCCACTTACACCCATGTTGCCCCTGTCATTTATGGCATTTTTAGGGAGTGGTGAGTAACCGTCTGGCCATTTTTCCATGCTCCCTGAACATTGCGATGGGCAGACGTCATAGTTCCCATATTCTCAGACCCTTAGTACCACTAGCAGTTCACCCCAATAGCCCAGTACTTTTTGTTCTCATTCCCCACAATAGTCCTACACTGGCCGGGGCTGGTCCTTGGGTGCATTATTATAAATGGTGTAGACAGGGATAATCGCCGGTCAGTGTCATGCCACATTTAGATTAAATTCGTCAAGGGGCCTCTACGTGTTGGCCCCTTGGCTGTTATGGCCACGTTTTACGGAGACCGGCTAATTATGTGGGGAACAAATCTTTTGCCATGCCATCTCCGCCAAGTCCCGGTCGAAGGGGAAGGCCTCAAAAATGTTGACTTGACGTTGCGAAGGATGGCATGCGTACGAATAGTCTCACAACGGGGGATGCTGAAGACCGCGCGAAGTGGAGTAGAAAAAGTAGGAAAGCGAACCCTGGGCGTCGGAGTGAGCGTTCCCAACGCAACCAAACAATTGTTATTGTTTTCTTTGTCATAGCAGCTTATGCTTTATATTTAGTATTTAAATTGTATTTTTTTAGTTTCACTCAAATGCTTGATAAGAACTTTTACAACATAGCACAAAAATGTTACGAACTTTATCTAGATGACATTTCAAATTACGTAATTTAAGGCTGGTAGCAATGCCAACGGTTTTTGAGGAAATTTCAAAGGATGGTGGCGATTTCAGAGATGTGGTCGACTTTCAGATGCACTATTGTGAATGAAAGAAAGTAATAATTAAAAAAAATATTAAAACCAAATTATAATCTAATATTTAAAATCCTTGTGTCGCAGTTTTTGTAGTTAAAATCCTCCGAAACCGCTTGACCGATTCTCATGAAATTTTGTGTGTATATTGGGTAAGTCAATCAGTCAACATCTATTTTTCATCCCTTTAAATGTTAAGGGCAGTCCACCCCTAATTTTTTGTTTAATTTTTTGATATTTTTTTATTTCTTTATGATACAGCATAAAAAAATTCATACAACCCTAAATTTTTAGCCCTCTACGATCAACCCCTATTTTTTCGGGCAACGTCTGTCGGAACAGCTAGTATTTTATAAAGATGTAGGTAATTTGTTATCCTGCTATGATAAAAATTGAAAAATGGTTTCATGTCAATAATTTGGAGGTTATTTGGTGAATTTATATTTTAACTTAAAATAGCACTAGAAAAATTACGTAACAATCACGTTAAGTCTAATGTCGTGTAGAATTATGATAATTTTTTTGATCAAATATTATTAAGTAAATACTAACGAAAAGATGTTCATTTGCACCTTTGATTTTAGACATTTTGCGGCAACAGGAGCTGTTGGCGTCATATATACGTAACCACGAAAAGAAAACATATTAATCCTTCCATTTGCCTCTCTCCTTGTCTGTCCTATCCCTCAAATACTCGCGCGAAAGAGACGCACAATGAAAGAAACATAGTCTATGGCACTGCGCTTCCGTGGCTGTCAAGTGTTATCCAATCTTACAGCTCTACCACGGGAATTACACAAACGTGTGACGAAAAATACGAAAAAAAAAACGGTTTGTTTGGAAGAGATCGCTTTTTAGCGATAAGATCGGCCATTATGCACATTTAGAATATTTTTAGGCTATAAGTCATCTGTGTTTTCTGTAATGGTGTACAATAAAGTGTTATCTATCTATCTATGTACAAACCAGCAAACCCAAGAAACAAATGAGTATTTCATATCATTCCTATTAGCTTATAACGCATCACTAGGAGCCTTAATATTTCTTGTCCAATGGCAAGTCCCGATTTTCTTCAAAGCCTAGTTTTTATTAAGATCTTTTATTGTTTGAGAAGTTCAGTCTTTGTAGTTTATTCCGACAGTTTCAATATTGATTCCCTGTAAACACGCAAATTTATTCTTAGAGACTATGCATGTAGCACGCTTTGTAAAACAAAGAAATATCTCAAAATTTGCTATATTTGGAAATTAGCGTTTTATGTTTTGGCATATTACGAGTTGTTCTTTGTTTGTTAATAAACTTTATAGTTTATGACCATTCAACAAATTCATTTTAATTTATATTAAAATGAAGTTGTTGAATGGTCATTGGTCATTATCCATGCAGGTACGGCCTGACGTAAAAGGCGACCAAACAACCCACAGCCAGGTGGTAGGGTGTTTATCCGTCTGGATGGCTACCACCTCGAGTTGTGTTTCGGCATTAGTGGAACCTGGTTCCATCCAGTCCCATCGAGGAGTCAGGTAGAACATTGGAAGAACATTTATGTGAAGCACCATAGACTGATAGCTGTAAGCCCTTATTTATAAAGCTTGAAATTCTTCCTTTACATTGTTTGTACATTTTGAAAAATTTTACTTTTGTAAAAAAACACTCTTATTTAAATCAAAATATGAGATGGAAGGTAATAGAACCATAGAATAATATAAACCATAGAAACTATGTTTCCCATAAATTAGATTAACAATGTGCAATAACAATATTTAATAAATTACCCACTAATATTAGCGGGCTACCATTTAAATGGTTCAAACCCCATATGACAACTTTTTTACCTAATAGATATAGCGTAGACGAATACATTAATGATAATACAATAAAATAAGATATTAAATTTGACATTTTTAAATTTAATATTTTACCTTTTAAAAAAAAACATTTAGCTCTTTCACATGTAGGTATATTTAATTAAATCAATTTGGACGCATTAGTATAGGGTTATGTGAGTGTAGGTATTTGCACGTCATCTAAATGACAAAACATACTTGAAACTTTATATTATGTAACACCTATTCATGTACCTATGTTTTTGCAAGTAAATATTTTTTTCATTTCATTCATAACTTCACGCCAGGTCCCTTGCGGGGTAGGCACGAACAACAGAGCGCCACACAGGCCCATTCTTACACACCTCACTTGCTTCTTTGACATTCATAGCTCTTGTCATGCACGCTCGTCTGTTCTTAAGGCTCCTAACATCACCTTCTGCTAAAACATGATCAATTTGATCATGGAAGGTGTGTCGTGACCTTCCGCGACTTCTGCATCCATCCACTTTTGCATTGTATATCTGTTTAGTCATTCTTTCATCATACATTTTTTCCACATGCCCGAACCACCGGAGCATTCCTTTCCTTACCTTCACCCCGACACTCTCTTTCAGACCAACTCTCTTTCTTACTTCGGTATTACGAACGCGGTCCGCGAGCGTCACTCCGCAGATTTTGCGCAGTGCTCGCATCTCGACCGCGTTAACTCTACTTTCATGCTCTCTATTCCATACCCAACTCTCGCTTCCATATTGATTGATTTAATATTGCAAGTGAGAAACTGTAACAGTAATAGGATAATAAATATCAGAAGAGGAAGTAAGACAATTGCATTAGAAATAAGAAACATATGTAAGACCTTTTAAGAATAAACATAACAAAAGAAAAGATATAAAAGAACAAAAAAGAAAAGAAAACAATACCCAATAAAAGTAAAGATGTATAAGATCGGACAAATCCTGTTGGTCCGGTAGAAGGAAGACGAAAAAAAATAGCAAAGCGACATAGGCAACGGTAATCACTTACCATCACAGTTAGATTGTCAGCCTGTCTTTTATACTCCAGCGATAAAAATGGTCTTTGGCTAAATGTGTAAATTAGGGTTTTTTTTTTTTTTTTTTTTTTTATTGCAGGATATCAGCAGACAGGCAGACGGCCCACTTGATGGACAGCGGTTACCATCGCCTATGGACATTTGCAACACCAAAGGTGCTACGAATGCGCTGCTGCTCTCTTTAGGGAGCCTGGAACCGGGTCACTAATGCCGGAACACAACACAAGGTTGTTATGGCGACATACTCTAGACCAGGGGTGGTAGCCATCCAGTCGGGCAAATGCCCTACCACCTGGCTGTGGGTTGTTTTGTCGCCTCTTACGACAGGCCGCCGGGCCGCAGGAAATTGTATTCTTTCTCCGTTCCTGCACGGATGATACACGATGATATATATATATATATATATATATATATATATATATATATATATATATATATATATATATATATATATATATATATATATATACATACATACACAGTACATACACTATTTTTTTTTTGATAATTGATTGAAATAGTAATTGAAAAACAAGGGTCGTACTGCTTTCACTTTCTGATTATGAAAGTCCACAAATTCTTAAGACAATTACAACAAAATTGCACTAAGTCGAATTTCACCAGCGAAACAAATTTCTTTTTTTTTACAAAGTGAAATAAGTAGCGAATTAATTCACTTTATAAATAAAATAATGCGAGAAAGGAATTACACCTGTTATTAATAAAGCGATTTATTCTGGTTTATTTTTCTCTTTAAATCAATATATTTCCTGCACTGTTGCAGTTAGTAGAAAGACAATTCTTTATTTCACCAAACAATGGTCACATTTCGCGGCATTCGCGGCGAATTTATTCATTATACGCTCTTACGTTTTATGATGTAATCTCCAGAGTCATAATTTTTGAGTTATTTCTTTGTTTTATTAAGAGTGCGATGAGATGTGTAATACTTACGACGAATTGCATATTTATTCATACTTCTGCTCACCAGTGGTCGTAATTCGACCATAATAATAAATTTAAATTATAAGTTTGAACATTATTAAGGTTCTGTTGTCAAAGACTACTTCTATAATCACAGATTTCGCCAAGGCTAAACTGTTAATTTGACTTTAACAATAAACAAAAGAGTATATATGCGTGTGTGTGTCAAATACATGGTAGTGTGTGTAATGTTTTTTTTATTAATTTATTGTTTTTTAATGCATAATTTAAAAAATACAGCACTTTGCACTTCTTCTCTACATATATACATTCTACACAATAAAACTGTGAATTTCTGTACAATGATAAAAATGCTGAATACCGAGTCAGGGTATTTAGCAGTTTTTATTCTTCTTCACCAGCATTCAGTAAGGTATGTAAGAAATGAAATAGAATTATTTTTTTTTTATTTTTTTGTTTCCCTGTTTGCCTTCTGTACGGGCTAATCTCCGAAACGACTGGACCGATTTAAATGAAATTTTGTATGGTGGATGCTTATATCCATGGTCTATATAGGATACTTTTAATCCCGAAAAAAGAGTTCCCGTGGTATAGTTAATAACTTAATTTACTAGTAAACTATAAGTGTGCGAAATTTAATACTCCTCCGCGCAATTTTTGATACAAAGTTTTTGCGGTGTTTTTGCTTCATGTATTAATATAAAAAATTGCCTTTATCAATTTGTGTCAGTTATAAAGGATATTGATTACTTAAAAATAACAAGGCAGGTAGCATCAGCATCCGTTCACCGGTCGTCCGAGAACTCTAAAACAAAGAGGGTTAACGACTTAATAATGCAGATGTGGTCGATAAACTGGTAACCTTCAAAAGAGCAGGATCAAAAACTAGGATAACTGGTTTCTGAGGCACCAGCTTAAAATATTTGAGCTTAGGTATTAAAATTACGAATTTTGGAAAGAAATACTTTATTTGAAGAAATAGCAACGTAATGTCACAAGCTACACAGGTCTCGAATTAAAATGCCGTTGGAATTACTATAGAGTTTATTAGAACTATACAAACACGTATAAAACAGATACAAATATAACTGGACACAGCCAGTACAAACTACACGATTCAATAACATGCGCAAAGTCCGTCGTTATATCGCTCATCGAATGTACGTCTTTACTCGTATCGTAAACGTCGCTTGACTGCCCCTCTTCTCATTAGGCCATTGCTTTATAATGCGCCAATCCATACCTGGTAAGTTTCGATGCAATACAATAACAACAAGGATTAGTTTGATACTAATGACGGCCATAAAACAAGTACAATAAGAACAATGTTTTTCTTAATTACAAATTCCAAACACAAAGTAATCAAAGGAATTCGTAAATGCGGATTCCTAGATGCTCCTCCGTGCAGGAACGGAGAAAGAATACAATTTCCTTCCTGCGGCCGGGCGGCCTGTCGTAAGAGGCGACAAAACAACCCACAGCCAGGTGGTAGGGCATTTGCCCGACTGGATGGCTACCACCCCTGGTCTAGAGTATGTCGCTATAACAACCTTGAGTTACGTTACAGCCTTAGTGACCAGATTCCAGTCTCCCCTGAGAGAGCAGGAGCGCATTTGTAGCACCTTTGGAGTTGCAAGAAATAGTACAAAAAATGTCTTCACTAACTGAATTAAAAACCCACCTAACGAACATAGCTATATAGGCATTGATTAACAATAACAAAAGCAGATGATTAAGTAATTGATAAATTAAATTTAAATAAATAAATAAGAAAATCGAAGTGGATAGTTATATATAATTTATTCTATGATTAGAAATTATGATTTAACATGAATAATGAATACAGCGCAGCTAGAAATATGTTGTTGCAAGGTAACACCAAACGTCAAAAACCAAATGCCAAAAAATCGACTATGAAATTGAACTGCTTTCGTTTATGAGAGAATTATTTTTAAACACAAGGTTTATTACGTACGTTTCTAATAGAAATTTATAAAAGAATAATTGAGTTGAAAAGCCGAGCGCGTGGTAACCAGGATCGTGTAAAGATATCTACCACTATAAACGTGATAGGTGTATCCACTACAGGCCTAAGTACAAACCATACAAGTTATTGAAATACCCATCGAAGGTAACCAGTACACGGGCATAGTATTGAGTAATAAATCAGAAGGGAAATGAGACCATGGTATTCGATACCGTTACACCGTGCCAAGCTGGAATGGAATCCCTTGCCGCGCATTCATTTATAGACCTTTCTAATACCTTATATTTAATTAATAATAAACGTTTAAACCGATTTCGGTTATAACAACCGTTGTCTATTTTCGGAAGGTTATGCATTTATCATTTACATAGTTAATTATGCTTTTCTTTTAAATAAACTGTTTTTTTTTTCATCTTTACCATCTACGATATGATTTGGTATAATAAAGTATGCGTTTTTGTTTTTCAATCATCAGCTGATTCGATTTTTCAAAAATCTAATAATTCTCTAATTATCTTTTGGGTTATTGGCTATGTCTTCTAGATTACAATTAAACCATAGAGGCCCAAATGAAAAACATAGATGAATAATGGAAACTGAATCCAGCACCACCTACCGGATCCAAATGTGAATCTAAACCACTGAGTCAAACACAATATATTTCATTAAATTCGGTTTAGTAATTTAGGAGAAGTGCTGTGATACACAAAACAAATGGAACTTAGAAGTAATAATACAATAATGTTATAATTTGTTGTAACTTGTGTAATTTCGTATATTATTCTAATTGTAAAAGTGTAGTAGTCTTTTTAACCGACTTCAAAAAAAGGAGGAGGTTCTCAATTCGTCGGGATCTTTTTTTTTTGCTTTTTTTATGTATGTTCGCTGATTACTGCGTGATTTATGATCCGATTTACGTGATTCTTTTTTTGTTCGACGCGGAATAGCTTCCAATTAGTCCCCTAAAAAATTTACATAGTTTGGCACAGTAGTTTTCATTTTATGAACATTTTTCATGGAAATAATTTTCTGTCCGTTCCATATGTACACCGATTACTCTGAGATTTATGATTCGATTTACGTAATTGTTTTTTTGTTCGACGCGGAATAGCTGCCATGTGGTCCCCTAAAAAAATTACATAGTTTGGCCTAGTAGTTTTCATTTTACGAACATTTTTTTGTTCCCGGTTTTTGGGAACTATATTTTTAAGAAGCGCGGCACCATTCGTAGGTCCACCACCCATACATAGCTAGATACTAAAAAGTAATAAATAAAATATAAAAACTTCGTTTAAAAAAACCGACTTCAAAAACTAAAAAACTAAAATGTGTTTTTTTAAACGAAGTTTTTATTTTTTTGTTAGTTCGGTATTCTTGAGAGAGGTTCAAAGTGACTGGTAAAAAAAAACGCTGATCGAAAAATCTTCAATGAAACTAATGAAATTCATGTAATTTCATACTAAAAAGTTTATTACCCTGCTAAAAATGGCCTTTGATTTTATCTACATATATTAAATAAAATAACTGTAATCTTTGTTACCTGTCCAACGTGGATTAAGGCAGGTGTGCACCGACTTTTAACCGATGGTTAAAATAAGATAATCGCCAAAAATGTATGGAAAAACAGTGTTTATTTTTTTTAAATCGTCGGTTAAATTTCGGTGCACACCAGCCTAAGTGGCGTGCAAATGCTATTTAACTTATAAAATATCAAACGATTTATATGTATATGAGTGTATTACATCCAACCTTCCGCTAGTAAGCTGATCTGATCTATTGCCCTACATCACCAGAATCGTGGCTTACTTCCAAAAATTTTAAATGTAGTAAAACTACTTACATATTCGCATTTTTATTCGACCATATTAATTGGTACAGCAACTAGTTTGTTGGGAAATTGAATAACGCTATCTTGCCTCAACTAAAATATAGTCAGTCCGCGTCTATTCCGGAATCTCGACCTTCGAAGAGTTGTTTATAACGAGTATTTGTATGAATATTAATCCAATATATACGCTCGAAACGTGTAGCTCGATTTTCTATATTATATACAGTGTAAACTCCACGTAACGTCACTCGACTTAACAAAGAGCTCCCTTAAGCCTCGAAATCACTTGGCTTCCATTGGTTTGGCTTGTCTTCCATACAGTGATACACTCTATATAGCATTACACCTACTCCCAATAACGAAAAAATAAGCAATAAAAAGTACCTTGTCAAAATTTGTGAAAACTGCGTATCTGTGTATGTTCTTTTATCTCTTTATTTCCCTAGCCCGTAATTAACTCGACTGTCGGCATCATGCATACCGAAATTCCTAAGTACCTCCCTTATCACCAAGATGCCCCAATACCGCAAGATATGAATAAAATAAGTAAAAAATGCAACCAGTAATTGGTAAGCAAAAGACGTTAGACAAAAGTAACAGACTTCTCTCCATTTGATGACAACTATCTATAATGCCATAAAATGCACAGTCCCTTCAGTTTAGTATCGTTATATAGAATTTACACCGTATAATAATCAATCCCTCACTACGGTCGATTTTTACTACAGTTAAATAAAGGAGGATCTTACTTCGTCGTGCAATTTTTTTAAATATATGTTCAGCAATAACTTTTTTGTTTCTGAACCGAGATTGATGAATCTTTTTGCATTGGATTCACTAAGGCTTCAAAATCTTAAATATTATAAAATTCTAAACATACCATGTCTGGACATTGAAACTATAAAAAAAACCAACCGGAATAGACTATATAAACGATAAGAACACGGTGCAATTTTTTTGATTTTTGTTGGTTTGTTCGGGATTTACGTAAAAACTACTCTATGCGGTTTTCGTTGATTGACACCAAATTCTTAGACTTAAAGCTGAGAAATTCTTTATCCTACGACTCCCGTGGGAACTTTTCCCGGGAGCGGTTTGTAAATGTTGAGATGCATAAAAATTTGCTTGTACAGAAGAAGCGACACAGTGGTCGCTGCAACGATAGCTCACATTCTTATTTAAATGCTGCGGTTCTTTGTGTCCTGGGAATCCCGCGAGAACTAATAGTCAAGGGTGTACGAAGTCGCCGCCATATACTAGCAGTCCCATATAAATTGGTGGTCCCATATAATTGGCCAGGTGGTAGGGCATTTGCCCGACTGGATGGCTACCACCCCTGGTCTAAAGTATGTCGCCATAACCACCTTGAGTTGTGTTCCGGCATTAGTGGACCAGGTTCCAGTCTCCTTTAAGAGGGTAGCAGCGCATTTGTAGCATCTTTGGTGTTGCAAATGTCCATAGGCGATGGTAACCGCTCTCCATCAAGTGGGCCGTCTGCCTGTCTGCTGACCTCCTGCAATAAAAAAAAAAAAAAAAAATATTGCAATTCAACTTTGGGTTCCGAGGATATAGCAGAAACTTTAAAGTCAAAATAAAAGTAAAAACAAAAGATGTTTTCCAAAAAAAGGGAAAATACTTCAAGAGTCAGTAAAAAGCATAAAATAAGTATTTTAAAAATAACAACTTAACAACAATATATTTTTTCTATTTATTTACTTTTAAAGACTAACTAAAAAATAACATTAAAAAAAATTCGGTTTCTTTTTTGCCATATTTTTTTATTGTATGATACATGTAAACAGACAAATATTTCAATTGATGGAAAACGATTACCGTCACATATGCACGTATGCAACACCAGGTGCGTCGCTAACGCGTTGCCGACCTCTAAGAAATTTTGTTACCCATGTCATATACATACATACATACATACATAACTTCACGCCAGGTCCCTTGCGGGGTAGGCACGAACAACAGAGCGCCATTTAGGCTTATTCTTGCACACCTCACTTGCTTCTTTGACATTCATAGTTCTTGTCATGCACGCTCGCCTGTTCTTAAGGTTCCTGACATCACCTTCTGCTCGTACACGATCGATTTGATCATGGAAGGTGTGTCGTGGCCTTCCGCGACTTCTGCATCCATCCACTTTTGCATTGTATACCCATGTCATAATGCACTAATGACCCATATCTTCTGAAGTATTAAATAGCTGCTCGCTCCAGCTTTTATAAACTAATCAATTTTGTTTGCAGAAACATAGGTACATGAATAGGTATTAATTACATAATATAAAGTTTCCAGTATTTTATGTCATATATATGACGTGCAAATACTTACACTCACCAAATGTCTTGAAGCTATAACCCTATACAAATGTTCCCAAATTAATTTCAGTAAATATACATATCAAATAAATAAAAAAGATGGTGGTATACGTCCTATAGCAGTTGGCACCACGTACCGGCGCCTCGCAGCCAAAATATGCTGTCGAGCCATAAAGGACTTAAGCTCCAGCTACTTTCCTCCGAACCAATTAGGTTTTGGAACCAAAGGTGGCTGCGAGGCGGCGGTACATGCGCTGAGAACATTCGTCGGCAGTAATGTTTGTGAAGCCATCCTTAAGGTGGATGTCAAAAATGCATTTAATTCGGTCAATAGGTGCACTTTGCTGACAGAAATCAAAAACCGTTTCCCAAAAATTTACAATTACATTAGGCAATGCTATAGTGAAAATTCTTTTCTGGTCTACCAAGACAACCTCATATATTCGGCTACTGGTTGCCAGCAAGGCGACCCTCTTGGGCCAGCCATCTTCTCGCTTGCCATTCACCCAATCATACAGAAGCTAAATTCAAAATTCAACGTATGGTATCTTGATGATGGGACCTTAGGAGGTGACATAGACACTTTAAAAAATGACCTTAAGTATTTAATAAGTGAGTTTGGTAAAATAGGTCTGACTTTGAATTATTCCAAATGTGAACTTTTTATACACAATGCTACCGAAAAAGACAACAACACTATTTACGATTTTCAAGTTCTGGCCCCAAATTTAACATTAGCAAAGAAAGACAATCTAAGCCTCCTTGGGTCCCCTATCTTCGATGAATCTTATCCTTATTTCGTTGACGATAAAGTGCAAAATTTTCAGTCCAAAATTAAAAATTTAAAAGAAATAAGCGCACATAGTGCCTATTTTATTATTCGGCATTGCCTGTTTACTCCAAATTTCACGTACATTTTGCGGTGCTCTCCACTTTGGAGGCATCCAAATATTTTGTATAAACTAGACATTATTCTGCAAACCTTAACCTCCATTATAAACATATCTTTGGAAGATCGATCGTGGACCCAAGCATCGTTACCAATACGGTTAGGAGGCTTGGGTGTACGCAAAATTTCCGACATAGCACTACCTGCCTTCCTGTCCTCAGTTTATAGTACTGTGGCCCTCATAGGACAAATATTAAGCCCGTCACTTAATGGCTTTGAGGTCCCATACTTGACTGAGGCCAGAAATGCTTGGTCCTTGGCTTGCCCAACGCAAAATTTACCCGCGGAACCGAAGTCGCAGAAGCTATGGGACGGACCGCTCAGCAAGCTAATACAAGAGAACCTTTTGTCTTCCTGCATTGGCGAAACTGACCGCGCCCGTCTTTTAGCTGTCTCTAAATGGGAGTCAGGTTTGTGGCTCCAAGCCCTTCCCTCGGCGAATCTAGGCACTCTCTTGGAAGACACTACATTCAGGATTGCTGCCTGCATTCGTCTGGGGGCAGGTGTTGTGGTGCCACATCGCTGTCGGTGCGGAGATAGAGTTGATGAGTTAGGCCACCATGGCTTGTCATGCGCAAGGAGCGCTGGTAGGATGTCACGGCATGCTACACTTAATGACATTATTCGTCGGTCTCTTGCCACCGCCGGGGCACCGGCTGTCCTTGAACCAAATGGACTGTGCCGCGACGATGGTAGGAGACCAGACGGGATGTCGTTGGTGCCATGGAAGATGGGACGCCCTCTAGTATGGGATGCAATTTGTGTCGATACTTTGGCGGCGTCCCACCTTTCAGACACAGCCGTGACAGCCGGGGCTGCTGCTGCACACCAGGAGGCCCTGAAATGTCGCAAATATGTATCCATTGGTAGTGGGTACGTATTTGTGGCTTTCGGGGTCGAAACCCTGGGGCCGTGGGGGCCTGGAGCTCATCACCTCTATCGAGACCTCTCAAGGCGTCTTATTGAGGTCTCGCGTGACCAAAAGGCTGGCTTGTACCTAGGGCAACGAATAAGCGTTGCCATCCAACGTGGAAATGCGGCCAGCATTTTGGGCACGCTCCCCGCCGACAGCGATATGGAGTCAATTTTTTATTTATACATCTATTTATATATCTATTTTATAAGTAGAAATTAGTTTCTTTATGAGATTAAACGTTTGGTTATTAGTAAAAAAAAAAGAATTGTTTAAATTATTAAACAATTCGGGGTGGGCACTGAAAATCAGTGCTGTGGCGGAATATCTTCCGACACAGCAATATACTGAGTGCCAACCTCATTTGCCGAATTGCGGCATAACATATAACTGTAAAAATTATTTTGTTAAGTCTATTTTTTATTTTGTCTGTGTCGCATTTAGCAAATAAACGTTTTTTCTTTCTTTCTTTTTCTTTTTTCTTTCTATTAAAAACGTGGTATAATTTCAAAATTTCAATTTCATTATCTTATATTATATTTTGTATAACATGTCAGGAATCTGAGGAGATTTGTCGCAGTATGAATTCTTATTACGGCATTATTGCGACAGTAACTACTTGTTACAACTCCATTCATTCTTAATAAGAAATTGTATATAGATATATAATATAACATAAACATAAATATATTGTAAAAATATTTTTAGCTAGACGTGTTGCTGGGGAGTTTCTACTCCTTTGAACAGTGATAACACATTGCGAAGCGGTGTGTATAGGAAGTATAATTATTTAAATTGATAGGCATGACCTTCAAAAAATATTTTCCAGTGGAATTTACTTTGAATATTTTTTTAAAATTTGAATTTAAAGTTTTGATTATTTATTGTATGTATGTGAATGCATTAATCAACCAACAAAGGGGAGAAGGAGGTATTTATCGAAAAGAACATTATCTGAAATTAAGCCCAGATTACATCACTGTTTCCTTGACTCCGACCAGTTTCGTGTTATGAAAACATGTTGTTAATGACTTGATTGACTTCCCATTTTATTGCTTATATAATTGTGTACAGGTAATTACATATTCATTTTATATTTTCGATAGGACCGATGATATATCTCTTCGTATCCTGTACGATTAATTAATACGAAAACGTTTTGTGTATTTACATACAACAAAAAATTACCATCTAATAGTTCACATGAGCTTACTGCGGAAGATGTCGCTAAATATGTTCATGAAATGAAACTGATATATATTATAGTCTTCGCAATTTTTTTTTTGTATATGCCATTCCACCAGTAACCTGCCTGAGGAACTCGTGAAGACTATGGTAGTGCTAATTCCCACCGTACCACAAATGTATTTAATACTGTTACATGCCGATAAAAAAAATGCACACCCGGTTTATTACCTTTCCCGCATTTGGTCTTCTTTTGTTTACTTTGTGTTTAAAATTTGCGATTAGATAAGCCTATGGTTATTGTTTTCGTTTATGGCCGTTCGCAGGAATAATTAAGCAGGTGTGCAGATTATGTTTTCTTGGAAAAACTCAGTCCACGTAGACGATTGTTGTATTGTATAGTTTACTATGAAACAATGCCCGAACGGAGGAGTAGGGCACTCTAGCGAGAACCGCGATCAAAGCAAGACGAGTGTATTCGATAAGTGATATAGTGACGGACTTTGTGCGTGTTAATGAATCGTACAGTTTATACTGGTTGTATCCAATTGTGATACTATCATTACTTAACATTATTTCCCTCGACATTCGAGATGCTACTGTATAATATACTTGATATAATTTAAGAATGTTCAAGAATAACACAATTAATACAAATATACCATGATATTTACAGAATGGTGATTATGAAGTTTAAAAATATTTATTTAACTATTTTTTTATATAAAAAAGGCATTCAAATTATTTTATTTATTTTTGTGAAGAATACATTTTGCAATTGTATTATTCGTGAGACGGTTCCCACGCTAATTGTTATGTAAACAAACATTCATCTGCGCAGTGATTTTAAAGTCATCTACTTAAATCATACTTTACATAATTTATTGTAATATTTTTTATATTATGATGCGGGACTCGAATTAAAATGCTGTTGGAATTACTATAGAGTTTATTAGAACTGTACAAATACGTATAACACAGGTACAAATATAACTGGACACAACCAGCACAAACTGCACGATCCAACAACACGCGTAAAGTCCGCCACTATACCGCTCATCGAATCTAGGTCTTGCTCGTATCGCAATCCTCGCTTGACTGCTCCACCCCTCCGTTAAGGCATTGTTTTATAGTAAACTGTATAATAGAACAATCGACTGCGTGGGCTGAGTTTTTCCAAGAAAACGTAATTGTCTAATTGCAAATTTTAAACACAAAGTAAACAAAAGAACTCCAAATGTGACAAAGGTAATAAACTGCGTTTTATGACAGGCAGGTGTCCGGTCTGTGACACTCTTCTATTCTATTCTATTCACGCGCCCTCCGCCGCCATCGGCGCTCAAATTTAAATTAAATTTCACGCTTACCAAGTCGAATGGATGACAACCAGTTTTAAATATAAACATTGTACTGTGTTTATATGCCAATTAGGAAAATATTTTGAACTCAAAACCGTTTTATTATAAACAGTTAAAAGTAAAATATAAATGGGTTAAAATGTTTAGTTAATAATTTAATTCATATAATTATCGCTATTCTATTATTTTAACTGTATCTAATTATACTGAGGACGAACTTGTGTGGATTGTTTTACTTGCGTTTGAAATACTGTCTTGACTTTAAGGCTCCTCTTGCTCTGTAAAAGGTCGAAAGTGGAGTGCAAATGAAACAGGTTTTCGTTGGTCACTGATCAATAATTTTCGAAATAAAATATCATGTTCACAATATGACACGCAATTTGGTTTTTGTACGGTTATTTAAAGCTAAGAAAAAAGTCACCCAATTAATTATTGATATTAATTAATTAATTGCTCGTTCATTTTTTTGAAGTCAGTCTCTAATATATACCACCCTAATATATATATTAGGGTTATATAATATATATATGTATATATTAGGGTGATCCAAAAAAAAAAAAATATTTTTCCAAACAGACTTAAAAGTTTCTTTTGGGTGTAAAAAAATTTCTGTGAAAAGATGAGCCCATAATATTAATAGTCCTCATCGCATTTTTTAAATTCCCATAAGAATAACACAGGATTTTTTTTTGCTTCTTCTGATTTTTGTACCGTTCAAACGACTGGTTGAATGATAAATTGCTGTTCCAATCTTTATAGAGAATTGAACGCTTTACAAAAAAGGTCTGATAACATTTTTTTATTTGTTCACGCGTTCAAAAGTTATTCAAGATCAATAAATTACACCGAAACTGTTGGTTTCAGTGTCAAACTAAGGAACATTTTTTTTGTCAAATATAATACAGTTCAGAAGGATTTATTTGAAGGCAAGCAGCGAGCGCGAAAACTAGCGTTTTTACACGAGCACGTATGTCGTGCGTTCGTGTTGAAGGCGTGAGTCGGACTGTAGCCGAAAATCAAAAATCGACAAATCAAAAAATGTTATCAGACCTTTTATATATATATATATATAATTTAAGATGCGATGCCTTGCAATGATGTAATGTTTGCCGTGACAGTAGCTTATGGGCTCAGCGGAAGGTCAGAGTTGGTTTTAGAAGACCAGCATTATGCTGAGTCTGATGCCCCTTTTAGGATAAGATTATGTTGTTAGTTTTAATTACTTTTTGTAAACAATTGTACCTACACTACACCAATGTAATTTGGCCTGAATAAAATTATTTTCTTTCTTTCTAATTTGCTAGATTTTTAAAAATCAAAAGCACTAAAGAGTTTTAAAACATACCAATCTAAAAATAAAACTAGAACCGTCGCAATCGTCTATCCAGCAAGCTGTGCTGGCAATGAATGTTAAATAAAAAATTCTGTAGCACTTTTACTGACGCAAGTGCTGAAAAAAAGCTAGCAATTCAAAAGTCGTTTTGGCTAGACGTGAGGCATAAATCAATCAGGGGTTTATTGCAATGCAATCTATCGAGCGAGTTTGAATATCAAAATTGGGTATTTTTGGAGATTACGTAAATTTGGTATATGTACATAGGTATATAAATATATTGATTTTCCTTAAGTAATGAGCACAGCGTTTTCGGAAAGCGCTTAACGGACGTTGCTTTGGAATCTATATAAGGTAAATAAATTATACAAGTGGGCAATATTTGAAATTGCATCATAGCTATAAATACTTGCCCTGGTCACTAAATCTCAGATGTGCTTTTAGCAGGGATGGAAGGTACACCGCTGACATAGAAAGAAGAGTAAATTTGGGGAATAGTGTGAATGGAGCGTTAGGTAAACTTCTAGGCGCTAAGAACCTCAGCCAGAAGGCCCAGCTTGCCATACACAACGCGGTGCTGGTACCTACGCTCACGTATGGAAGCGAGAGTTGGGTATGGAATAGAGAGCACGAAATTAGAGTAAACGCGGTCGAGATGCGAGCACTGCGCAAAATCTGCGGAGTGACGCTCGCGGACCGCGTTCGTAATACCGAAGTAAGAAAGAGAGTTGGTAAAAAAGAGAGTGTCGGGGTGAAGGTAAGGAAAGGAATGCTCCGGTGGTTCGGGCATGTGGAAAGAATGTATGATGAAAGAATGACTAAACAGATATACAATGCAAAAGTGGATGGATGCAGAAGTCGCGGAAGGCCACGGCACATCTTCCATGATCAAATTGATCGTGTACTAGCAGAAGGTCATGTCAGGAGCCTTAAGAACAGACGAGCGTGCATGACAAGAACTATGAATGTCAAAGAAGCAAGTGAGGTGTGTAAGAATAAACCTAAATGGCGCTCTGTTGTTCGTGCCTACCCCGCAAGGGACCTGGCGTGAAGTTATGTATGTATGTATGGTCGCTAAATACCTGCCAGAAGTCGGCTGATTTTGAAAAAAGTACATACCTGTTATCACGGTCGTTTCCTATAGGGGTATGACGAATGGAAGAGAACTCCCTTCTCCTTAACTTAAACATAGATAATTTAATATTAGAACAATGGGCGGGTTTATCGCTTATAGCGATCTCTTCCAGGCAACCCGGTATCGAAAAGGAGATGTTACAACAAAAAATAAATAATAATAAACTACTATAGATAAATATAATTAAATATATTATAACAATATAAATTAGTATTAAATATCAATAAAAAACTTAACAAAAATGGATTTCAGAAATATTTATTGTTTCTTTTATCGCTAACGAAAAAACACCTTAAATTCGGGTATCTAAACTAGAATACCCCCTTAAGTAAAATGGTGCAACGAAACATTTATAAAAACACTAGCTGTCCCGGCAGACGTCGTCCTGCCCGGTAAAAAATAGGGGTTGTTCGTAGAAGGGTGAAAATTAAGGATTGTATGTATTTTTGTATGTTGTATCATAAAAAAATAGAAATTAAAAATTTTGTCTAAAAAATAAAATAAAAAATTTAGGGGTAGACTACCCCTAACATTTAGGGGGATGCAAAATAGATGTTGGCCGATTCTCATAGATACCGGATAAGCACAAAAAATTTCATCAAAATCGGTCAAGCCGTTTCGGAGGAGTATATGGCAACGAAAACTGTGACACGAGAATTTTATATATTAGATAGAAAAATAAATCACAAATCCATCAAACACAAAGTAAACAATTGATTTACTACTTTCTTTTGAAGAATAGTTTTAAACAAAGAAAATAAGCAATCTAGTAAAATGTAATTTGCATGAAGACGTAGCAGCTGTTTCTTCTTGTTGTTGGCAGACATTCAACACTTTGTGCAAAATCGTTTTAACGCATCTATTACTTGCGTGTTAAACTTTTGTTATATAACATTTATTTTATAAAGAAATTGTATGTTGTTTAATAACGAATACTGACATATATTTGTTCTCTATATCTACTAATAATTAAAAATCAGAGCTAGGCATGTTGCTGAAGAGTTTCTTGCGCCGCACCTTTTTTTCAATCTACAACATTTTGCGAATCGGTGGTAAATTAGGCTCCTATAGAGTAACCAAAAATAAAAATTAAAACTAAATAATCAAAATTATACAGTAGGCGGTAGACTAAATAAAAACTTTAACATTACTCATGTACATAATATTTTCTTAAGTTTTTGCGACTTGTACACATAATAAAACTACGTTTTAACGGTTTTAAGCGCGGTAATTTATTTTATTTAGGTTTATTACTCATGTACACTTGACATTTTTGTCTTCCACGATCACGGCTAAAAAGTGGCTGAAACGACGGAATAAAAATAAAATAAAATACAATATTTATTTTTTTATTTTTTTATCAATTTGTTTCCGGATACTGACTTTTACATGAATTACACAATTCCTAAATCGAAAGATCAAAATGTAGAACTATACTTAGTTCAAGGCATGATTGTTAGAAAACAGTCCGTCTGAAGAAAATTTAAAATTTGACCTTTTTGTATCACTTTCAATTTCTTTCAAAAAATGGCTCGGAGTCAATTTCATAGTGATTTGGGAGTTCTGAGACAAAAGTCCGCTCAGTAAACAAATATATATTTGCGATGATTGACCTCTTAATATTAATATTAAGGATTCAAATTCTCACAATATTCTTTTTTGGGATCCTAAATAATATTTTCTATTGCCTAAATAGCCTGTACGGTTTGTTCACCTGGGGATGGATTAAATGGTAGATAATAGATTTAAAGACAATATATTTAATAACGAACTTAATACTAGAAAATAGAATAAAAAAGCTTGTAGTAGCCATACATTTTGAAAGAAACAGATAGTATGGTGGTAGTTTATATAAAAGATAGTATAAAAACTAGAAGAGTAACAACATATAATAGTACTAAAGAAACATTGTAAAAGATATTTGGAAAAGATTAAATAAATGATGATCAAAAGAAAAGAAAAGAAAGGTAGAATTAATAAGTAGGAAGAATAAAAGAAAACAGCCCCTAAGAAGTGAAAAGAGATGAATTTGAAAAAAAACTTAATACTAGATAGATATGATATTTATATATTGATAACTAGCTGTCCCGGCAGACGTCGTCCTGCCCGGTAAAAAATAGGGGTTGATCGTAGAGGGTTAAAAATCTAGGGTTGTATGTATTTTTGTATGTTGTATCATAAAAAAATAGAAATTAAAATTTTTGTCTAAAAGTTAAAAAATAAAATTTAGGGGTGGACTACCCCTAACATTTAGGGGGATGAAAAATAGATGTTGGCCGATTCTCATAGATACCGGATAAGCACAAAAAATTTCATCAAAATCGGTCAAGCCGTTTCGGAGGTGTATAGCAACGAAAACTGTGACACGAGAATTTTATATATTATTATTAGATAATGAGTACACGAACGCGAATCGCGCTGACGTTTTTTTTTTTGAGGCGAGGGAAAATGCTACCGATTTACGCACTACTGGATCGTTGCTGGGGAACGACACGCGTCGGTCGGGGGAGGTATCACTGCAGCAATAGTATGCTCTTGGCAGTGATCCGCCCGCGATCGACTTCAGCTCGTGTGGAGACTCGGAGGAAGCTGCCCGGGCAATCAACCACAAAACCCGCTAAAAACCCCCTCCTCCCTGTCGACCCTGCGCTTTAGTTTGTGAAGGCTGAGACTTAGAACATAGTTACGTCCAGCCGATCCAGCGCAACAAAGTGCCTGGAGTGTGCCCTGGGAGAACACACCCCACTTCGTTAGACGGGGGTCGATGGTCCCTTGCTTACCTAGCTAGCTAAGGGCCCCCCGTAACGAGCCGCTCTGACGTTGCGTCAACCTGTTTTAATATGATTGCCAAAATCGTATGCTCGCGTAAATGCTGACCGTGCCGTGTGTACGGTTGTAACCGTACATAGCAAAAAATCCGATGCTGTGAATGCTTTTTGTTATAATACGTCCTTACAAGGACGTATACTGTAGTAACAAAACTAACAACGCTGCAATTTTAATGTGTTAACCTCATGGTTACTTCCATCTTTGCTAGATGTCGTTAAGAGTTCAAATACAGATAATTCAAATGAACGTTGAACAGATGCTTTCTCCCTCTAACTACATATAATTTGTGTTAGAATAAAAGAGACGATTTATTTCTCTTGGTTTTGGCGCGGCAATTTTCATGGTAGCTGGTAGCTTGTGGAATATATAATATTAAGATTGGTCCCTCAAACAGATTAAGGAATATAAAATGGCCACTTCATGACATAATTTTTTTATAACATCCCGAAACGTAGACGGGGAGGTTACTGACGTGTGGGAAACCGCTGATCGCCGCTGATACACTCTATAAAAAAAATCATATCAACGCGAGCGAAGCCGAGGGCGAAAACTAGTTGAATATAAAATCCAAATCTTATGGAAACTTTAATGATCACTTTAGCAAATTTAAAATAATAATTTATTCAAAAATATCTTTATTTCAAGTTAAATAAAATGCTATTTATTTAACTAAAAATAAATTAATTTAACATTTAAGCCAGTTTATAATCAGTATTATACCGCACTTAATATAACGTTATAATTATGATCAAAATAGAACCTAACAGTAAGCTTAACGGTTTCTAGATTATCCAGTAACATAACTTTGGTTTAATAAGGTAAGTTAGAATAACTTAATATAAGTTCAAAGTTTTAACCGTATATAACGTAGTTAAGGTAAGGTGGTTAGTTTTAATTGTAAAAGAATTAAATTATTTCAACCATTTTGTCTAATGAGGATTTAATAAGCATTTATATATAAAATAAATAGTTAAAACTAAAGAAGATATGTAGCAGATTACTGCTAGCGGGGAGAGTGCCCAGAAGTCTTCCTGCATTGTCATGCTTTACGGCAATGCTGATTTGTTGGGCGATATACGAATCAGCCTTTTGATCATGGGTAGTGTAAAAGAGTTTCTTACAGATGGACTTCATGGGCTCATTGTTTCAAACCCAAATGGCACAAATATATAACCTCTTCCCAAGGCTCCATATTTGCGCCGTTTGATATTTTCAGTTGAAGCTGAAGATGTGATGGAGCCAGTGTGTCAACACAAGTCGCATCCCACACTAACGACTGCCCTATCTTAAGGGATGAGTGATATTCCGTCCGGTCTATGGCCATCGTCACGCTCCAAGCCGTTCAGTTCTAGAATGGTCGGCGCTGACAAGAGCTCGGAAGATGATGTCGTTGAGGCTAGCATGGCGAGATCTCCCTCCTGCGTTCTTCTAATATGTAACCCGTGATGTTCAAATCGGTCTACCAGAGTCCCACAGACCCGGTGCTCTCATGTGTGAGTGAGTGAGTGAGGGGAGTGAAACTTACCCGGCTCTGAGAGGGTTGCGCGGCTGGCTGCCTCTCGCGCGCTTTCGCGGCACTGTTGCCGGCGGAGGCCTGCCAAGTCCCCGAGGCCTCAACGCCCGCTGCCGCCCGCCCGTGGCTGCCTTTAGACCATGGGCGTTACTCTTTTCTACAGACGCGGTGCTGCAATAGCTGTACTTATTCCTGTTTGAGTAGTTATTTGTTAATCTATAAATCGATGTAGGTAAGTGTATAAACACAAAATTAATATATGATATTTTCAAAATTAAAGTTAATATAATTATGGATATTAAAGTTTGCTGCTAAATTTCCTGGCTGCTTCAACAACAAAATTCTATCAAATAGCGAAGCTGCCACTTTTAGTTCCTGTATTTGCCACGGGACTTCTTTTACGGTGCGGACTCTAGATTATACAAACCTACCACAATAAATATATCCCTGTCGTGTCCAAATTTGAATAGTGAACGTTGACCTGCGCACGCGCAGCGGAAGTGCGCAGGCGCCATCTTGCCACGTGACTTCCGTCGCTTTTCTTTGTACAACGACAATCATACAAGTCGATATAATTGCTCTGGCTGACGATTTTTTAAATTTGACGAGTTCAGCAGATAGCAGACGGCCCACTTGATGGACAGAGGTTATCGCCTATGTACGTTTGTAATGCCAAGGGTGCTTGCTACAAATGCGCTGTTGCTCTCTTAGTGCCGGAACACAGCCCAAGGTTGTTATGGCGACATACTTTAAACCAGGGGTGGTAGGCATCTAGTCGGGCAAATGCCCTTCCACCTGGCTGTGGGTTGTTTTCTCACCTCTTACGACAGGTCACACAGAAACAGAAAAGCGTATTCTTTCTCCGTTTCTGCACGGACAAATGTACCATTAAACCTATTAATGTATTTATATATTTGATAGCGCTCATTATTTATAATTAACACATTCGACAACTGCCGATCCTGAATTGCTACAATAAATTATCCCCTTTGTGCTCGTGCCGTCTGTATTGACCTTTGACTTATCAGACCTAGCACTCAATTTGCTCCTAATTACTTAAGTGACGGTGAATCACCATAATACACGATAAGCGTAATACTGTAGCCATTCTAAGAACTAACCGAACTAAATTGAGGGGATTAGGTGGACTTGCAATTGTTGATCGAACTAACATTATAATCTTTGCGAATTTATTGTAAAGTGGTTCATTCATAGTACAATGTAAACTCTATATAACTATACTGAACGGACTGTGCAGTTTAGGGTGTTATAGAGAGTGGTCGTTAAATAGGAGAAGTCTTTTATTTTTGTCTGACGTCTTTTGCTAAACCAGTAGTTTTGTTAACTTCGTTCATTCGTATCTTGCTATATTGAGCCATCTTAGTGATAAAGGATAACTTAGAAATTTTGGTATTTTGGAAATTTCTTAGAAATTTCGGTGTGCAAGAAGCTGACAGTCGAGTTAAATTACGGGCTAGGATAATAAAGCGATAAAAGTGCACACAGCTGTGCAGGTTTTGCTAATTTTGGCGAATTCAAAAGTACTTTTTCTTACTTAGTTGCCGTCATTATTAAGAGTGGGTGTAACGAAATATCTATACGAGTAAATCCATTATTAAATCTGTCCTTTTGTACGGCAGTGAAGCGTGACCTGTACTTGAGGACAGGCGGAAAGACTGCGTCAGAAACTCCCGCATCCGCCGCAGGCTTCATGTCCATGATATAGCAGACAAACTGTAAGAGTCGCTTACGCTGGTACGACCTCGTTTTACAGAGACCTGCTAATTATGTGGAGAACAAATCCCTAGGCATGCCACTTCCACCAGGTCCCAGAAAGCGAAGGCCCAAGAAATGCTGACTTGACGTTGTGAAGGATGACATGCGTCTCCAAACTGAGGGTGCTGAAGACCGCGCGAAGATGAGAAGAAAACGTAGTACAGCGGACCCTGAGCGACGGACGAATTTTCCGAATGCAACCGGGATTTAATTCTCAGATGATGATGATGATAGAAATAATTATTCCAGCATAGTTCTTCCACGGTCATTAACTTAAATCTTTCAGAATCAAGCGGTGGAACGTTTCTGGGCTTTTATAACCAACGAATAAAGAAATTCCTTTAGCATGCGCCGGCGCAAGTCACCATTGACAATGCTAAAGCCGTTAACGAATGCTAATGAGGATCGTGGCGCACTCGTTAAGGCTTAATCACGAACATTTTACCAATGAGCATGACGTTGGTTCATTATCTAGCAACATGGTTACATAAATATAAATTACTAGGGCGTTCCACGTGGCTCTGCTTGCGTAATTCAAAAATAATAATCGGCAGACAAACACATGTTGTATAGATGTTTAATATATATAATATAGACTAATATTATAAAGAAGAAATTATTTTTTGTAGGAAGTAATTACTCGAACTGATTTTGAAAATTCTTTCAATAGTAGAAAGCTACATTAATCCTGAGTATCATAGGCTATAGTTGATTTGCGTGCATGTGTGCGTGTTTGTGAATCTCTTGAACTCCTGAACTGTTTTGAAAATTCTTTCATCAATAGACGGCACATTATTTCTAAGTGTCATAAGCTATACTTGATTGCGTGCGTTTATAAATTTTTAGGATAGAAGTGATGAGATGAAAGGAATAAGATAAGCAGTGGAAAAGGAGCATTGATATAGAGGAGATTGCATAGAGAGAGGGCCAGGAAGAGCAGAAAATGGTTATAGGAGGGCAAGTGGGCCATCGGAACTAAGCTTGCCACTTTCACTCGAAGTGATGAGTAAAGAAAAGAATTGGGATTATCTGGAAGAGATCTCTTTTTATCGATAAGACCGCCCTTTGTGCATAATGCGACATAGTTTTAGTCTATAGGTTCTTTTATTGTATCGGTGCACAATCAAGAGTTATTGATTGCTTGATTGAAAATACCCTGGATTTTGATAGATTGATACGAATCTTATATTAACTACCTCACAGCAGCACTTCGCTTTGATTAAAATAGTGATTTTACACGGAACCTTCTACGTATAACTATGTATATGAATAGTTGCTACTATGGAATTATGAAGCCGGCAACTCGCCACGTTAAAAATTAACCAATACGTTAGAAATCCATGTCCTGTTAAGCAAGCGTGTCGTACTGAAATACCTGCAATAAATAGTCGATGTAAATGTTACAAGGCGGAGTACGCAATAATTGCTGGACTAGTGACACTATGATGTTGCACTACCATGTTGCCAACCTAAGGTTACAAGTGTTTTATACCCAAAATTTTACTGCAATTATAAATAGGTACTTCTTACTTTTTTATAATAGCTGTAGTATTGCAGGTAGGCTGACGGCCTTTCTGATGGAAAGCGGTTACCGTCGCCCATAGACATTTGCAGAACCAGAGATGACCAGAAATTATTCTATGACGCCCTTTCAACTCAAATCAAATTTCCTATGGATTTTAAGGATTTGATTTGATTTCCATTGAATTGATTTGTTTCTGTTTTTATTTAATTATTTGTTACAATTTATAGTAATAAGATTATTATAGTTTACCGTACTAGTTGGCATTTAATTTTTTGTAGCTCTGTTTACGTATACATTTTCTATTCTTTTTATTTTAATTTCTTTTTTTTTATTACTATAATGGATAATGATTCTTTTATTCTGTGTGTACGTGTTTGTCTTATGTTTTTTTTTTATGTTTCATATACTGTGGTGTTGGGTCAAATATTTTTAAATAAATGAGGCGGGGTCGGCACTGAAAATCAGCGCTGTGTTGGAGGAAACTCCAACACAGCATGAAGATGAGTTGCCGACCTCATTTGTAGGAAATGCGGTGTATAATATATATAATAATGTCATAAAAAAATGTATGTATAAATATTTCTGTATTGTATATATACAGACACAAATAAATTATTTCTTTCTTTCTTTTCTTGCTTTCCGAAAAACTCCATATGGTAGCAGTTTGTGAAAACATCTGTTGGCAGAATATTCATATCCCTGCGATGGACGAGAGAAACGTTTTCGAGAAATGTTTTGTACTTTACCGAAGCTGTTTAAGGAAGTGAGGATGAAAGCCTAGCTGATAACGAGCATTGCCCGGAATACTCCCCATTATGCAGTTGGTAAAATAAGCAGAGAGACGCGAAGTCTCTCCGTACCAAGGCCGTCCGTAAATACCCGAAAGTGTCTGGTTTCTAAATTAAATAATTAAAATTTACCGCCTTTCCGTCTATCAAACACATCCGAAGCTGCTACTGCACAGCAAGAGGCCTTGATACACCGCAAGTATGCGACTATTTGGTATGGTTACATATTTGTGGCCTTTGTGGCTGACACCTTACTCATCAGCTCTACCGAGACCACTAAACGCATCTGATTTAGGTTTCGCGTGAACGGGCTGACCTATATAAGTTGTATCTATGGCCCGTACTGCTGGCAATGAATAAGCGTTCCCACCCAACATGATAATGTGGCTAGCATTTTGGTAACGTTCCGCGCTGACAGCGATTTGGAGTATTTTTTTTTTACCTTATAATTATTATCTTATCTTAACTAATTATTATATCAATGTTTAAGTTATATTTAACTTAATTACAATTGAGTCATATTAATATTGAAGTAACAATTCGTACTCAGCCAAGCGCAGTCCATTAGTGGATGTAGGCCATCCCAACTCTGTGCCACTCATCCCTGTCGTCCGACTTCCTCATCCAATGCCTACCGGTGATCATCGGACTGGAGGGCGTCCGACACTACGATTACCGAGACGTGGTGTTCACTAAAGGATTAGACTGCTCCATCAAGCATCCAGGCGGGCAAATACCCTACCATCTGGCTGTGGGGTAGTTATTTATATTTTTTCTTCCTTCATGCACGAATCGTGTATTTATTAAGATGGTGCACACTCCCATATTCTTTGTTATAATTGTTTGCTTAGCTTTTATTAATATAGTTCAGTGAGTCATTTACCGGCTATACATTTCATGGTGCAATTGTACTTACAAATGTTTTATATAAATAATATTTGCATACATATTTCTATTGTTAGCGTGTTAATTCAAGTTTTAACTTTTAAGAGAGGCAACAAGCATGATTCACATATCCAGACATATATTAGCCTACCTTTTATCGCAGATAGGCGTCGAAAAAAATAATGTCTGTCTGTCTGTCTGTCTGTTTGCGTAACACCTTATGATGTAATACAACTGAAAATAATAAATGACAATATTTTGAATGTCAAAGAATAAATCAAGTACAAACTAAAAAATCTCTAATTCTCCACCTAAAAAAAACCTAACTTCATAAGCTTGCGGATATACATATGTATGTATGTTTCTCTGCCGGTTTTTTATTGGTAGGTATATTGAATACATCAATTTAATGGCCAGTTCTTATATCCTATTAATTCATTTGCCTTTGTGGTAGAAATTAAACATTCATTGTAGCTAATGTTCAAATTTTATATCGCTGGGAAAATATTTATGTATGCCCTCGGACCCCAGGGTGTTTAACCAAGAGATGTGGGGTCCTGAGCCAGCATTGCATACACCTTCCTTGAAGAAGTACTACTACCCACTAAACGTACCAGCGTCTCTCCATGCCTGGTGAGGCACTGTGAGGCTGAAGCATAAACATCTCACCTTGGCGCATGGAGTCTCCTGGCATTCTGGCGCGCTCCGCGCATCTCCTCCTCCCTTAGTTACAGTCACAGATGGCCTCTGTCACCCCCGTGACTTCCTCCCCCCCTGCTATACGAAGTGGATCACTCTACTCCTCGAGATGGCCCAGTTACAGAGCGTAGGTGTGTCTCGGTGCAGTTACTCTGTACGAGATCCCATGAAGCCCCCTAGTTCGGCGGCTGATTCTTGCGACAGTTTGGCTATAGTAGCGAGCGTGGAAAATCGGTCGCTGAGAGTCCCACACACTTTCGATGCAGGCCTTATACTTGCATTATGCCCCTTACCCCGAAGGGCCAGAGGATGGTGTCCAAAAACATGCTCCCTGCGTTATCAAAATAAAATTGAGTTCCCTGACACCAAGCACATTCCGAATAGGGTATGCTCGCTAAGGAGGTTTTTGGAGACGCAGGAGAATGTCTTTTCTTGGGACACCATGCTCGGACCTGGGAAGAAGACTTTACACCGAGGGATGTGTGGGACCCTTTTTCGGCCGTATGTCCACCGTGGCCGCTCAGCGGAGGGAAGGGAGATGGTCGGCTGTTAAATTACCCATTAAATCTAACTTGCGCCCCTCTCTTATGCGCTTTTATGGAGTGCCATAGGAATTAGACCATAGGTACTCCATCTGTGACACCCCGACGCCTGGCTATCTCATTTAAGGTACCGCCCTCTTCACCAACGGGGGGGAAGTCCGCAGGATCAATGAACATAAGAGAACATGGGGTTCTTTAAGAAGGGCGTTATAAAATTTCTTAGAGGTCGGCAACGCGTTGGCGACACCCCTGGTGTTGCAAACGTCCATAGGCGACGGTAACCACTTTTCTTCAGGTGGGCCGTCTGCCTGTTTGCCTACTTAAGGCAATAAAAAAAAAAGGATCGCCCACTGTGGTCCCGTTTGCACCTGTTGAGGCTTGGTCCAACCCCACTTTAATAACTTAACTCCGCGATGTATAATATTAACTTTTTTGGGTAATTCATAAATCTTAACTTCGGGTTTCACGCAGTACTTCCACAATAAATAATGTAAAAAATTTAATAAAGCCAGCGGACCATGGAATGTAGGTCAGGCATTTCGGTATTTACATTACTCGCTTGCATAAGGAAACCTAACGGTGTTGAGGTACTTACTCAGCAATGGATAGAAACTTATGTAATTAAGTCGGTAACGAGTTAATGCGGTGAATTGTTTCACAATGTCATTGACATTTGTAAGAAGAAATATGAATTTTTAAATTTAATATTTGGGATTAACTGCGGCCAAGTGGCGTAATGATTTCCAGTTATGCTTAATGTTCTGTCGGCAAAGGAATTTTGTTGCATGTTGTTTATCTACATACATCTATATACTTATATATAAAGACAACACATCTATACATATAATAAAATTGTAGAGGTCAAATTTCTGTACAATGAAAAAAGAAATGCTAAAAACCGAGTCAGGGGGATGTAAGAAGAAAATAGAACTAATATATTTTTAATTTTTTTTTTGTTTCTCTGTCTGTTTGTACCGGCTAATCTCCGAAACGACTGGACAGATTTACATGAAATTTTGTATGGTGGTAACTTATATCCCTAGTTATCATATAGGATACTTTTGATCCTGAAAAATTAAAGAGTTCCCGTGAGATAGTTAAAAATGCTTTAATTACTTAAACAGCTTATAATAGACTGAAAGTAATTTTTCTGCAATGTAACATAATAGAAGCGCAGATTTTGACAGGGTGTGGTATCGGTGAGAGATTTTTATCTATGACGCTATATATAAATATATGACGCTGATAAGTTTGTTTGCTTGAACGCACTAATCTCAGGAACAATTGGTCTGATTAGAATGTACACAAGTCTTGCTTTGCTCAGGGTTATCGCTCGACTGCGCCATCAATTGAGGCAGTGTTTTATACTGCACAGATGCAAGATTTTTCGGCCACGTGGACCAAATTACTTAGAATCAGTTGTTAAATCGAAACACCTGGCAGTGATCACAATACAACAGTAGACCGAAAAAGATTACAATACACAATAGGCTTTATATGTATATATATATTAATTAAGCTTTGTGACCTTTAATTAATTCATAAACGCAGAAAGCACTCGCAGCGCTTCGTCCGAGTAGTAAATGGTGAGTGCTTTCTGCGTTTATGAATTAATTAAAGGTCACAAAGCATAATTAAACCTTGATATACGTGCGTGCGTGCGTGCATGGGTGCATGTGTATTTTTTAATGACACCCAGCGAAGTGGGCACGAGTCATTTAGTGTAAATATAAAACACACGATTGATATACTGACACCTATACTACCGCCATCGCTTACCTTGGTGTGTAGGTTTCATTACGATATTTTCCTTCATCAGCACCTGGTAAGTGTAACCTTTACATCAGGTATTTTGGGTAGATCTCCGAACGTGAGTGTGTTAACCTACCACGGCTTATATTTTACTTCTTTTATTTTTATTAATAACTACGGACTCGAGTTCTATACCCTTTTATACAACTTAATTTCTAGATTTAATTTTTAGCGTTAAAACACGTTTATTGGTTATTTTGGTTCTTGTAAGTGACATTAATTTAGTGATTTTTCTGTTGCGGTGTACCTTACGAATAACTTATTATATTAATCTAATATATAAAATTCTCGTGTCACAGTTTTCGTTGCCATACTCCTCCGAAACGGCTTGACCGATTTTGATGAAATTTTTTGTGCTTATCCGTGTGCCGATTCTCATAGATACCGCTATGAGAATCGGCCAACATCTATTTTTCATCCCCCTAAATGTTAGGGGTAGTCCACCCCTAATTTTTATTTATTTATTTTTTAGACAAAATTTTTAATTTCTATTTTTTTATTATACAACATACAAAAATACATACAATCCTCAATTTTCACCCTTCTACGATCAACCCTTATTTTTTACCGGGCAGGACGACGTCTGGCGGGACAGCTAGTTTATTCTAATTTTAATACTAAACTTATACTAATGTGGAGTGTATCTGTTACATGCTGGTGTTATGAGGAAATGCATGTGTTCTGTGCAGTGTGTGCCTTATGTCTATACCGATATATATTATCTTATCTAGTGCCATGTGTGTGTATTATTTTACTTAAATCAATTAAATTTCTGGTTTTTCTCATATAAAAAAATTAAGCAAAAAATCGTGAAACTGGTATTGTGTGGTTAAGTTCTAAGAAATTAACAAAAAAAAACTGTACAACTAAATGTTTTTTGTTGCAGGTAAAAACACAAATCTTCATCAAGTATTAAAATGACTACAAGAACTGGAAGGTATCATTAAATCATAATAATTATATCTCTTATATTAAAAATAGCTTATATATCTCTTGAATTAATTCCTGCGATTCTTTCAAGCGAACTGTGTATATAACAACTTAAGTCAAATAAACCTAAAGACGAATCCAGAATAGTTACCGAAGGTCAGCCAGTGATCGATTTCTTGTAGAAAACCGTCTTATTTATAGCTCTTGTTGTGAAGAAACATACGGTTTTTCTCTCTGTTATACTCCTATATAACCAAATTTTAACCAGTAGTAAGGGAAACGAATGTATATAAAACTAGATGTCCCGGCAGACGTCGTCCTGCCCGGTAAAAAATAGGGGTTGATCGTAGAGGGTTGAAAATCTAGGGTTGTATGTATTTTTGTATGTTGTATCATAAAAAAATAGAAATTAAAAATTTTGTCAAAAAAATAAATAAAAATTTAAGGGTTGACTACCCCTAACATTTAGGGAGATGAAAAATAGATGTTGGCCGATTCTCATAGATACCGGATAAGCACAAAAAATTTCATCAAAATCGGTCAAGCCGTTTCGGAGGAGTATGGCAACGAAAACTGTGACACGAGAATTTTATATATTAGATATAAATATAATCATATAAAAATCTTGTGTCACGATGTATGTTGCCAATAAACTCCAAAACTAATGAACCGATTTCAATCAAATTTGCACACCGTGTGCAGTTTGATCCAACTTAAAAGATAGGATACCTTAGATCTCAATGGACCCTGTAGATGGCGCTGCAATCGGGTTCTAAATTTTATTTCTTCAGGGCAGGCAACGTCTGCCGGGACAGCGAGTAATCATATAAAAAACCAACAAAGTAAATTTAATTATACTTAAGAGCTTACCACATCCAATGATTTGATACTCTAGATTAGTTTTAGACGAGAACCCAGGTGTTTGATTTTTTCCAAAATTCAAATTCAAAAGTTTTTATTCAAAATAACTTCCCCAGCAATACTTCAGCAATACATACTTTAGCTAACTTTGTTTTATGGAATATTCATCTATCTATCTCAGGTAACATAACCATAAATGTTCCACATCTGGGCTCGACTCTCTATATGGGAACGGACAGTATACCCGTCAGCCCGCCACGCTTACCCAAGGCGGATTGATGGGTTTGACACATCGATTAACTCGATGTAAAGTTTTTGTCGTTTGCTTAAGTGGTAAATGCTTTGAATTTGAGACGTGTACCAAGGTTTTATTAAATCTCCATACACAAGGAATTTTTATATTTTTTTATCAATCAAATCAAGTCATCATTTATTGCAAAAAAACATGGTACTTAAAAAATGATGGTAGGATTATTCCATAAGTTTACATGTTTTTGCCTCTAGGGCGTGCAAATTGTTGTGCCTTTTATTATTAATAATTATTATCGATTTAGTATTAGTATTACATCAATATTAAAAATAATAACTTACATTACTTCATGGCTTGCTAAGGCTTATTTAGAACAATGAAGCACATAGGGAACCTTGAGCATAATACGTCCAAAGTAAACATTACTTCGGTCCTATGATGCTTTGGACATGTAAAGTATATTTTAATTTCACCGGATTATCCAAGCGTTGGATGTAAAGACTCTCAGGCTGGTGTGTTTAGTTACTTAACTGACGATGGTTAACATAAAATAATCTTAGTTTAGCCTTATAGTTTTATTAACGTAACGGAGAAAGAATACAATTTCCTGCGGCCGAGCGGCATGTCTTAAGAGGCGACTAAATAACTCAAGCCCCGTGGAAGGGTATTTGCCCGTCGGTATAGCTACCACCCCTAGTCTACAGCATGCTGCCATAACAACCTTGAGTTGTGTTCGGGAATTAGTGGCCAGGTCCCAGTCTCCCTTTCGAGAGCGGCAGCACATTCGTAACACTTTTGGTGTTACAAATGTCCATAGACTACAGTAACCTCTTTCCATCAAGTAGACCTGCTGCTGCATCATGCATTTTTTTAAATGTTGCCAACCGGTACTATTAGATCCGCAATAAGTTACCCAACATCGCGTTAACTAAATAATCAAACAGTTGTAGATAATACATAAACTCATTTAAATAAATTCGACAGGTACATGCTTCATGTGAGATTAGAATAAAATCAAGGTTAATAAACCCACCTGTATTGGTATGCTAACATACTCTATAGGCAAAAAGCACCTTCTCCCTTAGAACATAAGGGCTAATTTTGATTATAAATTTATGCACATAATCAAAGCAATTTGTTAGCGATTTGTCACCTTATGAGTTGTGTAATGAAAATTCTATTATACCTTTTGAATATTGACTTTCCTTATAAATCAAAAATAAACTTTAACATGTCAGCTATAAAAATGAACTTCCCATTTCATGCTCGTAAATCACTAAGAATATGTTGCTATGCAAATTTTATTATTAACCTGTTTACGTTAGAGCTCATTTCTGGTTGATGTGACATTAAAGTTATAGGTGTGTGATCAAGTCAATACTTTTATGGTAATGAGGTTTGTACTGTTAAGGAATGCTTAGATTTCGTAATGATTATTCGTATTTAATTGTTGGAAGATGAGGGCCTAAAGCGGCTGATTTTAGCAAATCACTTAGTGATATTGATACGTGTCTAGAATTTAGATATACTGGTAATTGTAAGACGTAGCATACATTTCGATTTTATAAAGGTATTTGTGATGTTCGTCATACAAATCTGCCGCTTTAGGCTTACAGGTCGTAAATTCAACCTACATTAAAAATTTTAAAGCCAGAGGTTTGATTGGTATATATTTTCTATATAAAGTATAAATTTTCTATTTGTGGCAAAAACGTCAACTTTTTAAAATCAATTAAAGTTAACGTTTTTTTGCAGTAGAATTGTTATCTACTTCGTAGCTCCGAACGAAGAAAGAATATAATTTAAGCACGTGTCAAAAAATGATAAATTATGCAGATTTTTGAGACTGCTTCCGACGAAGGCAAAAAAGACAAAGAGCACTATTTGTCTTAAATTATCTTTATGTGTTTATATTTTACATTATATCTTAAATGTATCTTACATATAATTATTTTTGTTAATTTTATATTTTATATTACATTGTTGAATCATAAAATATCTTAGTGTACACAACCCTGCATTTTGCTCTCGCTCTTTAATAAAGAACACATAAACAAAGTGTCTTCGCCTTAATAGAGACAGTAAGACTAGTGTTAATGGACACTTTCTTAATAAGAATACTTTTAGTTAATTTAGGTTATATTTAAATTACTTATTCATCTTTTTAAGATTAGATGGTAATATTAATAAAATATTCCTTTCTAAATACCTTATTTATAGAAAAAAACCTCTCGCTAGACTCATAGGTTTGTTGGAAACAAATCTCTTTTAGGGTTAAGCTCACCTTTGTACCTTTCCTCTTTTGTATCATATTGCATGAAACTTTTGTGTACAATAAATAGTAAAGAAAGCCTGTCAAAAATAACCAAAATTTCATTTTAATCATTTATAAATTTAATACTAATTCTCTTGGTAATTTGTAGAAGTGCACCAATTTGACATATCACACAAATACGGATGATATAATTTCCGAACAAATCTACGTTATCCTTAACGTAGTACTATTATGGTGCACAATCAATAAACCTTACCTTATTAGGTGCACGTGTACTTGATAAGTATTAGTTATATTTATAGGACGTAATTGTCTTATTGTTTCTATAATTATGCTGTTGACCTGTATTATTTGTTCATCTATGTATGTATTGTGTTAAAATCTATATTATAACTAGCTGACCGGGCAAACTTCGTACCTCCTCAGAATCAATTAATAAAATAGCTGAATGATAATCGCAGAATGTTTCAACTTTAGTAAAAAATGTGGTCAAGACTTAACCGGAACGAATATTAAACGTTTGACATTCAAAACTAAAAAAGTGAAAAAGAAATCACTTTTAAATTTAATTTGATTTCTGAACGACGGGACGAACATCAAATGTTTGACAGGAAGGAATAGTTTGTAAGAAAAAGCGAAATTGTTGTTTTTACTATATTCACTTCCACAAATAATTCAAAATCAAAATTAGCAAATTCAGTTTTGGAATTATAGCGAGACTAATGAAGAGCAATTGATATATATATATATATATATATATATATATATATATATATATATATATATATATATATATATATATATATATATATATATATATATATATATATATAAGTGATGGTAACCACTTTCCATTAGGCGGGCTGTCTGTCTGTTTGTCTGCTTGAGGCGAGTAAAAAACATCGCTATTCAAATTAGAAAACTCATAGTATAAATAGCTATTGTAAAAACTATTTCTTGAAATTTGACATTACTTGTATGGATCTAATGTCAAATTTGAACGGATAGTAAGGCAAATGAGCGGTCGATAAGATATAGAAACCGGCTATTAGTAAGCCAGTAATTTACCCATTAGCCAAATAGCCATCAGCTAGCTTGATGGCAAAGTTTTTGAAATATCGGTAGGTTACCAATCGCTAATTATGTTTAATGAGCCATTATTCCACTCAGAGTACAACAATCGATTAAACTGGAACATCTTGTTGAAAAGGTTCTGCTAAATACTACCTTAGATAATAAACTATAAAACTGGTCTACAAATTAAACGCCGATGTGTTATAGCGAAGGCGCCTAGATCTCACGCCCACTCCCACACCTATTATGCTGGGCATAATGTCAATGACACCGCGGTGTGGGCATGGCGTATGTGGGCGAATATTTTGTCTCGTTTTAATATCGTTAAGTAATGTGAATGTTAATGTTTCAAAACAACTTATAAAGGACTTACATTTCTATTTAAATGAATTTTTCGAAGAACATTTTGCACGTGTTACAAAAGAAGATGTAACTCAATTTTTTTTGAATTTGGAGACAACTCAAGAATCCAAAGTGAGCGGTGACCTCCAAAACGAAAGAATGCTACTTTTATCTGTCCTGCATAGAGAGGAGCCAATTGTAGATTTAAAACTCGATCTGGTTTCCACTGTATCTTTCCAGAGTATAGAGCCATAAGTCGCAAACTGACTGCTCGCCCCAAGTATTTCTTATTTTCATTGTATTTTAATAAGGTTCACTAACAGTCTTGTACTAGACTTATAACTAAGGTCTACAATGCGATGTAAAAACTTATTATAGGTGAACACCACTTGCAGTATAATTTCTTCACTGTTATTTACTTAGACAATAGTATTAAATATAACATAAATAAATGTATGAATGTGAAATGTATTTAAAAAAAATTTAAAAAAAAAAATTTTTTTCGAGGTCAAACTGAATGTCAGTAACATCTTTGCTGCTGTTGAGAATTCTACACATTCTAGAGATAGGGGAGTTAGCACCTAGTACTGTTGTTCTTAATAGGGGAAAGAGGGGGGGTTATAGGGTTGTCGCGGGGGTTTCGAAGGGACTCTTAAGCGGCTTAAAAATTGTTTTTTTTTTCTATTCTTTCTTCATACTCAGATCCTTCTTCCGTTCTACGTGACCGAGCCAGAAGAGACGGTGAGTCTTTTTCTCTCCAATTATATTGGGCTTGATCACGTTCCTTTTATGGAGTTGTTTCGTATCCTCGTACCATATCGACGATCGATTTGACGGCCTCTGTGGTTGAGCGGGCTGAGCCTTTGACGGCCTACCTCACTGCAACCCAGAGGTTCCGAGTTCGATTCCCGGTATAGTAAATTTCGGAAAAGTATTTTCTCCGTTATTTACCATGGTCTGGGTGTCTGGGATTGGCCCCAGAGTGGTCCGTTGTATATTACCCATAACACAAGCGTAACTTGCTTAATTTGGGGATATGCAGTGTGTGTGTATGTCTGCCGATTATTATTATTATTCACATATATATTTAATATACAAATCTTAAAAAAAAAATATCCTCTTTTTTTGGGCTCAAGATTTTCTTTAGAAGAAGAAGAAAGAAGAAGTTTTCGTATTTAAGTCTAAGTGTCCAGGTTTCACGACCATATATTAAGTTCGCGTCTACAAGACTGTCATAAGGCAACGACTTTGGAGGGCATGTAAAAAAACAGATATGCTTATTGCATGAAGAAATTCCATAATTTGAAAAGTGCACTTTTCACTCGTAAAAATGCGATAATAAGAGCGAGCGAAATGGTTGATCACTGTTCTCTTTTTGTTTAATATAAATTATAGGGATTGGCTGCGAAATTTTGGTTGTCACCCTTTTTAATTTATTGCGCCTTTTGTGCTTTCTGAGATTCATTTATCGGCTACCGTCTGTTTCATAGATCTCCAGAGCAACATAGTTTTTGTCACGTGACTATCATCCCTCCCCATTACATGCTCATAGCACCTGAATGTTCTTCCTCTTAATTTTTCAGTCATGTGTATAACTTTCAAAGATCTCCCTTATATCTACAATACAACTGCTATAGTAAATAGTCCTAATCTACAACACAAAAAACAGTTGTGAAGAGAAAATTGTTTTTTAAATACAAGCTTTTGAGATCCTTGTATCTGGGATATCATGTAGCAGCAGAGTGCTAGCCAAGACAAGTGAAACGAGCCCAAACACGACGGGTCTATCTTGTTTGGACAGGAGTTCCTATGGCCACCTTTCGACTCCATCATCAGATCAGCTCCTTGGTTCCATATTGCTGCATTGTCACGCAATATGCGTGCAAAATTTCAGCTCAATCGGAAACTGGGAAATTGGTAAAATTAAACTTGCAAGATTCCACCCGAACTTATATACATACATCCATTGCAAGTTAAATAAAATTTGTAAAAAGGGAATAAACTCCCGGGTAATAACAAATTCGCTATGAAACAAATTACAGTTTTCGCGAAATCCACTAATGCTGAAAGAAATAGTGTTCCGAGTAGTAAAGTAGTATTTATTCTCGTACAATAATATTTAATCTATAAACACTTATAATTTCTATGTAGAAGATTCCATTGAAATGTTCTTGTTTAGTGATAATTATTGGATTTTCCCGAGCGTTTTGGTAACAAGTACTTCAAGATGAGTCGTAATTTGAAAACCGCTGATATTTTTTAAATTGGTTTTCTTCTATAATCAGTCAAAACTCCAAGTCCACAAATTGCTTGATAACGCAATCTAAGCATTAATAACACCGGTTATAATATTTTGTTTTTTATCATTCTTTTTTATATGGACTTGGACTTTATGCTGTTGGTCCAAGACCATTACCGGGGCTTTTGAGGTGAGCACGGAACAAATTTTTAAAATTCGTTTGAGGACTATTCCTTTCTCTTCTTTCACTATATCCCAACCACTTGGGGTCGGCACAATATGACTTTCCCTTCCACACTCCTCTATTCTGACATACATTTTCTGTCATTCACAAGTCATCAAATCATTCTTCACACAATCCATCCATCTTTTTTTAGTCTACCTTTAAAAATACAATTCAGGCCCTTCAACTTTTTTAAAGCAGGGTTCAGCGTAAATCCTTCCTAGGATTTCTCAATCATCAGATTTGTCAGATGTTATCAGTCGAATACAATATAACCCGACCGAATTTAATAGTGAATCATTCCAATTATATCTAATATATAAAATTCTCGTGTCACAGTTTTCGTTGCCATACTCCTCCGAAACGGCTTGACCGATTTGAATGAAATTTTTTGTGCTTATCCGGTATCTATGAGAATCGGCCAACATCTATTTTTCATCCCCCTAAATGTTAGGGGTAATCCACCCCTAAATTTTTTTATTTATTTTTTAGACAAAATTTTTAATTTCTATTTTTTTATGATACAACATACAAAAATACATACAACCCTAATTTATCAACCCTCTGCGACAAACCCCTATTTTTACCGGGCAGGACTACGTCTGCCGGGACAGCTAGTTATTCTTATGTTATTTGAATAGAACCTATGAATAACGTTGAATTAACGTGACAGACAATCACTTTTCGTTCATTATATTAGTATGGATTTATATATGTTCTGCAAAATTTATAAACATTAAATAGCCATGTGTAATTCTTCATTGTATGCCAAAAGCTCCGATGTAAGGGAATCACCAGTTTGTTTTTTCAGGTGTTATAACAGATGGTGGAATATTTCTTGTAGCAACCGTGACTTCGCTGATTTTGACCAGGGTTGAATGGCTGACTTCGCGATTGAACTAACAGCAAGAAAACATATATTGTAAAACTTTTATCAAACAGTGATTATCTACTTGTTTATAAGAAGCAAGCATTTATTCACGTGTAACATAACTATTATATTAGTGGAATTCTTTTTTGAAAATCAAACGCAGTAAAAGATTTCTGACAAAATTGCGTAGAATATAGTGGTGTCATTAGTCGTATCGCTGATGATCTTAAGAGCTTGGTGGCATTCTCTAGACCAAGGATGCTAGCCATCCAGACGAGCAAATATCCCACCACCTGGCTGTGTGGTATTTTGTCGCCTCTTACGACAGGCCGCCCGGCCGTTTCGATCAGAATCTGTGTCACATTGTGGGCTGCTTGCCTTCTCCGGACTGCCGCCAGTGCGGCGCCCCGACACGGCGTTTCACACGCTGGCCGAGTGCGCTGCATGGACGCCGCAGCGTTTCGATCTCGAGGCACACGTAGGAGCCGTCGGATCGCTCGGCGACTTGGTAACTGCGGAAGTTGCGGTTACTTTTTGCGAGGCAGTAATGTCTCTCAAAGAGGCCGCAGAAAGGGATAGGGAGCGAAGTCCTTCGGCGCGTACTACGGTCTCTTCTCGAGGTCGCTGGCCTTCAGCTGGCACCCGGAGAGGTAGGTACGCGCATTACTTCCCTCCCTGAGTTAGGTTTCGATACGGGGGCCCTTAGCTGCTAGGTAAAGGAAGGGATTCATCTGCCCCCGTCTCGAAGTGGGGTGTGTTCTCCCAGGGCACACTCCAGGCACTTTATTGCGCTGGATCGACTGTTGCGTAACTATGTTCTATATCTCAGTCTTTCCATCACAAAAAAAGAGCAGGGTCGTAAAGGGAGGGGGGGGTTTTTGTGGGTATTGAGGTTGCTCGCCCGTGCGGCATCGCTCGCAGTCTCCACACTACTCTGTGTCATCCATCGCGGACGGAGCACAAACAAAGCATACTATTGCTAGTGTTACCGCCCCCGATGGATGCGTGCCGCTTCCTAGCGGCGGCCCAGAGTGTGCGCAAATCGGTTAAGCATTTTCCCTCGCCTCAAAACAAAAAAAAAGGCCGCCCGGCCGTAGGTAATTGTATTCTTTGTTCGTTCCTAAATGGATGAGATTTGTTTCGGAGCTTTTAAAAACATGCTTAAGATAATCAATAAACCTTTTGTACGTAGTTTGTATTGTATACAAACATAAATCCGTCAAATCTGTTCGCGCTGGTACGCGGCCAATCGGCCCTAATGTGTTTACGTACTAGGCAAACAAAACTCGCCCGGGGTTTGTTTGCTCGAAAAAATACACTTACGCCTGACTCTGTATATTTATCTATGTATAAAAGGAGATTGGTGTATAGAATGTACTATACTTTTATCATTTTCACCATCTACGTATATCAGGAGTCGCCAAATGGCGGACCGCGTTCCATGCCCGAGCCGCCGACCCATTTTGTGCGGACCGCGAGATCACAGCAGATTTCACTACAGTTTTAAAACACAAACATGCGGAAGTTTCCAGTGAAGAGTTCTGGATAAAATTTGTGTGTGGTAATAAATAAAATTATCGTGTTTTAATTAGATATATTAATTAATTTTTATACTGTTAGAAATATATTAGCGAATTTCAAATGGTGCTTCTATTTATTGATGCATGAAAAATGAAAGCCAAAATATCCCTCACCACGCTTTTACTGACGCGAGTTTTTCTTTCTACAACTACAGCGTAAACTCTATGTAACGACACTGAAGGGACTGTGCTTTTTATGGCGTTATAGAGAGTTGACACTAGATGGAAAGAAATCTGTTATTTTTGTCTGACGTCTTTTGCTGCACCACTAATTTTACTATATTTTTGAAGTGATAACTTCTTATGGTAGGGTAAACCGCTTCGTTACGTAACGCGTTACGGCGCCAGTCTATCTGGCTTCCTTTCTCTCACGAAAGTTATCACTTCTGTCGGGCGTCCCGAGATGCACAGTTTTTTTTTTAATTTATTTTATTAATATCTTGCGATATTGAGGCAACTTGTAGATAAAGGAAGTACATAGAAATTTCGGTAATTTGGAATTTCTTACAAATTTCTATGTACACGATGCCGACAGTCGAGCTTATTGCGGGCTAGGTTAATAAAGTGATAAGAAACGTATAAAGTTGCGTAATTTCACTAATATTGGCAACTTAAAAAAACTTAATTGTTGTCGTTATTGAGAGTGGGTGTAATGCTATATAGTATCATTGTATGGAAGGCAAGCGGAACCAACCAAAGCCAATTGATTTAGACGCTTAAGGGAGTTTGCCGTTGAATCGAGTAACGTTACATAGAGTTTACACTGTCTGTGAGAATTCAAATGCGGCTTCTACTTATTGGTGCATGGAAAAATCAAAGCCCGAATATTCCTCACCACGCTTTCACTGACGCGAGCTTTTCTTCGTACAACTACTTCATTGACTGCTTTCTGTTAAGTCAAAAAAGAGGTTAACCACAAATAGAGCAATGTACTCACAACAATGGGATTCGGTTGTATGCCGTTATGAGCGAGGGGCCAATGGTGTTCCCAGCAGACAATAGGACATTAGTATGGTATTTAGTACAATTTTCTTCGAGTTCTCGAGTGACACATTCTTTAAAATTTCTTGTACATTTTCTATCAGCAGCACTCAGAGCTAAAAGGGACTCATTCAACCGGAGTGTTTTAATATTATTTCTTCATTCATTTAATCAATTTCAATTGGGATTGTTCACTTTTTTTCAATCTAGCTATTTGAAAAACCATTTCGAGGAATAGTGTCCCTTATCATTTCTGTCTAGTTAAAATTCCGAAAAACGTACGATCTTCTTGTATTTTTAAGAAATGCATTTGACCTTACTAAATCCAATCAGGTGGGACGTCTGCCTTGTTGCCTGCTTCAGGTGTAAAAAAAAATTCTAGCTGTACATTGTTTGATTTAAGTTAAATCCATTTTAAATCCATGTTACAGGATTTTTCCCTAAAGATCACTTTTAAAAATTAACTATATCTATAGAAAATAATAATGGTTGAACACGAAAAATTATAAGCCTAGCGACATAAAACACTAAAATGATCACGATACGTAATGAGTAATGATTATATATATAGATAAAACTTACTTATATTTTTTTTTATTTAAGCAAAGAAATCAATGTAAACTTATCACTTATGACGTCATTGGAGAAATAATTTTAAAATCGATATATAAAAACACTAACGCTTAAAATACAAAAATATTCAAATTAGTATCTTAAAATACCCTATTTTACGTAATAAAAATATAAAATCAGAGGGTAATTTTTTGTGAAAAATCCCCATTCATTAAAATTGCCGCGTTGTCAAATTTTTGCCTAGTTCACATTATAAATGTCACGAAATTTTCATACTGTTGTTTTTTTTTCTAAAATTATTTTATTTTAAACTTTATTTAAATATTTTATACTTTTATAATTATTTCCTTGTCATCTGTGGAGGTTTATGATAAGGTTTTCTTTGGCTAAAAAGCTCTAAAAGGGTGTGTTGTTTTTGTAGATAAATTAGGATCGGTAGTGGTCTGTTATTTAAATAAGCACATAAGGATATTAATATACTATAATGTAAGTAATACACGACTGAAAAAAAAAACATAAGAGGACAGGAGAATGTATAAAAAACATGGTGTCAAAACAATTCAAATGTAACATGACTTCTGAGGTGCCAGTGCCAAGTTACACGACCTCATTTTAACAGTTTTCAAGGTTCAAGGCTATGTGTGTATGTTATTTACATAATAGTTTTCAGAGTTCTATATTGATAGTGTACGGTTCAACGTACAGCGTTTTGCTGACGCTGCGGCCTACTTTAGGCTACTTTAATATTAACAATATTAGTATAAATAACACTCACAAATACATTGTGGGTGAGTCGCTACTAAGTTGCTACTAAGTCGCTACCGAGTCGCTATTGAGCTGCGACCAGGGATCAGCATCCAAACTACTACAAGAATAAATCCCTGAAAGTGACAAGGTGTATTTTCTTCACCCTACTACAAGAAAGCACCAGCACTACACCAACAACTGCCAGTATCCACCACCACAACCAAGAACAAATGTACAAACTGTACAGATAGACTTATATTGCTAGACGATAAAATTTAAATTTGTGTAATCAGCAGCACAGTCATAATCAGCAGTTACAATACTTCTTCATATGGCGGAGTATCTCTTCAATGTCAATTTGCACATCAGTAATGATTCAGAACAGTTGTTTTATTATTTTTTTCACACATTGTCCCACTTTTGAAGAAAACGAAAATATCAACGCCTTCAATTTTATAATAATTTATAATTAGACATAGCATGCAAGACATTAATTTTCCTTAAAGACAAGTGCGCCATATCAAACTTTATCTTTTAAATTAAATCCTTGAAAATTATTATGTCTATCCATAGTATTGACATCCTAAAGTGTGGGGCAACTAATATGTATTTATAGGAGATGTCATGAAATAACAGTAATAGTTATTACTCTTATAATAATGAATTTTTACATTACTAACTGACCCGTGCCAATTTCGTTGGGCATCAGAAAAAAAATATATAATCATAATGAAATATAAGTCACTCAGGAATAATGTAGCTTGCCACTGGTGAAAGAATTTTCAGAATCGGTTTAGAAGATCTGGAGATTACCCGCTACAACTTCAAAAACTCAAAAACTTTACATCTTTAAAATATTAGTATAGATATGCAATAAGGATTTTTTATTGCTGAAGCACAGCATCTTATCTTACATAGTTTAACAAAATTCTTAACTTGAAACACATAAGAAAAGTCTTTGAGTGTCTATAATTATAGTAACAAAAAATAAAACGTGTTCTAAACATATTAATGGTAGAAAAATATCTACCAGTTCGTGGCGTAAATAATACGTGCACAACTGTCAATTATGTCATAATTATGAATCGAACATAAAACACGGTGAAAGAACGGTAAGAAAGTTACATAAATATAAACAGTCGTAGGAAGTGGGGGTTTATGCAATCCACAGACAGACAAACAGCGCAGTCCCAATCATTATGCATGGTCGGATAGCAAAAATGCGGACTGTTTCTGGTGGTGACTAAAAAAAATATTCAGTTCAGTGATTCACATTAATGCAGTGATGTCGCGCATCTTATGCCATCGACTTAGTAGAACTTCTGGAAATAGAGAAAGTATAAAATCTGCGGCCGGGCGGCCTGTCGTAAGAGGCGACAAAACAACCCACAGCCAGGTGGTAGGGTAGACTAGATGACTACTATGCCTGGTCTGAAATATGCCGCCATAACAACATTTATATCGAAAAATAATACTACAATTCTTGTACACTACTGTTTTATATTTTATACATCCGTGGACTTATGCCAAAGATAAACATGATAATAAAATAACAGTTCCGTCTTGCCAAAATGACTGCGGAACTTTATAAACATCCGGTATTTGCATGTTCTTTTTAACCGACTAAAAAAAGGAGGAGGTTCTCAATTCGTCGGGATCTTTTTTTTTTGCTTTTTTTTTAAATGTATGTTCACCGATTACTCCGGGATTTATGATCCGATTTACGTGACTCTTTTTTTTGTTCGACGCGGAATAGCTGCCATTTGGTCCCTTAAAAACTTGACAAAAAAATGTTCGTAAAATGAAAACTACAGGGCTAACCCTGTAGTTTTCATTTTACTAACATATTTTGTTCCCGTTTCTTGGGACCTATATTTTTTAAGAAGCGCAGCACCATTCGTTGGTCCACCTATACATAGCTAGACACTAAAAAGTAACAAATAAAAAATAAAAACTTCGTTTAAAAAAACCGACTTCAAACAACTTTTTTAAACGAAGTTTTTATTTTTTATACTAAGAAACATACTACAATGCTGGTATAAAATATTTTGCACATCCATGGATATTTACGCCAATTATGATATGAAGAAAACTTAAGGGTTCCGTTGCCCCAAAGTTGCTACGGATCTCTGAAAACTTACCTACAGTTATTTTTTCTTTTTATATCGAAACACGATAAATGTTTCAATGCTGGTGCATTATATTTTTAAATCCAACACGACTTTACAATCTTTGGTCGTTATGTATTGCAGATCCATAGACTTACGCCAAAGACGAACATGACGAAAACTTACGGGTTCCGTTGCCCCGAAATGGCTACGGAACTCTGAAAACATACCCACAGTTATCTTCTTTTTATATCAAAACACGATGTTACAATGCTGGTGAATTCTATTTCGCACATTCATGGAATTACGCCAAACATAACAAAGTGTAGCTGGTAGTTAATATATTATTTTAATGTTTTGAGCAACATCCTTTAATTAGCATATGTTCCCCTGCGTATTTGTTTTTGTTTTTTGTTATTGTGGAATAAAACAGAACCTTGCAAATACATGTGTATTGTTCAAATATTGTTGTACGATGATCCGTTATTCTGTTGACAATGTTATGTGCTAAATTTCGCAAGGTGATTAACATTATTAACATTTACGTTGTTTCCATTCAGATGTTTACTGTTTTGCGAGTTCCGTAACAATTTTTCCAGAACGGAACCCCTATGAAATCTTCATGTCCGTTTATACGTCTGTCTCTGTTTCTTTGTAGTTCATAGCATAGAGAAGAATAGAATGTACAGAAGGAAACGTAAGTGAATGAATGTAAACTCTTTATTGTTCACCATATCTTAAACCTAGACATTTAATATAAATGCACTTCCTTTAGAACAATGGGCGGCCTTATGATAAATAAATAATATTTGGTGGTTTAACTAAATTAACACGACTTTCATTATGCTACCATATCCTTAATACAAGTCGTGGGAGCATAATGGTTAGGACACGCGTCACAAATCAAAGGGGCCCGCCCGCCCCTTTGATTTGTGATTCAATTCTGGTCGGAACACATGCACCACTTAGTCAATTTTCTGATTAATTGTGCATATTGTTACAATTACCACGTGCTAACAACTGTGAAGGAAAACAGCGTGCTGCAACCTGCACATCAAGATTACTGATCTGTCAAACGAAGCCAAGCCGGCTTGGACAAGCGTGGCGGGTATACTGTCCGTCCCCGTCCCACCACCTATAATGGGAGCATATAAGTTTTTAAATAAATTTATACTGTCAAAGACTTTTATTCCAATTTAGAACAAGTTATAACTGATTAGTACCATCTTTTTTTTTTTTTTTTTTTTTTTATTGCAGGAGATCAGCAGACAGGCAGACGGCCCACTTGATGGACAGCGGTTACCATCGCCTATGGACATTTGCAACACCAAAGGTGCTACGAATGCGCTGCTGCTCTCTTTAGGGGCCTGGAACCTGGTCACTAATGCCGGAACACAACACATGGTTGTTATGGCGACATACTCTAGACCAGGGGTGGTAGCCATCCAGTCGGGCAAATGCCCTACCACCTGGCTGTGGGTTGTTTTGTCGCCTCTTACGACAGGCCGCCGGGCCGCAGGAAATTGTATTCTTTCTCCGTTCCTGCACGGATAGAAACGGAACCATCTAGTGGTATGTATAGGAATATAATATCGGTTGTAGCGCCATCTATCGGACAGGGTAAATAATATTTTGATATTGTTATCTAGTGATATAATACAATTATTGTAACATAATAAATATACAGCTATGTGCAATATAATATATTACAGGAACTGCATAAAATATACGAAGATTGCATATAATTAAAGTGGCACATGATTATGACATACTTCCTAGTTCAAGCATCACACATATTATGCATGACAAGGCGTATATAAAACCTGTTCAGCAGTTTTATACTGGCGTTTCTTATTTAACTACTTTTGTGGTGATTTGACACACTGACCGTATCTTATATTTCCTTGTGTACATGTTGCTTGTATTTATGGTCGATAATTCGAAAGTGAATAGTGAATGAAAGTCGTGTAATATGAAAATGGTAATAATAATGTGTATGTTGTCCCATGTTACCTTTGTCTTCTATGGCATTTTTTGGGGCCCTTGCAGGGAGTGGCGAATCACCGTCTGCTCATTTTTCCATGTTCATTGCGACGGTCAGACGCTACAGTCCTCATATTCCCAGACCTCTAACACCACTAGCATTTCACTCCAATAGCCCGGTACTTTTTATCCTCATTTCTCACAATAGTCCTATACTGGCCTTGTCCTAGGGTGCATTATTATATGGTGTAGACAGGGATAATTGCCGGTCAGTGTTACGCCACATTTACATTAAATTTGACAAGGGGCCCCTACGTGTTGGTCTTCTCATAGCCCCACTTTTGGAAGCCTTACTTCCACAAGTCCAGGCCACCTTTGTGGCCCGTGGGCTTCAAAGTCGTACATGTATGTGTATGTAATGAGTTGATATTTTTTTATTCTCGATCTTGGTTACCACACGCTCGGCTATCCAACTCAATTCTTCGTTTATACATTTATATTAGAAGCTTTTGTGATAAAACTTGTATTTAATAATTCTCTCATAAATAAAACGAGTAATGGACCAACGATCGGTACATAGAAGTCAAGTATAACTTGCTATATCATTAATGAAGGGCCATACAATATCTGGTATCAGCAATCTATGCATCTGTGTGCGATGTGGCCCAATCAGCTTTCTCCAAAGATGTAGGTCTTATTATAACTTAATGCAGTTATATCCAGTTTGTGGCTTTCAACAACTACTAACTTTACAACGTTTCAGACGAGTCCTATGTATATATACAATGTAAACTCTATATAACGGCAATGAAGGGACTGTGCATTTTATGGCGTTATAGAAAGTTGTCATTAAATGGAGGGAAGTGTGTTATTTTTATCTGACGTCTCTTGCTGCACCAGTATTTTTTTGTATTTTTTTACTTAGTTTATTCCTATCTTGCGATACTGAGGCATCTTGTGATAAAGGAAGTTTGAGAATTTCTTAGATACTCTCATTTATATATATACATATGTGTGTGTGTCGTATAGATATGGATCAAGAACAAACTCTCAGCACACACAGGCTTTCGCATACTGTTACTATTTTTTATGTTTTTCAAAAAATAGATCACATGACTAAAATAGACACTTTTATGATTGAAATAAATCGTGTTGTTCTACTTACTCGTTATGTTATTTTTAAACTATAAGTTAAACTTAAAGATAAATAAAGCTATACTTACAAAATAACTTAGATCTATAAGTAAAAAATTGACTCTAAATCGTTGTCGGCGGGGAGGGTGCCCAAAATGCTGACCGTGTTGTTTAATGTTTCAAACAACTTTGAATCTGGTAGAAAGACCTTTTATTACAAACTGTCTCCTTATTACTCTAGGAGCAATTTAAAAAAGGCTCGCAAACAAATGCACCAATGAACGTGCATCTACTTCAGAATATATAATCGAACAGTGCATGAAATAAGGCATTTTAATTTCAACAACACGTGAGAATGGTTCTATTGGAATATAACACTTATTACATTTACGACAAAGTTCAGTTTACATTACGCCAGTCCGACAAAATTTCTCGACAACTTCCTTACGATTAAGATAAACGCAATGTGTTTATTCCATGTACGCTTCCTTGTACATACGTACGCGGGGCGCGAGAGTTGAACATGCAATGAATACTAAACAAAATTAAAGATCCGGTATACGTATTCAATCAAGAGTAGAATGTTCCTACTTAGTAATGGAAAGATATTTTATTTCTCACTCGCTGTGCTCTTACTTCGTCCGCGTAATTTTTTTGCGGGACCCTAAAAAAGTGGAAAAAATAGCTATTTATAATATCAACTCGTGTGGTAGTGTAATAGCTAGCGCACGCGTCTCAGACCCAAAGTAGGCGAATTCGATCCTGGTCGAAACACATGCAGCACAGGCAGTTTTCAGACCTAATGTGCATATTGTTACAATTACCAAGTGCTAACAACGGTGATGGAAAAACATCGTAATGCAACCTGCACATCGAGATAACCGATGTGTGAGACCTGCCTAGCCGCCTTGTATAAACGTGTCTTCGACGCCTGCTTTTATTTGAGAAGTAGTTGTTTAATTAATAAGTTTTTATTTACTTTCCTCATATTCGGAATGAAAAGCAGAGTGTTAACCTCGGGTGAAAGGCCCATTTAGGAACTACTAGCGCCATCAAACGATTTCACGCCTAAATATGTCAATTTCTATGTACCACTCTTTATGAAAGTTCGATTTCCAATTAAAAATTAAATATGCTAGAGCCCTGCTAGAATCATTTTTTTTTTTATTGCATGAGTTCAGCAGACAGACAGACGGCCACCTGATGGAAAGCGGTTACCATCTCCATATGGACATTGTAACAGAGGTGCTAGAAACGCACTGCCGCTCTCTTAAGGGAGACTGGAACCTGTCCACCAATGCCGGAACACAACTCATAGACTAGTATGGTAGCCAGACGGGCAAGTACCCTACCACCTGGCTGTGGGTTGTTTTGTCATCTCTTTCGATAGGCCGCCCCAACGCAGCAAATTGTATTCTTTCTCCTTTCCTGAACAAATAAAATAAATATATCAGTGTAAAATTGTTTTTAATCATTTAATAAAAACAACTTTCTCATTAAACAACGCCATACATTTTCCTTGAATTTATTGTTTGTGATTTTATAATCCAATCAACAGACCTCGAATACAAATAACCTTGACCTAATATGAACAAGAACAAACACTCGAGTAAGATTATTTTTATATATTTATTTAATTATTTAAATATATATGCACAGTGATAAAACATAATGTATTCAAGGTTGGGTCTACGTTTTTTTCAGTTGCCATACATTTATCTAAAACACCATGTAAATAAATTTTATTGTCTTAATTTATTGTAGAATTTTGTAAAATAAATAGACATAATTCAACTTGGATTTATTTCTCAGTACAAAGTCGATTCTCATAGCAATGTTTTGTAGAAAAAAAACGATTTCAAAAACTAAATATATAAAATAACTTTTCTAAAACTATTATTCATTATAATATTTTATTTTAAATATATATTATCTTCTTCTTCAGCCAATTTCGGTCCACTGCTGGACGTAGGCCTCCCCAAGTACGCGCCACATATCCCGGTCTCGCGTCTTCCTCATCCAGCCCCTGCCGGCGATCTTGCGCAGGTCGTCAGACCACCGGGCTGGCGGGCGTCCTACGCAACGTTTGCCGAGACGTGGTCTCCACTCCAGGACACGTTTGCTCCATCGGCCGTCGGTCCTGCGACAGACGTGACCGGCCCACTGCCACTTCAACTTGCTAATTTTGCGAGCTATGTGTGTATGTTATTTACATAATAGTTTTCAGAGTTCTATATTGATAGTGTACGGTTCAACGTACAGCGTTTTGCTGACGCTGCGGCCTACTTTAGGCTACTTTAATATTAACAATATTAGTATAAATAACACTCACAAATACATTGTGGGTGAGTCGCTACTAAGTTGCTACTAAGTCGCTACCGAGTCGCTATTGAGCTGCGACCAGGGATCAGCATCCAAACTACTACAAGAATAAATCCCTGAAAGTGACAAGGTGTATTTTCTTCACCCTACTACAAGAAAGCACCAGCACTACACCAACAACTGCCAGTATCCACCACCACAACCAAGAACAAATGTACAAACTGTACAGATAGACTTATATTGCTAGACGATAAAATTTAAATTTGTGTAATCAGCAGCACAGTCATAATCAGCAGTTACAATACTTCTTCATATGGCGGAGTATCTCTTCAATGTCAATTTGCACATCAGTAATGATTCAGAACAGTTGTTTTATTATTTTTTTCACACATTGTCCCACTTTTGAAGAAAACGAAAATATCAACGCCTTCAATTTTATAATAATTTATAATTAGACATAGCATGCAAGACATTAATTTTCCTTAAAGACAAGTGCGCCATATCAAACTTTATCTTTTAAATTAAATCCTTGAAAATTATTATGTCTATCCATAGTATTGACATCCTAAAGTGTGGGGCAACTAATATGTATTTATAGGAGATGTCATGAAATAACAGTAATAGTTATTACTCTTATAATAATGAATTTTTACATTACTAACTGACCCGTGCCAATTTCGTTGGGCATCAGAAAAAAAATATATAATCATAATGAAATATAAGTCACTCAGGAATAATGTAGCTTGCCACTGGTGAAAGAATTTTCAGAATCGGTTTAGAAGATCTGGAGATTACCCGCTACAACTTCAAAAACTCAAAAACTTTACATCTTTAAAATATTAGTATAGATATGCAATAAGGATTTTTTATTGCTGAAGCACAGCATCTTATCTTACATAGTTTAACAAAATTCTTAACTTGAAACACATAAGAAAAGTCTTTGAGTGTCTATAATTATAGTAACAAAAAATAAAACGTGTTCTAAACATATTAATGGTAGAAAAATATCTACCAGTTCGTGGCGTAAATAATACGTGCACAACTGTCAATTATGTCATAATTATGAATCGAACATAAAACACGGTGAAAGAACGGTAAGAAAGTTACATAAATATAAACAGTCGTAGGAAGTGGGGGTTTATGCAATCCACAGACAGACAAACAGCGCAGTCCCAATCATTATGCATGGTCGGATAGCAAAAATGCGGACTGTTTCTGGTGGTGACTAAAAAAAATATTCAGTTCAGTGATTCACATTAATGCAGTGATGTCGCGCATCTTATGCCATCGACTTAGTAGAACTTCTGGAAATAGAGAAAGTATAAAATCTGCGGCCGGGCGGCCTGTCGTAAGAGGCGACAAAACAACCCACAGCCAGGTGGTAGGGTAGACTAGATGACTACTATGCCTGGTCTGAAATATGCCGCCATAACAACATTTATATCGAAAAATAATACTACAATTCTTGTACACTACTGTTTTATATTTTATACATCCGTGGACTTATGCCAAAGATAAACATGATAATAAAATAACAGTTCCGTCTTGCCAAAATGACTGCGGAACTTTATAAACATCCGGTATTTGCATGTTCTTTTTAACCGACTAAAAAAAGGAGGAGGTTCTCAATTCGTCGGGATCTTTTTTTTTTGCTTTTTTTTTAAATGTATGTTCACCGATTACTCCGGGATTTATGATCCGATTTACGTGACTCTTTTTTTGTTCGACGCGGAATAGCTGCCATTTGGTCCCTTAAAAACTTGACAAAAAAATGTTCGTAAAATGAAAACTACAGGGCTAACCCTGTAGTTTTCATTTTACTGACATATTTTGTTCCCGTTTCTTGGGACCTATATTTTTTAAGAAGCGCAGCACCATTCGTTGGTCCACCTATACATAGCTAGACACTAAAAAGTAACAAATAAAAAATAAAAACTTCGTTTAAAAAAACCGACTTCAAACAACTTTTTTAAACGAAGTTTTTATTTTTTATACTAAGAAACATACTACAATGCTGGTATAAAATATTTTGCACATCCATGGATATTTACGCCAATTATGATATGAAGAAAACTTAAGGGTTCCGTTGCCCCAAAGTTGCTACGGATCTCTGAAAACTTACCTACAGTTATTTTTTCTTTTTATATCGAAACACGATAAATGTTTCAATGCTGGTGCATTATATTTTTAAATCCAACACGACTTTACAATCTTTGGTCGTTATGTATTGCAGATCCATAGACTTACGCCAAAGACGAACATGACGAAAACTTACGGGTTCCGTTGCCCCGAAATGGCTACGGAACTCTGAAAACATACCCACAGTTATCTTCTTTTTATATCAAAACACGATGTTACAATGCTGGTGAATTCTATTTCGCACATTCATGGAATTACGCCAAACATAACAAAGTGTAGCTGGTAGTTAATATATTATTTTAATGTTTTGAGCAACATCCTTTAATTAGCATATGTTCCCCTGCGTATTTGTTTTTGTTTTTTGTTATTGTGGAATAAAACAGAACCTTGCAAATACATGTGTATTGTTCAAATATTGTTGTACGATGATCCGTTATTCTGTTGACAATGTTATGTGCTAAATTTCGCAAGGTGATTAACATTATTAACATTTACGTTGTTTCCATTCAGATGTTTACTGTTTTGCGAGTTCCGTAACAATTTTTCCAGAACGGAACCCCTATGAAATCTTCATGTCCGTTTATACGTCTGTCTCTGTTTCTTTGTAGTTCATAGCATAGAGAAGAATAGAATGTACAGAAGGAAACGTAAGTGAATGAATGTAAACTCTTTATTGTTCACCATATCTTAAACCTAGACATTTAATATAAATGCACTTCCTTTAGAACAATGGGCGGCCTTATGATAAATAAATAATATTTGGTGGTTTAACTAAATTAACACGACTTTCATTATGCTACCATATCCTTAATACAAGTCGTGGGAGCATAATGGTTAGGACACGCGTCACAAATCAAAGGGGCCCGCCCGCCCCTTTGATTTGTGATTCAATTCTGGTCGGAACACATGCACCACTTAGTCAATTTTCTGATTAATTGTGCATATTGTTACAATTACCACGTGCTAACAACTGTGAAGGAAAACAGCGTGCTGCAACCTGCACATCAAGATTACTGATCTGTCAAACGAAGCCAAGCCGGCTTGGACAAGCGTGGCGGGTATACTGTCCGTCCCCGTCCCACCACCTATAATGGGAGCATATAAGTTTTTAAATAAATTTATACTGTCAAAGACTTTTATTCCAATTTAGAACAAGTTATAACTGATTAGTACCATCTTTTTTTTTTTTTTTTTTTTTTTTATTGCAGGAGATCAGCAGACAGGCAGACGGCCCACTTGATGGACAGCGGTTACCATCGCCTATGGACATTTGCAACACCAAAGGTGCTACGAATGCGCTGCTGCTCTCTTTAGGGGCCTGGAACCTGGTCACTAATGCCGGAACACAACACATGGTTGTTATGGCGACATACTCTAGACCAGGGGTGGTAGCCATCCAGTCGGGCAAATGCCCTACCACCTGGCTGTGGGTTGTTTTGTCGCCTCTTACGACAGGCCGCCGGGCCGCAGGAAATTGTATTCTTTCTCCGTTCCTGCACGGATAGAAACGGAACCATCTAGTGGTATGTATAGGAATATAATATCGGTTGTAGCGCCATCTATCGGACAGGGTAAATAATATTTTGATATTGTTATCTAGTGATATAATACAATTATTGTAACATAATAAATATACAGCTATGTGCAATATAATATATTACAGGAACTGCATAAAATATACGAAGATTGCATATAATTAAAGTGGCACATGATTATGACATACTTCCTAGTTCAAGCATCACACATATTATGCATGACAAGGCGTATATAAAACCTGTTCAGCAGTTTTATACTGGCGTTTCTTATTTAACTACTTTTGTGGTGATTTGACACACTGACCGTATCTTATATTTCCTTGTGTACATGTTGCTTGTATTTATGGTCGATAATTCGAAAGTGAATAGTGAATGAAAGTCGTGTAATATGAAAATGGTAATAATAATGTGTATGTTGTCCCATGTTACCTTTGTCTTCTATGGCATTTTTTGGGGCCCTTGCAGGGAGTGGCGAATCACCGTCTGCTCATTTTTCCATGTTCATTGCGACGGTCAGACGCTACAGTCCTCATATTCCCAGACCTCTAACACCACTAGCATTTCACTCCAATAGCCCGGTACTTTTTATCCTCATTTCTCACAATAGTCCTATACTGGCCTTGTCCTAGGGTGCATTATTATATGGTGTAGACAGGGATAATTGCCGGTCAGTGTTACGCCACATTTACATTAAATTTGACAAGGGGCCCCTACGTGTTGGTCTTCTCATAGCCCCACTTTTGGAAGCCTTACTTCCACAAGTCCAGGCCACCTTTGTGGCCCGTGGGCTTCAAAGTCGTACATGTATGTGTATGTAATGAGTTGATATTTTTTTATTCTCGATCTTGGTTACCACACGCTCGGCTATCCAACTCAATTCTTCGTTTATACATTTATATTAGAAGCTTTTGTGATAAAACTTGTATTTAATAATTCTCTCATAAATAAAACGAGTAATGGACCAACGATCGGTACATAGAAGTCAAGTATAACTTGCTATATCATTAATGAAGGGCCATACAATATCTGGTATCAGCAATCTATGCATCTGTGTGCGATGTGGCCCAATCAGCTTTCTCCAAAGATGTAGGTCTTATTATAACTTAATGCAGTTATATCCAGTTTGTGGCTTTCAACAACTACTAACTTTACAACGTTTCAGACGAGTCCTATGTATATATACAATGTAAACTCTATATAACGGCAATGAAGGGACTGTGCATTTTATGGCGTTATAGAAAGTTGTCATTAAATGGAGGGAAGTGTGTTATTTTTATCTGACGTCTCTTGCTGCACCAGTATTTTTTTGTATTTTTTTACTTAGTTTATTCCTATCTTGCGATACTGAGGCATCTTGTGATAAAGGAAGTTTGAGAATTTCTTAGATACTCTCATTTATATATATACATATGTGTGTGTGTCGTATAGATATGGATCAAGAACAAACTCTCAGCACACACAGGCTTTCGCATACTGTTACTATTTTTTATGTTTTTCAAAAAATAGATCACATGACTAAAATAGACACTTTTATGATTGAAATAAATCGTGTTGTTCTACTTACTCGTTATGTTATTTTTAAACTATAAGTTAAACTTAAAGATAAATAAAGCTATACTTACAAAATAACTTAGATCTATAAGTAAAAAATTGACTCTAAATCGTTGTCGGCGGGGAGGGTGCCCAAAATGCTGACCGTGTTGTTTAATGTTTCAAACAACTTTGAATCTGGTAGAAAGACCTTTTATTACAAACTGTCTCCTTATTACTCTAGGAGCAATTTAAAAAAGGCTCGCAAACAAATGCACCAATGAACGTGCATCTACTTCAGAATATATAATCGAACAGTGCATGAAATAAGGCATTTTAATTTCAACAACACGTGAGAATGGTTCTATTGGAATATAACACTTATTACATTTACGACAAAGTTCAGTTTACATTACGCCAGTCCGACAAAATTTCTCGACAACTTCCTTACGATTAAGATAAACGCAATGTGTTTATTCCATGTACGCTTCCTTGTACATACGTACGCGGGGCGCGAGAGTTGAACATGCAATGAATACTAAACAAAATTAAAGATCCGGTATACGTATTCAATGAAGAGTAGAATGTTCCTACTTAGTAATGGAAAGAAATTTTATTTCTCACTCGCTGTGCTCTTACTTCGTCCTCATAATTTTTTTGCGGAACCCTAAAAAAGTGGAAAATTAGCTATTTATAATATCAACTCGTGTGGTAGTGTATAGCTAGCGCACGCGTCTCAAACTCAAATTGCGCGGGTTCGATCCTGGTCGAAACACATGCAGCACAGGCAGTTTTCAGACCTAATGTGCATATTGTTACAATTACCAAGTGCTAACAACGGTGAAGGAAAAACATCGTAATGAAACTCGCACATCGAGATAACCGATGTGTCATCCCTGCCAAGCCGCTTTGGACAAGCGTTGCTTCGACGCTTGATTTTATTTGAGAAGTAGTTGTTTAATTAATAAATTTTTATTTACTTTCCTCATATTCGGAATGAAAAGCAGAGTGTTAACCTCGGGTGAAAGGCCCATTTAGGAACTACTAGCGCCATCAAACGATTTCACGCCTAAATATGTCAATTTCTATGTACCACTCTTTATGAAAGTTCGATTTCCAATTAAAAATTAAATATGCTAGAGCCCTGCTAGAATCATTATTTTTTTTTTATTGCATGAGTTCAGCAGACAGACAGACGGCCACCTGATGGAAAGCGGTTACCATCTCCATATGGACATTGTAACAGAGGTGCTAGAAACGCACTGCCGCTCTCTTAAGGGAGACTGGAACCTGGCCACCAATGCCGGAACAACTCAAAGACTAGTATGGTAGCCAGACGGGCAAGTACCCTACCACCTGGCTGTGGGTTCTTTTGTCGTCTCTTTCGATAGGCCGCCCCAACGCAGCAAATTGTATTCTTTCTCCTTTCCTGAACAGATAAAATAAATATATCAGTATAAAATTGTTTTTAATCATTTAATAAAAACAACTTTCTCATTAAACAACGCCATACATTTTCCTTGAATTTATTGTTTGTGATTTTATAATCCAATCAACGGACCTCGAATACAAATAACCTTGACCTAATATGAACAAGAACAAACACTCGAGTAAGATTATTTTTATATATTTATTTAATTATTTAAATATATATGCACAGTGATAAAATATAATGTATTCAAGGTTGGGTCTACGTTTTTTTCAGTTGCCATACATTTATCTAAAGCACTATGTAAATAAATTTTATTGTCTTAATTTATTGTAGAATTTTGTAAAATAAATAGACATAATTCAACTTGGATTTATTTCTCAGTACAAAGTCGATTCTCATGGCAATGTTTTGTAGAAAAAAAAACGATTTCAAAAACTAAATATATAAAATAACTTTTCTAAAACTATTATTCATTATAATATTTTATTTTAAATATATATTATCTTCTTCTTCAGCCAATTTCGGTCCACTGCTGGACGTAGGCCTCCCCAAGTACGCGCCACATATCCCGGTCTCCCGTCTTCCTCATCCAGCCCCTGCCGGCGATCTTGCGCAGGTCGTCAGACCACCGGGCTGGCGGGCGTCCTACGCAACGTTTGCCGAGACGTGGTCTCCACTCCAGGACACGTTTGCTCCATCTGCCGTCGGTCCTGCGACAGACGTGACCGGCCCACTGCCACTTCAACTTGCTAATTTTGCGAGCTATGTCGGTTACCTTAGTTCTCTTACGGATGTCCTCATTTCTGATCTTATCCGTAAGAGAAACACCTAACATAGCTCGCTCCATAGCCCGTTGAGCGACTTTGAATTTTTGGACCAGTCCCGCTGTCAGTGTCCATGTCTCGGCACCGTATGTCATAATAGGTAGGACGCACTGCTCGAAGACTTTCGTCTTCAAGCATTGAGGAATGCTCGACGAGAAGATCTGTCGAAGTTTACCGAACGCTGCCCAGCCTAACTGGATCCTCCTATTGGCTTCCCTCTCGAAGCCGTGTTTGCCTACCTGGATATTTTGTCCAAGGTAGACATATTCCAAGCACAACCTCATATATTATATATTATCTAAAACATCTTAAAGTCGGTACTTAGTAATTTTCAAAATATAGTAATTTTTATTGTTTTACTTTGCACTGACTTTAAGATAATAACATATATATTTAAAATAAGATATTATAATTTTATTCATAATACCTTTAGAAATAAGTTATACTTTTTAGTTTTTGAAATCGGTTTTTCTAAACGAAGTTTGTTTTATTTGTTACTTTTATGTGTCTATGTGTGTAGGCCTGCGAAAGGTTAAAAAATATAGAACCCAAGAAACGGGAATGAAAAAAAAAAATGAAAGCTACTGGGACAAACTGTGTTAAATTTAAGGGGACCGAATGGCAACTATTCCACATCAAACTAAAGAAGAATGACGTAAATCGGATCATAAATCTTAGCGCAATCGGTGTACATACATAAAAAAAACCAATCAAGTTGAGAACCTCCTCCTTTTGGAAGTCGGTTAATAAAAGCTATTATTCGTAATATGAAACGAAATTAAATATTTATTCTTGAATAAATGTAAAGAAAGGAAGAAAAGATTTACTGTCGTAGATGTATGTACAGACAGAAAACAGAATACGTGTAGTAAAACGTTGTACATTGAAATAAAACATATACAATTGTACTTTACAAAACACACAGAAATACACAAAGAAACACAAGTACATAACATTCACGCCAATAAGGCTGGAACTCAGCATTATACTGCGACAACTTCGGACGCAGCGCTGATTTTCAGTTCCAGCCTTAATACAAAAAAAACAATGACCCAATCAAAATAAATAATGTAACTTCATACAGAAATATTAATAGAAATTTAGATAACAGTAAAATATTTAAAAAAAAACAACAAGTATAACCACCACGTAAGACGAGCGTACCTTTACCGTACTCGTAGGTACCTTTAAATACATAAAAAACATAGAATAGCTAATAACTAAATTTCCTATAAAAAATATTATAAAAACTAATTAGATTTATATATAAATATATTTATGTAGAAAAGATATATATAAACTTGTTACAATAACTAATATTATCACAAAATTATTATAATTAGTGTTTTTAAGCATAGAAGTATATTTAAAACGACTTAGAAGAGTGTACTTAATACTTAATAATAAATACTAAAAATATGTATCAAAAATTTAATATTTCATAACAATGTATTTATGTGTTAAAAGAGAAAAGTATACTAAAACATCTTATATTTTAAATCCTATGTTCAACAAACTTTTGACATTAACAGAATTATAAAAAGTATAAGCACAGTTGCCAGTATTGTCAAACACATCCTTGCCATGTCGGACTCTGAGCACAGGATTCTGGCTTGTGCCGTGCGAGGACGCGGCCGTGCCTTGTCCAAATGAACTGCCATCCGTACTGACGTCCCACCTCGCGCGCCAAGCGGAACAACTCGCTGTTCGTTCTGGTTAACCTTTCATTCACGTAGAAGCGATGTGACTTTCCAGATATCCCCAGGACATGGGTGCTAGCAGTACGCTGGGCACGTGCATTACGCAATACCGCGTCCCTTGTATCACGTCTCGCCAGGCGAACTACGATGACCCGTGGTCGCTGTGCTTTCATTACTTCCTCAGAGTGAGATGGGTTTACATAAAGCGTACCTCTTCGCTTTACGCTGACGATGTCCAGTTCCTCTATATGCACACCCAACTTTCCAGCTACGAGTGTCACCAGTTGCTTAGGATTTTCAGTCTTTTCTTCGGGAACATTTCTGATCACTAAATCATTTTGAAAATTGTCTAGTTCTTGTTTATTAAAATCTTCCTTTAGCTGTTTAATCACCCTATCGTAATCAACTAGTTCCTCTATTTCCATGACACAATTCTCCAAAGCTACCATTTGAGCCTCCAGACCTTCCAATCTTGTATTATATGACTGCACCTTAATTTTCAGATCCGAAATTTCTTCACGGAAGTCTAAATAGTCCATGTGCATTGCCCATAGCTCTTCCATGACATGTCTAATGGTAAAATACTTGGTATCGTCACACCTAAGCTTAATATGAAGATTTGGGCTATTTACAGTGGAGCTACCGTCCTCCTCCTCTCCCATATTTTGTACGATTGTCTCTCTGTCTTGCAGTGATGTATCATTGTTCCCTCTCTTTTCGTACACAGGGCAACGCCAAGATAGAGCTATTTTTCTTTTAACTGAGAGTCTAACACACAATCTGTGATACGATAATCCGCATTTGGCACACTTAACGCACTCTGCTGGCGACATAAATTTACGACAGCAACCACACCTTTGCGTAGCCATTTTAAAAACAGTTGTTTTAATTTAGTCTATGATGATTTTTAACACTTGATTCCACGTATCACACTGTACTGATTATTATACACTAAAAAGTTATTAGTATTAAAACTTTATTTCTTTTTAAAACATTAAAAACACGGAGCAATTGTTTGGGTCTCAATATTTCGAACCACCTCTCCCTGCAGTTGTTGTTCTATTCAGATGTTATTCCTAGAAATAGATGGTTCAGTACATTTTACCAGTTTCACTGGTGTGCAAGTAAGCAGGATCTTATTCGTCGTTATTTAATTAGTTCCTATTTATTTTATTAAGTAGCTTTTATGTAAATAATATTTATTAACTTTATTCATCAATGAAATAGATGTCTGATTAAAAAAAATATATTTAAATTTGTGTATGTCAATTATTTAATGTCTCTAGTGAAAATATTATTGTTAATTATACAACGTGTTTCATTTCAAATGACAATAAATCATCATTTTAGCAGTCTTACTCCATACAAAGTTTTTGGTACTATCAAATCAACCGTAATGTCAAAATTAAAAAAAAAGCAATTTCCGAACAAATTAATTACGATAAAAAGACAATAAAAACAGAACATCTTGTAAATATTGGTTCACTGACCTTGGTAAGAATGAACATCTTCCGCGTTTAATGATGAAGAGACGAGCTGACAACATTACTAACCTACCATTTAGTCACAATAACAGATACATGTTGTTGTAAAATTCTGAAATGCAAAATGAGGTCCTGTGGCTAAACCAAAGAAGCTACCTTGATTCGTTTTTGTATTTGGGTAGAGTACGTCATGACGAAAACGTGGTCTGATTTATTGTCGTAAGGTCTGAAACACGCTGTATATTGATATCATATTTCAAATGTATGCAAGATGTTTTAAATAATGTAAGTTTACAGTTTTTTTTATTGTAGGAGTTCAGCAGACAGGCAGACGGCCTACTTGATGGAAAGCGGTTACCATCGCATATGGACATTTGCAATATCAAAAATGCCACAAATGAGCCGCTGCTCTCTTAAGGGACACTGGAACCTGGTCACTAATACCGGAACACAACAGGTTGTTATGGCGACATGCTTCAGACCAGGGGTGGTAGTCATCTAGTCGGGCAAATGCCCTACCACCTGGCTGTGGATTGTTTTGTCGCCTCTTACGATAGGCCGCCCGGCCGCAGGAAATTGTACTCTTTCTCTGTTCCTGCACGGATTTTTTTTTTATTGCAGGAGGTCAGCAGACAGGCAGACGGCCCACTCGATGGAGAGCGGTTACCATCGCCTATGGACATTTGCAACACCAAAAATGCTACAAATGCGCTGCTGCCCTCTTAAAGGAGACTGGAACCTGGTCACTAATGCCGGAACGCAACACAAGGTTGTTATGGCGACATACCTTAGACCAGGGGTGGTAACCATCCAGTCGGGCAAATGCCCTACTACCTGGCTGTGGGTTGTTTTGTCGCCTCTTACGACAGGCTGCCCGGCCGCAGGAAATTGTATTATTTCTCCGTTCCTGCACGGAGAGAATAAACGGATAAAAATATATAATAAAATAATTCCGGGAAGGTAATAAACGGTGCATTACGACAGACAGCTGTGCGTTTACCTTTGTCGGCATGTAACAATATTAAATGTCAAAGGATTATAAATTAATTTGTGCTATAATTCATATTATTCAAGTTTTCTTAATTAGATATATTGTACGGTTTTTTATCGTAACTGTAGTTGAACTTAAACTAATTTAAATGAAGTCAAGCAATAAAATAATGAATAACAAATAAAATACTCACGGAAACAAATTCAAAAATATATAGAAATTATTAATGTACTAGAAACAAAGAGAACGACGAAAAAACAGACATATTTAATTCAATTTGTATATATACTAGCTTAGTATAAACTTCAAGGTAATGCAATAGGTAGATTAGACGATTTACAAGTAATTCTGTCTTTTTTGCTAGAACGACTTTCGCGAAACATGACCGATACTTCACCATTCGAAAACTTGCTTGATAGGAGTTAATAATTTTGGTAAGAATAATGATTATTTTTATATATTTTTTATAATGCAGTAGTTCAGCAGACAGGCAGACGGCACTCGATGGAAAGTGGTTACCATCGCCTATGGACATTTGCAACACCAAAGGTGCTACAAATGCGCTGCTGCTCTTTTAAGGGGGACTGAAACTGAAACGGCATACTCTATACGAGGGGCGGTAGCCATCCAGTCGGGAAAATGCCCTGCCACCAATCATTTTTAAATGCTGTAGTTCTTGTGTCTTGGGAATCCCGCGGGAATTTCAAGTCAAGTGTGGATGAAGTCGCCGGCATGTCTTATTTTTTTAAATTAGCTTTTTTAAATTACGTAAGTTTCTTATTTCTTTTGATTAGACTTGTCTGCTAGTTTTCTCATCTGCGAATATTTATAACTAGCAGTGTCCGCGACGTCGTCCACATGGTTTTTTTTTTCAAATCCCCCCGATTGTTAAACATTCTTCGGTGTTCCGATTCTATTGGTCTTAGCGTGATGATATATAGCATATAGCCTTCCTAGATAAATGGGCTATCTAACACTTAAAGCATTTTACAAATGAGATCAGTAGTCCCTGAGATTAACGTGTACAAACAAACAAACTATTCAGCTTTAGTATGTAAATTAGTATAAGATATAAGATGACGTTGAGAATGTACAGAATGTAGATTCTTAATCAATAGGCAGTACCAGAAACAGTAGTTCAGTGACCTGCAATTGTAGAACAGAATGAACTTACAATAAAATGCGCGCCGAAAGTGAAAGCTGCGCGGGCGCATGGCGACAAGTCACCGACCTGCAACTCAGCATTTACCTTAATCCGTGTTATTTCTTAGGTAATTGATAGCTCGTACTATGAAACATACTTCAATTCCCATAGGACGTGGATAAACTCGCAAAAGAGCAAGAGCATAAAAATGACTATTACGTTGTCAGAATGATTCTTTCATCAAAGAAAGAAAAAATATTTATTTAGGACAAGATACAAAAAGTCTTACATGGTGATATATATTACAATTAATTATAATGTCCTAAATAGGTTCTTGCTCAGCATAATGCTAGTTTCACAATTAGCGCTGGTCTTCCGCAAGTACCTCCCAGTGATGCCACGGCTTAGCTCCACAAAGCTAATGGGGATTGTTCACGAAAAATTACCCTCTGATTTTACATTTTTATTACGTAAAATAGGATATTTTAAGATACTAATTTGAATATTTTTGTATTTTAAGCGTTAGTTTTTTTATAATTCGATTTTAAAATTATTTCTCCGATGACGTCATAAGGGACAAGTTTACATTAATATCTTTGCTTAGAAAACAAAAATAGTAAAAGTACGTTTTATCTAATATATAAAATTCTCGTGTCACAGTTTTCGTTGCCATACTCCTCCGAAACGGCTTGACCGATTCTCATGAAACTTTGTGTGCATATTGGGTAGGTCTGAGAATAGGACAACATCTATTTTTCATCCCCCTAAATTTTTTTTTTACCGGGCAGGACGTCGTCTGCCGGGACAGCTAGTCTATATATAATCTTTTGCAATTCTTAATCAAATCTTTTTAAATTTGCTCCGTGCAGGAACGGAGAAAGAATACAATTTCCTGCGGCCGGGCGGCCTGTCGTAAGAGGCAACAAAACAACCCACAGCCAGGTAGGGCATTTGCCCGACTGGATGGCTAGCACCCCTGGTCTAAAGTATGTCGCCATAACAACCTTGAGTTGTGTTCCGGCATTAGTGGACCAGGTTCCAGTCTCCTTTAAGAGGGCAGCAGCGCATTTGTAGCATCTTTGGTGTTGCAAATGTCCATAGGCGATGGTAACCGCTCTTCATCAAGTGGGCCGTCTGCCTGTCTGCTGACCTCCTGCAATAAAAAAAAATAAAAATAATCATAGTAATCTGTGCTATTATTTAAATGTCACTGTCATTACTCATTATATATCGTGATCATTTTAGTGGACAGAAGTGACTAACAAGGCAGAAATGATAAATTGGTAATGGTCTAATCATCATCATCATCCGAGCGTTAAATCCCGGTTGCGTTCGGAGCGTTCACTCCGACGCCCAGGGTCCGCTTTCCTGATTTTTCTACTCCACTTCGCGCGGTCTTCGGCATCCCCCGTTTTGAGACCATTGGCACGCATGTCATCCTTCACGACGTCAAGCCAGCATTTCTTGGGCCTTCCCCTTCGACCGGGACCTGGCGGGTCTAATATGGGGTACTCATCGACATAAGGACGATAATATCGATATTATAATTATGTTTGTAGGTCAGAAGGACGATAATATAGTTATCTATACATGTAATAAAACTGTAGAGGTCGAATTTCTGTACAATGAAAAAAATGCTAAAAACCGAGTCAGCGGGATGTAAGAATTGAAATAGAATTAATTAAAATTAATTTTAATTTTTTTTTTGTTTGTACGGGCTGATCTCCGAAACGACTGGACCGATTTGAGTTAACTTTTATTAGTCACTGCATTTAACTTTTCTACCATAAAAATGTATTTATTATGAAACATTTTAGCAACATAGACATTTTTAATTCTTCAAAACGTATATTTAAATCACTAGTTAGTAGATAGTATAGATAGATAGTAAAATTCTTGATAAGTTACAAAAAGAATTTTATTTACCATCAGTAATGCGACAAAATTCAGCTCGTATATAATAACTTTATTAATACGTGAGGCAAAAACACAGCATAAACTTTGAACCCTTTTTTACGACAATAGCGCGAACGGAGTAGTATTAAAATTCGCACACTTTGGCCTTACTTATAATCGTTTGTTAAATTTTAAGAAACTGCTCAGCAACTGATTAACGAAAATCTTACCCATAAACTCCTCTTAAGGGTAAGAGGTGGTGGCAAAGTAACTCATAAATATCTGTTAAAAATAACCAACATCGAGAGGTAGATTAAGTGACTGCTAAGAGGTAAGATGGCAAGTTTTATTTGAAACAGCTATTGATTAGGGGCTTAAGAGTCTCTTATTTAAGAGATGGCTAATCCTTTCTTAACCAGAATATTATAAGTAAGGCCCTTATAATTTATATAGAGAAGAAGTACAGAATGCTAATATTTTTTAAAAATTATGCATAGAAGTACATCAAATCAATAAAAAAACCTTACACACACTACCATGTATTTGACACACACACGCATATATACTCTTTTGTTTATTGTTAAAGTCAAATTAACAGTGTAGCCTTGGCGAAGTCTGTGATTATAGAAGTATAGTCTTTGACAACAGAACCTTAATAATGTTCAAACTTATAATTCAAATTAATTATTATGGTCGAATTTCGACCACGGTCGACTACTAGTATGTATATGAATTAATTAATAATTTTAGTGCATTTAAGTTATTATTATTTCTGTTCTAGTTCACTGTCTAGATAAGTATACATTTCTGGTATAAACACATGGTGTTTAAACACATGGAAACACTGTAAGATACATTTTAATATTAAATAAATAAATAATTATTGTTAGGAAAAATATATTTCTGAGACTAGACAAAGCACATCAACAATTCTAATGAGTTTTAGAGAAAAACTATGCTTAAATTAGCGTAAAAACCCAGGTATTTGATGTCAAATAACTGAATTATAATCTATGGTACGAGTATTGTTCTGACCAATAATGTACAAAGGCAGCTAACTGGACATTCAAAAACTAGGCGCGTGTCTTGCGTGCGGACGCATAAAAGCTTACATACAGCGGGTTTCAAAATAATGAATCCATTTTTTTTATCTGTATGTAACTGTGTGTAAATTTTACTTGTTCTTTTATTATTATTGCTTTTATTGCATAAGTTCAGCAGACAGGCAGACGGCTCACTAGATGGAAAGCGGTTACCATCCCCTGTGGATATTTGCAACATCAATGGTGCTACAATGCGCTGCTGCTCTCCCAAGGGAGACTGGAACTTGATCATAATGCCGCAACGTAACTCAAGGTTGTTATGGCAGCATACTGTGGACCAGGGGTGATATCCAGTCGGGCAAATGCCCTACCACCTGGCTGTGGATTACTTTGTCGCCTCTTACGACAGGCCGCCCGGCCGCAGGAAATTGTATTCTTTCTCCGTTTCTGCACGGATAACGTTTTGACTGGATTGTGATCATTTTGAAATTATGTATTGATATTTATAGAATGAGATCTGTTAAATTACTGATTTACGGACTGTTTTAAAATGATTTAAGTTTTTGTAATGATAAATAAATAGAATTAAAAAATATATAAATTTAAAAATAGTAAATCATATCAGCCCATACGTCTCCCGCTGTTCAGACCATCAGCTTTTAAAAAGGAAGTACCACCATACGCTGATCCTGCGCATCAGTGCTTGAGAAGGCCCCGGGAAGCAGGTTAAACTTGTTTCGTCAAAACGCACCACTGAACTTAAGACAACCCCCACAATTATATTAAGTACGTTAAACAGTTTAACTATTAATAACGATTTTAAATAGGCATATAACATTTTTTTTGTTCAGTCTTCAAATAATAGTAAGATAACTTTGAACACGCTGTCTATCAGTTATGTAAGGTTGGGTTCGGGCGTTACACTCATGACGTAACCCATTGCCTAACCAATGAATGCAATCGCACGTTTAGAGCTCAACGTGGCTAACGGACTGGTCATCTAAAAATGGACAGATTGTGAAAACATTCAAAGGAAAACTGGTTAACTATGTGCTTTATACTACATATTTATTATTTACAAATAAACAGTAAATAAATAAGATTCAACGGCTTTCAAGCACGGAATTTTATATGATTTTTATTCCGACGTTTCGAGTACTTTTCAGTAGCCGTGATCGCTGAAGACAAATATGTCAAGTGTCTATGAGTGATGTTAAAGTTTTTAATTAGCCTACTGCAAACTTGTAGATTTAAATTATTTAATGTATTATTTTATTTATGATTATTATTTACTCTATGGGAGCCACACCTAACTTTTTAAAAATAATATGGAAAATATGTCAGTGGCGATCTAGTAACGGCTTTCCAAGAAATTTTATAATAAAGCACAAAAAATCGTTTACTGAAGTAAAAGATATGATTTCAAAACTATTTAATGACTTTAATTAAAGCAATACAATATATATATATATATATATATATATATATATATATATATATTAGGGTGGTTTTTTTTCAACTATTACGTTAGTTACGACTTGGCCGCAATGGACACTTTTGTAGAGCATTCAATTCTAAAAAAAACCCGTCCATAGTCAAAGCGATGCTATGAAATGCCACTGAACTATAGAAATTTAAACATGAAAAAGCCAAAGTTTCTGTGTTTTTTTAAGGGGAAATCTTCAAACGCCTGGGTCGAGGTCTTAATATTAATATTAAGCGCCCAAACTTTCAGGGTATTTTTTTTTGGGTACTTGCAACAAAATTTCACGATGGAACCAAAAAAAATAGTACATATATATATATATATATATATATATATATATATATATATATATATATATATATATATATATATATATATATATATATATATATATATTAAAAAGTAGTATAGATTTTGTTCTGCTACAGCAATGCTACGAATTTTATTTCAAACTAGCTGATGCTCGCGACTGCGTCCGCATGGAACTCTTTAATTTTCCAGGGGATCAGAAGTATCCTATATATTGACCAGGGATATAAGCTACCACTCTACAATATTTCATTTAAATCGGTCCAGTCGTTTCGGATATTATCCCGTACAAACAGACAGAGAAATAAAAAAATTGAAAAAATCTAAATTAATTCTATTTCACCTCTCACATTCCCCTGATTTGGTTTTTAGCATTTTTTCTTTCTGTAGAAATTTGACCTGTACAGTTTTATTATATGCTTAGACATAAATATATTGTTTATTTACCGAAAATATAATCAATAGTTAAAATTAAACGAGCTATTTCGAACAATACACAATATTAGCCACAATATTATAAGGATTCGAAGTAAATAAATCTCGTAACACATTTTATTTACAAAGTCGTGATAAACAGCCCCGTAAGTCCTGAGAATTCTAAATATATCTTCGCAACATGGAGACTGATTTATTCTTGGAAGTAAATTATGTCCGACATTTCACATTGCACGTGTTGGGTGATAAAGTTTTTTTTTTTTTTTTTTATTGCAGGAGATCAGCAGACAGGCAGACGGCCCACTTGATGGACAGCGGTTACCATCGCCTATGGACATTTGCAACACCAAAGGTGCTACGAATTCGCTGCTGCTCTCTTTAGGGAGCCTGGAACCTGGTCACTAATGCCGGAACACAACACAAGGTTGTTATGGCGACATACTCTAGACCACGGGTGGTAGCCATCCAGTCGGGCAAATGCCCTACCACCTGGCTGTGGGTTGTTTTGTCGCCTCTTACGACAGGCCGCCGGGCCGCAGGAAATTGTATTCTTTCTCCGTTCCTGCACGGATTTAGTTATAGACTTCGATATTTCCAATCATTTGATTTTCTATATTTGACTAGCTGTCCCTAAAGAGCCCTAAAAGTGTAGCCAGAGTTACGATTATAACATCAGCTATCTGCCAGTGAAAGTTCCGTCAAAATCGGTACAGCCGTTTCCGAGATTATCCCTAACATCCAGACGGACAGAGAGACAACAATTTTAAAAGTATAAAGTAATTTTTAGAGCAATTTTAGTTTGTATATATACTTAGTTTAGGTTTAGTGTAATTTCTTTATAACTTAGTATATTTTTAAGTATTCTTAATTACGCAAGTTAATGGTCTGATATTAATTTAAAGTACACAGCAGTGGTTATAAATTTTTACTCAATTTTATAATATAGGTACCGTATATACTTGCACATGCATTAAGTAAAAATATTTTATTTTGACATTACAAACAGACACTTAACTTTTATTTTTGTATGTATGTATAGACTTGATTTCTATATTTGACTTATGAAAGAAAATATGACGGATAAGTATAAGTAGCTGTAGATCTAAATCACTAAATAACACATTTTGCAATCATAGATGGCGCCACCTGTCCCATCTTAAAAACCTTCATTGAATGTCTTGTTACACAAAATATATTTTGAAACGTAATAATAATAACAAATTTTTTAAACGTTTAAAAGATTCACTACAGATCTAATGTACTCTGTGTTTTTGAAGTGATAACTTGTTATGGGAGGGTAAACCGCTTCGTTACGTAACGCGTTACGTCACCGATCTGACTGGCTTCCCTTTGTAACACGCATAGGACAGGCTTCTCCTCTCTCATTCTAACCTAAGTAATTCGGACCGACGCTTACTATATATTTATATATACGCAATGTTAATAATAATATCAATAACACTACTACTAAAATTGTAAACGTAGAAACGTTTGGTGAATAATTTGAATTTTAATTTAAGAAAATAATTTGAATTTCCATGGGATCTTCATTTCGATATCTCACATTGTTCAGGAGATATAATCCGCAAGAGTTAACTTGACACCTGAGCAGAATGCGCGCTCCCCTCCCGAGCCCCGCTTTCTTACTGCTCTCGCGCTTATGTCATCCGAGCGAAGTCTCAAGTTAACTCTTGCGGGATGTACTTGTGATCCCACGTGAACAAAGGCGCAGGCGCAGCTTGTAAACGATAAATCACTCGGATATGGCCGCAATAACGGTAAAGGAAGCCTTACTTTTTTGGTATAATTTTATTCATTTTTAAGGATGTTTATGTTGCAATGGAAACGTTTAAATTAATTACTCATATCCATTTTAGTATAATTCTATTGTTGTTGGGACAGTTATCTACAATTCACGATGGATTTATAGAATGCATATTATAAATAACACCGTGTGCGATTTTATTTGAATATCTTATTTATTTAAAACATGGTTTTATTCATACTAGTGATCAAAATTAGACCATAATTAATTTAAATTATAAGTTGAAACACTATTGTGGTTCTGTTCTCGAAGACTATACTTCTATAATCACAGATTTCGCCACGGCAACACTGTTAATTTGACTTGAACAATAAACAAAAGAGCGTGTGTGTGTCAAATATATCGCAGTGTATTTTTTTTATTGATTTATGTATTTCTTATGCATAATAATTTTTTTTTATCAATCTGCACTCCTTCTCTATATAAACTATAAGTGTGCGAAATTTCACACTCCTTCGTTCGCGCATATTTCGTAAAAAGTGGTACAAAATTTTTGTTTCTCGTTTTAATATAATGATAATTAAAATCAGGTTGGCTTCGACTCCTCTCTATTTTTTGCTGGACAGTTGTGTAGAGTATATGGATTTACTTTCAGTAAATTAAATTCAGTAATTAAGTTTTAATAAATTCAGTAATTAAGTCGCGGAAGGCCACGACACACCTTCCATGATCAAATTGATCGTGTATTAGTAGAAGGTGATGTCAGGAGCCTTAAGAACCGACGAGCGTGCATGACAAGAGCTATGAATGTTAAAGAAGCAAGTGAGGTGTGTAAGAATAAGCCTGTATGGCACTCTGTTGTCCGTGCCTACCCCGCAAGGGACCTGGCGTGAAGTTATGTATGTATGTATGTAAGGTTTTATTTAAGTAACATAGAGCTTACTAGGGTTTTTTACACGGCATCGCCACGAGGGAGACTTTAGTAAATACCAAATTTTATTTATTAATTTCATTATCAAATCGTTTACTAATACTAAGTATAATAATAATATGTTCTATACATGAGAGATGTTTCGGTAATACACATAATTTTTTTTATTTTTTTTTATTGCAGGGTATCAGCAGACAGGCAGACGGCCCACTTGATGGACAGCGGTTACCATCGCCTATGGACATTTGCAACACCAAAGGTGCTACGAATGCGCTGCTGCTCTCTTTAGGGAGCCTGGAACCTGGTCACTAATGCCGGAACACAACACAAGGTTGTCATGGCGACATACTCTAGACCAGGGGTGGTAGCCATCCAGTCGGGCAAATGCCCTACCACCTGGCTGTGGGTTGTTTTGTCGCCTCTTACGACAGGCCGCCCGGCCGCAGGAAATTGTATTCTTTCTCCGTTCCTGCACGGATAAATAGACATAGACATAACACACATTATAATTATTTACATATACATTCCAAAGTCTAAATAGTTTATTTGTATCGTGATTCTTAAATTAATGGCGTAGTTGCTTTACAGTTTAAAAAACATATTTTCCTAGGAAATGACGCCTAGACACTTAGATATTTTTTGTCAACTTAGGTTAATGTAATTACCATGTTTAGTCTGTAAAATATTTGTTATTTTCGCATTATTTGACGTGCTAGATTATCTTAACTACAGCTTTTAGGGCCAACTGGATCGGTGTGATACCACGCTCTCACAGAATATCGGTATGAAACAGTTAGGCTTAAGCCAGTGGTGTTTTATGCGATGAATGAAAGTTCCGATGCTATACTTCCCCCTCTCCTGTCCAATCTTTTCTATTATATATTCCGTTTCCCATTTCTCCTGTCTGACCAAGTAGTCAGAGTATGTGACTTAGAGTTAACTTATCCCCCTTTTTTATAACGATGGGGGCATGCCTTTGCGTATTCCTTGGAGGAAGCAACGCCGAGGGGTATGTGGAACGACGGCCGGCTCTGCACACTCTTTCTCCCAGGGTCGAGTTGGAGACCATTGGGTACACTGTAGATTTTGTCCCACAACGCCTCAAAAGGAGTGCCCCTGATAACAGGGCACCCAGCGTCTTAGGTGTGGGTCGCCCCGGAGGCCTCCTTACCTCTATCCAACCACAATACGTCGGGGGGAGGAGGTGGGTTTAGCAACGCGACGCGCGCCCCTGACGCCGTGGCCGCTTCCTTTCTTCTCCTCCCTTCCTCCTCGCGCTGTGTTTCAGCCGCCTCCTTCTAGAACATAAAGTCTCGCAGAAGGAGGCGCCCGCTAGCCACCCTCCTTCGCTACGCAGCACCTCATACATGATACTGCGCAGCGAGAGGTATCACATTATTTTCTTTATCCCCTTGTAAAAGTTGACAACGGGTTGGCTTCTACATTTGTGTTGCTAACATCTCTAGGCGACGATTACCACTTTCCATGAGCTGAGACTGCTTGTCGTCTGTGCAATAAAAAAATATATTAGTATGGATTTTTTATATTATCAATATGGTTAGGGAAATATAAATGATTACTCATAATTATTATATTATGATTACCGCATGAGCCCCAAACTCAAAGGGCGTAGTTTCGATCCACTTACGTAAAATGAGAAACATTTAATTATGATATTGTTACAATTATCATATGCTAACGCTGAAGGAAAACAACGTGATATAACCTGCACATCGAGATAACTGATGTGTCAAACCTGCCAAGCCCCCTGTATATTATCTCCACGCAGTAATAGGAATGCCACTTATGAGCGACGTGACTTAGGAATCACAAAATAAATTGAATAAATATATAATAATTGCTTTAATTCAATTAGCAAATAGCTCTCAGCACGACCTAATAAGGAATTAAGTAACAATAACGGATTTTACGCCAAATTCGTGTAAGCAATAATTGACAAGCCAATTAGAATGATTACTCATTCAGTGTCGTGTTTGTGGTTTATTAGAAGTAATCTAATATACCATGGCTTACTGATTAATGTACTGCAAAGAAGAGCTGACATTTTTTGTAAACAAATATAACAATCCTGCGAAACCATCATAGATCAAAAATGTTAGAGAGCTACATAATGGAGTCTTCTGTATCTTTACATAATATAAAAAGTCGCTTTCTGCGTCGTTCAATATATCCGCGAACTTCTTCTAAACCACGCAACGGATTTTGAAGCCATTTTCACCATCCACCAGATAATGTTTCATTGAAGGAAGGAGGAGCATTTTTCTGCTCGTTACTCAAAACTCTAGTCAAAGATATAAATTGAAAGAAATTACTTACGTCAAGTTTGTACTGAGCGTCTGTCTGTTTTTATTTATATAGAAATTTATATAAAATCAAAATGCAATATCTGCGATTTTTTATAAATTGCAAGAGTACAGCAGACAGGACGACGGCCCACTGGATGGAAAGCGGTTACCATCGCTTATGGACATTTTCAACGCCAAAGAATGTGCTGCTTCTCTCTTAAGGGAGACTGGAACCTGGTCACTAATGCCGGAACACAACTCAAGGTTGTTATGCCGATATACTTTAGACCAGGGGTGGTAGACATCTAGTTGGGCAAATGCCCTACCACCTGGCTGTGAGTTGTTTTACGATAAACCGCCCGGCCGAAGGAAATTCTATTCTTTCTCTGTCTTTTCTTTTACCATATCCCAATTAATTGTGGTCGGCAAAATATGTCTTTTCCTTCCACACTCCTCTATTTTGACATAAATCTTCTGTCACACCAAAATCATCATATAATCCTTCTCACAATCCATCCATCTCTTTTTTATCTACCTTTATGTTTGTACCTATCAGTCTTGTAGTTTAACAGTTTTTTTTATCAAGTGACTTTCATCTCTCCTCATTATATACCCATACCAACTTAATCTTCTTCCTCTAATTTTTTTACTTTCAGGTGCAACTTTCAAAAATCCCCTCATGTACTCGTTTCTCACTTTATCCATTCTTGTAACACCACACATTCATCTCAACATTCTCATCTCAGCTAAATGGAGACGTTCGTCGTTTATTACTTTGTAGCCCAACATTCGGACCCGTATACCATGACTTATGGTATGGTCGTATGAGATTTATATATTTGACCTTTTAGTTTCAATAGCATTAGTTTGTCGCCCGTCACGCCGGTTACCTGTCTCCACTTTAACCATGCTACATTTATTCTTCTCCTTACATCCCTCTCTATATCACACTTACTCTACAGTAGTGAACCAAGTTATCCGAATTTGGGCGTACATGATACATATAGCGAGCTATATATATTTATAGCTGCTTTTAAGTCTAAGACTTGTGTATATAGTCATTTACCGGCTAAAATAAAAGTCACATATTTAGTGATTATTTTATTTTAAACATCGGTTAGATGTCTATGCACACTAACCTTTGAGTGACATCAATAAAGTGTGATTTACCTAACTTACTGTATAGTTCGTTCATTATCAATGCTGTGAAGTAGAAGAAACAAACAAGCAAAAATAACTAAACAAAGTTACGTTCATATTTATTTTTAATGTGATTTCTGTTCCAGTTTACTTTGTATATAAGAAAATATCTAAAATATATTAAATTGGATACGATATTTTTCTAATATGTATGTAATGTTTCGTAAATCACTATACGTATCGGCATTTAACTTATACTTTCTAAATTCATTCTAAGGCGACAGGCTCTCAATTAACCCTTGAGGTGATTTATAAAGACATACTTGATGTATTGATAGCCAATATTGTCACAACTGAACCTGCGTGAACACCTAACACGACGTAGTTTATTCAAATTTTTTAATTAATATTGCCACTATAATAAACTGAAATGTTTATCTGTTTGGTTCCAGGTGAAAGCTGCATTGAGAAACCCCTAGCGACCCTGTGGCGCAACTATCAACAGTCAAACAAGCCCGATGTAGTGATGAAACTGTCAGTCACCAACTCCGGTCTCAAGGGTTTTACCAAAGAACATGGCCTTACGGAATACTGGTCGCACCGCATCACATATTGTGCAAGTCCTCCTCACTACCCCAAACTCTTCTGCTGGGTCTACCGTCATGAAGGGAAAAAGTTGAAACACGAGCTGCGATGCCACGCAGTTCTTTGCACCAAAGAATCCGTATCAAAGAAAATAACCGAGGAACTTCAAGTCAAACTGAAGCAAGCATTAGTAGAGTTCAAGAAAGATAGAATTTCAAAACAAAACGCTAGACTTAGTCTTGCTAACAGTGTCTATGATAATCCTAGTATGCCGAGAAGAAAAATTCTTCTGAGCGTTGGATCAATGAATTACCGACCGCCTTTAGAGAGGTCAAAATCTGCCCCAAAACTAGGAGCAATAGAAGAGCTTTGCTCTGAAGAAGATGAAGAAGAAGCTGAAATGAATGCCAAACAAGCCATAGAATGGAGAAATTCTTTTAAATTTGATGAATTCTCATCACAAAGTTTAGATAGACGGCGGCAAGAAAACAAAAGTCCTAGAAAAATGTCCTGCCCTGAAGGTGTCATGAATAGAACCCTTTCTGATTCTGGAAGTGATACTGTAACAATATCTGATGAGCTACTCGATCTTATCGTTAAAGAGAGTAACAAAAGTATTCACGATGAGAAGCTAGAAGCAATTGTTGAAACAAACGAACTCGTAAATGATGATAAATCGAACTACCTCGTCACTGACAGCGACGATGGGTCTGTTTCATCGGGATGCGAAACGGCGAGCACTGCAACGTCCGACACCGAGCCTTCATCGCTACCCTCCTTACCTCAGGAAGACACGAAACCTAATGATATCGAAACGGACGTTTTCAATGATACAACAGTTAATTATAACTCACATGATGACTCCCACAATAATGAAGTAAATAGCGTACCTATTGGAGAAAGGAATGGCTTCAGACGACGATCGACTTACCCACCTTTGAAAACGGATACAGTCTTATCAAATTTTGAAAGTAAATTTGATTCAATTATGGACAATTTGATTAACGTGGAAACTTTAGATTGTAATGATAGAGAAACTTACAAGAGTAGTGGAGATAATGACAGTGCTTGTAGTGACGAGTCTGGTTATTCTGAGTTTTTGGATGGTAAAGAAAGTATTATTGGTAATACTATAATGGTTTAATTAAGGAAACAGTTAAATACAACATCTCTAACGTGATAAATTGTAATTGAATAATGCCAAGCATAGTGATGAAGATTTGTAGCATCGTAATGGAACTCTAGATGTTGCTTTAAGATGTTATGATATAAAAATGTAAAAGAATATATTAAATGTAAAATTACTTCATAAAATGCGCAGATCCATAATAGTTTTAACAAACGTTATATATAATATGATTAATTGTACATATAGCATATATTAAATATTTCCGTTCTCACGATGTTCGTGTTAATTAATTATTATTTGCTACAATAGATGCACATAGTGTAAGACTTTGAAATATTCAAGATACTGATAGATCATGTAAGATAATAACAGGACATAGTTGTTCGGTCTAACAATTTCAAAAAACGTATGATTGTGATTAATTACAGAACTTTTATTTGTAATACAACAATTTAGTATTTTAACTGCTGTACATTGACCCGAAATGTTTTTTTAATCCCTTTTTTAAAATCAAAGTAAGAAACTCTTGCGAACAATATTTTTGTAGGATGTAAGTTGGTGTTAAAAGTCTGTAATCATTATGATAGGAATTTAAAAACATTCTTGTTTTCCTAAAGAGAAGATTGTAAAACAATCTTCTCAAGAGTACTGTATTTATTATTGTCTGAAGTTATTAGATCATATTTAAAAGAATAATAATTCTTTGTTATTAAAGAACAATAATTATGACTCTAATTGCGGTGAATATTTTAATGAAAATTGACAAAAAACTGAATATCTAGAAATAACAGACAAATTTAACGATTGTAATTTTTGAAAGATTACAAAAAAAAATTATAATTTTAACAAAGTCTAATTTAACTAAACCAAGAGTTAACTTGAGACTTCGCTCGGATGACGTAAGCGCGAGGTACTGACGCATCGGTGGAGAGAACGGTAAGAAGGCGGGGGTCGGGAGGGGAACGCGAATTCTGTTCAGGTCTCAAGTTAACTCTTGCGGATAGCAGTAATGTAAATAACAGGGTACATGATGTACATTATCCAGTAAAATGTATTATTAAATTTAGTTTGTATATAGTTGTATTTATAAGGTTACAGTTAAAATATTATATCAAATGAAATTTTCAGAGATTTATTTTAAAAATTTAACCGTTTCTAGTTAAAGTTGTACATATTTAAATATATTTGATGGAATATAGAAATTGGTTTGGCTAGCATTGCTTAAATAATATCAATAATAATTTTAATATTTTTCATTTCTCACAATAGTCCTACACTGGCCGGTGTTTGTCCTTGGGTGCATTTTTATATGGTGTTGACAGGGATAATGCCCGGTCATTTGTCAAGGGGCCTCTACGTGTCGGTTTTCCTATGGCCCCTTACTTAAGCCATCCATCCAAAGTCCGGGCCATTTTTATGGCCCGTGGTCTTAAAAGACATACATTAACTAATTTCAATCAATTTTAATTAATTGATTAAAATTAAATAATTGGTTAAAATTAATTAATATACAATAGCTATCTTGCTCGCGTATTACCACATTTTCGGAGATACAAACTGACATAAGTTACTTACGACAAATCTATATTACACAAATCTCAACAATCGCTACTTATATTTGTACAGTAAAAAATATTTTTGATGTAGTAAATCACTTGTATGATATCTTTTTATCATAATAATTGTTTTTTTTTTAGAAATGTATAATAATAATATTAGCCTATAAATACCCCACTGCTGGGATCGGTCCTCCCATTATAGAAGGAACGGATACCCGCCACGGTTGTCCAAAGCGGCTTGGCAGGTCTGACACATCGGTTATCTCGATGTGCAGTTTACATCACGATGTTTTCCTTCACCGTTGTTAGCGCATGGTAATTGTAACAAAATGCACATTAGATCAGAAAACTGACTAAGTGGTGCATGCTTTCCGGCCAGGATCGAACCCGCGCCCTCTGTGCTTGGGACGCGTGCTCTAGCCATTACGCTACCACGCTTACTTAGAAGACAAAATTATATTCACGTGAAAAATTCGTAAATTCATTTTTGAGTTTTGTGTTAAACAGATTTGTCGTAAGTGAATTAAGAAAGAAAGTTATAAAAACTTTATTTCAAGAAATAGCATATATTGAGAATTTGTACGCCGCATTTTCAGAAAACAAGGTTTGCACTCAGCATATTGCTGTGCCGGAATCAAATACGACATAACGCTGATTTAAGTGCAAATCTTCCTTAGCTTGAATTAAATGTTAATTAATTAATTTGGCAATGCACGAGTAAGATAGCGAATTCCGTTTAGTTTTTCAAAGCAATGCTAGTTATTAGTAGGTTTTTATTTATATTACTTATGAATGTAAAATCAATTTTAAGGGGAAACTTAGTTTTGTCAAGTGTGAAAATTGTAGGTACTTACGCATTCCATATTCCAAAATGTAAATACCACGTTGTCCATTTTGTGCGTTAGACGTTAAAATCATTTTTGAAAATAAAATATTGCATTAAATCATTTTTTTATTTATTGCCTCTGGTAAGGCAGTGGTATGTACCGCAAATGTGGGTTTTCATCGTGATGCAGATAAGGTAAAAACAGGTGTACTCTTGTAATATTTCTTTTTTTATTGAGACAACCAACAGCGAATACACAAATCTTATACTAATATATAAAGCTGAAGAGATTGCTTGTTTGTTCAGAAACTACTGGTCTGATTTGAAAAAATCTTTCAGTGTTAAGATAACCCATTTATCGAGAAAGGCTAAAGGTCATCATCACACTAAGACCAATAGGAGCGGAGCACCAATGAGGAATGTTTCAAAATCGAGGTTCTTTTTTTAACTATTCTACGCGGACGAAGTCGCGGGCAGAAGCTAGTGAAGTATAAAATACTTTACAATTAAAAGTAAGGCCAATAACGAATAGAGTGGTCACTCTAGTAATAATGTTACAAAGCAAATGCTAAATTGAAGTTAAAGAAATAAAGTCTGGTTGATTCATGTGCAATTCAGCAAGTCATTAATAATGTTACTATTAAATATGTATTTGGAGGACACAAACAGATCAATTATGCAAAATTTAGTATTTCAAGTACGAGCCATGCGAAAAAACAAAGAATTTTGAGACTAGTTGGTAGAATTGCAAGGAACAATCTGTAAAGAGAGAGAGATATATATATACAGCGTATTTCAGACCTTACGACAATAAATCAGACCACGTTTTCTTCATGACGTACTTTGCCCAAATACAAAAATGAATCAAGGTAACTTCTTTGGTTTAGCCACAGGACCTCATTTTTCATTTCAGAATTTTACAACAACATGTATCTGTTATTGTGACTAAATCGGTAGGTTAGTGACCAATGTATCATATTGCCAGCTCGTCTCTTCATCATTAAACGCGGAAGATGTTCATTCTTACGCTCTCGCTCGCGAACCAATATTTACAAATGTTCTGTTTTTATTCCCTTTTTATCGTAATTAATATGTTCGGAAATTTCAAAATTTTAATTTTGAAATTACGGTTGATTTAATAGTACCAAAAAATTTGTATGGTGTACGACCGCTAAAGTTATGATTTATTGTTATTTGAAATGAAACACGCTGTATATATATGTAATGAAAATTATACCAAAGGAACGCATGTTTAACGTTAAATACTCAGTATATTACAATGTAAGTGGAACGCGACCTAAGTCGCACACTTCAAAATTACAAATGACGGTGGAAACAAATATAGGTTTTGATAAGTGTTTAAGTTTCAAATATTATTTCAACTAGAATTTAAGTGGACTGGACTTAATGGACTTTGAATGTCGTTTCTTTGTCCTTTCAGGTAAGCCTAGTGCATATAATGTTACTTATTTATTGTATGTTTAGGTACCTACCTAATTGTAAGTACTAACAAATAAAACTTTGTCCTTTCAGAGAAACACATCGTTTTCATTCTTTAAATTGATTAGTTTAAATAATAAAGAGTTTTATTATAAAACAATATTATATACATATCGCTTCTTTGCTTCAATAACGTGGTATATTGAAAACCCAAATTTACATTACGCCACTTTTAAAATTTCAAAAAAGTTTTTACCCAAACATATTTTACACTTTTTTGTATATTTTTTACAATTAAAGTGAGTGAAATAAGTGAGTATTGGGATATGTCACATTATTGAAGCAAAGAAGCGATATATATATATATATATATATATATATATATATATATATATATATATAACACTTTATTGCACACCAAATTATACAATTAGAAAAACAAAACATATTTACAATGTTTTCTAGGCAATACAGTAAGTAGCCTTATCGCTCGATGCGATCTCTTCCAGGCAACCTAAATGAAAAATAAACAATCAAGTGATGTAGATGGTGAGATGGTGCAAGAAAAAGGCAGTGGACACATAGATACTCAAACGACATATATTTTATACAAGACATTGTAACTTAAAGATCCACGTTAAACAAACCGAACACAGCATAAATCCATCGCGTCTGCCAACATGAAAACAAAATATAATGAACACCTGTTATATACAATTGAGACATTTTGAATTATAATTTACACAATTATCACATTATACAAAGGATAAATATTGTATCAAAATAATTGTAAAATTATAGACAACTACTCTGTGCAAAACAGGTGCTAATCACAGAATATATAAAAATATAACAGTATTATTCAATTAAGGAAACGGTCGATTGTATCGTTTAGAAATAAGAGGGTATATAATAAAATTAATTATTAACTTTAATAAAAAATGTTCATAAAATAAAAACTTCTGGGCCAGACTGTCTCAAATTTTTAGGGGAACAAATGACAGCTATTCAGCGTTGAACAAAAAAAGAATCACGTAAATCAGATCATATATCTCTTAGTGATCGGTGAACATACATAAAAAAAGATTCCGACGAATTGAGAACCTCCTCCTTTTTAGAAGTCGGATAAAAAGAAACATGACCAGAACAATGCTACTAAATATCTGTAACCATAAATACCTATTAATCTTCATCTCAACATTATATTTATAATATTAAGTCTTTTAAATATGTGCTCAAATTGCAACGTGTTTATCACGTGTAAAGAAATTAAATAATTTATTGTGTCCACTCAATTTTGTTGAATTTTAAAGAATGCTGTTTTTGTCGGGATAAGTACAGTTTTTGTTTCAAATTCAAAAGTTTCATTCAAAATAAGTTCCACTGGAGAACACTTTTCGAAGGTCATATATATAAGTAATATTTAACCTTACTTCCTAGCCTATGTACACCGCTTCGCAACGTGTTATTGCTGATAAGGAGAAGTGATAAACTACTATCCAGCAACACATCTAGTTAAAACTGATGAACTCATTTTTTCAAATAGATTAATTACAAAAATATGTTGCACAATTACTTTTCGAAGAATTACTGGAGTTGTAGCCAGCAGTGTAAACTCTATGTAACGTCACTCGATTTGACGACAAACGCCCTTAAGCGTCGAAATCACTTGGCTCTGGTTTAACTTGTCTTCCATGCAATGATACACTCTGTATACAATTAAGTAATAAAACATTCATTTTCAGGGCCATACTTATAATAATCTCGTTAAGAAAGGATTAGCCATCTCTTAAATAAGAGATTCTTAAGTCCGTAATCAATGGCTGTTTCAAATAAAACTTGCCATCTTGCCTCTTAGCAGTCACTTAAACTACCTCTCGAAGTTGGTTATTTTTTGACAGTTATTTATTAGTTACTTTACCACCACCTCTTAAGAGGAGTTTATGGGTAAGATTTTCGTTAATCAGTTGCTGAGCAGTTTCTTAAAATTTAACAAACGCTTATAAGTAAGGCCATAAGTTGCTAACATTAGTAAAAATTGCGCCGGTGTGTACGTTCTTTTACCGCTTTATTATCGTAGCCCATAATAAACTCTACTTTCGGCATCATGTCAATTATTCCGAAATCTCTAAGTACTTCCTTTATCACCAAGATGCCTCAATATTGCAAGATATGAGTAAAATAATTTAAAGAATAGTGTAAGTTAGTTACAACAACTTTACTCGTGCAGCAAAATACGTCACACAAAAAGAATAGAAATCTCTCCATTTAACGACAACTCTCTATAACGCCATGAAATGCACTTTCCCTTCAGTTGCGTTATATAGAGTTTACACAGTACATGCAAAAATAATAACAAAGTTCTCTCCATTTAAATACACTCTCTATAACGACTTTAAATGCCCTTTCCTTCACTGCCGTTATATAGAGTTTTACACTGTATATTCAGAGAGATATTATAATTTATTGTATCACGTATTTATAGACACTATAACAAACAAAATATATGCAGTAACAGAATAATAATTGTGAATGTATTTTACATAAAGCGAAGATGTGGGTGAGGCGTTGTCAGTTTCCACTTGAATACCCTCCTAGACATGGGTCTCTTCCGTTGTTTAGACTGGCCCCTCATAACAACTTATATAATACCTATTCGCAACGCGATGTCTGTCTCATACAATCATAAAATAATAATGCTAAGGAAAAACGTGACCCAGTTTTTTTGATAGAAAGTGAAAAAAGATACAAATAAAAATACAACTCTCTTTCTCCCTTTCTCTCTCTCTCTCTCTTCATGGTATATATCAAGAAAGAGGAAGAAGTTGAAAAAAAAACATGGTACTGTAACCACTGAAACCTTTTTAGTCGTCGTTCGTTTGTAATAAGAAAATAATTATTTAAATTTAAATAACATCGAACGCCTCGCAAAACAAACGATATCATTATTGTATCGGGCCGCGCACGGAGCAGATGTGCTTTACAGTTTCTTGGTTGAAAATATAAAGAGTATATTCCCTGAACCAGCCCATCATTTGAAGATCCCTACCGAGCTCGAGCCGCTGGCCGCCACAGTACCCAGTAAAAACCTAACTTAACAAACTCTAAAATCACAGTTAGCGCCACCATACTTTATTTATACATATAAAATAAAATCAAAGTGTCTGTTTGTAATGTCAAAATAATATATTTTAGTAAATGCATATGAAAGTATATACGGTACTACATAGATACATACATAACTTCACGCCAGGTCCCTTGCGCGGTAGGCACGAACAACAGAGCGCCATTTAGGCTTGTTCTTATACACCTCACTTGTTTCTTTGACATTCATAGCTCTCGTCATGCACGCTCGTCTGTTCTTAAGGCTCCTGACATCACCTGCTAGTACACGCTCAATTTGATCATGGAAGATGTGTCGTGGCCTTCCGCGACTTCTGCATTCACCCACTTTTGCATTGTATATCTGTTTAGTCATTCTTCCATCATTTATTCTTTCCACATGCCCGAACCACCGGAGCATTCCTTTTCTTACCTTCACCCCGACACTCACTATACGGTACTGAAACCAAAAATTTTCAAAATTCTTGTCTACCTGTCTGTCTGTTTGTTATAGCTAATCTCTAAGATAGGATATTACAAGCATAATTTCTCCAAATGTTAACCACGACACGGAGACAAAGATATATGGATGACCTCTAATAAACTATCAAGCCCTCATAAAACTTTCGTGGTCTAAATTCGTCCCGCCCATTTAGACGGTCAATATTTTAAGCATTTCCTTGGCCGGGAATCGAAGGGGCCGTTGCCATGGCGATTGAAATGACAACATTGCGTTCCTGAATAATAACACAAGGGCGGAAGACGTGGTCGTGATTCTAAAAGACATTTATTTATTTAGTTTTATGACTTGGCAGCTAGGCCTTTAAACCACATCTTACTTTACAATATAGTTTCTTCATTATCTTAAGCCTATGAGTAAGTAGCACAGCTGAACTTGTAGGTTATCAGCTGGTGCCATTCAACGGAGTTCTTGTGACAACTAAAAAGGCCACATTTGACTATACAGTTCACATTTCTCACAAAACACACTAATAATACTCAAAAACTTTTCAATATCCTACAACTATAGTTCATTTTAGAGTAATTTTACATATTTTTAGAAATTATAACTGCACCGCCCAACATCTACTTTCAGTTCCCGTCCAAAAACTCCCATTCTTAAAAAAAAACTTAACTTTAATTCATTGACTATTTGTACTAGATGTAGCAATTGCACGAAAAGAAACATATCTGGAAACATCTGGATTCTAATTTTTTTTATTTTTTTTTATTTTTTATTGCAGGAGTTCAGCAGACAGGCAGACGGCCCACTTGATGGATAGCGGTTACCATCGCCTATGGACATTTGTAACATCAAAGGTACTACCAATGCGCTGCTGCTCTCTTGAAGGAGACTGGAGCCTGGTCACTAATGCCGGAACACAACTAAGGGTTGTTATGGCGACATACTTTAGACCAGGGGTGGTAGCCATCCAGTCGGGCAAATGCCCTACCACCTGGCTGTGGGTTGTTTTGTCGCCTCTTACGACAGGCCGCCCGGCCGCAGGAATTTGTATTCTTTCTCCGTTCCTGCACGGATAAAAATAAGAAGAGCTTCTAAATAAGAAGAGCACCACAAACAATTCTTTTTTTATTCTTTCAAGTTTTATTAATTAAAAACTATATTTGCCAGAACGATGATGTGGTCGAAGATGGAGCACGCTTACTAGATTATTAGATAGTACCTATTCACACGAGACTTGAAGATACCCGGATTGTATTTTTCGGGAAACACGGACTCTGGTAGTGCATTCTACAATTCTGCGTTCTAGTGACCGGGTTTCAGCCTCCCTTAAGAGAGCAGCAGCGCAGTTGTAGCATCTTTGTGTTCCAAATGTCCATAGGCGATGGTAACCACTTCCCATCAGGTGAGCCGTCTGCCTGATTGCTGAACTCCTGCAATAAATAAAATTAAAAGTCTTCATCGAGACTATCAAAAATTTACCTAAAACTTCTTCTTTTTTCTTTCATCTTCTTCCAATTAATTAGGGTCGGTACAGAATGTATTTTCCTTCTATAGTGCTATATTGGTATATGTCCACTGTCCACCACTATTTCAAAATGGAATCTTCCAGATTACTTATTGAAACTCATGAGTCTACCACCGCTGCTAAAGCCATTTTAGTTACTGTTAAAGGAGAAGAAGCGGCGCAATAATTATTATTCATTTCTAGAGACCACGGACCATAAAAATGGCCCGGACTTTTGGAGGGCTTGCGTGAAGCAATAGGAAGGCCAACACGTAGAGGCCCCTTGACAAATTTAATGTAAATGTAACGTGACACTGATCAGCGATTATTTCTGTCTACATATAGTAATGCACCCAAGGACAAGCTCCGGCCAATGTAGGACTATTGTGAGAACCAAAAGTATCGGGCTATTGGGGTGGACTGTTAGTGGTACTAGCAGTCTGGGAGTATGGGAACTATGGCGTCTGCTCGTCACAATGTTTGGGGAACAACATTTATTTCTTTTACGTATTAAAGTACTATTATTAAATATTCGTTTTCGTCTTACGCCTAAAGGAAGGTTTGCATCGAAAATCAGCGTTGTGTCGGATATAATTTCGTCACAGCAATATGCCGAGCGCAAACCTTGTTTGCTGAAAATGCGGCGTACAAATTCTCAATATATGCTCTGTGTATAAAAATGTATAAGGACCGTAATTACGTTGCTATTTCTGCAAATAAAGTTTTTCTTTCTTTCTTTCTAACATAGAAAAATGGGTAAACGGTGGCTCGCCACTCCCTGCATGGGTCCCTAAAAATGACAAGAAGACAGAGGCATATGGGTGGGAGGCGTGACTGGCTAAGGGGTGTAGAGAGTTGGGCTGCAGTTTCACCGTAGCTACTTGTGAAGTTATGCCATTATTCGTCTTATTTTTAATATCGTTTATATAAGGTTCAACAAAGTATTTTTTTATAAATAAGAGCTTGGTAGCGTTCGCATTATTAACATTCGGTGCGGTCGTGTAGAAAATCTGTCCAGGAACGGAGAATGAATACTTACAATTTCCTGCATTGAGGCGGCCTGTCGTAAGAGGCGGCGAAAATACCCACAGCTAGGTGGTAGGGTATTTAAAGAAATTCTATAAATGTCGTGTTTTAAGTAAAAAAAATATTGGAATATACTATATAAACGATAGAGACCCGATGCAATTCTTTTTAGATTTCTTATTGGTTTGTTCGAGACTCATGAAAAAGTTACTGGCCCGATTTCGATGCGACTTTCACGGGTCGACAGCAAATTCTCAGACTTAAAATCTGCGCTACGTTTTATTCCGGAAAATCCGTGGGAATTTTTCTAGGAATGACTTAAAATGAGCAGATAAAAAATAATAATTCTAATGTGATGTTTTTAGTATCGTTAGCAAACTTAATGAAATAAAATGTGTCATATGTTTTATTCCGGCAACCCCGCGGGAAATTTTCCTGGGAGCGGTTTGAAGTTGTTCAGATGCTTAAAAATTTGGTTATTCCAATACGTTGTACGGGAATTTCAAGTCAGGCGTGAACAAAGTCGCGGGCATATCCTAGTCTTTACATATAAAAGAACAGGTGTTAAAATAACATCTTATCATTCTTTTAAATTATGCTAGAAATGATCTTACTTTTACTTCATTTCAATGACATCTGTTAACAGCTCTAGTAAACTATAATTCATAAAAGCGACATCTATGAATAATAAGGTAAATTACAACAAGCTATTTCTACTCAATAGTTACACGTAATGTCAAAAGATGGCAGAAGTTGTTCTACAAGTTGAAATTTACATTTGGATATCAAGTTTACTTCATCATTATGAAGTAAGTAATATTATAAAATTCTAAACATGCCGTGTCTGTATATTGTATTTTAAAAAAATAACTCGATAACCCGAGAACTGTATTGTTTTTAGATTTCTTGTCTGTCTGTTTGTTCGTGATTCACATACAAACTACGGGGCCGATTTCGAGGAGGTTTTCGCTGATCGACAGAAAATTCTTAGACTTGACCTCTGCGCTACTTTTTATCTTGGGAATCCAGCGGGAATTTCTGGGAATGATTTAAAATGGCCAAATACAAAAACGAATTCCAATGTGATTTTTTTACTCATCGACAGCAAATGTATGTAATAAAATGTACAATTTTTATCCCGGGTGCACTTTGAAACGGTGCATTAAAATTAGCTTCTACTGACACAGTTTTCACTAAAACCATGAAAGAAGTACACTAAAACGGTAGCTTACATACTTGTGTAATAGTGCGGTACTTTGTGTCCCTAGAATCCTGGGAAATTCATTCAATGGGTTTCATCCGTCTAATAGCAGCAATATTGAGTGATTATCACTTCTAATATTCCTTTTGTATAGATATCTAAATAATATTTAATAAACGCTACTAGTTTTGATTAGTACTAGTGGTTACCCGTAGTCGAAATTCGACCATAATAATTAATTTAAATTATAAGTTTGAACATTATTAAGGTTCTGTTGTCAAATACTTCTATAATCACAGATTTCGCCAAGGCTACACTGTTAATTTGACTTTAACAAAAAACAAAAGAGTATATATGCGTGTATGTGTCAAATACATGGTAGTTTGTGTGATGTTTTTTTAATGATCTAATGTATTTTTTATGCATAATTAAAAAAATATTAGCATTCTGCACTCCTTCTCTATATAAACTATAAATGTGCGAAATTTCATACTCCTCCGTCCGCGCACATGTCGTAAAAAGTGGTACGATGTTTTTCTTGACGTATTAATATTATAGATTTTAACTCCAGAACTAAAATACAAGGCTCCAAAAAAGAGCAGATTATATTGTTTTTTTTTTATACACTTTCGCTTTCCTCTATAACACAATTTACCTTGCATGCCTTAATAACAAACCTCCCGCGTCCCCTTTCAAAAATCACAATACTATACAACAAATCTTAATTTTGCACGCATCAAATAAGTCTACGAAGGTAAGGTGCTACTGTGCCAGGTCTTTGTTTTATATTGTACAAAATCCTGTCATAAACGTATGAAGAGAAAACACTTCATTGTGCTTAGAATGCCTTTTGATATTGCAGTAGCTAATACTGGTAAATATTTGGGCGTTTTCTATTGTCAAACAGTTTGGAGCACAGCATGACGTGGTATTGTGTTGACAGGTAGCAAGTCAGGTGAAATATTGATGCATTTTTTGGGTGAATTTCAATTTTGGGAATTGCTGGTCAATTTTTAAGTCATGTTGCATCATGTATCTTTAAAAAATTTGCATCAATCTGTTATCTATAGATACACGTAAGGACAGATAATTGTATTTATTTATTTATCCTCTTTTTTGTCCAATTTTATCCAGCCTAGTTATATTAGCACAGAATATCATTGTAATCTCAATATATACTACGTCAAGATACGAGAAGTTAGAAAAAATACTAATTTAATTTCCTGTAAAGAATAACAAAAATTGCAATTGTTACTTAATTTGCAGAGAGCGCAATGTAAAAATGGCTCAAATACTTTCAGTAATATGAAATTAAATTTAAAAGCGCCTGATGAAATTATATTATCATTTACGCTAGATTTAATATTACTATTCAAAATCCTTAAGGGTGTAAGTGCCTATATATAATTCCTTATTAAATGAGTGTCACCAACGCAGCAGTGGAATAATTTTAGGCTATTAATCAGTAAGAAAACTTAACTTATTTGTATTGTGTTGTACCCATAGTCCCTCTAGACTATAAGTAGAATACTGAGCCCAGATCACCGTCTTCTATGGGTAATGCCCAGAAGGCTGGCTACGTTTCCTCGCTGGATCGCCACACTGATCCGTTGGCCGGAGTAAGCACTAGCCTTTTGATCACCTGAAGAGTCAATGAGTCGTTTCAATAAATTTTGGTATGGGCTCATGGCTTCAGGACCCCACGGTCCAGGCGTCTCGACAGCAAACGGCACAAACTTATAACTCTCACTGCTTGAGTGATTCAGCTGTTTCCGCCGCCGAACCGGTTGATCTAGATGTGTTTAGTAAATGGGATGTGGCCAACGTGTCTACGCAGGTCGCATCCCACACCAAAGGCTTGCCACGCTGCCAGGGAGTTAGAGACATTCCGTCAGGGCGCCTACCATCGTCATGTGCAACACCGTTCGGCTCCAATAAAGCCGGCACGTTAGCGGTGGCAAGGGCCCTCCGTAAGACATCATTCAAGGCGGTGTGGCGTGACCATCTGCCGGCACTGCGGCGGCAAGAAAGGCCGTGGTATATTTGTAATTTTTTACATAAATTGATGTCTATCTATCAATTAAGAACTGTGCTCTTATCAGTGAAGGCTGCTCCAATCTACTCTATTATGCGTCAGCTGTTTAACTTCTTTGTACGACACAATACGACACCTACTTTTTCCTATAGTTGCTGCATGGACACCTGCACACGTTTCTACTTTCTCCACCAAATCCTTCACTGTGCAGGCTGTCCAGCTGTGGAATTTATTAGACAAAAACGCAAGACAGCCAAAGTCAATACCCATTTAATACTAATAATTAGTGTATTTGTATAATAATATTATCCGTGCAGGAACGGAGAAAGAATACAATTTCCTGCGGCCGGGCGGCCTGTCGTAAGAGGCGACAAAACAACCCACAGCCAGGTGGTAGGGCATTTGCCCGACTGGATGGCTACCACCCTTGGTCTAGAGTATGCCGCCATAATAACTCTGTGTTGTGTTCCGGCATTAGTGACCAGGTTCCAGGCTCCCTAAAGAGAGCAGCAGCACATTCGTAGCACCTTTGGTGTTGCAAATGTCCATAGGCGATGGTAACCGCTGTCCATCAAGTGGGCCGTCTGCCTGTCTGCTGATCTCCTGCAATAAAAAAAAAAAAAAAATCTATACATATTTTATAATAAAACTGTAGAGGTCGAATTTCTGTACAATGAAAGAAAATGCTAAAAACCGAGTCAGGCTGATGTAAGAAGTGAAATAGAAGTAATTTAGATTTTTTTCAATTTTTTTTGTTTCTCTGTTTGTCTGTCTGTTTGTACCGGCTAATCTCCGAAACGACTGGACCGATTTAAATGAAATTTTGTATGGTGGTAGCTTATATCCCTGGTGTTTACCAGGATATAGAATATTTTTGATCCCTAAAAATTAAAGAGTTGCCGTGGGATAGTTAAAAACCGCACCAAGCGGACGAAGTCGCGGGCAGAAGCTAGTGTATTAATACTATTATATAGTTATTGCTGTTGCTTTACACATGTTAATGACGTATATATTAGTATATATGTATATATTAATACGTTATAGTTTATATAGAGAAGGAGTGCAGAAGGATAATATTTTTTTCAAATTATGAATAAAATACATTAAATCGATGAAAAAATATATTACATACACTACCATGTATTTGATATACACACTAAGTCTAGAAGTATTAACGCCGGGTTGCTAGTCTAGGCATTTTATAGGATTCATTTCGAAGAGTGTGTGGCTGAACTGATCGACCCGATTCCCCCTACACCATTCATCTTCGGACCACAAGGCGCTCTGGTCTACGCCATCGTTTTAATGTGGAAACTCTGCTAGTGGGTACTAAACATTTCGCCTCCACGTCCCTTCTACGTACCGCAGAATTGTGGTATACACTACCAGAGTCCGTGTTTCCGAAAAGTACAATCCGGGTATCTCCAAGTCTCGTACGTTCCGCATTGGACGTGATCGTGGTCAAATGCAAACCTATTTAATATAAAAAAGACGCATATATATTTTTGTTTATTGTTAAAGTCAAATTAACAGTGTAACCTTGGCGAAATCTGCGATTTTAGAAGTATAGTCTTTGACAACAGAACCTTAATAATCTTCAAACTTATAATTTAAATTTATTATGGCCGAAATTCGACCACGGGCGACTACTAGTATAATATTATTATAATAATATGTTGTTGTTTATTATCTATTTTTTATTAACTTTAGTTATGTGTATTGTGTGATATTACATTGCACACTACCGTCATGTACTTGCGGATCTCCTGTTCATAAAATCATAAGGCCGCCCATAGCTCCTATTTTTACTGTTTAATATGACTACTGTAAACTGTTTATTAATAAAGTGTTTTCTATTCTATTCATGAAGGCTTGTCTTGGCTTTGTCTTTCTTCTCTAGGCAAAGAGAAGCAAAGGAGAGAAATATAGTTATGAATTTTTTACCGCCAAGTAGGTTTTTATTCAATCTTCCGGCAGTCTGTATGTGATGGACTTGTCATAAAAGAAGAACTCTTTCACAAAATAGATTTAGTACCAATAAATGGAGTTAAACAATTTGTCACGTAGCAACAAATGCGCTACTTGTTACCTTTGTTTAGAGTTTCTAAACATCTTTTGTGCACCTTTGCGCAATTGTGAACTTCGCTTGAATAGATTCAAGTAGGTGGTATCATTTGACATGCTTTATTATTTTCTATGCATTGATAAAAGCAGACCCAAATAAAAAAAAACAGGTAAATTTGTTTAACGACAATTAATTGTGTAAACATTACTTTTAGTATTAGTGTCCTAAATGCTGGTGGAGAATGAGTACCCGTTGTCCATGGACCCATGTGCAAACCAGACCAGAAGGTCTGGAAGGGGAGACTGGAAAGTTCCAGGCAAGTTCCAGAGACCACTTAGTCACTAATGCCGGAACACAACATAAAGTCAACTTGATAAGTGAATACCCTTATTTTTAACGAAGGGAAAGGCGTTTGAGGGCTATTCACCGCGAAAGAAACGTAGTGGAGAGGTGACATTTTTTTAAATACATTGACAAACTCATTGAGGACTATAGGTCGTTGCCAGGGGGGAGGGAAGATCGCGACCCGTGTGTGGGATTCGTCGGGTCCAGGAGGCACTAGCACTCCACGTATGAAGTGATATTGGCACGCCGCATTTAGTGATGCCCACTAAAACCCTTTTCTAAACCATCCCTAGTCCGGACGGATGACAGCCGGTCGTTTATGGGCTGGCACCACCATTTTTAGGCAGTGAGTTGAGTCTCTCCGGATGCCTCGGGCTTAAACTCACCACGAGGTGACTGGAGACGCACGTGATCTTCCTCTCCGTGCTTTATATGGGGCGGATCCGGTTTACAGTTGGGGATATCCATTAAAACCCCTCGGTGTTCCGTCCTTCGACTTTATGCCAGGACCACAAGCATTCGGCCTAGCCATTTCGCAGGCCCTGGCAGATGGGCCTATGCCCTGCCACTTGGCTGTGGGTTGTATTGTTAAAGTTTTATTTAGCCTACCGCCAACTTGTTCATTTCAATTATTTAGTTTTTATATATATATATCTTAATCTTATCTGTCTTATAATATATCTTTTCAAGACCAAACTTAAATAAGATGAAGCAGTTCCGTTAGACACAGACATGTTCAAATTAGATATAATTTTTTTTTGAAAATTAACCATAATTATACAACACGCTATTCGAACAACGTAACTCGTGTTAGTATTATATTAATGAGGTTAATTTAAGTTCCTTAATGGTATTTAACTCGACACAAACAGTGCTTTATTATGATAAATTAATAATTAGCAAAGAATATTTTAAGAATAGCGTTATAACAAGTTTTGTGATGGCAGCGGCCCAGTTACGCTGTCAAAATCAATTTACTTGAAAACATATCTGGTTTCGCATCTAGGTCTTTACTTAACCTCGTCCGCACTCATAAAGCTTCAGATTTATAGCTTGTTAAGTTTATTGTTAGTAGACAGTATATTACGTTGTAACGGTTTTAAGCGCGGTAATTTATGTGATTTTGTTTTATCCGACATTTCGGCCGCTTTTCAGTGGCTGTGGTCACAGACTACAAAGGTGACATTTGTCCAACGTGTATTGTTAAAGTTTTATTTTGCCTACCGCCAACTTGTTCATTTTAATTATTTAGTTTTAATTTTGTTTATGGTTATTATTTACTCTATGGGAGCCTAATATAATTTGCCACAGTTTCGCAACATGTTGTGGCTTGAAATGAAGAAACGGCGCAAGAGACTTTTCAGCAAACACTTGTAATATTTTTATATAATATAAAAATGTTGTGGCAGTCATTACGCAGGTGTGTCGAACTAATTCTTGGAAATTATTGTTTTGCGTCGCGGCATATTGTATTTGTACAGGGTAAAAGGAATGCCCGACCGGAGGGGTAAGGCAGTCAAGCGAGGACTACGATAGAAGCAAGACGTGTGTAGTACATAGGATAAGCGATATAGTGACGAACTTTGCCCGTGTTCTTGAATCGTACAATTTGTACTGGTTGTATCCAGTTATATTTGTACCTGTGCTATACGGGTTTGTATAGTTAAAATAAATTCTATAGTAATTCCAACGGCATTTTAATTCGAGTCCTGGAGCTCTAACAATATCTATAATATGCTGAAGACATTTATAAATAATAATACAATAAAAGAAACTTATTTGTATTGTATTCTAGCGTTCCTCAAGACTATAAGTAGAATGCTGAGCCTAGATCACCGTTTTCTATGGGTAAGGTGCCTAGAAAGCTGGCTACGTTTTCTCGCTGGATTGCCATACTGATCCGTTGGCCGAGGTAAATGCGAGCCCTCTAATAAGCTGAAGAGTCAATGAGTCTTTTTGACGAATTTTGGTAGAGGCTCATGGCCTGATGACCCCACGGTGGCACCGTGGGGTCCTCAGGTCTTGACACAAACATATAACTCACTCAAGGTTACATATTTGCGCCGCAACCAATATTGCTTTGGGATTTATACGCGGCGTGGCCGCGGAAAAAACGCAAGTGACTATTTATTTTCATAGTATATTATTTAAATTTTTTAAATATTTGCCAGGCGGTAGGTCATTAGCCCGAGTGGATCTGGATTGGAATCGTTATCAACAGATAACGATCGTGCATAATTCTCTGTGGGTGGTCAGGGTTGCCTTCCGCAACTTTTCAGATGATCTTAGCGAGTTTGAATCACTGTGCAAGAACTGGAAGCGTTATTTAAGATAGGACGGAGTACGATGGTCAAACAATACGTTATAAAGGAGAGAGAACATGAGCAATACGGTGAAGTCGAATTGGTAGCCATTTGAACTGTTCACAAATGCATATGGTACTTATAAAAAAAAAGATTTTTAACATTTTTATCTGTCTGTCAAACAAACAACTGGACCGATTTTGGTGGGACTGTCAACTGTCAGATAGCTGATGTTATAAGGACTAACTTCATCATCTTCATCTTCAGCCAATCCCAGTCCACTGCTGGACGTAGGCCTCCCCAAGTACGCGCCACATATCCCGGGCTCCCGTCTTCCTCATCCAGCCCCTGACCGGCGATCTTGCGCGGGTCGTCCACCGGGATGGCGGGCGTAAGGCGTAAGGACTAACTTAGGCTAATTTATTTTTACTTTTGTAGGGTTCCGAAAGACAGGAATTTACATTGGTGTAGTCTGGCCAGAAAGTCGTGACTTGACCGTGGTCTTGTCTTCAAGCCACGAGGTGGCGCGAATTGTGAATCGGAGGAAGCGTTGCTCGCTCCACTTGCATTCGGGGCTAGCCTCCATCCGCCATACGGCCTCTGATCTAGTACTCCACTTTACTGTGCACCGACAGTGCTTTGTTAAAGAAACCACTTGAGGTAATGAAATAGAAGCCTAGGAATTGGTGACAAACTTTTACTTATTTTTATAAGTCCTCGCCATGGCGATAATTAATATATTTATAATATCTATATACATAAAAATTTATTGCTGTTCGTTAGTCTCGCTAAAACTCTAGAACGGCTAGACTGATTTGGTTAATTTTTGTTTTGAATTATTTGTTGAAGTCCAGGGAAGTTCTAAAAGGTTTGTAAATATGAAAAAAATGACTGGAATATAGTAAAAACAACAATTTCGCTTTCCCTTACTAACTATTCCTACCTGTCAAATATTTGATGTTTGTTCCGTCGTTTTGAAATCAAATTTTAAAAGTCGTTCAGAAATCAAATTAAATTTGAATGTGAAGTTTTTTCACCTCTTGGTTTTGAATGTCAAACGTTTGATGGTCGTCCCGTCGTTCAGAAATCAACGTTTTTTATTTATTTATTCTGAGGCGGTACGAAGTTTGCCGGGTCAGCTAGTAATATTATAAAAGTAGCTGCGCCTCGCGGTCATATCATTTTGGACAATTCACACTATCCTATAAATATTATAAACGCGAAATTTTGTAAGAATGTATCTATGTTTGTTACTTTTTCACGCAAAAACTACTGGATTGATTTTGATGAAACTTTACATTAATTTAGCTTACACATCAGAATAACACATATGCTATAATTTATAAAGATATAGTGTGTCCAAAATATAACGATTTTCCATCACCACGCGGGTGAAGCCGCGGGCGCAGCTAGTATCTTTATAATTATTGCCTATGTGTTATTCTGATGTGTTAGCTATATCAAAATTCATTCAGTAGATTTTGCGCGTAAGAGTAACAAACATATATCCATACATTCTTACAAACTTTCGCGTTTATAATATTAGTGGGAAGTAGGATTCCGAACATGCCGCGTCTATACATTAAAGTGATAATAAAACGGAATAGACAATAAATAAATGACGGAGAACACGATGCACGTTATTTTAGATTTCTTATCTGTTTACCGTTTCGTGTGTTTTTAGGAATTCATGTAAAACCTACTGGACCAATTTCGATGCGTACTGTATACCCGTCACGCTTATTTCGATGTGCATATTTGAACACGATGTTTTTCTTCACCGCTATTAGCATGTGGTAATCGTAATAATATAAACATAAAGTGAGAAAAATGATAAAAGAATGACTAAACAGATATACAATGCAAAAGTGGATGGATGCAGAAGTCGCGGAAGGCCACGACACACCTTCCATGATTAAATTGATCGTGTACTAGCAGAAGGTGATGTCAGGAGCCTTAAGAACAGACGAGCGTGCATGACGAGAGCTATGAATGTCAAAGAAGCAAGTGAGGTGTGTAAGAATAAGCCTGAATGGCGCTCTGTTGTTCGTGCCTACCCCGCAAGGGACCTGGCGTGAACTCATGTATGTATTTATTAGGGTGGTCGTTAAAAATTAAATTTCTTGCGACGCCCCCTAAAAAGCTTCCTTTTAATGAAAAACACTGGGATTTTTTTTATAATTTTTTCAAGTCAAGACAACACGTGCCTCAAGACGATTCAAGCTAATTTTTGGGTAATATCATGTTTTTTCAGGAAACTTCTTCATACTTAGAAGTAATAATTATTTTAAGATTGGAAAAGTTTTAACAATGAAATACCTTCCGTATTATCATTCTAAGTGATGAATTTCAAATTATAGTTTCGGAAAAGTTTAAAATTATTCGTGATTCAAGCTTATCTTTCAATTTTTCTTATATTTTTAGTTTTAACTTGAATCGTCTTGAGGCACGTGATGTCTTGACTTGAAAAAAATATTTAAAAATTCCAGTGTTTTTTCATTAAAAGGAAGCTTTTTAGGGGCGTCGCAAGAAATTTAATTTTTAACGACCACCCTAGTATGTATGTATGTGAGAAAACTACCTAAGTGGTGCATGCGTTCCAACCAGGATTCGAAGCCGCGCCCCTTGAGTTTGGGACTCGTTAGCCATTATATTACCACAACTTGCTTGTTGTTACAAATAGTGTAACTTCATCAAAAACAAGTCTTGGAGCAGACATATGTTTCTCATAAACGCGTGAAGTTTGTTTATGGCAAAACAAATCAAGAGGACAATGGTTAAAAGAAACATTAATAATCCAGTCTTTTGTTTAATGAAAGTCTTTCTTTGACATTTAAAAAGAAAACAATCATTTATTTTTTAGATGTTTTGTACTAATCATTACTTTTGAAAAGGGAATAATTTATATTTCCTATACCACATGTTTTACAGTTTTACAGCTTTTGGGGCACCATTGTTAAATTAAAACGTACTCATGACATTTCTGTCCACGTTTTAACAAAAAAAATTTTTTTATGGATGCCTCGAATACTGAAAAACAAATCGTGAAAAAAACCCGCACATATTGCTCAAAATTGTATATCTATATCTATAATATTATAAAGGCTGAGTCTATTAATACGGGTACTGTACGAACAATTTATAATTAATACGGGTACTGAAAATGTTCTTAAAAGGCTCGGCCAAAAAAAAACCTAACCTATCCTAATTGAAGATTGAAAATAAGTATTTTACGAAGTTCTTCCAATCCATACAAGAGCACGCAAATACTCGCGTATACTTTGTAGTAACATATAAGCAGATCTTGTTCCGTAATGTACAGCGCCAGTACACATAGGGACTAATCGTGTATGTGTCGGAAAATTATTTTTGGGTGGTTATAAAAAAAATAACCACGAAGGCTTCTTTCTAACCTATATTAAAAATGTTCCGATTTGTTCATAATAAATAAATGTGCCGTGTATCTATACCCCACCCTCATTATAGAATTTATTTATTTATTTTTGTTTTCTAGTTTTCAATAATTCTTTAAAACATGCCATTAAAAAAATCTAACCTAACCTAATTAAAAAAGAAGCTAATCATCCAATTCATTTAATTATTTAATAAAAAAAAAATGAATAACTGTACGCATAAATAAAATTTATTCGTCCAGTACCCCCCGTACAAATAGTCACACCGTATTATAAAATTCTAAACATGCCGTGTCTGTACAATGGATGTACTACATATGTTTGTATGTATGTAAGCTAGTTGGGGTGGAATCTTGCAAGTTAAATTTGACCAACTTCCCGTTTTCCGATTAAGCTGTAACTTTGCAATGTATATCGCGTGACAATGCAATAATATGGTACTACGGAGCTGCTCTGATGATGGAGTCGGAAGGTGGACATTGGAACTCCTAAACAAGATAGATCCGTCATTTTTGGGCTCGTTTACTTGTCTTCGCTAGCACTATGCTGCGTCATGATATCCAGGATCTCAAAAGTTTGTATTTAAAATCCTTTTTCAAAGACAAATTATTTAAAAATTACTCTGTGGCAAAGGTAATGCTGCCATTCTTGCAACCCTTCAGAACATGCCGCTTCATATAGATTTTGTTACGGTTTAGTTAAATAAAAGAACTGTTATAAAATATTTGGGTGGTTGGCTTCATTGTTTTGAAAGAAATGCGGTTGTAAAATTAGTTTTTTGTTGCTATTGACGTTTTTACAAAACGGAATTCAAGTAAATATGTTATCTCTGTTTACTGTTTTGTTGTTGGACTCGAGCCGCTTTATTATTACATTCTATTTCAAAAAGGACGACATGAGAGAAATTTCGTAAACTAGTGGCCGCCCGTGGTTGACATTCGACCCTTATAATTAATTTCAAAGACGATACTTGTATAATCACAAATTCCGCCAAGGCTACACTGTTAATTTGGCTTTAAAAATAACCAAAGTGTATATATGCGTGTGTGTCTCAAATATAATATGATAGTGTGTGTGATGTTTTTTTATTGATTTAATGTATTTTTTATTAATAATTAAAAAAAATAGCATTCTGCACTCCTTCTCTACTACTAGCGGCCCCGGCAGACGTTGTCCTGCTCTGAAAAAATAAAAATCTATGACCCGATCCCAGCGCCACCTACCGGTTCCAATTGTGGATTTAAACCATCCGGGGACCCACTCAAACACACAAAAACAAAATCGCTCTCCGTTGTTAAGAGGATTCTAGAACCCGATCTCAGCGCCACCTACCGGTTCCAACGGTATAAAAACTATCCTATCTTTCAAGTTGGATCAAACTGGACACGGTGTGCAAATTTGATTAAAATCGGTTGAGTAGTTTAGGAGTCCATCGCGGACAAACATCGTGACAGGAGATTTATATATATTAAGACTAGCTGTCCCGGCAGACGTCGTCCTGCCCGGTAAAAAATAGAAGTTGATCGTAGAGGATTGAAAATCTAGGGTTGTATGTATTTTTGTATGTTGTATCATAAAAAAATAGAAATTAAAATTTTTGTCTAAAAAATATAAATAAAAATTTAGGGATGGACTACCCCTAACATTTAGGGGGATGAAAAATAGATGTTGGCCGATTCTCATAGATACCGGATAAGCACAAAAAATTTCATCAAAATCGGTCCAGCCGTTACGAAGGAGTATGGCAACGAAAACTGTGACACGAGAATTTTATATATTAGAGATAAGTGCGCGAAATTTCATACTTCTCCGTCCGCGCGATTTTCGTAAAATTGGGTACAATTTTTTTTGTTTTTTCTTCAAGTAATACGTGAATATAGAGATAAAGAAATGAACAGCATGGTTCAAAATATGTAAAATTATTATTAAGTTGGTAATAACAGCCCATAAGTGCCCCACTGCTGGGCTCTGACCTCCCAATTTTATAGGGAGACCGAAACAATCACCGCTTTTACCCTTGTAGCTGAATAGCTTTTAGGGGAATTAGCGGGTTTCACACATCGGTTACCTCGATTTGCAGGTTTCTTCGTGATATTTTTTAATTATAACAATTCGCACATTAAATCCGAAGACTTTTCTTATTTTTATCGCAAGAGTTCAGCAGACAGGCAGACGGCCCACTGGTGGAAAGCGGTTATTATCGCTTAAAGACATTTGCAACACCAAAGGTGCTACAAATGCGCTGTTGCTCTCTCGAGGGACACTGGAACCTGGCCAATAAAGCTGTATCACAACTCAAGGTTGTTATAGCGGCATACTCTAGACCAGGAGTGGTAGCCATCCAGGTGGGCAAATACCCTACCACGTGGCTGTGGGTTGCTTTGTAACTTCTTACGCCAGGCCGCCGCAACGTAGGAAATTGTATCCTTCTTGGTTCCTGCACGGAAAACACATTGGTCAGAAAACTAGCAAAGTGGCGCATTCTTCCCGGCCAATAATCGAATCCAAACCTTTTAAAACGTAAGTGCGTTAACAACTAAGCTATTACAGTATAGTTTTAATAAAATAAATCATTTCAGTATTTAACTACACGCGGTGATGTGCTGTAGCGCTAAGTGAAGATTTCAAAGCGTAGCACTGAGTTTAATGATTCTTTTCCGTCGAATAAAAAAAAAAAGTGCATAATTATCCTATGTACATGTTATTTCTATTGATTCTAGGATCTAAAAAATTCTAGTAGAAAAGATACCAAGTTCCAGAGTAACTAAAAAGCCAAAAATATATAATTTTTATCCGTGCAGGAACGGAGAAAGAATACAATTTCCTGCGGCCCGGCGGCCTGTCGTAAGAGGCGACAAAACAACCCACAGCCAGGTGGTAGGGCATTTGCCCGACTGGACGGCTACCACCTCTGGTCTAGAGTATGTCGCCATAACAACCTTGTGTTGTGTTCCGGCATTAGTGACCAGGTTCCAGGCTCCCTAAAGAGAGCAGCAGCGCATTCGTAGCACCTTTGGTGTTGCAAATGTCCATAGGCGATGTTAACCGTTGTCCATCAAGTGGGCCGTCTGCCTGTCTGCTGATCTCCTGCAATAAAAAAAAAATAAAAATAATAATTTTCTGCCATATCAAGAAATCGGTGCGCAGTAAAACACAAAAGTAACAACATTTTGGATATTTGTAATTTTTTATGTTTTCTTTAGACCCGGCTTCAAGATGTAGAAAATATTTATCTTCTTTAGAAAATGTAAAAATTCTCATGATGACTGCTATAAATATTTCCTACAGTGGAACTTATTTTGAATAAAAACTTTTGAATTTGAATTCACCCGCATGGTGTGATGGAAAACCGTTATAATTTTGGATAATTCACACTATATTTTTATATATTATAGCCTACGTATTATTCTGATGTGTAAGCTCTATTATTGTAAAGTTTCATCAAAATTTATTGGTGGCAATTGCTTCTTGTTTGGAAATTAAACTCGATGTAACGGACATTTTTATTATTGAACTTTTTACATGAATCGAAATATATATAGTATAAGTACAAATTATGCGAGAGTCGTCGTTGAGAATTATAGTAGAATTGTGAATGTAGAATGAACAATTTTGGCCTCCAAGTCCACTCCTATATCCCGCATCCTGCCGACGCCTAGGTGCTAATTGCGCGAGCTCTGGGCGTCGGCGGTATGCGGGGCGCGGAGAGGTGTGCTCCGGCGGGCGTCAAGAGCGGTGCTCTCTGTCCGCAACAAAATCCTTTCAGTAGTTTTTGCGTGAACGAGTAACAAACATACAAGTGTACATTCTTACAAACTTTCGCGTTTTAAATATTAGTAGGATAGACCTTAAATAGTTTTTGAGTTCTCAAACCAAGTCGGGAAGCGTAAAATGTCTAAAATTGTAGTTATATAAGAATATTAAGTAGAATTTTCACACTCTCATAAAGCAACATTATATCCTTATCAAATTAATCTCGACCTACATCTGACATAAATACATAAAGCGCTAAACAAAAGTTCTCAAACGACCAAACAAACAAACTGACAGCACCTAACACCGGTCACACGACATTCCTAAATAAACGGCTAATAAAAATTCGCTCGCAAAAACTGTACTTGGGCTACTTTTGCACACCGTTATGGCGAAATTTAGGACGGTCTCCGTTGCTAAGGGCGAGCTGCACCACTCTTTATTTAAAAACGTATTTTTATATCATTTTTGATTTTTTAATATTCCGACGTTTCGGCCCCTTATCAGTAGCCGTAATCACGGTCTCTAAACATCTATCCGTTACACAACTGGTAAATGTCAAAAATTGAGAAAAAAGACTTTTTGAAGATGATCACTGCAATATTTCTTAAGTTACTTTTTAGTCTTTTTAAAGATACGAAATACGAGAATAATAATTAATTTAAAATAAGTTTTAACATTATTAAGGTTCTGTTTGCAAAGACTATAACTTCTATAATCACAGATTTCGCCAAGGCTACACTGTCAATGCAAAAGTGCTACAAATGCGCTGCTGCTCTTATGGGAGACTGGAGTCTGGTCACTAATGCCCGAACAGAACTCAAGATTGTTATGGTGACATGTTTTAGATCAGGGGTGGTAGCCATCAAGTCGGGAAAATGCCCTACCACCTGGCTGTGGGTTATTTTGTCGCCTCTTACAACAGGCCGCCCGGCCGCAGGAGATTTTATTCTTTCTCCGTTCCTGCACGGATAGAATTTTATTTCATTAATTCATATTTGCCATAATAATCTGCCTCATCCCTATTAATATTATAAATGTTCCGTTCTGTTCCGTTTTCACGTAAAAACTACTGGACCGATTTGGGTGAAACTCAGTATATATATATATATATATATAATTTTCGATACCGAGGATGAACATAGGATACTTTTTATCCCGAAAAATGGGATAGTTTCCGGGATAACATGATATTTGTCTGTTTGTTTGTTATGCTTTTACGGAAAAACTACTGGACCGATTTGGCTGAAATTCGGTACGTATACGTATTAAAATAACTCTTAAAGAAATCGAAATATTAAAATTACAATAATTGCTACATTTTCCTATGGTTTATAGTCTGTGTAACGTTTTGATATTTCCAAACATGTAAGGAATTTATGGAGATATGTTCCAGTGCAGTTTTAGTACATCTCGTCATTAATTCTTCGAAAAGTAATTCTGTAACACATTTCTGTATAAAACTTATAAAAGATGAACTTGAGATATAAATAAAAATAAGAAATATAAAGAACGTGTTGCTGGGGAACTTCTTGCCACTTCTTCTCCTTAACGCCAGTAATACGTTGCGAAGCGGTGTACATACATAGAGTAGGAAATTAAATTTTAGCTTATACGAGTATGTATATATGACCTGCATAAAGTGTTCTCGAGTGGAACTTATTTTAAATAAAAACTTTTGAATTAGAATTTAATATAACAAATGACAACAGATGGTGCAACTAACCGTACTTATATCCCCACTTGGTAGCCGATGCCCTCCTTACTGCGATGAGCCCCACTCATGACTAAGATCTATTTTATACAAGCAAGTGGGAGTTTTGGTAATGATGCTGTGTTGTGCAATCTTAGCAGTTTTTAGAAGTAACGGCGGTTGACTTATTAATCGATCTGGTTCTCTCCCTCGACGGCTTCTATGGTTGAGCGGGGTAAGACTTAGGCCCTGAACTCGCTGAAACGCAGACTCCGGGTTCAATTAATGGTGTGGTTAATTTCGGAAACGATCTCTCTATTATTTACTATGGTCTGAGTGTCTGAAATCGGCGGTCCTTTGTATATATATAATTATATACATACACACACACACACGCACACTTATATATATATATATATATATATATACATACATATATATACACACACATATATATATATATATATATATATATATATATATATATATATATATATATATATATATATATATATATATATATATGTATATATGTCGGAGGGAAGATATAAATTGGATAATTGTCGATTGGATTTATAACGCACAATATTATTTGTTTACATTTTAACTACTTTAGAAATTCTTAATTTAATTTTATATGATTTGTTAAATATTTCTATAACTTAAAGATCGTTCTAACGTAATAAAAGTTATGAATATTGTAATTTAATAAACGACCAATCAGAACAGAGCATGTCTTGAGCGGGGTCAGACGCCCTCTATTAGACTTTAGTAGTATCTACTTCGGTAGACGGAGGAGTTTTTGTGGCACATTTGGTTGGTGGCAACAGGTCGAGTTGGACCATGGTGTATTTTAAAGAAAGTATTAAAGTTGGAAGTATGAGTGGTGCCCTGAACCCGCTGCTCAATCTAAACTATGTTAAAATGTCTTTTAAATCTAAATTAAAAGTGTATAAACCGTGGCTATCATGTTTTATGCTCGCATTTCATCCTGATGACGCCCACTAAACCTGCAATAACTAAAGATGTCGTGAGAACGAGGCCGTTCTCCGACATATGTAATTATATATATATATATATATATATATATATATATATATATATATGTCTATAGCACAGGCGTGACTTGCTTTTTTTTATAACGTTTAGGTTTTCGTTTGACCACTATCTCGCTCGATTTGAGCGGAGGTCTGTTCTAAGATCGGGCACGCTTACCTAGAACCTTACCTTACCTTACCTTTTTCCAGGTGGTAGAGTTTTTGCTCGAATGGATGCTGACCACCCATCGTCTAAAGTATGCCACCATAACAACCTTGTGCTGTGTTTCGTCATTAGTGACCAGGTTCCAGTCTCCCTTAAGAGAGCAGCAGTGCATTTTTAGCACCTTCGGTGTTTCAAATGTTCATAGGCGATGGTAACCGCTTTCCATCAAGTGGGCCGTCTGCTTGTCTGCTAAACTCAGGCAATAAAAAAAACCTATTCACACGAGGCTTGAAGACACCCACCCAGGTTGCAGGTTTCGGGAAAAACAGATTCCTGCAGTGAGTTCCACTCCTTTGCGGTGCGCATAATGTAGGTGGATTTAAAGCGCTTTGTTCGTATAGGTGGTATGTCCACCATATAGTGGTGCTGCATGCCAGTGCTAAAATAAAATTTGCTGAGTTTGGGGATATATCATGTGTGTATTTATCTGTCAACCATAGAGGCATCGTGTATGAAGAGATTAATGAAAGTAGATGAAGTGATAGTTATCACAATCGTTGCAAGTGGAGATCTATAGTCTCTGCCTACCCCCAAGGGAAACAGGCTTGAGATATATATGAATTTACTAGTTTCTGCCCGCAATTTCGTTCGCATGTAATAATTTAAAAAATTAAGTAAGGTAAAAAAGCCCGCGATTTTGAAACATTCTTCATTAGTGCTCCGCTCCTATTGGTCTTGGCGAGATGGTATACAGCCTATTAACCTTCCTCTATAAATGGGTTATCCAATACTGAACTTTTTTTTCAAATCAGACCAGTAGTTCGTGAGATTAGCGCGTTCAAGCAAACAAAGAAACAAATTATCAGCTATATAATATATATACATGTCGCAGAACGGCCTCACTCTCACGACATCTCCTTTAGTTATTGCAGGTTTAGTGGGCGTCATCAGGGTAGAATGCGAACATAAAACACGATAGTAACGGCTTATACACTTTTAATTTAGGTTTAAAAGACATTTTAACATAGTTTAAACCGAGCAGCGGGTTCAGGGCACCCGCTCATACTTTTAACTTAAAACACTTTCTTTAAAAATACTCTAAGGTCCAACTCGACCTGCTGCCATCAACCAAATGTGCCACAAAAACTCCTCAGTCTACCCAAGTAGATATTACTCAAAGTATAGAGGGCGCTGACCCCGCTCTGCCATAAGCTCTGCTCCGATTGGTCGTTTATTAAATTACAACATTCATAACTTTTATTAGGTTAGAACGATCTTGAAGTTATAGAAACATTTAACAAATCTAATTAAATTACAATAAGAATTTTAGAAGTAATTATAATGTAAACAATATATATATATATATATATATATATATATATATATATATATATATATATATATATATATATATATATAGAATTAACGTCTCTCACCGACACCACACGCTGTCAAAATCTCCTCTTCTAGTATATTACGTTGCAGAGAAGTTACATTCAGTTGTTAGGTAGACAGTTAAAAAGCTTTAATAAGCTGTTTAAGTAATAAAAGCTTTTTAACTATCCCACAGGAACTCTTTAATTTTCGGGATCAAAAGTATCCTATATGTTGACCAGGGATATAAGCTACTACCATACAAAATTTCATGTAAATCGGTCCCGTCGTTTCGGAGATTAGCCAGTACAAACAGACAGACAAACTGAGAAACAATAAATTTGACAAAAATCTAAATTAGTTCTATTGCACATCTTACATCCCCCTGACTCGGTTTTTAGCAATTTTTTCATTGTACAGAAATTTGACCTCTACAATTTCATTATATGTATAGATATAGGTAGTTTTTGTTTCCAAGTGGATTGTCATATTGCTAAATTAGGATGTCGTGGTTGGCCAGGGCATTGGCGTGTCACGATGGCCCGTGAAGCAATCACGACGCGATCCGCGACACGTAGGCGCGAATTTGCCGAAATAACGGTGTAAAAGCGGCAAAATTAGTGGGGTACTCGATAAAAATAATTATTTCACACTAAAAAATGTTTTTAACCTCGTTCTGTAATTGTGATTAAATAATTGATTTTCGGGAAAATTAAACAGGCTACAATTTAGTGTAGGGCCTTAAAAGTACAGTCCTACTATATTTATCTTTCTTATCTTATATATATAAAAATCTTGCGTCACGATCATGTTGCCAATAAACTCCAAAACTTCTTAACCGATTTCAATCAAATTTGCACACCGTGTGCAGTTTGATCCAACTTAAAAGATAGGATACTTTTTACACCGTTGGAACCAGTAGGTGGCGCTGAGATCGGGTTCTAGGGTCCTCCTAATCACCGGGAGCGATTTTGGTGATTTTGTATTTGTGTCATGAAACAAAATCTTTTAGGAATTCAAAAAATATGGCGGTACGAAGTTCGCCGGGTCAGCTAGTATATTTAATTTTTTGGAAAAAAGTATATGAAAATAACTCGACGTACTGTAGGTACGTATAATCATAGGTATAGAAATGAATATCAGAAAGAAAATGTTGTGTGATTGCGAAGTGCACTTTACTCGAGACTTATCTAATATATAAAATTCTCGTGTCACAGTTTTCGTTGCCATACTCCTCCGAAACGGCTTGACCGATTTTGATGAAATTTTTTGTGCTTATACGGTATATATCTATGAGAATCGGCCAACATCTATTTTTCATCCCCCTAAATGTTAGGGGTAGTCCACCCCTAAATTTTTTATTTTATTTTTTAAACAAAATTTTTAATTTCTATTTTTTTATGATACAAAATACAAAAATACATACAATCCTCAATTTTCACCCTTCTACGATCAACCCTTATTTTGTACCGGGCAGGACGACGTCTGCCGGGACAGCTAGTACACTTATATATATTAACTGCTCCCCGAAGTGTCTATGATGAAAAGTTGTGATAATGATGATCTTTATAAATTATAGCCTATGTGTTATTCTGATATGTAAGCTATATTATTGCAAAGTTTCATCAAAATCCATTCAGTAGTTTTTGCGTGAAAGAGTAACAATTTTTTTTTAATCGCACGAGTTCAGTGGACGAAGACGGCCCACTTGATGAAAAGCGGTTACCATCGTCTATGGACATTTGCAACATCAAAACTACAAATGCGCTGCTGCTCTATTAAGGGAGATTGAAACCTCGCCACTAATGCCGGAACACAACTCAAGGTTGTTATGGCGACATACTTTAGACCAGGGGAGGTAGCCATCCAGTCGGGCAAATACCCTACCACGTGGCATTCCTGTTTATTTTTCCTTAGTCGATAATATTGATATATCAAATATACCTACATAATGTTTGTAATAAATAACCCCATTTTATAATATTTAACTCTATTAGTAAACTTAATAAATAACTGAATTAGACATTTTAAAATAAAGAAACAGTTCAAATTAAGCATCTAAACCCACAATTTTATTAGAATTTTATTCAAACACTTTTATATCTTTCTTACGATATAAATGTTTGAAAACAAGTTCTGTATCGATCTAACAACAAGTAACTTCTGACAACATTAAAATTTATAAAAACATAATCAATTCGCAAAAAACAAGTTGGCAACTTCCACTGATTAAATATCTACAAGAAGTAGAACATTAATAAGGAGATACTTTTGTCATTTGTCTTTCACCTTAATCTTGAAAAACTATACCTTGTATCTTATTAAGAAAGAGATAACAATATATTATTGAACATATAAAAGAGGGACAAATATAGAGAAATTGTGTCAGTATAACAACGTATATCATTAGTGTAAACCGAATTCGACAATTCTTGTTAAAAGGTAGCGGTTATACTCACAAGCGGGAGCGATTTACTTGAGTTTATTAAATATACATATTTTTTGTTTTAAAACATTTAAGATTTTTTTAGAAAGGTTTCAGAGGAACTTTAAGATTGGTACTACTATATTATAACAATAACAACCGAGCCCATGTAGTCGTGCTTGATTTTAAGGAAATAAATATATATATACCTACGCTCACGTATGGAAGCGAGAGTTGGGTATGGAAGAGAGAGCACGAAAGTAGAGAAAACGCGGTCGAGATGCGAGCACTGCGCAAAATCTGCGGAGTGACGCTCGCGGACCGCGTTCGTAATACCGAAGTAAGAAAGAGAGTTGGTCCGAAAGAGAGTGTCGGGGTGAAGGTAAGGAAAGCAATGCTCCGGTGGTTCGGGCATGTGGAAAGAATGTATGATAAAAGAATGACTAAGCAGATATACAATGCAAAAGTGGATGGATGCAGAAGTCGCGGAAGGCCACGACACACCTTCCATGATCAAATTGATCGTGTACTAGCAGAAGGTGATGTCAGGAGCCTTAAGAACAGACGAGCGTGCATGACAAGAACTATGAATGTCAAAGAAGCAAGTGAGGTGTGTAAGAATAAGCCTAAATGGCGCTCTGTTGTTCGTGCCTACCCCGCAAGGGACCTGGCGTGAAGTTATGTATGTATGTATGTATGTAAAATATATATTACAAATTTTGACTCGTAGACCAGTGGGCTGCGGAGCTCGTTGGCTATGTAGTTCAAAGAAAATAATTAAAATATAATATTTGGAGTTGAAAAACTATGTTAATGCGTATATGTCACGATGTTCTAGTCTACCAACCGCCTCGTTTATCCAAGGCACATTGGCTGATCTCTCATTATTTCATATGTGTATGTGCCTTTCCTTACCATGTTTTTTTTTATTAGACTAGTCCAATTTAATACGTAATACGATATTTAGGTGTAGCTAAATATCGTATTTTATTTTAAAAATATATTTATGCATATAATCCACAATATGTCTTTCAAGACCACGGGCCATAAAAATGTCCCGGACTTTTGGAGGGCTTGCATGGGACCATGGGGAGGCCAACACGTAGAGGCCCCTTGACAAATTTAATGTAAATATGTGGCGTGACACTGACCGGGGATTATCCCTGCCTACACCATATAATAATGCACCCAAGGACAAGCCCCGGCCAGTAATCCACAATATTATTATTATATTCGGAAATTCAGAAATTAGATTGATAGATAGATAGATAACACTTTATTGTACACCATTACAGAAAACACAAATTAACTTATAGCCTAAAAATATTCTATATGTGCACAATGGGCGGTCTTATCGCTAAGAAGCGATCTCTTCCAGACAACCCGAGGCAGGAATAAAAACATGAAATTATAAGATACTAGCTGTCCCGGCAGACGTCGTCCTGCCCGGTAAAAATAGGGGTTTGTCGCAGAGGGTTAATAATTTAGGGTTGTATGTATTTTTGTATGTTGTATCATAAAAAAATAGATTTTAAAAATTTTGTCTAAAAAAAATAAAAAAATTAGGGGTGGACTACCCCTAACATTTAGGGGGATGAAAAATAGATGTTGGCCGATTCTCATAGATACCGGATAAGCACAAAAAAATTCATAAAAATCGGTCAAGCCGTTTCGGAGGAGTATGGCAACGAAAACTGTGACACGAGAATTTTATATATTAGATACCGAAAAACCAGTTTCAAATAAATAAATAATACAATTTCCTGCGGCCGAGCGGCCTTCCGTGAGAGGCGACAAAACAACCCACAGCCAAGTGATAGAGCTTTTGCCCGACTGGACTCTATTTTTAAAGTGGTAACTTTTTATAGGAGGGTAAACCGCTTCGTTACGTAACGGGTTACGGCACCAGTCTGTCTGGCTTCCCTTTCTCTCACGCAAGTTATCAGTTCTCTTGGGCGTCCCGAGGCGCCCTCGTTTTTTTATTTATTTTACTTATAAGTATTGTGTGACGTTTATATATCCAATTTATGTATGTATTTAATTTGCAAACCACCGTCATACACTTATGAATCTGCCGTTCATAAAATCCATAGTCCCGGTTGTCTGCAAGAGATTGCTCTAAAGCGACAAGGCCGCCCATTGCTCCTACTTTTATTGTTTAATATGACTACTGTAAACTGTTTATTTCATGTGTATCTGGTGCACAATATTGTTTTGTATTATATTCCAAATCGCTGCTTCTGTCAATGTAACCTCTGCCTGCGCCTCAATAATATTCGCAACCCATCCATCTTAATAACAGCCAGCTATACAAGATATATGATCTACGACAACAACGGTCTGCTGTCATTATTGAATATTTTATTACTCGTCGGTGATGTATAGAAATTGGATTTCAATTAATACTCTTTCACATGATGAATTAGCACCTGCTAGGTGGTGAATAGGTTCTCACTGGCGGCTTAAACATCTCAATGGCCTCCGCGGTCGAGTGGGCTGAGCCTTTCTCAGCATATACATTATTGTAGCGCAAACAACGTTTAATTTTCAGTGTGCTAATTTTCTTAAGAGACCAGCTTGTTAATACAAGGCTTCTATTGGTATTCTACAGGTTTCATTTCGGAGAGTGTGTGGTTGAATTATTGGACCTGTTGGTTGCCTCAGACCCAGACCCTAAAATGTTGTCAAAGACTATATATACTTTTATAATCACAGATTTCGCCAAGGCTACACTTTTTTTTTTACATGGGGAAATGCGTTGTCGCATCGTCAGCCGCGCGGGGGATCATGCGCTGCCGGTATGTGGGCCTCCCCGACGCCGATTAATCAATACGACCGGCGCCGGTATACACACAAAAACCCCATGGGAGCCTTCTTTCCGCCTAGTGCCGGGACTAGTGACTGCCAGGAGTCACGGGCGCTATCCTCCTTCAGTGGGGGAGGGGGGGGCTGCGAGGATTGCTCCTGCGCCATCACCCGTCCCTCTCCTTCCTCCCCCCCTCATCGCCTCGCGCTCTCAGCAGCGTTAGCGGCGGGGGGGGGGGGGGGGGGCAAGGCTACACTGTTAATTTGACTTTAACAATAAACAAGTGTATATATGCGTGCATGTGTCAAATAAATGGCAGTATGTAATGTTTTTTTATTGATTGTTTTTTTATTTATTTTTATTGCGGGAGTTCAGGAGACAGGCAGATGGCCCACTTGTTGGAAAGCGGTTACCGTCGCCTATGGACATTTGCAAAACCAAAGGTGCTACAAATGCGCTGCTGCTCTATTAAGGGAGATTGGAACCTGGTCACTAATGCCGGAACACAACTCAAGGTTGTTATGGCGACATACTTTAGACCAGGGGTGGTAGCCATCCAGGCGGGCAAATGCCCTACCACCTGGCTGTGGGTTGTTTTGTCGCCTCTTACGACAGGCCGCAGGAAATTGTATTCTTTCTCCGTTCCTGCACGGATTGTAGTATTTATTATGCATTATTGAATTAATTTATGTACTTATTATTAAAATGTAAGTAGTTTGTACTATATGTTACGTATACCACCATCGCCATTATCATATAATTTCATTTCTGGGGTTGTCTGGAAGAGATCGCTTTTTAGCGATAAGACCGCCACTTGTACATATAATGTGAATAATGTCAGCCCATAAATGTCCCACTGCTGGGCACGGGCCTCCCATTATAGGGCAACGGACAGTATACCCACCACGCTTGTCCAGGGCGGCTTGGCAGGTTTGAAACATCGGTTATCTCGATGTGCAGGTTGCATCACGATGTTTTCCTTCACCGTTTTTAGCACGTGGTAATTGTAACAATATGCACATTAGATCAGAAAACTGACTAAGAGGTGCATGCGTTCCGGTCAGGATCGAACCCGCGCCCTTTGATTTAGAGGCGCGTGCGCTAACCATTACGCTACCACGACTTTACACTTTACTTTTTTTGCCACTTGTACATAACTAGGTATAATTTTATTCTTAAGTTCATGTTTGTATTGGTGTACAATAAAGAGTTATCTATCTAGCTATTAAAAAAAAATTACATACGTCGCTTCTTCACTACATATTAACTATAGGTGTGCGAAATTCCAGTCCTCCGTCTGCGTAAATTTCGTAAAAAGGGGTACAAATTTTTTGCTGTGTTTTTGTTTCACGTATTAATATATAAATTGTCGTTCAAATTACACACAGTAAATACAAAATTAATTTCACATAAAACGTATGAAAATGATGCTTTGTTATTTATTGGACAGATGTTGTTTTGCCCGCAATATGTCTGAAATTAGTACCTATTATTTAAGGAAAAACAATGAAATAATACGATTTGGTAATTTTGTTTGATTTATTTTATTATTTTATTAATTTTCCGCGGCCGGTTCGGCAGCGGAAACAGCGGAATCACTCAAGCGGCGGAAATATGCAACCCTCAGTGAGAGTTATATGTTTGTGCCGTTTGCTGTCGAGACGCTTGGACCGTGGGGTCCTGAGGCCATGAGCCTCTACCAAAGTTTATCAAAACGACTCATCGACTCTTCAGGTGATCAGAGGGCTGGCGCCTACCTCGGCCAACGGATCAGTATGGCGATCCAGCGAGGAAACGTAGCCAGCCTTCTGGGCACCTTACCCATAGAAGACGGTGGTCTGGGCTCAGTATTCTACTTATAGTCTTGAGGGACTATGGGTAGAATACAATACAAATAAGTTAAGTTTTCTTACATTGTATTCAATAGTATGTAATTTATATTATAGTATAAACCATTATAATTAAAATAAATGATTAATTTTATATTTAATATATTTATATATGAGTCGTGTTATTAACTTAAATTTCAAAAAAAAAATAGAAGGGACTAATTCGGACCAGCAGAGTTCAATTAAAATTTCGTAAGTCTTAGCATTTTGCACTCCTTCTCTATATCTTATATATATAAATCTCCTGTCACGATGTTTGTCCGCGATGGACTCCTAAACTACTCAACCGATTTTAATCAAATTTGCACACCGTGTCCAGTTTGATCCAACTTGAAAGATAGGATAGTTTTTATACCGTTGGAACCGGTAGGTGGCGCTGAGATCGGGTTCTAGAATCCTCTTAACAACGGGGAGCGATTTTGTTTTTGTGTGTTTGAGTGGGTCCCCGGATGGTTTAAATCCACAATTGGAACCGGTAGGTGGCGCTGGGATCGGGTCATATTTTTTCAGAGCAGGACAACGTCTGCTGGGGCCGCTAGTAAATTAGAAGTGTGCGAAATTACATACTTCTTCGTCCGTGCAATTTTCTCAAAAACGGGTACAAAGTTTTTGCTTCATGTATTAATGTAATAATATGATAGATAGATTTTTGCATTATTTGGATTTTGATAAAGGTTTTATTATAACTGTATTGAGATGCAAACTAGGCCGTGCCCCCGTCTCTGCCTAGCTGTCTCGAGCAGTCAATTCGAGCATAATTAGCGTCTAGAGGTAATTAGGCGCGGCATTATCATAACACGATTTCGTGGCCACGCTCGTTTCAAAAGGTGCTATATGTCTTCATTAGACGGTCTTTTAACATTCGAGCTGGAGTTTAAGAAAATACAATTATGATAAGGTTATTTACGTGACTTTGCATATTTTGCATGTGCGAGGGAAACTTTGTTACAATATACTGTATATTATATTTTCTTAAGTTTTCGCGACTCGTATACATACAAACTAAGTTTTCACAAAATATAAACTAAAGAACAAGGTCCATAAATATTTATTCTCGCTTAACTATTGTATTTATACACATTGAGTAATATTTCAATATTTGTTACAAGTTTAATGTGTTGTTACACTAGATATTTATTGATTAGTTTTTTATACGTGTTGTTGTATGTAAATCACATAATGGAAGAGGAAGTCACAAACAGTGTTGCCAAACATTAAAAAGAAATTGCATATTTAGTGTTGCCAAATACTAAACAACTATGATGGTACGGAAATGCTCGTTAAGGAACATACGTACATACATAACTTCACGCCAGGTCCCTTGTGGGGTAGGCACGAACAACAGAGCGCCATTCAGGGTTATTCTTACACACCTCACTTGCTTCTTTGACATTCATAGTTCTTGTCATGCACGCTCGTTAAGTAACATAATAACCTTAAAACTTTTCTCCTAATATCTTCCTTCTTATATCCTTCTCTTCAGACACACATCGCATCCTTATATATATGTACAAAAACATGACCAACATACACACTACATGGATATGGCCATTGGCGTGAGGAACCTCTGATTAATTCATATTACAGGAAAATTATACCTAGTTTGGGAGTCAGAGTCAACTTAACTTCTTATATATCCATCAGTTCCAGTTGTATTTGCACCTGCGTTATTTTTGTTTAGTTTAGTTAGCTACGTTTTTGTTTAGTTCTAATAAATTCTTTAGTAATTCTAACGGCATTTTAATTCGAGTCCCGCACTCGTAACAATATTATTTACTCCTAATAGACCCCAGTACCTACCTTAAGGAACGTTTTAAATTCCTTCGTTTATCCACTGCCCACAATTTGCGCTCTGATACGTACCGAAAACTCAAGACGCAGACACTTCCTATTATGAAAATTCTTTTACAGCGCAGGCTGTCAAACTTCGGAATATGCTGCCTCTTACTGTCAGAGAGGCCAAATCCTTACCAACATTTAGAAATTTACTCAGAAAACACTATTTGTCCACAAATAGCTATGTTTGATTAACACAATATTTATATTAACTTATATATTTTGAAATGTTTATTTCCTAAATTAGTTTGAGTATTTATGTAATTACTGCCTTTTTCCTGCACAACCTAAATCGCTTGATTCAAATTTCTTTGATTTAGTTTGCCTGGAAGAGATCGCATTGACAGATGAGGCCGCCTATTTTATTGCCTAGAAACTATTGTATGTTCCTTTTTTGTAATTTCATATTTTGGTGTGCAATTAAGTGTTATGTCTTTCTCTCTCTCTCTCTCTCTCTCTTTCTAATATCCACCGGATATATAGCCACATCACTAGCTATTCAATCTAAATATTCATCGGATACAAATCAAAACGATAAACGACCTTAACATTTTGGTCTATACTAGATCCTTGCCTATAAAGAAAATCGTTGTCCCACTTCCATGATAACACCAAATTAAATACGTTGACGAACAAGCCAAAATAGACATTAATATCTAGGGCATAACGAAGGACCAGAGTGAAAGTCACGTTTGTAGGTCTGTAGGCCTGTTAGTTTAGATGTGTGGGTGATTGCGGCTGTGTGGCTGTGCGTACACGCAGCGGTGATAGTATGCGGCAGGAGTTGTCAAGTCGAAGAGAAATGCGCCGCTTTTGTATTACTTAGGTATGTAGTCATTTTTAAACGAATTGGAATTGTATAATACACTTCTGTATTTGTTTAAAATAAAAAAGAACCCAAGATAGATAAATATGAAAAAAATGATTTTTAACTGGGGTTTTTGTTGTTGCATAATTTTATCTAAAACTAGAGTTTTTAGCTAGCCACGGGGAAAACCCTAGGTTTTTAAGCTCTATGTTACTTACATAAAACCCAAAACTTTACTGTTTCTTTTTCAATTCACTACAATAAGAAAAAAACTAAGACCATATAGTTTAAACAGCTGCCCGGCAAAACAAAGATATGAGTTGAAGCCAACCTGATTTGAAGTAATACACTGAATGCCATGTTGTTTATGATTACGTAGATATTTGTTAGTGAATTGAAAAAACGCTATTTCAGTGCCGTCTATTTAGCTTATCTGTCTATTTTTTGGAAACGACATCATTTATTGGAATAAAATGTATCCTGTGTTAACTCGGGTTATAAGCCAGCACTATGTCGAGTTTCATTCATATACGTTCAATAGGTTCCGATAAAGATGCGATCGCAGCGACATCTTTTTCGCTATTTTCATTTATCTTATGAAAACAACGTCATTTATTGGGATAAAAAGTATTCTAAGTTACGCCCCGTGATATAAATTAGCTCTTTTACGAATTTCATTTAAATCCGTTCAGTAGTTTTTATTTGATACTCTAACAGACAGAGAAAAATTCTAAAAATTGCCATTTCGGACTCTCCTGATTCGAATCTTCCCCCCTGATTTTTTCCAAATTTTGAAATGCATTGTACAAACTCGAACCATTTACAGATTTATTGCAGTATAGATAGTTAGAAGATAGATTACGATGTATTTTTTGTATAGTATACATTTACTGAGGTTGAACCAGGAAGATTACAGAGGTGCTATCAAAACTATACCCATAAAATGTTGATACTTAATTATCAAGTTTAAATAATTATAGGAATATTATTTCATACTTTGAATAATTTCAGATGTTATTATTAGGTTCAATATAAACGCCGCTGAAACTAGGTGGCCGTAAATAATTAGTGTAATTTGGTTTGTGTGCGAGGCGTAAACAGGCTTGCGTGTTTCCGATGCAATATCCTTTTGGTGTTTAACCTACCAACGGTAATTATATTCTTAAATATAGTTATTTAATGTTTATTGAATAAAGATGTTATTGGTTTTTATATTCTAATTTTTTTTTTACTAGAATTAGTGTGGGCACTAATTCCTTTTTGACTCTTAGACGTTTTGCCAGATATGTTTAAAAAATAAAAAATAGTAATGGCAGTATGTCTGTTCATGTACCTTTCATCGAAAGGTTTTGAATTAGGGAACTCCATATCATCAATAATTCAATTCTAATTTAAAATAGAATTTTTGGTCACCAAAGTCACGTGTTCTAATTTAATTATTTAAATTAACAAAAGTTAAGTTAGTTTATGGTAAAGGCAAAAGTCAACGGTCTGCTTACATTTTTAAACTTGTATATTCAGGAGGCTGCTGTGTTTATGAGTGAATATTATAAATCTCAGTCGTTCTAAATATTCATAATTATGCTTTTAAATTAAATTTAAAAAATGTTTAATACGAAACAACTACAAAATTACTAATGTCTATATGACTTATTAGTTAATTTTGATATCACCATTAGACATGTTAAGCTGATTTTATTGAATGACTAAACCATAGTAGCGTAGTAAGTAGTCAATATATAAGTCAAGTGAGTATTTAATGTAATGCCTGTATTGATAATAATAATAATATTTTTTTATTTCAGGCATTAGATAACCCATATGAATTCACAACATTTTTGTATTGTATTGTGTGATTAATATAAACATGAACCGTTCAACGTCATTAAATACCGGTGTGGTCTTTCAATTGTCTACCTTTCAACTAAATTGTTTCAATTTTATTGATCCGTCTAATGTCAGTATATATGCATACATGATAATTTATGTTTATTATAAGTAATAACTGTAGCGACTAGCCGCGGTCAGCGATGACTGGCGCATGGCGGCTCCGCGCGACTGCACTCCAATGTACCGCACAAAGCGGGCCTTTGCGGGGCGCGATTCAGAGCTCCTGCGTACGGTCGTGGTGGTAGAAAATTTTCGGTTCGAAGTGAGTGGGGTGCGCGCGCGCCGCCAGTCTTTCTCCGACGCGCTTTGCACGCGTTCGTTCGGGCCGCGCTAGTGCAGTGTAGTGCAGACCTTATTTTAAAAAAAATACCATTAAACATCCTGCCAGTGACTCGGAAAAAGGATTTACTCAAAACAGTGTACGTTATAAAAAAAAAGAAAAAAAATAGACAAAACAATTTTGCCCCAATTTTCGCAAGTAACGGAGCAGCATACAAAATTTGTTTTGTTTTTATGGAAATGTTTGTAATTGGCATTTAAAAAGTGACGTGAAGTGTTTGTGAATCAAGTGGATGAACATCGGACGCCACAGTTTCTTTTTATTATATTTCCTTTTTTTATATTTTTCCAATAATTTTCTGCCCTCCCCCTTTTTTGTAAATATTCGAGAGAATATTTGTTTTTCCGTTTTTATTAAGTAAATCTTTTATTTATGCCAATCACATCTTTTCCTGTTTTTTTCTTTTTTTATTCTTTTTTATTTTTTACTAACAAATCATGCTATTTACTAACCGCATGACTCCTTAAGTAAATGAATATAATTAAACTATATCTTTCATAATTAACACAATTATTTAAAGTAAGTTAATAATAACCATACGTTAATTAATAAAAAGAAACAAACACAAAAATAATCGATTTTGACAAAAATCCTAGTGACCTACTTTCAGTACAACGGTACCGAAACGTGGCGATGTGGTGCAATATACCTAATTTTCCGGACTCGAACAAATTTTTCGATTTAAAATACTTTTTTAAATATACCGTTATACTAAAATAAGCTTTACGCGTTGTTCAGTTAATTATAAAGAAGTTTTTAGGAAATTTAAAGTAACTTTGCTACCATGTCTATAATTTATTCATTACAATTATATATATACATACTTATAGTTACAAAACATAGTGTGTTAAAATATGACTACTGAAATAAAAACAATAATTGAAAGTTTACTGAAAAAATAAGAACATTATTCAGTTCCAAGACGATCTTTACATTACATATTTACTAAATAAAAATCCCGGTATAATCATATTAAATTTGATTAAATTATTTAATAATTACATAAATAAATCATCATACAAAATATTTCGATCCGTAGAACAATTATTCAATGAATTTTTTTTCCTACACTACAATAAATAATATTGTATTGTACACTTTCATATAATTTTATAAGTGAAATTATATTCGTTATTAAATGCTCTAATAGTATATATAAATAGATTAGACTTTTCTATTCAAAGGTTGCCTGGAAGATGATTTAAGCTAGGCCGCCTTTTTCATTTTAATGTTATAATTTTGTAGGAAGTTATTGTACAATAAATAATAGTTTATTGTACATTTTCATATTCCGAACGATATTAGTTATGGAATGTTTTGATAGTATGTATACATATGTAGTGGATAAAAGCGGAAAAGCAGTTTCCACGCCAGTATCGTGCGGGTTTTCGGCCGATAGTGTGAAGGTCGGGCGGACTGGTTTTTGAACAGTTAACGGCATGCCTTTTATGCCAATTGTCTTTGCTTACCACAAACGATTTTACTTCTTTTAATCTAATTTAGGTTATTGACACCGTTTTTGGGTGAATGCTTTAATTGTTCGATGAGTTTATCAAAGAAGTAGTTTGCTTATTGTATTATCAACAAAATCCCGACTGCGTTCAGGGCGCCTAGTTCAAAGGCCGTAAAGTAGCAATGTGTCCAAGCGATGGGGGGAGTTAAACTATACCCGGCCTAAGGAGAGGCCCTCTCACACACAACAAGGGTCATGGCGTTGGTAGAAGTAGAACACGATGTTTTAGTGAGTTTACCCCACATGTCCCAGCAGTGGGGTGTCCGTTAATAGATTTCTTCTAGTTCCCGGTAAAAATTTCATTAACATCTAAATCCACCAGAGTACAGAATGTTAGATATAAATACGTGATTCCCTGAAGTATTATTTTAGAAAAAGTTTAATTAAAAAAAGCAACAATTATTAAAAAAAATGACTTATTCTCGAGAGTACAATGGGGATATTGCAGAAATTTCGCCCAGGGTGCCAGCCTTTTCTAATCTTTCTAATGTACTTGGCAGAAGAATTGATTAATATAGTTACATCTAGTTTTATCATGGGAGCCTTATAATTTTTGTAAACTAAAAATAGCCTACATCTGTTTAGAAACTCATTGACATTACCGCCTTTATAGTTAAGTGGTTTAAGCATTTGCTCGTTACTTAGAATCATAAAGTCTCGGCTTCGATACCCGGCGAGTAAATTCAGTAAATAAGCTTACCGTTATTTACCCTTCATTTTACATTTATATTACACATAACACAAAATATACAATGTATATTTGTCTGCCATTAAAAAACGACAAATAAAAATATGATAAATACTACTTGTATTTATAAAATTAATTTATTGTAATTTTATAGCAAAAGATTAGTAAATGTAAGTTTTTATTTATTATAAATAATTTATTAGTCTCGTTAAATTAAGCCCAAGCCACCCTACAGAAATCGGCTAGTTATTATAAACATTTAAACACATGTAATGATATTAATTATAAAGTTAATGAATTCGAGTTAAAACTATTACTAAATTGTACAACAGAAAATGTTATAATTAACGAATGAGGTGATCAACCTTTTTAATTAAATGCTAAACGATTCTATATAAACGCACTGAACATAATTATCAGATAAAACTTTTCGCAAAATAAAAACATAGTAAAAAAAATCTTCAAATTTTTTTCAAGTTTTTACAAAATTTGCATCAAGCTAAATAATTTATGATTAAAATATAAAGATTTAGAAAATGTACACGCACAAACAAAATTAAAAACTACAGCTTCTTTCAGGTAACATTCCCAAAATACTGCCTTGCTTCTCTGGCAACGCTAATATGAACTTTATACCAAAGTATAATAGGGTAGTTGACGCTCAAATCAACTGAGATCTTGTTTCCTCTCACAAAGCGCCACAACCACTGATTTTGTAAGAGCGTAGCAGGTCATGACGTCACGTCTTTAACGAGTGAAATAGCTTATTAATTATAATTATTTTTATCGTGATATTTTTAAAATAAGATAGTAGATATATAAAGTAGATATATATAGATATTTTGGGACTTACTCCTTAAATAATTTTAAAACTAATTTTAACCTGAGTCATTTACGCAATTAATATCAAAGAATTTAGTTCTTAAGTGCTGGGGAGTTTCTTGCCGCTTCTTCTCTTCAACAGCAATAACACTTTGTGTAGCGGTCTACATAGACTTAAAAGTAAATTTAAATTTTAACTTACATTTATTGACCTTCAAAAAGTGTTCTCCGCTGAAAATCATTTTGAATAAAAACTTTTAAATTTGGATTTAAATATCGTTAAAATCTCAAAAAAACTTAGAACATAACATTAGGAGTACTTTTTAATTGGTCTTTAAATAAATAAAACTAAATTTCAATAATAAACTAGAGACTGAAAATTAAGTACAATTAAAATTATTTTGGAAAGATTAATACCATAACTCTGTCAGGGAACGTTCCCAAAACATAGCAACGTTAATATGAAGTTACAATGTATGTGTAAATATCCCGTGAGCCGGAAATTTTGCGTAGAAGATTAATTTTTCAGGCAACAATAAAACTTTCTTAACACCAACACGTAAAAGGCAATAAATACTACGAAACAAAAAATTACACTGTCGGTCATCGAACTCTGCTAATATAATCATTAAACAGTTTTAATCTTGCAATTATACCGTAATTCCCAGTTATATAGGTGAGTGCTATATTTAAATTTCTTCTCTTCTATTCAAAGTTATTTATTTGTTATTGAAGCAGAATTTACTAGTTATAAAACTGAAATTCAGATTTGAAATGTCATGCAATGTAATATTTTCTTAAGTTTTCGCGACTTGTACACATAATAAAACTACGTTTTAACGGTTTTAAGCGCGGTAATTTATTTTATTTAGGTTTATCCGACGTTTCGGCCGCTTTTCAGTTGCCGTGGTCACGGAAGACAAAGATGACATTTGTCGAACGTGTATTGTCAAAGTTTTTATTCAGCCTACCGCCAACTTGTTCATTTTAATTATTTAGTTTTAATTTTGTTTATGGATATTATTTACTCTATGGGAGCCTAATCTAATTTACCACCGCTTCACAACATGTTGTGGCTTGAAGAGAAGAAGCGGCGCAAGAAACTCTTCAGCATCTAACTAGGCATGTTTGCTGAAGAGTTTCTTGCGCCGCTTCTTCTCTTACCTAAATAAAATAAATTACCGCGCTTAAAACCGTTAAAACGTAGTTTTATTATGTCATGCAATGGTAAAATGTCGAACGTTTCCTTTGAAATAAGTATAACGAAGAATTGAACTGCAAAGTTTTTTTTCCTTGAATCATTTATGTTCGACAGAACCTCTTTAAGTCAAATTTGAAATGTGTTTTTATTACTTTTAGTTTAGTATACCACCTAAAATCGTTTATTTAAATTTCCTTTAAAACCTCCTTAGAGAGTGGGTTGCCTGGAAGAGATTGCTTGCTATAAGCGCTAAGACCGCCCTTTCTTTTAATGCAAATGTATCCAAATCTGTCTATATTTAAATTTATGGTGAACAATAAAGAGTTTCATTCATTAATTCGTTTAAAGACAGACGGATAAACATAATGTTCTTATAAGGTTATGCTATCATCAATCAATTATCTACAAAAAAAAACTTATTAAATACATATATTATATGCATAATAGGTAAGGTGCCAGGTGGTAGGGCATTTGTCCGACTGGATGGCTACCACCCCTGGTCTAAAGTATGTCGCCATAAGAACCTTGAGTTGTGTTCTGGCATTAGTGACCAGGTTCCAGTCTCCCTTAAGAGAGCAGCAGCACATCTGTGGCACCTTTCGTGTTGCAAATGTCCATAGGCGATGGTAACCGCTGTCTATCAAGTGGGCCGTCTGCCTATCTACGGAACTCCTGCAATATAAAAAGGTGTAAGCAGATACGATAAACTCCACTTCACAAGTCACACCTTGAGCCCATCGCTTACTTCATCTAAAAAAACAAAAATAACACTCTTTATTGTACATCAACATAGAAAAGTATCCATCAATAACTTTTTATTGTGCACCAATACATCAAAAGAACTTACTGACTAAAACTATGTCTCATTATGCACAAAGACCGTACGTCTTATCGCTAAAAACCGATCTTTTCCAGACAACCCCAGGAATGAATAGAGAATATAACGATGATGATGGTATACATAATACATGGTACAATTTCTTGTATTCTAGTAATAATTATATAAATTCAGTATATACGGATGCTCTATACGTTTAAAAGATATATACAAAACATACAAATACATATCTACAAAATATATAAATGATTATAGATAAATATATATGTACATTGCACGTATATTTAAATATCATCACATACCAAGGACAGGTAATAATTTCTGATCATCGTTTTAAGATTGGCAGCGATTTTGCTTGTCTGATAGCAATTGGCAGCGCGTTCCAAAGCTTTACACCCTTGAGGGTCAAAGACTTGTTATACAAATTTGAACTATACACAGGGGTGTTTAGTTTCAGTTTAGTGGAAGGCCTTAAATAAATCTAATATATAAAATTCTCGTGTCACAGTTTTCGTTGCCATACTCCTCCGAAACGGCTTGACTGATTCTCATGAAATTTTGTATGCATATTGGGTAGGTCTGAGAATCGGCCAACATTTATTTTTCATCCCCATAAATGTTAGGGGTACTCCACCACTAAATTTTGTTTTTTATTTTTTAGACAAAATTTTTAAATTCTATTTTTTATGATACAACATACAAAAATACATACAATCCTCAATTTTCACCCTTCTACGATAAACCCCTATATTTACCGGGCAGGACGACGTCTGCCGGGACAGCTAGTATACTATATATAAATAATACATGTTATTGTCTTAACTATAAGGTAATACAGTGGGCAGCCTTATTGCTTAAAGCAGTCTCTTCCAGGCAACCTTTGGATAGACAAGAACTTAACTTATTAAAAATTATATAATAAAGTTAACATATATAACACGTAAATTCTGCTTCCAATAACAACAATAGTAACTTAATCTCAAATTATAATAGAGCTATTAGTAAGACTAACATAATTTTCTAGCTTCGTCTGCCTATCTCGAGAACAAAACTGTGCTCAGACTCAAGTGACACTCAAAACGATAAGTGTACTTAATAATGTTTCGGATTTGACAATTATAAACAGTTGCTGAGTATCTTGCTTCCAGTACAAAAGGTAAGTATCTATTAAAAAGAGAATGTACAATACATGTAAATATAATTATAATAATTTATTTTATATATAAGAAAACTAGGAGGAGGATTAGGATATAGGAGGATTCAGTTGGGCTGGGCGGCGTTCGGCAAGCTTCGTCAACTGTTCTCGTCGACCATTCCGCAATGCTTGAAGACAAAAGTCTTCGAGCAGTGCGTCCTCCCCGTCCTGACCTACGGGGCCGAGACGTGGACAGACGTGACGGCCGGATTGGTCCACAAGTTCCAAATCACTCAACGGTCTATGGAGCGAGCTATGTTGGGTGTTTCTCTTATGGATAAAATTAGAAATGAGGATATCCGTAAGAGAACCAAAGTAACCGACATAGCTCGCAAAATTAGCAAGTTGAAGTGGCAGTGGGCCGGTCACGTCTGTCGCAGGACCGATGGCCGTTGGAGCAGACGAGTCCTGGAGTGGAGACCGCGTCTCGGTAAACGTAGTGTCGGACGCCCTCCAGCCCGATGGACCGACGACCTACGCAAGTTCGCCGGTAGGCGCTAGATGAGAAAGGCAGCGGATAGATATGAGTGGCGTCGTCTTGGGGAGGCCTACGTCAGCAGTGGACTGTGAATGGCTGACGACGACGACGGCGACGACGATAAGAAAACTATACTATTGTTGGCACCAACCAATGATTGGTACGCTATTAATTAATTAAAAATATAATAAAATCATAATTATTTTATTTTATTTTGAAGATTCAAATTGAAATAGAACAAAAACATCTCCATTCAGCTGAGATGAGAATGTTGAGATAGATGTGTGAGAAGAAGATTGGGGTTGCATGGGCATATGTTGCATATGAGGAAGGATAAAAGTCCCGAGACAAATAGAATGTTAAACTAGATATTCGATGGATCGAAATGGAGAGACAAACCAAAAAATGGATAGACAGATTGTGTGGAAGACGACGTATGCCAGAATAGGGGAGAATGGAAGGAAAAGGCATATTGTGCCGACCACAAATGGTTGGAAGAAGTTAGCAGAAAAGAGAAAGTTTAATATAATAAAACTACGTTTTAACAGTTTTAAGCGCGGTAAGACAAAGATGTCAAGAGTCAATGAGTATTTTTAAAGTTTTATTTAGCCTACCGCCAACTTGTTCATTTGAATGATTTAGTTTTAATTTCGTTTATGATTATTATTTACTCTATGGAACCTAATCTAATTTACCACCGCTTCGCAACATGTTGTGGCTTGAAGTTAAGAAACGGCGCAAGAAACTTTTCCAGAAAACATGCCTAGCTGCAATACGGCTAATTGGTAAGCAACAAAAATTTCTGGTCCAATACCGATAATTGAAACGAACGAATTTGAATGTTTAAAACAGATATATTTTATATTCGTATACCAAACCATAATCGATGTCTCATTATACTATTCCAGAATACAATTTGCATGTTACAACTGTTCTTACATAACGTTCCTTGATAAACATAAGCAAAAATTCACCAACATTGCACAACATCACACCTCATTCATACATTAATGGAGAATCGGGCATACATGTATTTAGGACAGGCGGATTTTGTTATAAAGTCTTGTTTTGCCAACGCTTTTGGTTAAATGTATCTTTGTATTTGTGTCACTCTTATTTTTGCACATAACTGTACATCGTGGCCATATTAATGACCGATTTGGGTTTTATGTTGTCTTTTGTTCGAGATCGCCTACAAGAAGACATTGTTATCAAAATAAACAAATTAATCGGTCAAATGCGTGTTGTATAAAGCACATAAAGGGCTAGGGGTGGCCGCTATTGTAATTAATAACGATTTAACTACGTAGTCCAAAAAAGCACTTAGTTTTCCATTCGATAGTTCAAGACTCAAAGACACGCACTTGACTAATTATCTTTAATTTTAAAGCCTTACATTTTATATTATACTAGAGATCCTGGCAGACGTTGTCCTACTCTGAAAATTACAAAAATCTAGGACTCGATCCCAACGCCACCTACCGGTACCAATTGTGTAACTATATAATCCGGGGACCCACTCAAATACATACGCGTACATTAAGTATAGATATATCTTGGTTTTTTTTCTACTTTTATCCTGGGAATCTGACAGGAATTTTTCCGGGAATGATTTACAATGGCTAGATTAAAAAAATCGAATGATTTTTTCACAGATCGATAGCAAGTTTTATATACTAAAATGTGTGATGAATTCCGCGGGAATTTTCAGGTGCATAACTAATAGGTTATTCTAACACAGTTTTCACTAAAACGGTATCTTACATCTAATATATAAAATTCTCGTGTCACAGTTTTCGTTGAACGGCTTGACCGATTTTGATGAAATTTTTTGTGCTTATCCGGTATCTATGAGAATCGGCCAACATCTATTTTTCATCCCCCTAAATGTCAGGGGTAGTCCACCCCTAAATTTTATTTTTTATTTTTTAGACAAAATTTTTAATTTCTATTTTTTTATGATACAACATACAAAAATACATACAACCCTAGATTGTCAATCCTCTACGATCAACCCGTATTTTTTACCGGGCAGGACGACGTCTACCGGGACAGCTAGTTATATTATTAATACACACACACATTGTGTTCCGGGAATCCCGCGGGAAATTCAAGTCAAGCGTGGATAAAGTCGCGAGCATATCTTAGTTGTAAATAAAGCAAGAATGCTTATATATTGGAGGTTATAGAAGTTGTTAGGCAGATTAAGAAAGTGTAATTTTTAACCTGAAAAAGATACTTTTTTGAGATATTTTTTGAGGTTAAAAATTACACTTTTTACAGTTACTGTTTAGGAACATTCGAAGTTTACATGAGCCAAGAGGAAAATTTTGCATATTTTACATATTAACATACATAATTTCCTCGATGACGTCAAAGCCCATCTTCCTATAAGGTCCTTCTCGCATAAAAAGCTCTTTGGTAGTTAACGGATCTGACTTAACATCGATTACGCCAAGCCTTAAAATATAAATCTTCCGTTATATTACGAATTTTGGCGAAATGAAATTCCTTCCCTACCTTTTCGAGTATCAGATGTTCAGTTGCAGATGTTTGGCTGATTATAATGTGACCCACATTCGGATCCGTGCGCCCACGTCGCTTGCCTAACCTACGCGACTGCGCGATGACTCACTGAAGGTTAGGGATGATGATGATACTTCTCGTAGATCCATAGGTAGATCCTATGAGTTTTTAAACTCAGGGGCAAATTATGTCTTACAAATTCCATAATTTTGGACTGCGTCCCCGATCATCGCCACAGCTGGTCACATTAGTGGGTCTCCTCCATCCCTAGTGTGATATGTTATGCAATTTAAATCACTTAGGGGCAAATTAAGTCCCACGAATTTCATGATTTTTTACCCCCCTCGCCACAGCTGGTCACATTAGTGAGACTCCTCCCTCCCTAGTGTGACATATTATGCAATTTACATCACGTAAGAGGAAATTGCGTTACACGAATTTCATGATTTTTGACCTCTCCACTGTGCTCGTCACAGCTGGTCACATTAGTGAGAATCCTCCCTACTGTGACATATTTTGCAATTTACATCAAGAAATTATTAAAATTAAAACAGCAATTCTGTATTTAGTTTTATTTCCATTTGGTTACATACATGCATACATAACTTCACGCCAGGTCCCTTGCGGGGTAGGCACGAACAACAGAGCGCCATTTAGGCTTATTCTTACACACCTCACTTGCTTCTTTGACATTCATAGTTCTTGTCATGCACGCTCGTCTGTTCTTAAGGCTCCTGACATCACCTTCTGCTAGTACACGATCAATTTGATCATGGAAGGTGTGTCGTGGCCTTCCGCGACTTCTGCATCCATCCACTTTTGCATTGTATATCTGTAATGGTGGTGTTCTTCAAATGTATGTTGTAAATTACTTGATGAGTCACAAAAGTTTAAGGTTAGGCTATTAGATAATTGATGCTTTTAGATGACGAATTCCAAAGTACTAGGAACGTTGAATATTTCAAAATTGAAGGCTGCCACTTGACACAAATCATGTGGTTTGTTTATTTATGTTTTACTTTAACTTATGTACTGATTAATTATGTTAATTTGCAAAGTAACTGTAGTTCTTCGTAGTACATGTATGTCTGTGAAGACCACGGGCTATTAAAATGGACCTGACTTTGAAAGGACTCGCGTGGGTCCATGGGAAGACCGACACGTAGAGGCTCCTTGACAAATTGAAAGTAAATGTAGCGTGACACTGACCGGAGATTATCCCTGTCTACACCATATAAAATGTACCAAAGACAAGGCCTGGTCAGTGTAGATGTATAATCGAAAACTTTTGTAATAATTCCCTCGGTTTGTCATTTAAAATTCCTTCACAAAAATTGATACTTACCTACAAACAACTGTGATTTGGTATAATAATTCAGGGTATGTTTAATGCTTCCAAATCAACCGACTAGATGACAGAACCGACAGACTAACTGAATAGATGAATGAACAATAATCTGCTTGAAATTTTTTTTATAACAATTTTTCATTTCGTTATTCAATAGTTAAATAATATTTTTTTCATTTAATAACTTTTGCAATTTTTGCAAACGGAACTTAATTTTTTTCAAAAATCATCAGATGCCATTCCGAATCGAATGACACCTCATTTATAATTTTCGGAGACTGCTGAAAAAAGTTGGTCCAAACAGCACTTGTTTACCAGTCTAAATACTAAACAATGTACACTCTAGTAATAAAAAGTAATAGAAATGAGGAAACATTTGTAAATTGTCAAAAATAAATAAAGCAGTAAACTCTGTTATATCTCGTTCGTCTGGTCCAAAATTGAAAAAAAAACATCGAGACACACAGATAAAAAATTAAAAAAATGTTTTTTTTTATACAAGTACCCTATATACTTAGACACTTCAATTATATTTGTCTTTATGTACAGGTGTATTTTAGTTTAATAAGGAGTTTTTATTAATTCATTCATTATTAAATAGTTTAATATATCAATAAATAAAATTAAAATGTAATATATAAAATTCTCGTGTCACTGTTTCCGTTGCCATACTCCTCCGAAACGGCTTGATCGATTTTGATGAAATTTTTTGTGCTTATCCGGTATCTATGAGAATCGGCCAACATCTATTTTTCATCCCCCTAAATGTTAGGGGTAGTCCACCCCTAAATTTTTTTTTTAGACAAAATTTTTAATTTATGTTTTTTTATGATACAACATACAAAAATACATAAATTATTAACCCTCTGCGACAAACCCCCATTTTTACCGGGCAGGACGACGTCTGCCGGGACAACTAGTAAGATGTATAAATTCATGAAACTCACTTATTTTTCATGAAGATTTTCCACGTATATTAACACACTTATAATGAGAAATCATTCTGATATAGTTTAAAAAGGTAGTGATACAATGAAAACATTGCGGCGCCACCGAAGCTTTGCATAACATCCTTGCGTAAGCAACGAACGACTAACGAGAAAAACCTTACCCGTGACTCACTCTTCTGTGTACAAGTGTCGAAAGTCTAGACCGTAACTTAGTCTAGTCAAACAACAAACGCCTTGAATCCGTTTGAAGTATGGAAAGTCCGTTATTTCATAAATATTATCGATTACGAGAAATCTGGAGAGAAAAATATATTTTCGCTCCAGACTTTCCGCGGGATTCTCGGCGGAAGGTTATTAATAATCCCTTTCAGAGTGCGTTTATTAAATAAAACTATTTTAAATGAGTTTATAAGCGTTGTGTATCTGTTGTAAGGGGGTAGATATTAGAATTTATTTTTAATTTCACTGTTTAGTTAGAGAGCTTAAATATTAATCACAAACATTCTTTTTATTTATTTATTTATATGTATTAAATAACAAACAATATTTTATTACATAGATAGCCAGCCTTTTGGGAACGTTCCCGGTAAATGACAGCGATTTGAGACCATTAACTCATCTTTAGGGGTTTCCCCTTTTTTGTTTAGTTTTAGTTTCTATATAATTCATAGTTTGTAGTTTATATTTATAAGTTAACTAGCTGTCCCGGCAGACGTCGTCCTGCCCGGTAAAAAATAGGGGTTGATCGTAGAGGGTTCAAAATCTAGGGTTGTATGTATTTTTGTATGTTGTATCATAAAAAAATAGAAATTAAAAATTTTGTCTAAAAAAAAAATTAGGGGTGGACTACCCCTAACATTTAAGGGGATGAAAAATAGATGTTGGCTGATTCTCATAGATACCGGATAAGCACAAAAAATTTCATCAAAATCGGTCAAGCCGTTTCGGAGGAGTATGGCAACGAAAACTGTGACACGAGAATTTTATATATTAGATATGTTTTAAGTCAATTTACTTTGATATTATTTGATTTGAGGTGAGAGATGTGTTATCTATCTAATAACAAATATATTTTTTGTCGAATAAAAATGCATAAATCTAAAATAATTTAAAAAAATCCATAGTTATCATTATAAAGTATAATATTTTCTTAAGTTTTCGCGACTTGTATACATAATAAAACTACGTTTTAACGGTTTTAGGCGCGGTAATTTATTTGATTTTCATTATTCCGAAGTTTCGGCCACTTCAGCCGTGATCACGGAAGGCAAAGATGTCAAGTGTCAATGTGTATTGTTAAAGTTTTATTTAGCCTACCACCAACTTGTTCATAATTATTTACTTTTTTAATTTTGTTTATGGTTATTATTTAATCTATGGGCCGAAACATATTATAAGCAATGTCAAATTCACAATAAATATTATTCATATTAGTAAATATTTTGTCCATAAGAAGGCATTTTCATATAATCATACCAACATTTAAAAACAAAAATAATCATCAACTGTACAATATGCTTGTTTGAGAAGGAATGCTTTAACGTTACCTTAAAATAATACTTTTTGAATATTGAATATATTCAAAAAGTATTCTTTTACTTTAGGTCAATACTTACATAGTTTGTCAAGATTTTTAACAGCCTGATATTATGGTGATGGCATTTGAATCAAATCAAATCAAATAATTTATTTGCTTAGAAACATAGTAAAAATATTAGAAAACATTGAATTGAAATTGCTCTTTTTGCTTAAAAGTAAGACGCAGGTGTAAGAACTGTCTGTTGAACAACTTAAGGCTTAGACACCACTTGGCTCCTGAAATACTTCTCACAGACGGGTCAACTTATAATAATTACTTCCTTACTACATATGAACTTTCTTGGTCCTTGATAAAAGGTAAAGAAAAATATATTTGCTTGATGACCAAAATCTTTCTACCGCCTTACATGTACGGAAAACTATCGCCAATACACGTTAGTGAATAACACTGACACATATATGGCGGCGGGGCGGGGCGGGTGCGGCGGGGCGGGGCGCGGGGAGCGCGCGCAACTTTCACTCGCGCGCCGGAGATGCGCGGGCGCACGGCACGCGGCAATGACCATGCACAGTTTAATGTCAAGAGCATACTCGATCTAGCTGACTTTTCTAAAACAAGTATAATAAATTAATAGAGATTTCTGTAATCTTGTCTAATCCTGACGAGAATTTCTTTGTACTTGTTAAGTAGGGGAAACTATACAATTCTTGTCCCCAAATAATAGGTACCGTGTCGATTTATCTGAATATTTTTTATTTAATGCCCATACTATGCAGAAACGGAGAAAGAATACAATTTCCTACCGCCGGGCGGTCTATTATCAGAGGCGACCAAATAACCCACAGCCAGGTGGTAGGGTATTTACCCGACTGGATAGCTACCACCCCTGGTCTAGAGTATGCCGCCATAACAACCTTGATTTGTGTTCCGGCATTAGTGACCAGGTTCCAGTCTCCCTTAAGAGAGCAGCAGCGCATTTGTAGCACCTTAGGTGTTGCAAATGTCTATAGGCGATGGTAACTGCTTTACATCAAGTGGGCCGTCTGCCTGTCTGCTGAACTCGTGCAATAAAAAAAACAGCACTAGATTTTAGCTTTAAAGCTAGACATAAGACATTAAATTATAAACCTATAACATTGACTGGAGCATATATATATAAAACCATTACGCTGTGCTTACGCACGTATCGTCAGCGTCGGCCATTGCTCATTGGTAGTGGTGAAAGCGGATGGCCCACCGCAAACAGCTGATCGGTGCGGATTTAAAACAAGGTCGCCTTATACTTAGATATCATCTTTATATCGCAGCAATTGGCCAGCTTTGAGCGTCAACATTGATCCCAGTCGACGGGAAAAATTAGCCAAAAAGCTCTCTAGCTGGTAAGTGAAAGCTAGAGTGCGAGAATTTAAATCCTATCAACGCACCGAGCTAGATACAAGGTTCGACGAACTAAATGGCTCTTACAATGAGGTAGCGGGTGACAACATATTGATATATTTGAACCAAATCATTATATTAATACGTGAAGCAAAAACTTTGTACTCCTTTTTACAAAAAATTGAGTGCAGAATGTTGATATTTTTTAAACTTACGCGCCCTTACATACTTAAGCATTCAAAATACATTAAACCAATAAAAATAATTAAACACACTACCATGTTTTTAACACACACATATATATATACTCTTTTGTTTATTGTTAAAGTCAAATTAACAGTGTAGCCTTGGCGAACTCTGTGATTATAGAAGTATAGTTTTTGTTATTTAATAATAATAATCGTCAGACAAACATACAACATATATCACCAAATTAAGCAAGTTAGGTTTGTGATATGGGGTAATATTTAATTTGAGTCCAAAATTTTATTTTATAAAAAGATTCGTTGAGCCCAAAAAGATTAATTAGACAGACGGACGGACAGACTAATTTCAATATCTTACATTTTTTCGTTATTTTTATGATTAGAGTTTAGTTAAATAACTGTGAAGAAATTAAATTGCAAGCTGTGTTTACGTGTTTGTAAGCTGCGTTTGTTACTCTTTCACGCGAAAACTACTGAATGGATTTTGATGAAACTTTACAATAATATAACTTCGTCGTCAGCCATTCACAATCCACTGCTGGACGTAGGCCTCCCCAAGACGGCGCCACTCATACCTATCTGCTGCCTTTCTCATCCAGCGCCTACCGGCGACCTTGCGTAGGTCGTCGGTCCATCGGGCTGGTGGGCGTCTGACACTACGTTTACCGAGACACGGTCTCCACTCCAGGACTCGTCTGCTCCAACGGCCATCGGTCCTGCGACAGACGTGACCGGCCCACTGCCACTTCAACTTGCTAATTTTGCGAGCTATGTCGGTTACTTTGGTTCTCTTACGGATATCCTCATTTCTAATTTTATCCATAAGAGAAACACCCAACCTAGCTCGCTCCATAGCCCGTTGAGTGACTTGGAACTTGTGGACCAATCCTGCCGTCAGTGTCCACGTCTCAATAATATAACTTACACATCAGAATAACACTTAGGCTAAACTTATAAAGATATAGTGTGAATTATCAAAAATATAACGATTTGGGCGAAACCGCATGCAGATAGTAAATAATAAATATACAACTAACTACTCTGGCACCGGTCCCAAACACCCAGACCATAGTAAATAACAGAAAATATTATTTTCCGAAACTTACTACACCAGGAATTGAACTCGGAGCCTCTGCATTGCAGTGAGGTCGGCTGGCAAAGGCTTAGCCCGCTCAAACAGAAGCCGTCAAGATCTATAGAGATAGTGGTAGTTATACTTCTAGAATGTGGGTCACAGGGGCTAGGTCTCGTGGCGATGGAGGGGCGAGACCGGCTCGGCTAGATGTGCGGCTTTCTCCAAGCACAGCCTCGTCGCGTGCATTCGCGCTATCCAACACACGTGACACGCCGTATATCTTGAAGAGAGGAATAAATTATATACCAAATTTAAGAGCCCACCTTATCTAAACGAGTTTAGGGGCCATCATGCCCATCCGTCCTACACAGACAGAAAAACATTAATTAACATTGACATTATTAACATTTATTATTAAACAAAAGGATTGGTATACAGTATGTACCAATACTATTGAATCGCAGATAACTACCTCTTTTATAATATTTAAATGGAGTATACTAACTTAAAAAAATACAATTAAATAAAATAATAAACTTAATAACTATTAAGACCCAAAATCAGCAAAAACCAACTGTCAGACCTCAAGACACTGTGAGCTCTTTCTGCGTGCAACGAAACAAACCAACTCGACTGATAATTTCTTTTATTTTTCCTTCCACTCATTTTAATATTATATAATAAATTCTTAGAACTAGGCATATTTGCTGAAGACTTTCTTCCACCGCTTCTTCTCTTCAGCCACAACATGTTGTGAAGCAGTGGTAAATAATATTAGGCTCCCATAGAGTAAATAATATCCATAAACAAAATTAAAACTAAATAATTAAAATGAACAAGTTGGCGGTAGGCTAAATAAAACGTTAACAATACACGTTAGACAAATGTCATATTTGTCGTCCGTGACCACGGCCACTGAAAAGCGGCCGAAACGTCGGAAAAACCAAAGTCAAATAAATTACCGCGCTGAAAACCGTTAAAACGTAGTTTTATTATTATAAATAAATAAAAATTACAAACAATATTGTTACGACCGAGGTTTCGCCAAAGGAAAATTCACACCTGCGTCTGTAGAAACATATTTATTACCTTTTGGGCATTTTGACTTTTTTGTTTACTTTCCGTTTGTGCCGAAACATGTTCCGACACAGCACTGGTTTTCAGTGCTCATCTCCAAAATCTTATGTCCTAAAACTCCAAGTATGTGGGGAACATTGAACTTCTTATCTTAATATATATAAATCTCCTGTCACGATGTTTGTCCGCGATGGACTCCTAAACTACTCAACTGATTTGAATCAAATTTGCACACCGTGTGCAGTTTGATCCAACTTGAAAGATAGGATAGTTTTTATACCGTTGGAACCGGTAGGCGGCGCTGAGATCGGGTTCTAGAATCCTCTTAACAACGGGGAGCGATTTTGTTTTTGTGTGTTTGAGTGGGTCCCCGGATGGTTTAAATCCACAATTGGAACCGGTAGGTGGCGCTGGGATCGGGTCATATTTTTTCAGAGCAGGACAACGTCTGCCGGGGCCGCTAGTATAATATAAAAATATATACCTATAGAAGAATTATACAATAATATATCCTAAAAAAACAATGAAATAATAAAACATAAAAAATACCTGTAATTTTTTGTGAATTTATTCTAGAAACTGTAAACAACTTTAAGATATCTTAAGTATTACTTGTCCTCAGGGAAGTAAAATGATAAATGATTGTGTTTTACTTCGCATCGACTGCAAGGCGTTGTAGTTTTTTTTTTAACTTTTTACTGACTCTTGAAGTCGGTTGATTTAAAAAAAAACCCCTACGATTGCTTGAAACTTTTTATGGTTCTGTTCTGGTTATGAAAAGTAAGAAAGAAATACTTTATTTGAAGAAATAGTGAAGTAATTACATTGTTTATACATTATTATACACAGAGCATAATTTGAGAATTTGTACGCCGCATTTTCTGCGAACAAGATTTGCACTCAGCATATTGCTGTGCCGGAATTATGCTTTTTTTTTTTGGCCAGGGGAAATCCGCTTGAGGACTAAGCCGCGACAGGCATAGAAGCCTGGGGGATGCTCGCGACCCGGTGAGACAGTGTGGGATTCGCCAGATCGGGGGTGGCACTAGCATGCCCGGTCAGAACCGGTGCCACGCTATTGCCACTCCCCACTTAGGGATACCCACTAAAACCCCTGGGTGTTCCGTCCTGCGCCTTTTGCCAGGGCTACGTGTATGCGGTTTTCCCAACTCCGCTACCCTGGCAGGCGTGGGCCCCGCTCACTGGGCCTGCCGGAATTATACCCGACACAACGCTGATTTTCAATGCAAACCTTCCTTTTGGCGTAAGACCACAATGAAGAAAACAGTCGTGCGTGCACTGTCAAGCACTTACCCAATCCATTTTTCAGATGCATCAGCCAAACATTTTTATCAAACCAACCTTATCATTAAGTCTTAAAGGAACCTCCTTTCCTACAAAATTTAAACACCTATAATTTATTCATATTATCCAAAGAGACCCAAAGCATAAAAACATTATTATTGGTAATACAAAAGAGCACATGTGTCGTCAAGTAATATTTTTGGTAATACAAAAGAGCACATGTGTGTTCAAACAATAAGGTTCATAACACATGTCGATGTATAGCTTTCTCATGGTGCTTTCTCCATCGACAGATGTCTTCGTATTCAATCAATATTTGGCCAGGTAGGTGTGTGAAGAACGACATGTGCATCTGTGGGAAGTGTTTCTGTAAAGGGTTTACTCTTGTAGATGGCGCTGATTGTTCATATTTTTTTACTCTGTGTATATTTCTTTACCTAGAAAAAAAATTTAAATCAAAATTTGTTTATATTCTTTTATATCAAACAAAAACAACCCACAGCCAGGTGGTAGGGAAACACCTGACTGGATAGTTACCAACCCTGGTCTAGAGTATGCCGCCATAACAACCTTCAGCTGTGTCCGGCATTAGTGACCAGGTTCCAGTTTCCCTTTAGAGAGCAGCAATGTATTTGTATCACCTTTGGTGTTACAAATGTCTACAGCTTACTTTCCATCAGGTGGACCATCTGTATGCTGAACAAAACAATAAAAAAAGCAATGCAAATATTTCGCATTTTGACGTTAATTACTTTGTCAAACAAATCTGACCAATCATAGATAGTGAACAAGAAAAGCTTACACGTGTTTGAACATTTCCAAAATAACCATCGATATAATCAATCCGACGCCGGAAGCGGCGTGCGACGTCTATGGACGCTAGACGCTACTTGAAAGCATCTGTGACATACCATGGCCTAAAACTCCTTCTATTTATTCTCAAACAAAAAGCACCTGAATATCGAAAAAAATTTAACCCCATCATTAGTTACAAAAAAAACCCTTGTTTACATCCCTTAAGATCGTGGTAAACCGGATATCAATTTAATAAGCCGGATGTTGGATTTTAAGTGTAATACGACCTGTTTCTCAATGGGTTAATAGGTTTGAGGGTAAATATGGAAAAAAAAGAACGTTAGGCTATTTTTTTTATCGGTCTGCAAAATTGAATATATATATATATAGATATTATTATCATTTTTTTATCTTCATGAAATCGTTTCATGGTTTAAACTATATTCTGTTTATGCAAACACGGCATGCCTAATATAATTGGTTATCTACCCCTATCGATGTATGATTTTACAGTGGTACAAACAGAATATAATAAGGGTAGTAAATGTATAGGAAAGTATAAAGTTAAGAAGAGGATTGAAACAAAGAATTAAGTCGTTTTTTAATAGATGGAGCAGAGTCAGCGAATATGTCGACCTTTGTACGCACGGAACCACTATAGTTCATCATTCTGTATAGGGGAGAGTGTTGACCTATATTAGTTCTTACTTGTGGTAAGTTAAAAGTTTTGCGATTAATTAAACGACCGCCGTTCCGGGGGACACAAATGGTTAAATTTTGAAGAGTAATACTAGAATATACAATACCATTTTAAAATATTGTAAGTCATTATGTCGGATATTTTCCTTCGAGCATATAATGGGGTAATATTATAGTGCTGAATGCGATCATCGTAGGATTGTAAAGAACGAAACTCATTGTCTAAGTGAGCTAAATAATACAAGAATCTTTTTTGTAATCTTTCAATCCCATTAGAATGTACTTGATAGCATGGATTCCACACTACACTACAATATTCCAAGATACTAGGTACCAAGCTGCAATAAATAAGGCTATGTTTTGCACGTGATTGTTTCCGCGTGAAACATGCACATAAACTCTTTGGTTACCTGAGAGGATCATTTTTCGTAATCACGTTGTTTTAGCTAGAGGCCAACAATTTCACATCGATATTATGATTTCCCAGAGTATCACATCGATCTAGTCGGCTAACAACTGTTACCAGGATAGTTATTCCAGCAAGGCTTTATGCTGCATTTTTTTATAGCTCGAGTTTAGAGGACAGGCAGGTGGCGAACTGGACGGAAAGTGGTTACCATCGCCTATGGACATTTGCAACACCAGAGGTGCTAATGCGCTGCTACTGTCTTAATGGAGACTGGAACCTGGTCAATAATGCCGGAACACAAATCAAGGTTGTTATGGCGACATACTTCAGACCAGGGGTGGTAGCCATCCAGTCGCGGAAATGCCCTTCCCCCTGGCTGTGGGTTGTTTTGTCACCTCTTAAAATAGGCCGCCCCAACGCAGTAAATTGTATTCTTTCTCCGTTCCTGCACGGATAAAATGGATGCATGCATAACAATGGAAATAAATATCTTGTGCAGTCCGTCAGCTATCAAATTCCTGAACTAGAATTCAACCTGTAGATTACAGTAAACTAAAGTAAACATTGCGAAAGATTGAAATTCTCAACCCTAGACTTGATTACTGTACTAATGGTTCAAATGAATAACTGATTAATATACTAAACTTTCTAGGGTCGCTAGAGAATGGCGGTCTGAAACTAAATGTGAAGAAGACTGAGAACTTGGCCTGTAACACTAGAGATCCCACATCCGTGCGCATAGGCGAGGATCAGTCGAGCGCACGGATCTGTTTAAGTACTTGGGATTGCGATCCTTAGTGCGTCCGGGGATATCGACCTCGACGTCAAGGCCCGTATCACAGCAGCTTGGGTCAAGTGGCATGAGGTGACAGGTGTCATTTCTGACCCCGGTTAAATTAAAAGGACGGGTCTATAAATCCATCATTAGACCTGTCCCTATGTATAGCAGTGAAGCGTGGCCTGTACTTGAGTGATTCAAGCAAGAACTGCGTGTCACGGAGATGAATATGTTGCGATGGATGTGTGGAGTGACGCGGGAAGACCGTGTCAGGAACTCCCACATCCGAGGCAGTCTTCAGCAGACAAATTGCAAGAGTGTTGTTTTCGCCGGTACGGTCACGTTTTACGGAGACCGGCTAATTATGTGGGCAACAAATGTTTTGCCATGCCGCCTACGCCAGGTCCCGGTCGAAGGAGAAGGCTCAAGAAATGTTGGCTTGACGTTGTGAAGGATGACATGTGTACCAATGGTCTCAAAACGGACGGTGCTGAAGATCGCGCGAAGTGAAGTAAAAAAAGTAGGAAAGCGGACCTTAGGCGTCGGAGTGAACGGAACCGGGATTCAACGCTCGGCTGATAATGATGATACTAAAGTAGAACAATTTTTATGTCTAATATATAAATATCTCGTGCCACGGTGTTTGTGGTCGCAGTCTTCCGAAATGGCTTAACCGATTTTAATTAATAATTTACAATCCTTATACATTATACACAGAGTATATTGCTGTGCCGGAATTATAGGTAGGTATGAGAATAGGTCGTTAACCATCCTCGTATGATGTTTTTTCTGTTTTTATGGCAGAACAACGTATGCCGGTGTCAGCTAGTATATATCGAAATATCTTCCCCAGTGAAATTTAGTCAAGATGAAAATTGAAAATTGTCCCTACGCAGCCTTAAACCTCGGCCCATTTCGCTTCCGATCGCAGAGCGATTCGTCCGCGCCGGTCAGCCGGGTGCGCGGGCGCACGTGCGATACAGTTATCCCCGGTGACGTAGCGCGTAACTGCGCGCGTGCTCCGCTGAGCGCGAACAAGGCCGTTCGACGCCCCGCGCGGGCACGCCGCGTACCGTATTGTTTGAATTTTAACTTCGCAATCCTACCTGCAAGGAATAGTATTGCCATGGACGGAGTATAATAAGAAATAACAATCGCCTAATAACGTAACTCTAATACCAGTTGAGTACTTGTTTCGGCAGTACATATACTAAAATTGGAACGATACAGAGAAGATTAGCATGGCCCCTGCGCAAGGATGACACGCAAAATCGTGAAGCGTTCCACATTTTTAAGTAAAGAAATCTCTGTCTTGACCTATGATGGAGACCCTGCAGAATAAAAAAAAAACCAGTTAAGCACCATTAGTCACTTTTTCTTCTCTTTATTCTTTATTGTACATCAAACTGTTACATTACTTTATATATATAAATGAATGTTTGTCTGTATGTCCTCTATAGAGTCGTAAACTATACAATTGATCATGTGATGATCTTCAGCAAAGTTGTTATGCATGAGCCAGAGGTTTCCGAGTTGGTTCACAATCGGACCCGGTAGGTGGCGCTGTTGTCGGCATATGGTTTGAAGCTTTTCCGGGCAGGACGACATCTGCCGGGAGAGCTAGTAAAACTAGAAAACAGTGGTGCTGCACAAAGGCGAGATTGACTCAAAAAAAGTTTTCTTCCTTTGGGTCTAGCGAGAGTGGAAAAACAGTAGATAGGGTTCTGTACACAAAATTTAATATACCTACTAGCTTCTGCCCGCGTCTTCGTCAGCGTAGAATAGTAAAAAAAAAATTGTTGCGATTCGTTTTTCCACTTGTCTGTTGAAGTTTCACTTCTACTGTGTGTCCCAGCGCACATTTCGATTTTCGCTCGCTTACTGCAAATTATGATTTGGTTAGGTTAGGTACAATTTAATTACGTTCAACATTGTTTATTAAAACATATTTTGTTTTATGGAACAAAAACCTGAATTCTTGTCCAGAATTAAAAGAAATATCCAGTCTACTCTAAAATTATGCCACCTCTCTCCACGTCTACTCTAAAGTTATGCCACCTTTCACCGCGGCCGTAACGCTTTTTCGTGACAGAAAATTTCCTAATACCCCGTCTATATAGAAATTTCACTTCAAAAAGGTAAGTAAAAAAAACTCGATTTTGAAGCCTTCTTCATTGGTGCTCCACTCCTATTGGTGTTAGCGTGATGATATATAGCTTATAGCCTTCCTCGATAAATGGGCTACTTTATACTGAAAGAATTTTTTAAATTAGACCAGCAGTTCCTGAGATTAGCGCGTTCAAGCAAAGAACTAACAAACTCTTCAGATTTATATATTAGTATAAGATTGTACAATTAAACAGTTATCCGTAAAACTATATACTACACGCATTGCTGGGGCCCCTGCCGATTGATTGCGACTACGCGTAGCCGAACAAACGCCGGCAAACGATCTCTGCTTTACTAGCTAGTGCATTCATACAATCACAATTTGTAAGAAATCACAATTTCTACTTAATAGATATAGCGCTTTCTTTGCGGCTGGTCGCAGGCAATCGGTGTGGTGTTAGCTCCGGTTCTGTGTTCTAGTGAGGTCACCCTCTCCCCCTCTCTTCTTTTTCTTCTTTTCAGTTACTGTATATACTCTCTTTTGTTTTTACTTACGGTAGTTAGTATATTTACAGTTATTGAATATGTGGCAAATGATGTTGGTGTTGTATGGATAGAAACAGAAATTAGGATATCCATACGTCAACTAAGGTAACCGACATATCACGAAAATTAGCAAGTCCAAGTGACAATGGGCCGATCATGTCTGTCGCAATACCGACAAGTGATGGAGCAAACGCATCCTGGAGAAGAAACAACGTCCCAGTAGGCGAAGAACAGGACGCGATCTATTTTTTTTGAGCTCAGCAGACCGCCAATCTGATAGAAAGCGGTTACCGTCGTCTATAGACAAACGACAAAGATGTCATTAATCTGCAGCCACTCTCTAACGGGAGAGGGCGACTTACCACTAATGCCGGAACACAACTCACCGATTTTAATATTCTAGACCAGGGATGGTAGCCATCCAGTCAGGCAAAAACTCTACCTGGCTGTGAGTTGTTTTGTTGCCTCTTACGATAGGCGGCTCGGCCGCTGGAGATTATACTCTTTCTCCATTTCCTACATGAAAAATGATAATAAATTACTTGGTAGTTTTTATTCGAAATAAATTCAAATAAAAATTTGAATTTGAAATTGATACCATCGTCTATCGGATTTGTAACCCAAATATGCTACCAATATGCTGACTGCCTCGAACAGACTGGTATCTAGCCTCGCCTCGAACAGACTGGAACATAGCGTCACCTCGAACAGACTGGTACCTAGCCTCGCCTCCAACAGACTGGTACCTAGCGTCGCCTCGAACAGACTGGTACCCAGCGTCGCATTGAACAGACTGGTACTTAACTTCGCCTGAAATAGACTGGTACCTAGCCATCAACGCCTGGAACTAGATCTTATGTCCCTTGCGTCTAAGATTTCTTTTAATATGTCTAGTCCGACACACACTTCACAGATTTATTTAAAAATTCATATTAATTTACATTTGAGAGGCGATCAAAACACCTTCTTTTGACATTTATGTTTTGTCATAAAAATAAGTATTCCATAATATTAAAAAGGTACAAATCCCTCCCCGCATTCCCTTATTATGAACTCAAAAGTACCGAAAACTGGTATCCCTTGGCGTTTGGGCCGAAACGCAGCCCGCGGCACCGTTACGGGCAAGGACCTTTGCCAGCGGTCATGTTACACTGACCACACGCATTTTTCACTATATTCGGTTAGGTTCGTAGGGTTTTTTAAAGTTGCCAGCGAAAAAGTCACATTTAAATATAATAAACAACTGGCCACCTGCGAGTCGCGACCAGACTCTTCTCTAATGGTCGATTTTTATATTTTATTAACCGCACTATCGATTAAAAAACTAGCTACATACAAGTAAAGCTTTTCTACCGATTTTAAGGCAAATGAATGAATAGTAATATACAATACAAGACAATACAAAATACAGAAATTGGGCATAGAAATTGTTACGAGTTGCAGGACTCAAATTAAAATGCCGTTAGAATTATTATAGAGTTTATTAGAACTCAACAAACACGTATAACTCAGGTACAAATATAACCGAACACAACAAGTCTAAACGTAATGCACAATTCAATAACACGCGCAAAGTCCGTCACTAAATAGATTACCGAATATATACAAGTCTAAGTAAATAGATTGCCGACGGTATACAGCTCTTGCTTCGCTTGTGTTATCTCTTGACTACCCCGTCTCTCAATTGGGGCATTGCTTTATACTGCACAGATGCAATATGTCTGCCTGGCCGCGTGGACCGAATTTCCTAGAATCAGTTTGTATTTTAAATCCAGACACTTGGCTGTGATCACAATACAACAATAGGCCGTAAAAGATTACAATAACAAGTTTTTTATCACAATTTCTCAAATCGGATTATTAGTTATTTTGGTTGTTGTGTGTGACATTAATTTAGTAATGTTTGTGTTGAAGTCTATATACCTTACGAATAACTTATTATCTTAATTTATTCTAATTTTAATACTAAACTTATACTAATGTAGAGTGTATCTGTTACGGGCTGGTGTTGTGAGAAAGTGCATGTGCAGTGTGTGTCTTATGTCTATACCTATATATTATCTCCGCAAATTGCTAATGCGCTGGAACCTTGTCAAATTAATATTCACACGACGTCATCCGCAACTCGATATGTACGCGTACTCGCCGGCCAGTGATGCTAATGCTGAGTGCTACGGTTGCGTCACCAAAATGGCGGCCAGGCGCAATAGCGATTATGAATAAGAATCTCGTTTAACAAGCCCATAAATATACAAATGGTACAAGAAGTATGAATCCATTCGATTTTATAAATTACCTAGCTGCACCGGCAGACGTTGTCCTGCTCTGAAAAAATAATAATCTAGGACCCGATCCCATAGCCACCTACCGGTTCCAATTAATCCAATAAGCTATCCTGTCTTTCAAGTTGAATCAAACTGCACACTGTCTGCAAATTTGATTAAAATCGGTTAAGTAGTTTAGGAGTCCTGACCAAAGTTCAAACTAATCGCGGACAAACAACGTGACACGTAATTTATATGTATTAAGATGAAGGGTTTTTTACACAGAATTATGGATATTAATGATTAACTAGTTCCAACACTCACCGGTCCATGATACATGGCCGCCTGACATTTGACTCATCCAATGCTTACCGCTATATTTTAAATATTTATAATTTTTTACTTATTATTATAAATGATTACACCCATTAAAGCCTTATGAAAATTTACATATTAATATGTAAAACATAGTCGGAATTGGCCTACTTGTAACGGTATATAACCTTACTCATATTTATGTATCTTTCTTCTTCTCAAAAATTTCGCCAACACTGTTAATTTGACTACAAGAATAAACAAAATAGTCTAAAAGTGTGTGTGTTCTTTTTATTAATTAAATGTATTTTTTATGTATAATTTTCAAAAATTTTAGCATTCGTCACTTCTCTAGATAAATTATAAGTATGCGAGGATACTCCTCCGTCCGCGTAATTTTCGTAAAAAGAGGTACCAAGTTCACTTATTAATATACAGCGTGCTTCATTTCAAATGACAAAAAATGATAATTTTAGCGGTCGTACTCCATACAAAATTTTTGGTACTATTACATACATACATACATATTGTCACGCCTGTTTCCCATTGGGGTAGGCAGAGACGATGGATCTCCACTTGTTACGATCTTAACAAACACTTTTCGCTTCATCAACTTTCATTAATCTTCTCATACATACACGCTTATTTAAACAACTTTTTATCTGACCTTTCTTCAAAATATCTTCAATTTGATCATGGTGAGTACGTCTTGGTCTACCGGCACTGACTCTTCCAGTCACATTGCTATCATATACTTGTTTTGTGATTCTGCTATCATTCATTCTCTCTACATGGCCAAACCACCTTAACATTCCCTTTTCAACTCTTGTCACTACATCTTCTTTCAATTCACAACGCTCCCTTATCACACTGTTTCTTATCATATCACTTACATTAACCTTACATATACTTCTCAAAGCTCTCATTTCAACTGCATTTATCCTACTTTCATGCTTCTTCTGCCACACCCAACTCTCACTGCCGTACATTAGCGTAGGTACTAATACCCCCTGATGGACAGCCAGACGTGCCTTTACAGACACTTTCTGGCTGTTTATAAAAGAGTTCAGCGCTCCTTTCACTATTAGTACTATTAAATCAACCGTAATGTCAAAATTAAAAAAAAGCAATTTCCGAACAAATTAATTACAATAAAAAGGGAATAAAAAAGAAATCTTGTAAATATTGGTTCGCGAGCGAGAGCGTAAGAATGAACAACTTCCGCGTTTAATGATGAAGAGACGAGCTAGAAACATGATACATTGGTCACTAACCTACCGATTTAGTCACAATAACAGATACATGTTGTTGTAAAATTCTGAAATGAAAAATGAGGTCCTATGGCTAAACCAAAGAAGCTACCTTGATTCGTTGTTATATTTGGGCAGAGTACGTCATGAAGAAAACGTGGTCTGATTTATTGTCGTAAGGTCTGAAACACGCTGTATATAGAATATTAATATATATGAATTATATATTTAGCCAATAAGCCAGTTTGAAAAATAAAATCTATATAATATAGAAGACAGTAAGAAAGAAAATAAAGTTTATTTAGAGTTATTTAAAATTATACTTAAGTAGTTTAATAAAATCCAAAAATTAAGTCACTCTAAACAAGCCCTAACTCAGAAAATGCTGAATGATAACAACCAGTGGTTATCTTCTGTTAATGCCAAGCAGTAACGTTACAATCTCAGAAGAAACAAAAAATAGCTAATCAACATTTAATAAATTAATATTTTCTTAAGTTTTCGCGACTTGTATTCACAGTAAAACTACGTTTTAACGGTTTTAAGCGCGGTAATTTATTTGATTTTGGTTTATCTGACGTTTCGGCCGCTTTTCAGTGGCCGTGCTCACGAACGACAAAGATGACATTTGTCCAACGATATTGTTAAAGTTTTATTCCCAACCGCCAACTTGTTATTTTTTCTTCCACCCATTTTAATATTACATAAAAAATTTAGAACTAGGCATGTTTGCTGAAGAGTTTCTTGCGCCGTTTCTTCTCTTCAAGCCACAACATGTTGCGCTGTGGTAAATTCGATTAGGCTCCCATAGAGCAAATAATAACCATAAACAAAATTAAAACTAAATAATTAAAATGAACAAGTTGGCGGCAGGCTAAATAAAACTTTAACAATACACGTTAGACAAATGTCACCTTTGTCGTCCGTGACCACGGCCACTGAAAAGCAGCCGAAACGTCGGATAAATCGAATAAATTGCCGCGCTTAAAACCGTTAAAACGTAGTTTTACTATTTAATATTTTAATCATGTTTATAGTTAGAACAACAAAAAACTAAGTAAAGTCAAGCTGTAAGTCTTCCGTAATTTAAACACAATCTTACAATCGGATTCCATCGAGATATAGAAGTCGTAATGAAATTTGGGTCAAGTTTATTGACAAATCAGGACGTTGCCCGTGCTCTGTCCTGCTCATGTCCACTAGTTCTGTCTCTTTCGCACCCTCCCTAGGACAAAAGGTTCGATGGAGATACAGTTGTTTTACTGTGAATGAATAATTTTATATTTCTTACAAGTTTGGGTATAGGACAATTAAATTGTTTGTCTGGAAATATATATTTTTGGTGATTGTTGACTGTTGAGTCATGGTTGACCTTGAGAGAAGTGGATCAGCGATGGTGGCTGAGCGCTACACACCTCGCGCCCAACGTTAAAAACGGTTAAATATAGAGAATTTTTAGCTCTACAACTTTTGATGATTTAAGTAAATATCCTATAAGGCACAGGAAGCGGGATATTTCTAAAAAACGAACAAGTTGGTAGGCTATTCCATTTTTGGTGATTTGGTTTCAACGCTACTGGCGCTGATTCGGCCAATGTCACAATAACAGAGAATGTCAGGTGTGGGGTATTGTAAAAAATGGTCGGTATTCTTTCCAATTGTAACTTCTGTGAACCTAGGGACAACACAAAATAAACAGAGTTAATCTAATTAACTACCTTATAAATAAATGGCATTTAATGTTGTAAATTTACATAAATATTAGCAGATTTTTAATTGGCCAGTGCTAAAAGGAAATTTATGTTGACAGGGCGAGGGAAATCTCCTGGTAAAATATCATAGAGTGGAGTTATAATTTTTGCCAGTGAAAAATGACGTGCTCCAAAGTGCCCTCGTCTAAGCCGCACTCACAAAAGGAATGGTCACGGACTCTACTTCTCGCCAAGAAAACCGGTGTGCAGATATGGCCGAGTCTGAGAGTCCCTTTTTAGGGAACTTGCGGTATAGATAAAACCATGGTTTGGAGGGGAGAATAGGTTGGAGGTTGCCGAAGTGTCTTCCTACGTTTTATCGAGAAGCTTGCCACTGCAGATTCCAACAGTTTGGCGGTACGCTAAATAAAACTTTAACAATACCCATTGACGCTTGACATCTTTGTCTTTCGTGATCACGGCTACTGAAAAGTGGCCGAAACGTTTGAACAATAAAAATCAAATAAATTGCCGCGCTTAAAACTGTTAAATAGTTTTAAGTCTAATTATATTATATACGCATTTATTTGACAATTAAAGAGATTATATATAATAACAGCCTATAAATATCCCACTGCTGGGCTCGTGCCTCCCATTATAGGGGGAACGGACAGTCTACCCGCCACGCTTGTCCAAGGTGGCTTGGCAGGTTTGACACATCGCTTATCTCGTTGTGCAGGTTGCATCACGATGTATTTGATTGTAGCAATTTGCACTTTAGATGAGAAAACTGCTTAGTGGCGCATGCGTTCCGGCCAGGATCGAACCCGCACTCTTTAAGCTTGGGACGCATGCGCATGCCATTACTCTCGCACGACTACTGTTAATAATTGTTTATTGGTTATCTATTATTATTACACGCCGACAAAAGTGAATGCACACGTGCAGTTTATTACCTTTTCGGACTTCTTTTGTTTACTTCGTGTATAAATGTTGTAATTAGAAAAACAGCCTATTGTGTATTGTAATCCTTTATGGCATTAGCCGGGTGTGATTCTGAAAAATAATTGTTATTTGGCCGAGTATTGTGTCGAGGCATATTGCATTGTTGCAGTATAAAGCAATGCCCCAACTGAGAGATGAGGGAGTCAAGTGATAACCACGAACAACGAAAGACGTGTGTACATTCGATAAGCTATGTAGTGACGGACTTTGCGCATATTACTGAATCGTGCATTACGTTTGTACTGGTTGTGTCCAGTTATATTTGTACCTGTGTTATACGTGTTTAGTTCTAATAAATTCTATAGTAATTCCAACGGCATTTTAATTCGAGTCCCGTAACTCGTTACAATATTATGGTAATATCCTCTTATAATTCAAATTCAAATGTAAAAGCCAGCGAAGCCATAAACAGAACTTTCGTTGCATGCTTCATTGAGTTAAACTGTAGAAAACTATTCATTTTCCGAGACAAATTCGAGGGAAAGTCGCATCTGTTCAACTTTAATGGCGGACAAGCGACTTTGTTAAAAAATACTTAATCCCATACCGATATTATAAACGCGAAAGTATTGGTTCCGACTTGATCTTACTATTCATGAATTTTCTTGTGTAAAATGTTGTTTAACCGTCATACAAGAAGTGTCAAATTTAAAATCATTTCCTTGAAAATTTTACCGGAGGCCATTTTTTTTTATTGCAGGAGGTCAGCAAACAGGCAGACGGCCCACTTGATGGAGAGCGGTTACCATCGCCTATGGACATTTGCAACACCAAAGATGCTACAAATGCGCTGCTGCCCTCTTGAAGGAGACTGGAACCTGGTCCACTAATGCCGGAACACAACCCAAGGTTGTTATGGCGACATACTTTAGACCAGGGGTGGTAGCCATCCAGTCGGGCAAATGCCCTACCACCTGGCTGTGGGTTGTTTTGTCGCCTCTTACGACAGGCCGCCCGGCCGCAGGAAATTGTATTCTTTCTCCGTTCGTGCACGGAGGAAGATTTTTTGAAATTCATACATTTATGATAAAAAATTGTGTGTATGCAGTTCATACGCATTAGAAGTGAAACTTTAGAGAACATACTCATAGATAATTCCTCTCTAACTTTTATTAATATAAATATAATTCCTTTTGCCTACATCCGTCAATATATTATAATTCAATCTAAATTACACTCTACATCACAAGCATAAAGTTTAAAATTCAATGCACTGTTATGCAGAATTTCCTTGCATCTACGTATAAAAGAATATCTGACTTAACTATACACAAATAAAGCTAAAATTCTTTTGAAATCTTGTAAGTTCTATTTAAATTGAATATTAATACTAACGGATAAAGAGAGATTTAGGGCCGCTTGCATTGCTAATTGGTTTTAAGATTTTTTCGTCTTGCACAACGCAAAATTTGCCACTAAATATGTTTAAAGAACTGTCAATACGTTACGTGCTAAACGTTTTTAGGCAGTTTAATGTGATTAACTAATTTTATTTAAAGGCGATCGTTATGTAAGCGACCCTAAAAGTGTAATTCAGATTGAATTTTTGGAATTATAATATGTTGACGGATGTAGGACAAAGGAATTATATATATTTGTCGGAGAAGGCCTCGTTCTCACGACATCTGATTTAGTTATTGCAATTTTAGTGGGCGTCATCAGGATGAAATGCGAGCATAAAATACGATGGCCACGGTTTATACACTTTTTAATTTAGATTTAAAAGACATTTTAACATAGTTTAGACAGAGCAGCGGGTTCAGGGCACCGCTCATACTTCCAACTTCAATACTTTCTTTAAAATACTCCATGGTCCAACTCGACCTATTGCCATCAACCGAATGTGCCACAAAAACTCCTCCGTCTCCCGAAGTAGATACTATTGAAGTATAGAGGGCGTCTGACCCCGCTCCGAGCCATATGCTCTGCTCTGATTGGTCGTTTATTAAATTACAATATTCATAACTTTTATTAGGTTAGAACGATCTTCAAGTTATAGTAAAATTTAACAAATCAAATAAAATTGAATTAAGAATTTTAAAAGTAGTTAAAATGTAAACAAATAAAATTGTGCGTTATAAATCCAAACAACAACAATTATTCGATTTATAGCTTCCCTCCGACATATTAATAAAAGTTAGAGAAGGATTATCTGTGGGCATATACTACGAACTTTCACCTCTACTGCGTGTTAACTGCATACACACACAATTTTTTGTTATAAGGTAAAAAATGGTTGATGAGATGTAGAAAGCTGGTGTAAAAAGCTAACCGGATTTTGATGAAATTTAAGGAAATAAATATTGTATCCTGTAAAAGCTATATTTTCTATTCAAAAAACTATTTGTGTCTTGAAAGGAGTGAAATTGGGCAATACATAATACCATAAGTAATGCATTATAACATGAAAATTCATATTTAGACTCTTAACCTATAATATCATACAATTCTAAAAATTCCGTGTCTATACATTGAAGCTATTTAAAAAACCAACTGGAATTTACTATATAAACGGTGGAGAACACGATGTTTTTTTTTATTTCTTGTCTGTTTGTTCGGGATTCACGTAAAAACTGCTTGGTCAATTTCGATGCGGTTTTCACTGATAGACAGCAAGTTCTTAGAGATAAATCTACGCTATCTTTTATCCTGAGAATCCCGCTGGAATTTTCCTGGCAGCGGTTTGCACTTGTTCGGGTGCATAAAAATTTGCTTATTCTGACACAGTTTTCACTTAAAGAAAGCTTACATTATTTTTTAAATGCTGACATACTTTGCGTCCCGGGAATCCCGCGGGAAATTTAAATCAAGCGTGGACGAAGTCGCGGGCATATGATAGAAATAATATAAACTTGTTTTAGCATTTTAAGAAGCGTAACGGCCCGGCACTCTAGTTCTGTTAAAAAAAGTCGCATAAAAATGTAAATAATCGATGTGTCAAACGCGCTAATCTATCTTGAGGGTAAACTGTCCATTCCCTTCTAAAATTGGTAAGCCCTTGCCCTGAAGTAGGATTTAACTGTTACTACAGTAGTATTCACAAAATCCAACACATTCTTCTCTAAGCACGGCTATAGGTAGTAACTACGCTACATATAGTTTTAATTTTCATTCAAAAATTTAGAAAGCAATTTTAATGTACATCATCTAAATCCTCCGTTAACTTCTCTGAGTGCGTAGGAAAATATTTCTGTCGAATCTCACACAATGCAATAATCAACATGACATTCGCACAATAATCCAAATATGAACTGAATCACGATTTACAGTTATCCACGTTTCACTTTTCGAGACTGCCCCCCCCCCACTGCGCCCCCCTCTGCTTAGCCCCCCCCCTCCCGGCCGTGACACCCCTGGCCTTGTGACCCGGTTCAAGTGCAGTTTGAGCGCGAAAGCTTCTTATTTGAACATGAATTTGTATGTAATATCAAGTTTAGTTTATAGATCATACAGTCTCATGTCGTCGGCTTCAGCGCAGGATTTTGTCCACATTTTTTTTGAAATTATATCTTTTCATCAAAATTTTTACAATGGTTACAAGTATTAATAATAAACAAATTAAATATAATAAATAAAATAAATAAATAAACCCGCAGGGGTGTTTTGTGGCGAAGCTTTAGGTGGAGTAACACCTCGGACCTGACTCCAGGGGTTAAGGCAAGGCCCCCGCCTCCTTTTTGCTTCAGACAGCCGTCGCTAGAGCTAAGACTCAAACTCCAGGGGTAGAAATAAATGGCATAACGTCGGAAGTAACTTCGGTGAACCTGCTCTCGACACCCCTCTAGCACTTACACCGATGTTTCCTCTCGCCAGTCTTGGCATATTTTAACAAAGGACATACAGAAAGACAGCTACTCTCGCATTTTAATATTAATATGAATTAATCAATTATATTTAATTCGGATTAAATATTATGTGAACTTCTTAATTTACTTTCAAAATTCAGTTAACTTTCTTCTTGATTATAACGTCACTTATTAAACGACACTCGACTTCCGTTTAGAAAATAGCATGCGGCGAATTTCAACGAAAAAATTGGGTCGAGCAGCTTCTTAGTATTGGACAAAAACTTCGAACAAGCTGGTGTAAGTCTACAAACTAGTAAGTTTCTATATTGTACTAGCTGTGCCCGCGACGTCATGCGCATGTAATTTGTTTTCAAAACCCGCCGATTTTGAAACATTCTTCATTGGTGCTCCGCTCCTATTGGTCTTAGAAGCCTATAAGCCTTCCTTAATAAATGGGCTATCTAACACTGAAAGAATTATTCAAATCAGACCAGCAGTTACTGAGATTAGCGCGTTCAAACAAACAAACTATTCAGCTTTATGTATTAGTATAAGATGAATTCAGAAAACAGGCAGATGGCTGACCTGATGAAAATCAGTCACCATCGCCTATGGACAATTTTTCATACCGAAGGTATTACCAGTGTGCTGCTGCTCTTTAAAGGGAGACTGGAGCATGGCCACTCATTAATTGCTTTTATTTATTTACTAGCTGCGCCCCGCGGTCTCTCCCGCGTGGTGATTGAAAATCGTCATAATTCCAAATTTTATTTTTTCCTAAAATAAAAGTAGACTAAGTTACTCTTTATTACATCAGCTACCTGCGAATTAAAGTTTCGTCAAAATAGGTCCAGCCATTTTAGAGATTAGCTGGAATAAACAGACAAAAATTGTAAAAAATGATATTTTGGTGTATGTCCCTACCGTATACGGTACAAAATATCATTTGCATACTACATGCTATACACTACTACTACATACTATACTACATATATATAGATTTAGTAAGTAATTATTTCATCATATTAAACTGCGTTTTACACAAAACGTATTGACAGTACTTTAAGCATATTTAGCGGCAAATTTTGCGTTGTGCAAGACACTAATTGTATTTAAGGGTGTTAAATACGTTTTGTGTTTCTTAAATAAACTTAAGCCACCTTATGCGTGCGGCCCTGAATCTTTAAAACTGATACAGAAAACCAATTAGAGGTTTTCACGTCTAGGTTGACAATACAACACACATAACGACTACTATATATACAATATAATGCAGTTTGATAAAGATAAGCGAATCACAGCTAGTTATGCGATAAAGTATATTCTGATCCATTCTAGATTAATCGGTATTTTGTTTTCTATATAGTTCTAAATTTAAAAAATCTTTAGGTATTTATATACTAGCTGTCCCGGCAGACGTCGTCCTGCCCGGAAAAGCTTCAATCGATATGTCGACAGCAGCGCCACCTACCGGGTCCAATGGTGAACCAACTCAGAAACCTTCTCTGTCTCATGCACAACAACTTTGCTAAAGATCATCACAGGATCAAATGTATAGTTTACGATTCTATAAAAGATATACAGACAAACATTCATTTTTATATATAAGAAGATTCAGATTGCACTTGAAACGAGAAACTCGCGAGGCAATCCTATTTAACATCCTTACATACAAAAAAGTCATAATAGTATAATTGAGCCCTCCGGTGCCTGCGGTCGGTGGCTCGGCCGAAGCAACAGGTTTGGTTCCCGAACATAACGGGACACGTGACCCCGATTCCGATTTTTTTGGAACCCATAATGCCGGCCCGATGTTTTATGTACGGCCGAGATGTAAGGATGTATAGTTTGGGGATTCAATTCTGTATTTGTATGCTAGAAGTAATAAAGCATTTGTTTGTGCTGAACTCGCGACTGATATCACGAATTAAGCATACACTAGTGTTTGTCCAGTGGTCGAAATTCAACCATAATGACTACTTTTAATTATAAGTTTGCACATTATTAAGGTTCTGATGTCAAAGACTATAATCACTAATTTCGAATTTATTTAACTTAATTAATTAATTTAACATAACTGTATTAGCAGAAGGTGATGTCAGGAGCCTTAAGAATAGACGAGCGTGCATGACAAGAGCTATGAATGTCAAAGAAGCAAGTGAGGTGTGTAAGAATAAGCCTGTATGGCACTCTGTTGTTCGTGCCTACCCCGCAAGGGACCTGGCGTGAAGTTATGTATGTATGTATGTAATTAATTTAACAATAAACGAAAGAGTATATATGCGTGTGTGTCAAATACATGGCAAGTTGCGTAAATTTTTTTATATTGATGTCATGTATTCTTTATACATAATACATACATACACCTGTAGAAACACATTTTGCTACCTTTCGGCTTTTTGACTTCTTTTGTTAACTTTGTGTTTAATTATGTGATTAGAAAACAACCCATTGTGTATTATAATCTTTTATGGCAGTCATTAGCCAGGTGTGTCGGATTTAAAGTACAAATTGATTCTGTGCAGTATAAAGCAATGCCTCCATTGAGAGACGAGGCAGTCGAGCGATAACCACGATCAAGGCGAGACTTGCGTACAACAATCGGAATCCCTAGGGACGGGCTTTGCGCGTTTATTGAATTACGTTTGGACTTGTTTTGTTCGGTTATATTTATACTTGTGTTACATATACGTGTTTGTATAATTCTAACAAACTCTATAAGTAGTTCTAACAGCATTTTAAATCGAGTCTCGCGACTCGTCACAATACAAATACACTAGCACCTGGGTATGGGTTGTTACAGATTGTAGTTTTTCTCCGTTTCTGCATGGATAGTACTGTATATATACTGTTACTATGGCATCAATACCGCCGTTTCTTATTCAAACATAAATAATGCGTTGCAAAAACGTCATAATTTAAATTAAGATTACCAAATACCGTTTCTTATCGGAATCGAATAAAAAAAATATTTGAATATAAAATGAATACGACTCCTGACACCCAAATTAACCTGTGTGCCACAGTATCATAGTTGTCAGTGTATCAAATGCAAATACGACATGACGCGGACAATAGGCAAATCAATTTTTGTATACAGTTATTTCATAGCGATGATGCTGGATATAGCATGACTGCTCACTATGTGTTTGCTTACAACTCATTTAATCAATGATCAATTGAAAAGTATATGAATTACAGTGAAATATTTATTAACGTAGAAATAATACAATTTCACACACCCAGATGGTAGGGTATTTGTCCGTCTGAATGGCTACCACCTCTGGACTAAAGTATGCCGCCATAAGAACCTTGAGTGTTCCGGTATTAGTGACCAGTCTCCCTTAAGAGAGCAGCAGCGCATTTGTAGTACCTTTGGTGTTGCAAATGTTCATGTATCATAGGCGATATTAACCGCTTTCCATCAAGTGGGCCGTCTGCCTGTCTGCTGAACTCATGTAATAAAAAAATATATTAGAGACTACTTTTTGCGTACAGCGTCACTCGCACGAAAGTACACGGGATATTTTGTTCGAAAACCACCCTGTCCCTTGGTTTGCCGTTTGACACTCCTTCACAGAAGTTAATCTTCAAAAGTTGTAACATGATTTGGTATAATAATACAGGTGTGTTTATTTTATCATAATCAGCCGATTCGATTCCTTATTACGGTATTTGATTTAAAAAAATATAATCGTCCTGACCTTCAATTTCATTGCTTAGGATCAAAAAGAAGTTTCTTAATGCTCATTAAAACGCACAATGTCTTTTGGAATTTATTTATTTTAATTTTAAAAACCGTTGAAAAGGGATTTATTGTTGTAAAGTCATGTATATATGTATTTTATATGTCAGGAATTAAGATAGGACATTTTTGAATATATTTTGATTTTTTTTCCTTTTGTGATATGGATTTCATTTTTACGCGAGCAAAGTCTTCGAAGTTTCAGTCAATTAATATTCTTTCATCATCATCATTATCAACTTCAATTTGTTTGTAATAAGATTTAATTCATTATAATTTATTTCCCGTTTGTACCACATATTATAACAGTCCGTTATTTGTGTATTTTTGGTATCATTCTAAAGACCCGTACAGACAAGCTTAACAAAACGTGACAATAACATCAATATGTAAACAGTACCGCTGTCCAGCACCAGAAAACAGTCTCTAGCCGGCATAAGTCCTCTCTATTTTAGGAGTCCAAGTAAAAAAACTATTTTCTTATATTGTTAGTTCTTAATGAAGTACAAACCAAACATATTTGTTTAGCCTTATTTATTAATACCTTGCATGTAGGTATACATGTGCCACGGTGCGCACTCTCAACTGCCTTGGTCTGATTCCCCGTTTTTACCTTAATTGGACATTGTATCCATCAAAATCAAATCAAATCAAATTACGTATCCATCAAATAAATTATTGCATAAAAACATTCATCAAAATATATTCCAAATTTGCACCAAGGCATGTTAATTGAAGAAATTGTATTATCTCCTGAGTATAATTCATAGACACATTATCACGCCTGTTTCTCATGGGGGTAGACAGAGACAACGTTTCTCCGCTTGGGGGTAATGATAAACACCTTGCGTTTTATCTGTTTTCAATAACGCGCCTACGGACTCTAGCTCATAGGTGGCGGGGAAAACGGGGGACCTTTTCTACCTGATAAACATTCGATAAGTTAAATTTGGTAAGTTCTATGGTAAAGAAAAGAGTTAGGAATGAATAAAAAAATGGTCACTTTTTTGCTTATAACTTCTTTAATTTTTAATTTAGGGAAAAAGTTATATAAACATATTTGTAGGAAAAAATTTTTGCTACAAATTATGATTCTACAATTTTTTTTGTAAAACGCATAGTTTTCGAGATATCGCGAAAAAAGTGTTTTTACCACTTTTTCCAAGATGGCGGCCGGGGGACAAGGGTGGCGACCACACAAACTTGAGGTTAAGCTTCTATTGACCCCCCACACATGTCCCAAAAATAAAATTGCGTCCTCTAAAAAATGCAATATTCAGTCCTTAAATTGTAAGATTTCAATGGATTATAATAATATTATTCTATCCTTTCATTGTGTCTCTGTTTTATTGAATATGCACTGTTTGTTACAACTCCATTAATTCTTCAATAGTCATTCTGTATCATACTTCTGTATAAAACTTATAAAAAAAGAACTTGAGATATAAATAGAATAAGAAATAAAAAGTCGCGGAAGGCCACGACACACCTTCCATGATCAAATTGATCGTGTACTAGCAGAAGGTGATGTCAGGAGCCTTAAGAACAGGCGAGCGTGCATGACAAGAACTATGAATGTCAAAGAAGCAAGTGAGGTGTGTAAGTATAAGCCTAAATGGCGCTCTGTTGTTCGTGCCTACCCCGCAAGGGACCTGGCGTGAAGTTATGTATGTATGTAAGAAATAAAAAATATTTTAGCTAGACGTGTTGCTGGGGAGTTTAAATCAAAACAAATCAAATCATTTATTTGCTTAAAAACATGGTTAGTATTATATTAGATGACAATATATTGTGTAATGTTTCACATGTTTTTGCCTTTTCAGGCATGCAAATAGTAATTAAATTTAAAATCAACTAATTAACAAAAACAGTGTAGTCCATTCAAGTGTAGTTTGTTGCCGCCTCTTCTCCTTAACAGCAATAACACGTTGCGAAGCGGTGTACATAGACTGGGAAGTAGAATTAAATTCTAAATTAAATTTATGACCTTCAAAAAGTGTTCTCCAGTGGAACTTATTTTTGAATAAAACTTTTGAATTTGAATGAAATAACTTACCGCGCTCAAAACCTTTAAAACGTAGTTTTATTACACACGTTTATTTTTAAATATTTTTTATTTATACTGAGTTCCGCTAGAGAATATTTTTGCAGGTACTCTCATAACCTTCATGTACACCGTTTCGCAACACGTTATTACTATGTAATTAAAGGGAAGAAGTAAATTTATTTTTTCTTCATATTTGTCTGACTAAGTAATTCAATACTTTGTAAAATCATGGAAGCATACAAAATGGATAAAGTATTTACACCCAATTACCTGATACAAGCCGTTACACACCGGTACAATATTTTGGATTCAGCGTGTGTACATAAGTGTGTTAGGCCATGCCACAGAGTAACACACACCGCTCGCATTTTTGACATAAATGCGCAGTTGTTAATACTTTGTTTACCGTTAATGACTAAACTGTGGATTACTTTATCCCTAAATATATCAACACTATTAATAGAAGTATAATATAGTATAGTTATAATATCACTGGGCTCTCTCTAGTTCTTCGACTTCGCCGACCTCTATAAGATTGGGGTGGCAAAGCGGTGGGGGGTGTCGAGCCTAGGCTCTTTACCCCAGCATTCGCTCACAGGGTGACTACCCTGCGGTGTTGTGGTTTTTGGAGCCGCCGTGGGGATCGGCAGCTCGCATGGCCTTTCAGCGGCTTCCGTTGGCCTTCGCGGGCTTCGCGTTGGCTCCTTCAGCGGCTTAGTGGGCCAATCATGGCGTCCGATGGCCATCGCGGGCTTTGGGTGGCCATCTGGGGCGTCTGGTGGCCTTTCTGCGGCATTGTGGTTGTTCGCGACCTCACAACATCGCCCTAATCCGGGCTATCACTGGGCGTGAAGTAACACGATAATTTTCTTACTATAATATTATTTTTTACACAACGTTACGGTACAATGCAAGATTTAACATAGAGTGAGTAAAAAGAAAACAAAAGAATGTTGACAGTGTCAAAAATAAATAGCAAAACTAACTAAAGAGGTTGATTCCAACAGTACTGTGCTGACTTATTAAAGAACACATGAACCAAGTGTCCTCCCCTTGATAGAGACGTTAATAAAAGTGCTAATGGACACTTTCTTAGTAAACTTTTAGTCAATTTAGGTTATATTTAAATTATTTACCTATTAGTCTTTTTAGATTAGATTGTAATATTAATGTGGTATTCTTAATACAACATTTATTTAAAAAAAAAATATTTTGTTCCTTTATTTGTGGTTTACTTAGATTACAACACGGCTAGTGAATTATTTACATTCTGTTAAAAAAGATGGCGTGCTTTAGTTTGAGAACCAATGTACTTAATGAATTTGAATTATGTTTTACTCAATAAACGATTTTATTATGTCTTTGCTGACCACAGGCTATAAAATGAAATGAAAATCTTTAAGGACATACTAATAAAATATTTATTATTTTATCATGTAAAGCCAGACATGGAAATTAATAATTAAATACGTATTTTACCGACCTCCACAGAATTGGGAGAAGGTAATATTCATAATGAATGGCGCTCTGTTGTTCGTGCCTACCCCGCAAGGGACCTGGCGTGAAGTTATATATGTATGTAATATTCAAATTCAAATGCATCTACTTATATAAACTTATTTCTAGACGAGCGTGCATGACAAGAGCTATGAATGTCAAAGAAGCAAGTGAGGTGTGTAAGAATAAGCCTAAATGGTACTCTGTTGTTGTTGTTCATTCATAGCTCTTGTCATGCACGCTCGTCTGATCTTAAGGCTCCTGACATCACCCACTGCTAGTACACGATCAATTTGATCATGGAAGGTGTGTCGTGGTCTTCCGCGAGTTCTGCATCCATCCACTTTTACATTGTATATCTGTTTAGTCATTCTTTCATCATACATTCTTTCCACATGCTCGAACCACCGGAGCATTCCTTTCCTTACCTTCACCCCGACACTCTCTTTCACACCAACTCTCTTTCTTACTTCGGTATTACGAACGCGGTCCGCGAGCGTCACTCCGCAGATTTTGCGCAGTGCTCGCATCTCGACCGCGTTTACTCTACTTTCATGCTCTCTCTTCCATACCCAACTCTCGCTTCCATACGTGAGCGTAGGTACCAGCACCGCGTTGTGTATGGCAAGCTGGGCCTTCTGGCTGAGGTTCTTAGCGCCTAGAAATTTACCTAACGCTCCATTCACACTCTTCCCCGAATTCACACTTCTTTCACTATCAGTAGTTAAGTTGTAAAAAGGGGACGGACCTCGAGTCCGTAGTATTGTTATAAAAAAAAAATGATTGATGATTCGCAGATTAATGACGTCACGGTGCGCAGTAAAACGTAACTGTTGTGCAAATCTAGTTTGTATTTAAAATGGCAATTAAACAACTGTATAGCGTAATGTGGGGCCGAACAACGGTCGCGGAGCGCGCTCCTCGCCGACCCATCGCTTTTAGGATATTATATCGCCTCAAACGTTTTTGTTATAATAGCTAAATTTCATAACAAAATCTTATAGACTTTTACGACACAAATTTAATTATTAATAATAATAATAACGTGGACCGCGTTCGTAATACCGAAGTAAGAAAGAGAGTTGGTCTGAAAGAGAGTGTCGGGGTGAAGGTAAGGAAAGGAATGCTCCGGTGGTTCGGGCATGTGGGAAGAATGTATGATGAAAGAATGACTAAACAGATATACAATGCAAAAGTGGATGGATGCAGAAGTCGCGGAAGGCCACGACACACTTTCCATGATCAAATTGATCGTGTACTAGCAGAAGGTGATGTCAGGAGCCTTAAGAACAGACGAGCGTGCATGACAAGAACTATGAATGCAAAGAAGCAAGTGAGGTGTGTAAGAATGGGCCTGTGTGGCGCTCTGTTGTTCGTGCCTACCCCGCAAGGGACCTGGCGTGAAGTTATGTATGTATGTATGTATGTAATAATAACCAGCCGACACGGAGTGGAGATCACTAGAGCTAAAGGCAGATTTACATTGACTCAGTAACTGACGTCAGTGCACTGCCGAGTCAATGCTGACCTGGCACTGCCATGGTGTAAATTGATTTCAAGTCAGTACAGTACTGTCGCGTCAGTACTGACTTCAATATTCCCGCTTCATATTTTTCGGCGTCAGTCCGCTCCCCCCACCACCCACGTCAGCGCAACTGACGCCGTGTAAATGCCGAAGTCCGTCGCTGCCGCTTTATTGTCAGAACATCAGCCTGGCATAACAGACGGCGGAGAGCCCCCGGCTCGATTCCTCTTACACAATCGTAAGACCCACCAATCCAAATCACTCAGTACAGATACCAGTAGCCATACAAGATTAGCCTAGGCGTGTTGCTGGAGAGTTTCTTCCGCCGCTTCTTCTCCTCCAGCTATAACACGTTGCGAAGCGGTAGTAATGATAGACTAGGATCGGCTCCACCGGCGGAGTCGATGACGAGTCCCCAAATTTTCACTTCAGCCTGTTGGCTTAGCTCATTCAGCCCTTTGCGGCCTGTTTCCAATATAGAGTCAATCCCCCACAGCGGTCGAGCCGAGGTCGAACCTCACAGGAGGTGCCTCCTCGAGCGTGCTGCATCCGAGCTGAACGCCTCCGCTCCCACGGAGTCGGGAAGCCCCCAAAGCCCGGTATCGCTGAAACAGCCATCTGCAGCTATTCAGATGAGTCAGCTCCAAAAAAAAAAGCCGCTTTATTGTATGGGGACCACGCTGATTTGCACCACATCACAAAATGACGCGAAAACTGATCGACACGGAGAACTTAAAGATTATTCAACTATACAATAATGAATGCCTGTGGGATAATAAATAACCAAATTATAGAAATAAAGAAATGCGCGCAACAGCATTACTATTAACTCTGATTTTTTGCTTTTTTCGATAATTCATTTTTCCGCACTGATTTTACAAACGTGTGTACACCATAAGAAATATCCTTCACTACTGACGAAATACTGACTGCGTGTAAATCGTATGAGTCAGTTTTCGGCGCCAGCACTGACGACAGCTACTGACTTTGTATAAATCTGCCATAAGACTCAAGCTCTAGGGGTGGAAGTGATAAATTGCATCACGTCAGGAGTACTTTCGGTGAACCTACAGTCCACTTCTCGACATCCCTTAAGATACCCCTATAATTGAGCTTATTGGAAAAACGAGAGAAAAGACGAAAAGATTTTTGAAAATCTAACCTTTAAGAGTTGGGGCTGGTGTATCATCAATGCAACAGATAGGTAGACAGGGACGGCGGCGTATTAGACGCTGCCAATCACGATCTCTCCACGTCCCGGTGAGGGTCACCAGGAGACATAGCCCTCCCCATAGAATAGACTAGGTGTATTTGGTGGGAAGTTTCTTTCGCCGTTTCTTCTCCCCCAGCCATAAAAGTTGCGAAACGGCAGTAAAATAGTGTAGGCCACCTGGATCCGCCGGGATCCTTCCCCTTGGGCTTTATATTACTCGTCGCCTGTTCTCAATTAGTTCATTATGTCGCCCTATGGTGGGCATCATCAGATTCATCCCCCTCTCATGGCAACAGTCCAGCCGAGGTAAAACTCCCTAGGGAGCTCCCTCGAGTTACCTGCTCTCTGGGCAAAGTTATGAGTTGTGTGTTCTTGGGACCAAAGCAAAGTTATGAGTTGTGAGTACTCTAAAGTTGTGAGTTCTTCGGACCAACAACATAAAGTCGAGTCAAATAAAAAATCTTAAAAGACACCTGTTTGTACCGTAAAAAAATCATATAAATCTGTCGTCATCGTCAGCCAGCAGTCCACTGCTGGACGTGAACCTCCCCAAGACGTCGCCATTCATAAATCTTCAGTAAATGTATTTTAATAAGAAAATTACGTTACAAAACATCTGGTGACAGTAAAGTAAATAATTTATCGGAAAGGTCAATATCGATGCCTGTTACCATTGCTGAGCTAACAAGCAAATGGCTTTCTCTATGTTTAATTTAATTACTTTCAATTTTTCATACAATACTATACCTTTCTTTATAAAGTTATATGAAAGCACCTTTTATGATTATTTCTGTTCATCATTCATCCAATATCTATATAAATAAATAAAAATGTATCGTAGAAATGTAAGAACTCGCATAACTTGATAACAACTTTATCGATTTTGATGATGTTTGAGTGGGTCTCCGGATGGTTTAGATTTACATTTGGAACCGGTATTAGATTTTATTTTTTTCTGGACAGGACAACGTCTGCCGGGACCTCTAGTACAATGTAAAATTTGTTGCTTTTTAAAACGTGAAGGTTAGGTAAGCTGAATAAATAAGACAGTAATTTTAGTGATGTTCAGTCTACGAAAATTTAAAGAATGGAATTCTGCAAAAATATTTCAACGCGTCTAGCGCGTTGATGTCTTTTATACGAACTTGATGCTTAATACTTACCTATAGTCGTATATAAATTTTCTCTCCTAGTATAAAATAGGAGTGAAATATACATGTTAATTAAAACTCCGTCTAAAAGATTTCTCTTTCTATTTTACCTCCCACACTTTTAATACTAATATTATAAGGAGGTAAATTTTGTGAGTTTGTAACGTTGTAGGGGTAATCTCTGGATACACTAAACCGATTTTGAAAATTCTTTCACCAGTGAAAAGCTACATTACTGCAGAGTGACATAGGTTTTATTTGATTGTAATTAATAAGCTTTTTCTTAATTTTTTTCTGATGCCCAGCGAAGTGGGCGCGTATTAGAGCTAAGCATATTTGCTGAAGAGTTTCTTGCGCCTCTTCTTCTCTTCAAACCACAACATGTTGCGAAGCGCTGATAAACTAGATTAGTCTCCCTATCCTATATAAATAAAAACCATCAACAAAATTAAAACTAAAAAATTAAATGAACAAGTTAAGCACAAAGCTAAATAATAACTTATACGCATTAACATTTGACAATTTTGTTTTCTGTCGTCACGTTACTGAAATGTAGCCGAAACGTCGTGTAAAAAATCAAACAAAATGCCTCATTTAAAACCGTTAAATGTATTAATTACAAAATATTTATGCGAAAATTATTTGTATAGAGATGTCAAATTTTAATAATATTTTTTGGTAAATCTTAATATATAAAATTCTCGTGTCACAGTTTTCGTTGCCATACTCCTCCGAAACGGCTTGACCGATTTTGATGAAATTTTTTGTGCTTATCCGGTATCTATGAGAATCGGCCAACATCTATTTTTCATCCCCCTATATGTTAGGGGTAGTCCACCCCTAAATTTTTATTTTTATTTTTTAGACAAAATTTTTAATTTCTTTTTTTTTATGATACAACATACAAAAATACATACAATCCCCAATTTTCACCCTTCTACGATCAACCCTTATTTTTTACCGGGCAGGACGACGTCTGCCGGGACAGCTAGTGGTATATAAGAAAATGTATGGACTGAATACCTCATTTTAAAACTGAAATAATTGATAATTAAAATTAGTTAGCACATATGAATCGCAGTGAAAGTGCTAACGGCTCGTTCCATACATATTTCTAATTAGCATTTCATACAAAGAAATGTATGGTTTTATCATCTATTGTGGTTCAAAATTCTTATTCTCACGTTTTTAATGTTATTTTTAAAACGTTTTATTGCGTTGTTGTGTTTTTGAAACACTTTGACAGATTATCACTAGGTTTTATTATTATAATAGCTAATGCCAGCGACTTCGTCCGCGTGGTGCGGTTTTTTAACTATCCCACGGGAACTCTTTAACTTTTCGCGATCAAAACTATCCAAAATGTTGACCAGGAATATAAGCCACCACCATACAAAATTTCATCTAAATCGGTCCGATCGTTTCGGAGATTAGCCAGTACAAACAGAAAGACAAACAGAGAAATAAAAAAATGAAAAAATCCAAATTGGTTCTATTTCACTTCTTACATCCCCCTAACTTGGTTTTTAGCATTTTTTTAATTTCACAGAAATTTGACTTCCACAATTTTATTATATGTATATTTGCTGTATGCTGAAAACCGCGCGAAGTGGAGTAGGAAAAGTAGGAAAGCGGACTCTGGGTGTCGGACTGAAAGCTCCGAACGCAACCGGGATTTAACGCTCGGATGATGATGAATTTTAAAGAGATCTTTACTTTTAAGTTACGGAGTTCCATTGCGAAATCTATAGACGCGGTCGATTTTCATATGTATTTCATATTTTCATATGAAAATGAAATTTAAAAATAATTAAACCAAATCATTTGTTTTTCTTTTTAAACATGTACAGAAAAAGAGAGAGAGACAACACTTTATTGCACAATATTTTCTTAAGTTTTCGCGACTTGTACACATAATAAAACTACGTTTTAACGGTTTTAAGCGCGGTAATTTATTTTATTTAGGTTTATCCGACGTTTCGGCCGCTTTTCAGTTGCCGTGGTCACGGAAGACAAAGATGACATTTGTCAAACGTGTATTGTCAAAATTTTTATTCAGCCTACCGCCATCTTGTTCATTTTTATAATTTAGTTTTAATTTTGTTTATGGATATTATTTACTCTATGGGAGCCTAATCTAATTTTACCACCGCTTCACAACATGTTGTGGCTTGAAGAGTTTCTTGCGGCGCTTCTTCTCATAAACCTAAATAAAATAAATTACCGCGCTTAAAACCGTTAAAACGTAGTTTTGTTACTTTATTGCACATCAAAATATACGATTACAAAAACAGACCACACTTTCAATATTTTGTAGGTAATGCAATAGGCGGCCTTATCTCTCAAAGCGATCTTTTCCAGGCAACCTAAATCAAAGAAATTTGAATCAGGCGATGTAGGTGGTGTAGGAAAAAGGCAAAAGATAAATTAATGCTCAAATTACATATATACACACATATATTCTCAATGAATATATACATGTTACTACTTGTCCTATCCTGTTTTGATAAAAAAAATAAGGAGTAAAATGGTTTCATGTCAAAATTTTCCAGTTACCATCGCCTATGGACATTCGCAACACCAAAGGTGCTACAAATGCGCTGCTGCCCTCTTAAAGGAGACTGGAACCTGGTCCACTAATGCCGGAACACAACCCAAGGTTATTATGGCGACATACTTTAGACCAGGGGTGGTAGCCATCCAATCGGGCAAATGCCCTACCACCTGGCTGTGGGTTGTTTTGTCGCTTCTTACGACAGGCCGCCCGGCCGCAGGAAATTGTATTCTTTCTCCGTTCCTGCACGGAGCACGCATATCGTGAAGATTAATAATATATTTTTATATATATTATTGATCAGTAAATACCAACGAAAATTTGCATCCCACTTTCCACATTGCGATAAGAGGTGCCTTAAACCACACAACCGAAAGTCATTAAAAAATTTAAATTGGAAAATTTCCAACAACCATTTTCTTAATACAAATAATTATATAACTACCCTCAAAGAAAAATAACTTTCTTCAAACAAGATCATAACACACGAACGTGTATTAGCATTTCGCTAAATGTAAAAGTTGTCACATGATTATGAAGTGGCATATTGAACCTTGTTGCTATAGTAATAAGGTTCAGCAATCGCAGTTTACCAAGTAAAAGTGCTGTTACACTTTTGGAGACGGAAGTCTAATATGTTTGCAGAGTTTAAGTCAAGTTGACTTATGCTTGTAATTCCAAAATGAATGGCAGAATTTAAGTCATAACTTGTACTTGAAGAAGGTGATGTCAGGAGCCTTAAGGATAGACGAGCGTGCATGACAAGAGCTATGAATGTCAAAGAAGCAAGTGAGGTGTGTAAGAATAAGCCTGTATGGCACTCTGTTGTTCGTGCCTACCCCGCAAGGGACCTGGCGTGAAGTTATGTATGTATGTATGTATGTAACTTGTACTTATATGATGCTCATAGAAATATACCCTACACTTTCTTAAGAGATAAATTTTTGAGCAAAACTCTAGTTAAAGCATCTCTTAAGAATGTTAAAACATTTCAGCAGTGTAGTTTTATAATCTGGCAAATGATATTTTTATAGAGAGGTCATATTATAGAGAGGTAAAGTTTGTGTGTTTGTGTGTAAGGTGTAATCTTTGGATCTACTAAACCGATTTTGAAAATTCTTTCACCAATGGAAAGCTACATTATTCCTGTTTGATTATGTTTTTTTATGTAATGGCGTACAATAAAGTGTTATTTCTATTTATTTTTCACGTTTGAACATCAAATTGCGCTGATTATTTGGCCGCACCTGTGATCTTTTCAAGTAGCCAACTGTGAAAATAACCAATGTAAGTTGTATAGTTGGTATGTTACAATTCTAATATTAACTTGTTAATATTGTTATTTCCTCTTATTGTGTCCTTGTCTTACTGAGCGTGCAATGGTTGCAACTCCATGAATTCTGCGAAAAGTAATTCTGTAACATACTTCTGTATGAAACTTATAAAGAAAACTTGAGATATAAACATAATAAGAAATATTAAAAAAAACGATGTTTGGCTAGACGTGTTGCTGGGGAGTTTCTTGACGCTTCTTCTCCTTAACACCAATAACACGTTGCGAAGCGGTGCACATAGACTAGGAAGTAAATTCAAATTTTAATTTGTATGTGTGACATCTAAAAAGTGTTGTGCAGTGGAATTTATTTTGAATTTTAATTTGAATTTGAAAATTTCTTGCAAACGTAATTTGATTTGAAACCGATGGAAACTAAGTTACCACAGGTATAACTACTTCGGGTGGGGCCTCTAGGGGTATAGAGGTTCTCACTCACCCGCACATGCCGTCGAGATGAGAGCGCGAGTGTTCCGCGCGCGCTCATCTCTCTTCCCGTGGGGCGCGTTACAAACCGCCCCACGCCGAAAAGACCCACTCGTCGCCGGGGGAGTAGCTCCCCCGGCATTGGAAGAGGCCCAGTGAGCGGGGCCCACGCCTGCCAGGGCAGCGGAGTTGGGAAAACCGCATACACGTAGCCCTGGCAATAGGCGCAGGACGGAACACCCAGGGGTTTTAGTGGGTATCCCTAACTGGGGAGTGGCAATAGCGTGGCACCGGTTCTGACCGGGCACGCTAGTGCCACCCCCGATCTGGCGAATCCCACACTGTCTCACCAAGGTCGCGAGCATACCCCAGGCTTCTGTGCCTGTAGCGGCTTAGTCCTCAATCGGATTTCCCCGGCCAAAAAAAAAAAGGTATAACTACTTGAGCGAAGTTATAAATGCCTTTAATAATAATAACAGTAAAATATTCATAACCTTTAGTATATTTAATTTTCTGTGTGTGGGTATCAAAAATATATTTTAATTTTTCAAAGCTGGTTACTGATGACTCATATTATCGAAACATGTTCAAAATCAATTGATTCGTATAACAGATGCCTTAATAAATTACTGTTTGATTAATTAAAATTCTGTGCAGAAAAACACAAAGAAAGTAGGCAACACTGAGTCAATATAAATAAAAATGTGTAAAAAATTGCCACAAACAAAGTTATATAGAATTATTTGTATGACAATATAAACGGTTGCTCCTGGGGTTGGGTCCAAGTGATATCATTGTAGCGATGTAGATTTTTATTGCATACATACATACATACATAACTTCACGCCAGGTCCCTTGCGGGGTAGGCACGAACAACAGAGTGCCATACAGGCTTATTCTTATACACCTCACTTGCTTCTTTGACATTCATAGCTCTTGTCATGCACGCTCGTCTATTCTTAAGGCTCCTGACATCACCTTCTGCTAATACACGATCAATTTGATCATGGAAGGTGTGTCGTGGCCTTCCGCGACTTCTGTATTCATCCACTTTTGCATTGTATATCTGTTTAGTCATTCTTTCATCATACATTCTTTCCACATGCCCGAACCACTGGAGCATTCCTTTCCTTACCTTTACCCCGACACTCTCTTTTAGACCAACTCTCTTTCTTACTTTATTGCATAACTATCTATTATTACATTAAATTAGGTATCGATCAGTAAAAAAATCCCATTGAACTTTGGTTTTTCTAATCTGGCCTTTTTAAATAATTTTGGCCATTTTAATGGTTAAATTAATACATAATATAATAAATCGGCCCAGTAGTAAATAAATAAATTTCCAAAAATCTGTGGCCCGACTGTGTTGGAAAGTGATTACCGTCACCTATGGGCATTAGCAGTGTTAGAAGTTCTGCCAACGTGCATCCGTGCGGGAATGGAGAAAAAATACAATATCCTGTGGCCGGGCGGCTTGTCGTGACAGGCGACAAAACAACTCACAGCCAGGTGGTCGGGTATTTGCCCGATTACCACCCCTAGTCTTGAGTATACTGCCATAACAACCTTGAGTTGTGTTAGAGCATTAGTGACCAGGTTCGTCTCCCTTAAGAGAGCTGCAGCGCATTTGTTGCAGCAGCTTTGGTGTTGCAAATTTCTATAGGCGATGGTTACTGGTTTCCATCAAGTGGGCCGTCTGCCTGTCGGAACTACTGCAATAAAATAAATGTGCTACTGGCCTTGAAGGATAAACTGAACCCTGGACACTTATGCTGGAATATAACACAATGTTATTATGACGGCATACTAGATCAGGGGGGATTGCCATCCAGACGGGCAAATGCCCTACCACCTGGCTGTGGGTTGTTTTGTCGCCTCTTACGACAGGTCGCCCGGCCGCAAGAATTTGTATTATTTGTCGTTCCTACGCGGAGTTATAGAACAAGATTTTCCCATGAGGTTTGCTTGTAGCGGAATAGACTTTCTCAATTTTCATGTGGAACTCTTTACCTATATAAAAGGCTTAATCAGATTTTTTCGATCCCAAAGACGAAAGCAATACATCCGTTCCCTTGCCGTCACATATGGTCATGTGCGATTAGCACTTACCATCAAGTGGATCAACGGTTGTTTTTTACGACAAAACATAAAATAATAAATTGCGTTAACCGCATCAATAATTGTATGCGATGTATAACTTTGACAGTTGTGAAAATAAGAAAACCTTGTTCCCATGAACATTCGCTGTTTAAAGATGGCGCTTCTTGAAATACCGATCGTGTACGGAAATTAGTTCGGTTTACCAATTTCACGTTTTACTTTGATGAATCCTTGCATTGCATGACTTTAAGTTGACTATATTTGTATCGATACTAGAAAACATCCTAAATCATTTATTAAGATAAACGCCTGACTCTTACTACACTTTAATTTTGCAGAATAACACTTAAGAATATGCTCAAATGCTCATTTCAGTCTGAACTAGTTAGAAACAACTTAACGAATCTTTCTGTGGTCCTCCACACAGGCTCTAAGGAGACCTAGCGTGGAAATAGAGTTTCCTTTGGGACGCCATTTGTACTGTTCTCTGTATTTTAGTCATTTTATATGAACCATGTACTATGTACTTACTTATTTGCTAATAAATTTCATTTCATTTCACTTGATTTGAATTACAATTTTAAAAATATTAAGACTGTTCCACACTCCCGCTCTTCGCTCGTGCCTTACGCCCGCCGATCGCAACCCCGCTCCACCTGCGCGAGTACGTGTGCACCTTAACGAAGTTGGAGCCCAAACGGATAATTACTACCGACTGAGGTCAACGACACATTGTTTTACATAATAAGGAATTAATTAAAACTATTAAAACAATCAAATTGATATCTATGCAGTCGAGATAGGATATATTTTTGAATGCAATTTTATCTAGATTATCTTCCACATGTACACGTATGTATACATATATAACTCTTTCCTTAATATAAGGGTGAGAGAAAAATGGTAAAAGACACCTTTTTAACTTAGGGGAGGTTCCTAAAGGGTGCCTTTTACAATTTTTGATTGATTAACACATTTTTGTTATGTAAAATTTTATACTAATATAGCTGTAGATTTTGTTTGATTGCTTGTACACGCTAATCTCAGGAACTACTGGTTTGATTTGAAAGATTCTTTCAGCGTTAGATAGCGTATTTATCGAGAAAAACTGTAGGCTATATATCATCACGCTAAGATCAATAAGAGCGGAGCACCATGTTTCAAAATCGGGATTTTTTTACTTACTATTTTTTAAACTATTTTTATATTTGCCTCTATAATCCCTATTAATATTATAAATGCGAAAGTAACTCTGTCTGTCTGTCTGTCTGTCTGTCTGTCTGTTCCGTTTTCACGTAAAAACTACTGGACCGATTTGGCTGAAACTCAGTATATATATATTTTCGATACCGAGGATGAACATAGGATACTTTTTATCCCGAAAAATGGGATAGTTTCCGGGATAAAATGATATTTGTCTGTTTGTTTGTTATGCTTTTACGGAAAAACTACTGGACCGATTTGGCTGAAATTCGGTACGTATGTAAATTAAATATTGAGGATGGACAAGGGATAATTTTCATTTTGGTCTTTTTGGTAATTATGGCCTATTTGGTCATTTAGACCATTTTGGCCTTTTTGGTCAAGTTTTGTAATTTATTTTGTTGACAGATAGACGGGGGATGGTATAATTAGCGATATAAAATGAAGTGAATCTTCCGTGGGCAAATACATAAAAGATGTAATATAATATAACCTTTAGCACTTGCTCTATAAACAAAAGACACGCACTAGAGGTTAACCCGCGGCGCAGCCGCGGGGTAAACTCTAGTATCTTATATAATACTAATATATAAAGAGTTTATTTGCTAGAAAGCGCTAATCTCAGGAACTACTGATCTGTTGGCAAAATTCGTTCAGTGTTAGGTAGTCCGTTTATCGAGGAAGCTCATCAAGCTAAGACCAAACCTTTTTTTAACTATTCCACGCGGATTAGTCATGGACAGAAGCTAATAATATAACATAATATTTTTATTTAAATATTCTCATATATATAAATATTTCTATAAATGCTGAAAAGTGGCCGGAACGTCGGAATAATAAAAATCAAATAAATTACCACGCTCGAAATCGTTATAACGTAGTTTTATTTTTATTTCTATTTTTTTATCATTTTTTTGTATTTTGTTACAATTCTTATTGCTTAGCATCTTGGATAATCGAGTCAAGTCTACATTTGACAAGCGGTATGGCATATAAAACTGATCAGGAGAACAATAGCTCCCATATTCCAGGTAAATGTCGTGGGACAACATCTCAATAGCTCGTTAAGTGGCGGCTACACGGAGCACTCAGAGTCGTCCGCGTGTGTACACAATGGCTAACTGTACCGACACCTTGACTCGGACAACATACTGTACACCCCACGTCTCCTTTAGATACAGGCTGTTCATTAAAGGGATGACTGAATGAAATTCGCTGTCTCGCTTGCACATTTAATAATAATGTTGCATTCCGACAAAGTGAATGCACACCCGGTTCATTACCTTTCCCCGAATTTGGACTTCTTTTGTTTACTTTGTGTTTAAAATTTGTAATTAGACAATAGACTATTGTTATTGCATGTTCGTGTGTATTGTATCTCGGAAACTTCAGTCCACGTGGTCCGTTATAATATTGTACAGTTTGGTTCAGCCCGAACGGGGGGAGGGGGGGGGAGGCAGTCAAGCGATGATTACGATACGAGTAAGCCGAGTCCAGTGATAAGCTATATAGTGACGGACTTTGCGCGTGTTATTGAATCGTGCAGTTTGTACTGATTGTGGCCACTTATATTTGTACCATAATATATTTCTAACAAATTCTATAGTAATTCTAACGGCATTTTAATTCGAGTCCCGCACTTGTAACAATACTTAATCAGCCGGCACGGAGTGGAAATCGCTAGAGCTAAGACTCGAGCTCCAGGGGTGGAAGTGATAAACGGCATCACGTCATAAGTAGCTTCGGTGAACCTGCAGCCCACTTCTCTACACCCCTCACCCCTTAGCCACTCAACTTTGTTTGTTTGTTTGGGATTCATGTAAAAACTACTGAGCAGATTTCACTACGGTTCTCGATGATTGACAGCTAATTCTTAGAATTAAAATCTACGCTATTTTTTATCCTAAGAATCCCGCGGGAATTTTCCCGAAAGCGTTGTGTGGGTGAATAAAAATTAGCTTATACCGACATAGTTTGCATTGAAACCCGGTTAATTCAGAAATAACCAACCACGAAACTAACCGTTATAACTATATACCATAGTACGCTACTTCGATATTACTGAACGTAAGGTCAATAGACCATATCAACGGTCGAAAGACTACTTGTTTCAAGCGAGGTTTTCAAAATATATATAAGTTTAAATATGGAGATTATTCAGAAAATCTGACAACAAAGAAGATTCACAGATTTCAATTGAAACTTCAGGAAAAAAAAATTGCCTTTGACAGGCAAACGAATCAGAGGGCCTACTTGATGAAAGGTGGTTACCATCGCTAAGGAATTTATATAACGCCCTTCTTAAGCCACCCCATGTCATAGCGCAGAGGGACAACCCCGGCGGGACTCTCACTCCAAATTATTTTGATACAAATACTCTCAGAACCGTTGCGTAGTTAAGCGTGCTTCAAGAAAATTCCAAATCAAACAGTTCCTCGGAACACTCTCCGTTCTACAGACGGTAGAATATGCAGAGAGAAGCAAAGTCTCTCCGAAGGCTAAGCGATTCTAAACCGCCTCCAATAGACTGGTAAACAAGTGCCTTTTGGACCAACTTTTTTCAACAACAAACAACGAAAATTACTAATAAAAAAATGAAAAATAAACATTTTCTAATTTTTCCAACGGGGTTCTATTCTAAAGCCTTTCAAGAATTTCTCCATGAAAGGAAAAGAATCTTAAATTTATAGTTTAACAATTATCACACTTGCAATGTTCATGTTCAAGCAAAAAAAAATTATTAATTAACTATTGAATAACTAAACGAAAATTTTTTTATAAAAAAAAATTTCAAGCAGATTATTGTTCATTCATCTATTCAGTTAGTGCCTGAATTTTTTCAATGTTTTATTTTCATACTTAGTATGTTTAAATAATATTTATTCATTAAAGGGCCGATGTGGGTGTGGCTTGCGTAAGCCAGAGTACCCGTTTTCGGCCGTATTTTCATCCCTCTGGGAAAATTATAAATATTGATTTTACAGTTTCGGGAGTTAAAACTTTTTTTAGGAAATTTCCTCCTCTTTTCGAATCCTTTTTCAAATTTGAAAAGACTTCATTACTTTTTGAGATCTTTACAAAAAACTAAACCCCTCCTTTTTCTTAGTTAATTGTTAATAACTTTTACAATTATTGCAAGCGGAACTTCATTTTTTTCAAAAATCATCTAGATGCCATTCCGAATCGAATGACACCTCATTTATAATTTTCGGAGACTGCTGAAAAAAGTTGGTCCAAAAGGCACTTGTTTACCAGTCTATAAGTATAGAAGCGCGAAGCTGGATGGAGTCGCGAGGTTCAGTCTGATAAGAGGGTGTGAGCAGTACTCCAGATGTGGCGTAATAATGTCTTAAAGACATCAGAATGAATAATATAAAAATAAATGCGAGGCTGAAAAATCCAATGTCGGAAGAAGAGGACTTGTGCCCAGCAGTGGGATGTTAAATGGCTGATATTGTTGATGATTATGATATATACGATTTTACTGAAGAACCTACAGTATAATAAACCTGTTGAAAATGTCGAATTTTGACAATAAATTTAAAGATGAAAAATTCACGGAGATATTTCGGACCAGCAGACATCAAAAATGCCACTTTTAAATTTTTACTCTCTCAATACTGTCTTTTAGAGCATCACGTGAAAACTACTAAACGCATTTTATTAAAATTCGACACAGAGCAAGTTTATATCCCGGATATCTTATAATATATTTTTGCGGGCTAACAGACTACATATCCGTTATAGTAAAAAAAATGTATACATAAATAATACATAAGCTGGTACAATGAAGAAATTTATAAATAATCTAATACAATAAAAGAAAACTTATTTGTATTGTATTCTTCCCATAGTCCCTCAAGACTATAAGTAGAATACTGAGCCCAGATCACCGTCTTCTATGGGTAAGGTGCCCAGGAGGCTGGCTACGTTTCCTCGCTGGATCGCCATACTGATCCGTGGGCCGAGGTAAGCACCAGCCTTCTGATCGCCTGAAAAGTCAATGACTCATATATTTTTTAATTTAATTTCGATAAATGCCGTTCGAATTACTATAGAGTTTATTAGAACTATACAAACACCTATAACACAGGTACAAATATAACAGAACACAACAAGTCCAAACGTAATGCAGAAGGTCGTAATTCAATAAACGTGCAAAGTCCGTCACTAGGGTTCCCGATCGTAGTACACAAGTCTCGCCTCGATCATAATTATCGCTCGACTGCCTCGTCCTTTAATCGAGGCATTGCTTTATTCTGCATAAATGCAATATGTCTGCCCGGCCGCGTGGACCGAATTTCCTAGAATCAGTTTGTACTTTAAATCCGACACACCTGGCTAATGACTGCCATAAAAGATTGCAACACATAATGGGCTGTTTTCTAATCACAAATTTGAACACAAAGTAAACAAAAGAAGTCCAAATGCCGAAAGGTAATAAAATGTGTTTCTACAGGTATGCAGGTGTGAATTTGTTTTTGTCGGTGTACAGGTTGGATAGACAAATATAGCGACTAAGTCGGCGCTTTATACAAGCACGTCGTCATGACAACGCGAACGAAGATTTCCAATCACTAATAATAAATATTGAGATATAACAACCTGTACTACGCGGGAGTATAGCTACGTCACAAGTGGTCTAGCGTCTTGCGCGTGCGTCACTTATACACAACACACAGACAACGTTAACCATGTTTGTATGTACATCAATGTGTATATGAATCGATTATGAGCTGCTATATTATAGTCTTTAACGGCTTTTCTTGAATACATCACGTACTTAAACTGTGTATTGTTGAGAGAACTATGTAACTAGAGATCGATTAAGAACTATTACTTATTGTAAGTCCTTGATCTGGAAAGGTATATATTTACATCAAATCTTATACTAATATATAAAGCTGAAGAGTTGTTTGTTTGCGCTAATCTCAGGAATTACTGGTCTTATTTGAAAAATTCTTTCAGTGTTAGATAACCTATTTATTGAGGAAGGCTATAGGCTATATATCGATGCTTTATAACAAATGGGCGTTAGACAAATATGCAGTTTTACACAAGAGACAAAATTGTGAATAAAACAAAACTAGTTGATTGTATGAGGCAGAAATTTGGATTACCTATTCTATTTAGGCACACTTGCATACTGGTAAGACTGAATTGTAACATTCATAGGTTTTAGTAAAGAAGAAAAAAATGGCTTTATTGCTTATACGCCCATTTGTTATGAATCCCTCGTATCATCAAGCTAAGACCATAAGGAGCGGAGCACCAATGAAAATGTTTCAAAATCGGAGAGGTTTTTTGACTTACTTTTTATTTTTTCAACTATTCGACGCGGACAAAGTCGCAGGCTGAAGCTAGTTATGCATCAAATAGCTATTGACCGTGGTTTCACGTGCATTGAAAAAGGCTATATATGTTATGAGGTGGGCATTTTATAATGCTTAGAAATGTGAAACATTTTCATTTTAAATACCCGCAACGCCATCTAGCGATGTTGGAACTAATTAACCATGACAGCAACACATTAAAATTGTAGCTCTCTTGTTGCCATGACGTTGTATGTCCTAGCGAACTGAGCACTATCTTTTCAGATACATTTAAATTCAAAAGTTTTTATTCAAAATAAGTCCCACTTTTTGAAGGTCATACATATAAAATAATAGAATTTAAATCTACTTCTTATTATATGTACACCGCTTCGCAACGTATTATCTCTGTTTAAAAGAGAGGAAGCGGCAAGAAACTCGCCACCAACACGTCTACCAATTTTTTGTAATCATAAATACTTATATATCTCAGACGAATTCTTTTAAATACATATAAAACTTGCATGACAATTACTTTTCAAAGCATAAACGGGGTTGTATTAAACAAATAATATTGTTACCGCCGCAATAATGACATACTAAGAATTCATATTGCGACAAATCTCCATAGACTCCTTACATGTTATGCACAATATGAATATTATATAGAAGATAGTATCAAAAGCTTAAGCGAAAGGCTAAGTAAATGCAATATTGTCATTTAAATATTCTTCGATAATATAGTTTCCATTTTTAAGCAAGGTACTTCTTTTCTTTTCTTTAGCTTTGAATTAAATGACACTTCATTCATTTGTCCCTCGAGAAATTACAAATTATTATTTTTTTGTAAATATGATATAACATATGTCACATGGGGATAGTGAAGCTTGCCAACAGTGAAAGAATTTTTCAAATCGGTTCAGTAGTTTCGGAGCCGATTCAATGCAAACAAACAAACAAACGAATCTTTCCTCTTTATAATGTTAGTATAGATGAGAAGTACCCTGTCCTATTTTATACCTCTGGCAACGTGTATGCCATGTTTCGCGACGATTTTTAGCGTAGTTAATACGTAAAAACTTCCCATGACCCATCCCCTACTCACCCACCTATTCAAAATCTACGCTTTCAACTATCAAATTTTCACTCATCCATCCAACCCACCCTTAACAAATTTCCCAACAGCAAATTATATATAGCATTCATTTACCCTATAAAGAATTTAGAGTAATAATATATAAGGGCCGCTTGCATAACTTTCCCTAAATTTATTTAAGAAACACTAAACGCATTTAACACACTTAAATACCATTAGCGTCTTGCACAACGCAAATCGCGTTTGTCGCTAAATATATTTAAAGAACTGCCAATACGTTTCGCGTAAAACGTATTTAGGCAGTTTACTATGATTAACTAATTTTAATTAAAGGCAATCGTTATGCAAGCGACCCTAAGTATATATAAAGTAAAGCCTCTGTTATAGTAATAAATAAACAGTAAATGACTCGGGCACATCTCATTCGCCTGGGCTTTAGTCCAGTTTCTTTAGAAAGAGAAAAAAAACGTAAAAACTGCACCACAAACAAGCCCGAATTAACATTTATTATATTAGTTAGGAATAAGAAAATTGACAAAAGGATGCACCTATTACTAATTAAAAGCTTTTACAGTTCATCGCCTTTTAAACCCCTTTTATACAAACTAACTTTGATACAAAACCAATGTATAGAACAGGTGTGATACTAATACTATAGTTTCGAAACACGCTAAAATACGCTTAACACCCGTCCAATAGCCTATTTCTTCCAACACAAAACCCATAAACAAATACAGGTAGGTCGTGTGAACACATATGTATGTGTGGGTAGGCATGGACCTATGTATGGTATAAGTTATTCAGGGAAGCATCCCCAAGGCCACGCCGGTTGGACCAAGCCACGTGGGCCGCAGGCCGACCGACGACCCGCGCTTAGGGTTCACACGTGTCAATGAATCCATACTAATGAATAGTCGCCCAGTAGTCGAACATACATACATACATAACTTCACGCCAGGTCCCTTGCGGGGTAGGCACGAACAACAGAGCGCCATTTAGGCTTATTCTTACACACCTCACTTGCTTCTTTGACATTCATAGTTCTTGTCATGCACGCGTCTGTTCTTAAGGCTCCTTCCAGTAGTCGAAATTCGATCAAAATTAATTTAAATTATAAATTTGAACTTTATTAAGGTTCTGTTGTCAAAGACTATACTTCTATAATCACAGACTTCGCCAAGGCTACACAGTTAATTTTTGTGTGTCAAATACATGGTAGTGTGTGTAATGTTTGTTTTTTTTATTTAATGAATTTTTTATGTATAATTTTGAAAAAAATATTAACATTCTGCATTCCTTCTCTATATAAAAATCATCCGTGCAGGAACGGATAAAGAATCCTTTTTCTTGCGGCCGGGCGGTTCCGGCATTAGTGACCAGGTTCCAGTCTCCCTTAAGAACAGCAGCACATTTGTCCTTTGGTGTTGCAAATGTCCATAGGCGATGGTTGCCGCTGTCTACCAAGTGGGCCGTCTGCCTGTCTGCTTAAATCCTGAAATTATTTTTTTTTAATAAATTTCATTTCCGTAGAAAAGGGTACAAAGTTTTGGCTTCACGTGTTAATATAATGATAATATAAAGAGGGAAGAGTGAATTTTTGCATTTTTGTATGTTTGTAACAAAAACTACTGGACCGATTTCGAAAAGTCTCACATTCGAATGCTACATTGTCCGTGATTAATATAGGCTATTAATTAATTAGGGATATTTACTACAATAATGTAACCCATCAATCTAAGCAAAATATTTAGCGCGGGAATTGGGTTTTACAATTTTGATAAAATTTTATATGTAACAGTCAAAATGTGGAATCGTTATTTATGCTTATTTCAGATAACGGTAAAAAATAATTATCGTCATAAAACTTACCGTTATTTTTCGCTATATTACCGGTAAAAAATATAACGTTAATACGAATTTTATCCGTAATTTTGCCGTTAAAACTATTTTTTTAACATAATCGCTTTCTTTCACTTGTAAAGATTGTCAAACAGCACTGTGCTAAGAACGCGTGTAATATTTAAAGTTGTCTTTGTCGACTGTTACGGTAATATGCAGTCGCAATAAAGTCAACTCTTAGAAATGGCAACGTCGTTTGAAATATCGTAAAAATTACCGATACGTATAACGTTATAGATATTAATTATGATTTTAAACATTAATCATTACTTTAAAATCTTAAAAGTTACCAAGTAACGGTAAAAAATATACCGATATGTCAGTATCTTTTTCAAAAATACCGGTTATTATTTGTATTTTTAAAAGTAATTGATAATGTTTTCGAGCCATGATCTAAATCTAATGCAAGCTTCTGTAAAATGACCATTAGTATATATCTAATATCCTTATACGTGCCAGCCCTAGAGTTAACTGTAAACCGGGATCCCGGGCTATCCCGAAGACGTGTCATTGACCTCAAACCCATCGGGACATAGTGTGATTGATATACTTTTTTATTTTTAGAAAAAATTGCGGTTCTTGTTGTATTTAAAAAAAAGGTTATATTTAATTCAGGGAGTTAAGTTTTTATAACGGAGGTCAAGTTTTTTTTTACTATTGTATATTTGACTTAATATTTATCTGTTGGTATAAGTAGATGCGTAGAGGGATAATAATATAGAAATAGCATAATTAGAAAATATATCACCTCATAAACGTTTTAATAACGGAACGGACTCCCGCCAAGCTTATCCAAGAGGGATTAACGGATTTCACACATTGCTAATCTCGATGTGCAGGTTTCACCACGATATTTTCGAATGACGCGAAGGCCTATTTTTTTCTAAAAAAATTAGTAGTCGGCACAGAACTAAGACTTTTATGGGCTGTTATTATTTTACATATCTTATCTACAACTTTAAAATAAATACAACAGAGTATATTGTATCTTAAACTACTGCTCTAATAAGTGGAATACTGCTCTCATAAGTGGAGTACTGCTCTCATGAGTGGAGCACTGCTCTCATATTTGGAACGCTTAGTCAAATTCCAGCTCGAGACACTCGAATCAATTAAAGAAAGAGCTAGGAAGCAGACAAGCAATAACCGATTATTTGACGCGAGGTTTCAGAGCCTAGATCCTAGACGTAAGGTCACTATTCATGGGCGTGACATGGAATTGCACGAAGTAATTTCTACCTCACCTCTTTACCACCGGACAAGCAGACATACGAGCTCACGCCACGGACTTATGGTACAAATACCGATAAAGCGGACAAAACGCTATGCTTCCACTTTCATCATACGTACCGCTGAAGAGTGAACTCTTTACCATCGTCTGTTTTTGCTGAAACATACAACCTGGGTGTCTTCAAATCTCGTGTGAACAGGTATCTTCTAGGTAAGCGTGCTCCAACTTATAATTCATTCCACTTGACATCAGGCGAAATGTCGGTCATTCGCGAACCTATTAAAAAAAACAATTTAAAAAAATTACAAGGAATCATAAAATATGTAAATTCATTCAAATTCTCAAAATTGGAAGTATTTGCATCATACTAGTTTTACGACTGTTTATTACTGTCTATTGTGTAAATCGGGCATTTGTAAGAAGGGGTGTGGATACAGATGACAAAGGTCTGCTACTAAAATCCTTTAATAATATGGTCTAGGCAGTTCAAAGAGTATTAAAATAAGACAGTATTTATGGTTGAGCAGGCTAAGCCTTTGCCGGTGTAGCTTCCGGGCAGAGGTATGGTAAATTTCGGAATTGAGTTTTCTCCGTTGTTTACTACGGTCTGGGGATCTAGAATCGGCTAGTAGTCCGTTGTATATTATACCCATAATACAAGCGTAACTTGCTTCACTTGTGGATATACAATATTTGTGTATGAAAACCGATTTATATAAAACAAAAAAACATTGACTTACCTTTTCTGTATGTTAGTGTTAATCCATTGGCTTTACTACTGGTTAAAATTAGACATTAATTTCATATAAATAATGTTAATTTTCTACTAATTGGTAAATAAAAGAGGGGAAAGCAAGATTTAGAAACATCACATAAAACATAAACCTATTCTAATATTAAAAATGCAAAAATAACTCCATTACCTTAACTTAACGGCTAAACAGATCTTAAGGAAAGAACCTTTTGTTTCAATAAAAGAAACAGTTTTAAAAACTGAAATAGAAGATCAAAATATTTACTTATCAAATTAGAGACATGAAAGTTCATATTTTAGCTTTTAGGAAGGAAGTTTTGCAAAATTATTCTTGAAGGGTTAAAAAATTAAAGCAGACTAAGTCGCGGGTAATTAGTAGTATTTTCACAATGCAAGTCTTATAGGTACTAAGTAAGCTACATAAATTGAACTAGTTGGTAATGAACAAAGTGACCGAAAAAACAATTAGGTGAAACTCAAAATAACGTGTTATCCTTCGGAACCTTTGAATGTTGTTAGTGATTGAATTAAATAAATAAAATTTATTCTATTTTGGCCAAACAAACCCAAGCATGATCGAAGTCTTACATTACACGACAATGCGTACACCATGGCTACACCCAAAAAAAAACCCGTTGCGTCCATAACGGTACCGTCGAGCCTTGACAAACGCACAGACAGCCAAACGCACTTATATTAGGCAATTAGGATGGACCGTCAAAAGCGCCGCTCATGAGAAAACAATACGTTTAGAAAAAGCACTGGTGTTGTAAAAGTATAAAATAAGTTATTTTATAAGAAAGTAAATTATATTTAGAGCGGCGGGTCTAGTATTGCTACCTGTGGGACTCCTTATGTGTTTGCGCAGATATAACTGTAATTTATAAATGTTTCATCATTTAGTTTCATTTATAGGTGAGTAAATATATCTAACTCATGTAGAGTTATTTTTGAAAATATTAAATCAAAATTGTGACATGTTTCAGTGGAAAATATTTTAGCAATATTTAAATCATCCAAAGCAATACCTAAAGTTATATTAATAAATACATTATTATTATTCAACAATATATATAAAAGTTGCTAAGAAAACAAATAGTAAAAATGCCGATGTTTTAAGAGAATTTGTATAAATATTAAGTAACACATATATTTACAATTTAAAAATATCTCAAAAACTGAACATTCAAATTAGCCTGCTAAATCAAAATTTTGTGCAGAATACTAAATGAATAATGCTGCTTCAGCCAGAGTCCGGAAAATGCGCGTTGCTTATCCATTTATTTCTCACTTGGCCTTTCTTATTCTGTGAAATCTGATCGTACCAGAAAGTCTCCAGCAGACTGTTTATGTTGGTATCGTCATGAACTTAGATGTAGTGTGAATGCGCTAGTGTTTATCATAGTTCCTTCTATAGTTCCTGTGTTGAAAGTAGCGTAGTCATTTTCATACATTATAGGTCTGGTAGACTTAACTGGAAATTGTTTAAGTAAAAATAATAATGTAACTTAAATTGTAACCAATTAAGAAGATCTCGTAAACTCTAGGTTTACTTTTGTAACTAGTTTGTGTCTTCGTGAAAATCTTTAGCCATCGGACTGTCCTACTGACCGACTAAAAAATAACCCCCACCCCTTAAAAGCGGATTAAAAAATAGTATCACGAATTTAATTTTTAGGCCAGCCCACACTATGCGCCCGCATTGAAATTTTGTCGCGCCATAGCGAGACAACGAATACGGAACTAACGAGAGTGAAAGAGACAGTTGTGCCCGAAAGAGGGCCATCTAACGGTACACACGAGGAAGTGTGTCAGTAGCGTACAGCGTTACACAGAACTGGTAGGTTGTAAACGCCTCGGTCGGTCGATCGGAAAACAACCTTGACATTGAGAAAGTATAGTCGGAAGTCCATTGCGAAAGAACAGGTTTTCGATTTTCACGGTGTTGATTCACTACAATAGTACCTCCGCTTCTGTTTGATTACTTGGTTTTTAAACCTACCTCAAGGTATTGCTTTATTGGGGAAAATGTTTTGGAAAATAGCGTTGCTAATTAATAATGACTTTATTAATTAGCAACGCTTGATTTTTAAAGATTAGGACTTTATAAATAAAGATGTTACGCTGATATTTAGATAGACCCTTTCTCTAAATTAAAGTGGGATTAGGGTGGTGTTATAAGAAAATAGAAGCAGTCTCTGTACTTCTTCTTCATCCAATCAATGTGCAATACTGGAAGTAGGTCTCCCCAATTCTGAGCCACATATCAGGTCTCTCGCCTTCCTCATCCAGCCTCTGTTCTCTCTCTCTCTATATGAAGCTCATAGTGTAGTGTAAATAAGGGTTTGGAGTTCTCCAAAAAGGAGAAGTTTCTCAGGTGCTCTGTAGAGATTTGGAATGAGCTCCCAGCTAAGGTTCCTACCCCACTAAGTAATAAGATGTTTCAGAAAAACGCGTCAATAAATTCTTTCCAAGCTAGTAGTGCATTGGTGACGCTTCTAGTATGGAAAAATAACCACTTTTCAACAAAGGGGCTGTTAGCCTGTCTACTGTGCTTATAAGAATTGTTAATAATATTAATCACCAGTTATAATTCTATCCTTAGAATAAATCTAAGCAGCGTTAAATTTGAAACTACCTACTTTTGAGTTAGATTGATGTTTTTAAGAATATACCTAAAACTCGTAAAGTACCTTCAAAAATCCTTGCATTTTTTACATTTCCGGCTATTTTATTTATCTATTTTGACACCGGTCAAGTTTAGAGATTGCAAGTTCATTATCAAATGTATCATCATATTCATTCATGGCTCGAATTGATGATGAGAAATTACAACGCCATCTACCGGACAGATACAGAATTACATTTCGGTAGGCATAACATCCATCATTTGACTGATTTGGTGTCAAAAATGAATTTTAAGTAATATAAAGTAAAAGCGAGAAAAGATTGAATTATTGCGCCATTTGTAAGCTTTAGGATTTTTTATTTTCTTTCATGATCATGTTAATACAATTTTAAATAATAACCGCTCAAAATTTAAACACTCCATAATTCTGTGAAGCCTTATGCATACGATAGTATTTTCTCATTTACCAGTTTTATTATATTGGGCATCAGGCTATATTAAACCTTATCCCTCTAAAGTGTGATAACAGAACATCATGGATTGAAACATGATGTAAAAATAAGACGAAAAAGGAATGACTTTTTTTTTATTGGAGGAGTTCATCAGACAGAGAGACGGCCCACTTGATGGATAGCGGTTACCATCGCCTATGGACATTTGCAACACCAAAGGCGCTAAAAATGCGCTGCTCTTCTCTTACTGGAGACTGGAACCTGGTCACTAATGCCGAAACACAACTCAAGGTTGTTATGGCGATATACTATAGACCAAGGGTGGTAAAGTGGGTTTGAGCATGTAGAGAGAATGGATTAAAACAGAATCACAAAACAAGTGTATGACAATACAGCGAGTCTTAATATATGCCGGTAAACAACGACGTACTCAGCACGATCAAATAGAAGGGGTGTTAAAGGGTCGTCAGGAAAACGTCCTCCAATAAACGTGCATTTCTGAAGAGTTTAATAAAAGTAAATGCAAAAGGTTTGTAGCAGCGAGAGATGATGTTAAATGATACTTCAGATGGCAGAAAGTAGTATTCACTGTCGAGTGCGGATGTGAATTAAAGTGAACTAATTTATTTCAGAAACGGTAACCTTAAGTACAAATATCAACAAGTTGTACAGCTAGTACAGTATATAGCACAATGTATGAGCGGCAAAGATGATTTGCGAGCGAGATAGAGCAACTGTTAATATGTGCTAGCTAGTAGTTGATAATCATGACCTCTCCACATCCCCACGAGGGACGCCAGGAGACATAGGGTAGGCTAGGAGTGTTTCTGGAAAGTTTCTTTCGCCGTTTCTTCTCTCACAGCCATAATAAGTTGCCAAACAGCAGTGAGATAATTTAGGCTGCCTGGATCTTCCAATCCAAGCCCACTAGGATCCTTCCTCCCAGGCTTTATAATACCTGTCGCCTGTTCTCAATTGTGTCTGCCTCTAGTTGGCATCGTTAGATTCATTCCCCTTTCATGGCAACCGTCCAGACGAGGTAAAGCCCCCCTAGGGAGCTCCCTCGAGCAAGTTGCCCTCCGTACTTGAGCCTCGAAAACCCCGGTAAAATTGTAAGGTCTTCGGACCAACAACATAAAGTCAATTCCAATAATAAAATAAACAAAAGTGCTAGCCAGTAGTTCGTTGTCCACTGCGATGACTAGACGTATGTAGCTTCCATAGGTTCTAATCAGTTCGTCGCAGGTGGAGAGCCACCGTGACTACTTATCCTCATGGGAAGCAGGCGTGATATGTATGTGTCCTTCTAAAGACTATAGTCTAATTCTGATATTGTATATAGTGAAATGCGTTTTGAAACCATTAGTTTCGGTCATATTAGCATTTCTTCGGCCGAATTTTTGTAGAAATTGTCACAGCTTGATTATCCGCTCCGATGGGCTGCCAGTGAAAGTTTTTATGGGTTTCGCCTTTTTCATAAATTGACCTACATTTTTAATGCGATATTCATATTTTAGAAAAGACAGTGAGACAAGTCATTATGATAATACAGTGTGTTAACGATGATGTTTAATGCATTACGTATTAGAGATGATGTTCGTAACTAGCTTATATGAACACTTGTTGTGGTCCATGGAAAAAAAATCGCTTGTAAGTTTAGTCTACACCGGGCTGTTGTCTAATGAAATAATGAAGAATGTGGGCGTCTCGGGACTTGAACTAAACTATTTAATATTGAAATTGTTTAACTCGAGAAAAGCTTAGATTACTTAAATTTTATGTATATTGCGAGCGCGTGGGTAAGAGTGAGAGAGGAGGAGCCTGCCTACTGCTGCCGTATGCGTGAGCGAAAGGGAAGCCAGACAGACTGGAGCCGTAACGCGTTACGTAACGAAGCGGTTTACCCTCCCATAAGGAGTTATCACTTCAAATGCTGTTATGTGTGCTGAAGTGCAATTAAATCACCCAAGAAACTCAAATAAAAGTCAGACGGGAGTTTCTTAGGTGGGAAGTTTGTTATATTCACATGTCACGACAGGTCATCACTGTAACCATGTTCAGGCTTTAAACTATACTGTCTAAGCGATCTAGCGCTACATATTTTAATAGTTTGGTTAGACGGCATAACCAGTGTTTTAGAGTACCAAAAAATACACATGAGTCAGTCCGCGGCACGCTCACCCCGTGCAGGCCTCCCGCTTTCATCAAACTTGAACTTCTTGTGTTGAATAGCTTCTCTAGTACCATTTTTAATGATCACGGCTACCGAAAAGTGTCCGAAACGTCAGAATATAAGAATAAAATAAAACAAGTGCTTAAAACCGTTAAAACTGAGTTTTGTCGTATGTATACCAACCTATATATAGTTATAGTTATATACATGGTATTTTTATGTATTTTGATCTAATATAAAGTTTGACAAAGAAATATGTTTAAATAACTACTGGTTTATTAACAAATCTACGGACTCGAGTTCCGTACCCTTTTTACAACTTAATTACTATAAAAGTTTTTTTAGTTCATACACGCTTATTGTTTATTTTTGTTACTGTGTGTGACATTATTTTTTTGATTTTTATGTTGTGTTGTGTACCTTAAGAATAATTTATATATATTTTTTCTAATTTTAATACTTAACTTATACTAATGTAGAGTGTATCTGTTATAATACGGCCGGCGTAACTTGGCAAATATGAACATAGACTCTGCGAACTTTAGAGCATGTACACTCGTGTGATGAGTGGGCATACGACTCGACAGTGACTACAATTGGTCGCCCTTCATCCCTGTATTTTTGCATTGCTTTGTACTAGTTAGTCACTGTATTTTCTTCACGAGTTTACATGCGCTAAACGCGCAGAGCCTATGTTCACATTCGCCAAGATACGCCGGCCGTATTACATGCTGGTGTTGTGAGAAAGTGCATGTGCAGTGTGTGCCTTATGTCTATACCTATATATATTATCTTAACCTAGTGCCATGTATGTTGTTTTTTCTTTCTGTGCCTAGTTTATTATTTGTAGGCTCTTTGAGTGTACTACTGTCTGTCTATTGTGTGCAATAACTACTGATTGACTGAAAGCTATTATTTCCATTCAGTGCGGCCGACTAGAAAGTCTTTCGTAGTATAATAAGCCTTTTCGCGCGAACTCAGTTTTACTAATTTTATAAACTTGTTTACTGAAAGCTTTTGAACTTGAACCAGATGGGCCGTCTGTCTGTCTGCTGGAGTCATACAATAAAAAAATATCCTGAGTATTGATCCAGGATACCAGCACTATGTCGATTTTCATTTAAATCCCTTTAGTAGTTTTCACGTGACGCTCTTACAGACAGACAGATGGACAGACAGACAACATTTTTGAATGTTGTGTAGGTTTTCGGAATCCAACAGATCTCTCGAATCTGCTGGTTTGAAATCGCCGCCCTTATGTTTCAGCGGCTTCTGTGCAACGCAAAAGTTCTGGGTTAGATTGCTGGCTTATTGAATTTCATAAAAACAATTTTCTGTTATTTACTATGTGCTGGGATCTTGCTGGGATGCTTTGTGCAAACTCGATACTTCTACCAGATTTATAATGGTCCCGGAAGCCGTTGTCTTGCCTTGAAAAAACAATTTCTAGGACCTGATCCCAGTGCCACTTACCGGTTCTAAGTATGATTCAAAATAATCGCAAGATCCAGTTAAATACACATAAAAAAATTCATCAAATTCGGTTTAGTCGTTCTCAAGTTATGCGCGTACACACATTTCTATGATTCATTTTATATCTTTCAAACCTTCCTTGGACTTCCACAAATAATTCAAAATCAAAATTTGCCAAATCCGTTAAGCCTTTCTCGAATTTTTGTAAGACTAACAAATGTCAATGCATTTTTATATATTGAGGGCTTCATAACAAATCGGCGTATATGCAAAAACGCCTCTTTTGTTTACCAAAATCTATGCATGTTACAATTTAGAAACTCTTACCAGTATGCAAGTGTACCTAAATAGAAGGGTATTTCAAATTTCAGCTTTATACCATCAACTCATATATTTAATGACAGTCCTCATACATTCTTTAAAATAATATCCCAAACAGATTAAGTATGTTCTATTATCGCTATTTTTTGCTTATGCTTTTTTATGTTATTATTTTATTTTATTATATCCTTTAATTAATATCTTATAATATGTTAATTATCCAAATTTAACTTTTTATTTGACATTTTGTAAAATATGACATAATGCATGATGTGACCACCTATAATAGGGAGTATATTTAGCATGAGCATTGTTTAGATTTAAGTCGGATGTTTTAATATATCTCCTGTTGATGGTCCATAATAAATAAATAAATAAATAAATAAACTAGTTTTGTATTATTCACAATTTTGTCCGTTGTGTAAAACTGCGCTTTTGTCTGTATGCCCATTTGTTATAAAGCTTTCGATATATAGATAAGATTTACATATTATTAAAGACTCTTTATTGATCTTCATCATACACCTTTACGGTATTATGTGATTTAAATAAAAATTGTATCGTCTGTTTTTCGGTAAGTATTGTAATGAATCAAATGTCCAAAACTTGTTTATGATTCAATAAAACTAGAAAACATTTAAACAAGCACCTTTCGCCTTTTATACTAATAACCGCAAGGTTCGTTGACCCATTAAAGATATATTTAGTAACAACGATCAAATGGTCAAAAATATATGAACAGCAAAAACATTATCCATGACAACACGCACAAATTGGTCAACTTTGGCACGCAATAAATTGCGATATTTAGAAAAAAAAATATCTTTGTGTCCATTATTAAAATGCTGATTTGTCTCGGCTGCCAAGAGCGTGGCCTTGATTGGCTTTTTCACAGCATGAAATCAGTGTTGCTATCGTGGAGAAAATTCACCAGTTTTAGGGTAATTAATTTATAAGATTTGCTACCGTGAGGGAGCAGCGGTAGAGGTGAGTGGAATTGTCAACGTTAGTGTTATCAGATCTATCGATTGATAGTCGGTCGATGGCAACTATCGATTGTTTTTACCACATCGATCGATCGGTCGTCCATCAATGGTAGAATGTACTAGTCGACATTGATCGAGCTGCTTGATTGAATTCGAATGAATCGATCAAAGTCGATCGATGGCATTTTATCAAATGCTGGAACGGAAGAAGAATACAATTTCCTGTAGCTGGGTGGCCTGTCATAAGAGACGACAAAATACCCCACAGCCAGGTGGTAGGATATTGGCTCGACTGGATGACTATTACACTTGGTTTCGAGTATGCCACCATAACAACCTTGAGTTGTGTTTCGGTATTAGTCATCAGGTTTCAGTCTCCTCGCAAAGATCAGCAGCGAATTTGGACCTTTAGTGTTGCAATTGTACATAGCCGATAGTAACCGCTTTCCATCAAGAGGGCTGTCGACCTCTTAAGAAAGGCTATGCGACCGCAGGAAATTGTTTTCTTTCTCCGTTCCTGCACGGATAAAATTTTCTCACTTTATCCATTTTTGTAACACCACACATCCATCTCAATATTCTAATTTCAGCTTAGTAGAAAATATATTTGGTCAATTACTTAATATATTATTTAAGAAAAAACTGTCGCCTGGACAAATCTGTTTTAATCCGTGCTGGTGCTTTAATTCAGTCGCAAATAGCCTTATTTGATGATGCTAATATTTATAAATTTGTGTAACTTAAATTTAAATATACATACTTACGTATGTATATTTAAATTGTACAATTATAGATTAGTAAAAAAAATTCTAAAGCTAGGTTGCCTGGAAGGGATCGTTTTTAGCGATAAGGCCGTCTGTTGTTTTATCAAGAAGTATTGTAATTATGCATTGTGTTTATTTATTTGTTTATTTTGGTGAGCAATAAACTGTTATCTATCTATCTAATAATTAATATATCTAATCACGCCTTCGACTTGAATTTCTACCCCCTGGCAACACTAGTGATTAGAAGTTGATTGCACCGGTCGTCGGCCCGTGGCGGCGCAGTGGCGCAACCTGGCCACACTGCCGTAAAAAACGCAAATTGCGAAGAATTATTGCACGCCAAACGTGACTGGCCGGTGACAGAATTTCGGGAACCGATTGTTGTTTACTTGTTTATTTTTCAAATACTGGCATTGACTGGTAGAATTAGATGTAGAAATTAATAATGATTAGTTTCTACATATTATTTCTACCAGCGATGCTTTATCAAAACCGGATTCCTAGGTTTCGCTTACTAGTGTTTTTTAAATACTAGCAGCGCGTTCCACTTGTAGCGCACAAGGCCAAAAATGCTCCGTTCCACAAGGCAACCGCGGTCGTTGTGGTCGTGGCGAATACGTCACCATTTTCAGTCACACAACGCTCACAGCGACCCATGTCAAGAGGTGGCTTGAATACCCGTCTCATATGAGTTTACGATTGTAACGCTGGCAAGCAAGTGGAACGGGAAAAATCGGAGTCGTGAACGTGGTCGTTGTGAGACTCTAACGTAACGTAGCCTAGGTTACACGGTGAATATTATATGATAGACTAGCTATTGCTAAAAGACTTTGCTTCATGACACAAAAACAAAATCACCAAAATCGATCCAGGTGTTTAGGAGGATTCTAGAACTCGATCTCAGCGCCACCTACCGGTTCCAATTTTGAATGTAAACCATCCGGAAACTAGAATATAAGAATTAGGGGCTTAAGAGTCTAGTATTTAAGAGATAGCTAATCATTTCTTAACGAGATTATTATAAGTAAGGCCCCAATTGTTTTACTATACGTTCATTTACAAAACATACATTTTCTATTCTCTTCTCCACTTAGGTGTTAAATTAGGACTAAATGTATATAATGTAATATATAAACATAATTAATGATCATTTAGTTTTCTTTGTAGGCTACACCGAATAATAAGATTAGAATTATTTAGTTATAATTGATTTATTATAAATAAGTAATAAGTACTAAAATCTAAATTAAAAATAAACTGTTATACTTACACTAAAAATTAACTAAATGTTAATTAACGAAATTAATTAATGAAAAATAATTGAAAAAATATGTTTAAATTCGCAAGACTAGGTTACCCGCCCCGATTTGGTTGCGGTTTTGCAGTACATTGTTAAAGAACACGGTCAAGTAACGCTTATAACTCGGTTAATTGTTTTTGCACATATATAATGCCAGGCATGTGTTTATCTGTACATCAATAGCCAGTTAACAACTTGCTAGTTTCCGTCTACTGGTAAATAAATAGCACGCATTGTATGTCTTCGATGTTAAGCCTTTCTAGAAGTACTCCTTCGTTCCTTCGGCACGTAACTTGGCAAGAGTCGTTAGATGCGCACAAGTCGTCTTTTAGGTCTCTTTGGTTGTCAAGCGGGACGTAAGGAATGAGTCTACTCAACTGTCTCCTTCATACTCATAAGCTTGACCGCGCGCGAGAGAGACGGACAGACTTTTCATGTTGCGAATGCAGTACGACGCCAAACCACGCGGTTATTCACAGACACTACACAAGCACAACGTGTGTATAAGTGTTGAACGTGCCATGCGCAAACTTACCCCCACTTCTGTGAAACGTGGCCAAGTTGCGTGCCGCGTACTGTACACAGGATAGTTAGGCAACGCATCGGCTCCCTTAGCGTTGCAGATGTCCATGGGCGACAGTAGCCACTTTCCATCAAGTGGACCCTTCTGCCAGTTTGCATATAAGCAAACATAAAAAAAAAATATATGTCTCGTTTTTATAAACGAGATCTACATACATACATACATACAAGATACATCTTTATAAATGTAGACATTTTTGACAAAATTTAAGGGAATAATATGGTTTAAATTCAATAATTCATTTAATTTCTTTCTTGTTCTTCTTTAATTAAAAAGTGATTTGGCGAATTCAAAAAAAATTACTATACAAAAATGATAAAAATCAAGTAATCCTGATGTTTTTTGTAATTTTTTTCTGATAATTTTAATAACTAAATACCAAAGAAATTTTGTTTCGTTTTCATCCCACTTTTGAGCTTTTGCGGCAACAGGAGCCTTATAGTCGGGGATACTGTCCATTTTTGCTACTGATTGCTATCAAGCTAACCTTATTTTGATGAGACACCCAACTTTTCTATTATAAACATTTATAAGTTTTTGTTGATTCTCAAATTATATTACAAACTGGGTCTTTTTTATTCTCAAGATATATGACTTATTCGAAAAAATATTTATCCTACAAAATGTATGGTTTCAAAGGAGGAACCCACATGTTTTGATAACTTGGTCATCTGATTTTTGTTCTGTTAATACATATTTATATAATACTAGCTGTCCCGGCAGACGTCGTCCTGCCCGGTAAAAAATAGGGGTTGATCGTAGAGGGTCGAAAATTTAGGGTTGTATGTATCTTTTAATGTTGTATCGTAAAAAAATAAAAATTATAATTTTGTCTAGAAAATAAATAACAAAATTTAGGGGTGGACTACCCCTAACATTTAGGGGGATGAAAAATAGATGTTGGCCGATTCTCATAGATACCGGATAAGCACAGAAAATTTCATCAATATCGGTCAAGCCGTTTCGGAGGAGTATGGCAACGAAAACTGTGACACGAGAATTTTATATATTAGATAACAGCAACATTGTCCTACAAATTACGTGGTACGTTATCCCGGTCCTACCATCATAAGTCAAATCAACATATCTCATTGCTGCTAGCCCTGCTAGCTACCACAATCGAAAATGTTTGTAATAGAAAAAGTTGGGTGTCTCAAGTCTCATCAAAATAAAGCTATTTACGGAAAATTAGCTTGATAGTAATGAGTAGTAAAAATTGACGGTGTATCCCTAACTACTAAATGAATATCCCTTGAATAATCAAATAAAAAAAATAACACTAATTTCCGCTCAGTATCAATTTTGAAAATTCGTACATGATAATGAGAGTTATACATGTATAATGATAATACTTCTACATAATGGTGAGAATACTTCTTATGCCACCTACAACTTCTTCGAAGAAACGTTTGACATTTTATAAATAAATTCTATTAAAATGGATTATGAAAACACTGAAAACCTTATCCAACCTATTAAATAATTATCTTTACAGTTCCAATTGTGGGATACCAACAACAAACATACGCACACACAAACACCCCCCCTCCCCCCAACACACACACACACACATACGCATACATACACCCATACACATACCCATATGTATCCACACCACAGGCACATACTCACATAACTCATATACTCACTCGACGGCCTCTGTAGTTGAGCGGGCTAAGCCTTTGACAGCCTATCTCACTGCAACCCAGAGGTTCCGGGTTCGATTCCCGGTATAGTAAATTTCGGAAACGTATTTTCTCCGTTATTTACCATGGTCTGGGTGTCTGGGATCGGCCCCAGAGTGGTCCGTTGTATATTACCCATAACACAAGCGTAACTTGCTTAATTTGGGGATATGCAGTGTGTGTGTATGTCTGCCGATTATTATTATATATAACCTAAACTACCTGCATATTTTACAAACATTAGTGTTAGCTACTATATACTAGTATTTTTAAGTTGGTGGTGAGGAGTCAGGAGTACCATAATCACAGGATTTTTTTTTCCTAGTTTAGGCTCCCGGCTTTTCCACCCATAGTTAAGATATTCTTCTGTTTTTTCCGCTTTATTGTTATGTTTGGTGGAAAGTTAATAAATAAATAAATAAATAAAACTATATAGTCAAGATCAGGGGAGCGATATTCATAAAAAGATTGATTTAATTAAGAAATTTTATTATTAAACTTTTAATTACTGGATACACAATTTATAACTAATTATTCTAGGCTTAATATTAATGCGTCTAGGCAGGTCTAATGCACGCTGCAGACTCCCTTAACTACCTCGGCCATACATCCTCCCGCTGTTACATCGTACCATCCCCGGCCACCTGTGTGGGCTGTAGAAAATAACATCTGTTTGACTGGGAATGGGCAGTGTCAGCAACTAGGTTCTCGCAATGATAACGCGGCCCGGGGCAGGATGCATAACTATATTCATTTAGCTATGTTTTATAGATTTTGAAATCTGATCTAATTTGAATACTACAATAATAATGTACTTTCGATAACGTATTTTTGTTATTGTTAGTAACGAATTAAAATAAAGCGTAGACTGAAATACTGAGGCATGGCTGCAACACGGTTGCCCATTCAAGCGTGTAGCGATCGTAATTTTGTTATTATTTCGCACCAGACTTCGATTGCGTACTAAATTTACGTATCTTAAGACACATTCATCTACGAGCGTAGCTAAATTTCTAAATTTCAGTTTTTTTCCCTTAATATACCTACACCGTTTGCTACAACTATATTAATTATTTAAACAATTTATTTTTGTTTACTTCTAGACAAAGTGGCAAACTGATTCACTCGATGGCAAGTGGGTTACCGTTGCCCATGGACATCTCCAACATAAGGGCGCCGATGCGTTTCCATAAGTCGTTACTACCTTAAATATCTATTTACGTCCTCTTTGAAGAGTTCCATATTGTAGTAGAAATCGCGAGCATATTCCAGTATTTAATAAGCCTGTTCATTATCGATATTTTACGAAGCCTTGATCATCACTATCTTTTCTTAAGAAATATTATATTGAAATTATTTCGTATGTGTCATATCTAGAAGTAAATATAATGGAGTTGATAGACGTGCGAGATGTGTATTTATGGCCCGGTGAACTCTTTTAATTATCTAACACCATGGGTACGCGAACTTTCAGAAGCAAATAAAGTCGTCGAGCTATAAGTACGCGCACATACTTGCAAATCCAACATTATCTTTATGTATCACCGTGTAGCTATATTATTAAATGTGCTATAATGACATGTTGTCTTTGTTTGTACAGATAGTGCGGCAGGGTGGCGGCATCCAAGTATGGCGGCGGCGGGCTCACCATCGGCTCCGGCGTGGCGGTGAGGCGAGGCATGAAGTGCACCGGGGTCGCCGGCGCCCCGGCCAGCGACGAGCTGCTGCTCAGCGCCTGCTGGCTGGACCCCAAACTAGACGGCGGCTCCCCTCCCCCCACCTGCCACGACCTACTCGACTCCCTCCTGGCTCCTCCCCAACTCACCGAATCCAAACCCCTGCCCCCTTTCACCGGCTACACGAGCAACTTGTTCATCAACGGAATCTCCGGGCACCACTATCACGCCATCGCTCAACGACTCCCCGAAGAGAACAACAACTACCCGACGCAAAGCGGCTACGGCGCCGACCATGACGTAGTATCTTCATCAACGTGTGCTGCCGATGCTGAACCTCCTGATTTGGAAGACGTCAAACCCTTTCTAGAACCCCCTGACACGAAAGCCTTTGCTGAAACTACTATAGGTGCGCCGGATTCTTGTACAGCTTCTTGTTCACCACCTGCTAAGTTGTATGATGACAATAAGCAAGTAATGTGTGATATAAGCTCTATTGAGGATATAGCGGCAATAATTGGATCTGCTATAGCGGAGGATCCAGAGAGAAATGACTCTAGAGATAGCTGGATGGACCTTGACGCTTTGTTCAGTGGATCTTATAATCAAGGCGATAAAATAGTGCATCAAGATTTACCTGAATTCGATCTGCCCAATTCTCCACCGCCTTCAGCGCAGAATCATCACACCCTAGATTTCTCATGTAAGAGTCAAGAGTTTATGAAAAGCCAGGAGTTTTTGCAAAAAAGTCTCGAAAGGCAAGCAGGATCGACGTTGCAGAACTTGCTAACGCATGGGTATATGCCATTACTGCAAAATCGATTGCAAAATGGACCACCGGTTAAGCAAGAACCGACTTCAACCAGCAGTTATGGAATGGATGTAATCTCGACCTCGTCTCCTCCAGGGAATGCAGTATCAACTACTGATGGTGTCGGTCTTCTCAATGGGAGATATGCATCACATTATGGTCTCAGTCTAAAACCTGATGGTCTGTGTAGTCCAGAGAGACTATTATATCCGCATGCTCACACAACAACGACGACAACAGTTGGTAAGAGTAAAAGAAGTAGAGTGAAAGCGAAGCAACCGAATAGCAGCCTCCACGCAGCTTCTTTGGCATATCCATCGGCGACAGCAGCAGAACTAAGTGGACTGTTAGGAAAGGAGAAACCTGTACATCGTTGCGGTATTTGCAATAGAGGGTTTTTGAACAAAAGTAATATAAAGGTCCATCTAAGAACCCACACAGGAGAGAAACCATTCCGCTGTGATGTCTGTGCTAAGGCGTTTCGGCAGAAGGCGCATTTGATAAAACATCAGCAGATTCATAAAAGGATTGGCAGGGACTGATTATAAGTTTAACTCAAAAAAGCATTTAATGTGAGTGTCTGTGTGTGTGGTTGTATCGTGCACTCGGTATTCGTCTGGTTGGGCAGTGGGTTGGAATACTTTACATTCTCTCACAATTCGCTTTAAGAAGTATTAAATTGATTAGATACTAAAATCTGTACTGAGTTCAGCTTCAAATTTATTACTTTCTAATCAATAAGTATGTCATGAGTTTTATTTGACTCTATATTAATGTTTAATTTATGTGATACCATATTTTTTCGACTTTCTTTAATTAGACTTAAACTATCGTTAGTGGTTTAGTTGCATTGAGAGACGCTTTTACTGTTTGAAGCCTCAATAACAGTCATAACTCACTGCCCATTTAGTCAAAAATCATCATAAACTGAATCTCAGACTTTTGTACATTTTAGTACATTTTCTTTACTAACTTAGTAGGTGTATTATTCTTTTATAACACATAGTATAACATTCCTAAGGACAAGTGCAATGTTAACTAGTTTTAAGTGGATTTCTATATTTTTTATTACTGTAGATAAAACTGTTTATAAAATGAACAAATAATTTTCATGTTTTCGGGCTTGAACGTTTAGGGTTAGAAATTGAATTTAGGGTCTAATCTTCATAACTATTATGAATATAATTTAATGATACATCTGTGTTCTTTTTAAATTGTTCGTTAAATTTTCAATTTGCTATATTTTATAAATTTGAAAACACTTTTCTTGATAATAACAAGTTTGTAGAAAAAATTATCAACATTTCAATATCTTCTACAATATAAACTATCGTAGAAATATTTTGAAAAGTTATCCATTTCAAATTGCAATTTAATTCAATCACAAGGTTTTATTATCAATTATTTAATTGCATTTTTATGACGTCAACAGATAATTAATATATCACATATTATTGCCCGAAATAGTAAAATGTTTCGTTAGCATTGATTTCTAACTTTGCTGTCGGCCATTTTGTTTTAATAATCTGCCGACGCCATTTACAAATGCAACCTGCAAGCTTAATATGCAAATCAAATTATGTATGGTTACTCCGATTACCTACTTATAGTCAAACTTTTGTAGTTATTATTATGTATTAATAATTTTCAGTGTAAAAGTTCTTTAGTGCATATATTCGTAAAATTCATAATATTATTGTGTGCGTAATTATGCCCTAAAGATTATTACATTAATTCGTATATAAGGAACAAATATGACAAAGTTTAGAGGCTATTATTTAAGAAATAAATCCCGTTGCTTATAAACTTTATTTCTTGAAAAACTGAGAAAACAAATAAATAAAAACCAGGTACAAAGCTAAAGTAAATAGATAAATAACCACTATAAAAAAAACACTCAAAACAATAAATGATATTATATATAGAAACCGTGCTAAAATCGAAACTAAGTGACAACTCTTTTATTCGTGTAAAGCAAAGTGTGTGACTGAAACAAAAAACGTCATCACGTGCTGTTGTGTTCGGACGGTTTATAAGTATTAATTAACTAATCTAAAATGCTTGACACTTGTTTAAAGGAAGACAATAATTATTTGCATATGATGTTATGTTGTGTAGTTCAATTTTCTAAACATATGTAGATTACTTTAAAGTTAATAGTAATTGTAGGATTTTGATAATTTATGGGTAATAATTATGTGAGAAATGTGAACTGTGAAATCCAATATAGCCTGGAGTTGTCACAAGAACTCCCTTGATTTGCACCAGCCACAGGCGTACAATTTGGCTAAACGATAATAAAGATATTACAATAGGCAAGGCTGTATGAAATACATTTCTCTGCCTGCCATTGTGGCAAATAAAACAACAACATCACTAGCTGGCAAGGTTTTCAAATAAAGAATATATGGCTGTATATACATCTCTTTCCAACCCGGTTTAAGCGCCAGAAGTGAAAACAGTTCGGATGTATGTATTGTATAGCTGTTTTAATGTGGTTTCTGTGTTATTTCTTATTCTAAGAACTGACGAAAGAGTACTAAATTACTTGCAAATTTTATACATGGCAGCACATAAATAAATGTGAAAGTAAACTTGACAAGGTTTAATAATAAAGCGACAATTTAATGGGGTTTATTGTGATTGTGTTTTAACTTATTTTTAATTTAACTCGTTAAAAATAGGAGTTAAACCATGAAAAGTAGAGTGCTGGAGTTATGTTTTAGATGATTTATAAATTATGAGAGAAACGTAATTTAATAAAAAAAAAAGGAGAGTGGTATCACCAAAGACATTGTATGAGAGTAATCTCAAATTTATTTTTTTATTTTGTATGACATATTACGTTTTGTAAGTAACTATGTTTCATTTTTTTTTTAAATTAATTTATTCATGACCATAGAATCAAAGTCTTTCAGTCGGAAACATGTTAATTAATAGGTCTTCGTATAGTAGCGCAGTTGTATTGCAGTCTACAACCGACGCCATTCAATGGAGTTCTTGTGAAAACTCGAAAGATCACATCTGACTATACAGTTCACATTTCTCACAAAAACACATAATTTCTACTCAAAAACTATCAATATCCTGCAACTGTTGTTCATTTTAGAGTAATTATACACATTTTTAGAAAATAAAACTGTACAGCACAACGTCTCCTTTCAGTTCCCGCCAAAAACTCCCTATGTTTCATAATGATTACGGTATTGCCATACTGATTTTTGTTTTTCCTGCTGAATTGCAGTAAGTATATTTTATATATATAAAAAAAAAACATTTTTTATCTGATACTTCGGTTTAATTATAATTTAATAACATTAAAATGTCTCATAGCCCAAGTAAATCTTATGCATTTGAGAATACTCTTTCATTTTGAGAGGTTATCATTTTAATACCTGGTGTTGTTTTGATATGATTGTAGAATAAAACCTAATGATATATTTTTTTCCTCTTAATATAGTTAGTAGAGAAAAAATATTTTACTTAGTATTTTTCTCGTATCAAGAAATAAAGTTTATGAGAAAACTCGGTTGAGATTGTTAATTATTGCTTAAATTACTCTTCGCTGTTTTCTCCTTTTTGAAACTTTGTTAACTATTTCTTTGAATCTCTTTTTAATACCAAAATAACACGCTTATATAAATAACGTAACGTACCTCATTATCGTAAAAATTGTCTTTGTTTTTATTTTGTTTTATGTCATTTTCATTTCCTACTTATTATATAGCAGGTTATTTTGACTATTCATAACACCTCCTCCAGAAAGTCCACCAGCTTCTTAACATCGCTGAAAACTTATCCAAAGCTACCTGGGGTTCCAGATATTTCACCCTGTATTGAGCCACCCCTTCGTATTCTAGCAGGACTGGGGGGCTGTTTCTCCTCCATGCAGAGTAAAAAGAACTACTAAGGTTCATGTAACTAATGATACCTTATCATAAGCAGCTATGGAAACTACATGCGTCTAGTCATCGCAGCGGAAAACGAACTACTGACTTGCGCAACGCGGGAGCGTAGATATTAATAGTTGCTCTATCTCGCTCTAACATCATCCTTCCCGCTCACAAACTGTACTAGCAGTATGACTGGTTGATATTTATAAAATACGGCCGGCGTAACTTGGCGAATGTGAACATAGGCTCTGCGAACTTTAGAGCATGTACACTCGTGTGATGAGTGGGCATACGACTCGTCAGTGACTACAATTGGTCGCCCTTCATCCCTGTATTTTTTCATTGCTTTGTTGGTCACTGTATTTTCTTCACGAGTTTACATGCGCTAAAGTTCGCAGAGCCTATGTTCACATTCGCCAAGATACGCCGGCCGTATTATACTTAAAGTTACCGTTTCCAAAATAAATCAGTTCACTTCAGTTTACATAAGCACTCGATATTGCTACTCTGCCATCTGAAGCATTCATTAACCTTTAGCTCCTGCTGCTACACAGCTAAACTCATTAGAGTTAACCAAATTAGTTTTTTATATGGGTACCTCATAAATTGCATATACTACTCACTACACTGCATATTGTCCTAAATAATGCCGTAATACTAGTAAGGTTAATTTAGGTTGCGCAACAACGCATCGTTATTATTTGCGCGCGTTTTACGCGTTTTTTTTGTCTACCGCTTCCCGGATTCGCAGTTCCGTCGGTTCGCGTGTTCACCTCAAAAACTTCATGCGGACATCGATGTAATGCAATAGTTATGTTAGGTCATGTTTTTCTGAACTGGCGCACTAAGATTCATTAGGTTTCGTGATCTAGAACTAAAGAACTCTTCTAGTATCTTTCTGATGGGTCTATATGGGTTATATGTAATTATCTCAGCAAGACGAAAGTATAAATCAGAACTCTCTCTTACTCCAAAGATTGAATGAATTTGAAATTTTATAACCATATTATATAGATATTTCATAACAAAAAAAAAAAATGTTAATTAATTTATAAAAAAATTCTTGATACCCTGTAAATCATTCAAAATCAATAAATTAATCCATCCAAGAAAAAACCTAAAATAAAGTATATATGTACAAAATAAAAGATGTTCAGAATCTAGTGTCCAACCACTGTCAGTGGAGGACGTACCTACCTCCTTTGTATGGCAACGCTAGTGCGTTGCCCGAGGCATGAACCAGTCTTTTACAATTCATGAACAAAAACATCGTCGTTATGATAACGCGGACAAAGTTTCGCTGGCATGTGCTATTAATTATATAAACTTAAATTGCCTCTCAAAATACAGTACCTACATTTTCGTAATTTCACTCATACATCACATCTGTGAATAGTCAAAATAATTGCTCTGTCTATATAAATATTCTATTTCTTAAAGAATTTCCGTTCCAAAAAACTTGCCTGAAAAGCATATAAGGTCACTAACATACATTCCAATATTTTTAATATATTTTGTATATTCACTGACCGTCGGTAGAAGCGTTTCAGACGCCCGTCTACGTCGGCCAGTTAGCGGTACGGTTGGATGTAACCGAACGCACTTTGTGGGATTAACGCGCGTTTGTTAAACGCTGGTGCTAGTTTACAGCCGAGATTCTTTACCTTATTATCTGTGATGTCACCTTACTTTAGGGAAAAAAAAGGCATGACTCCAGCTGTGCTATTTCAAAATCTAGCAAGTGCATTAAAAAATTATACACCACAGCACAAAATATTGTTATGAACTTTAAGAAAATTTTTAACAACCACTTATTAAGCGTATTGGGAGCAATATATTTTTTTAAAACAACCTTCACTTATTGTTTTATCAAGCACAAATTAGTAAATACATTGTAAGACAATAATGCACCAACATTCGTTTAAATTACACAGTCAGTAAGTTGCTAGGGTTTGAAATTGCACAGTCCATTTGTTCATTTTAACCAGTACTAAAGTCGAAGTCACGACTAAGCAGTATTCTAAAATGGATGCACCCAATACTTTCTCCTTAATTTTTCTTTATGCGTTCTAATGCAAAGAAGTATTATAAGTCTAGTGATCCATTTTTCATTGAAACTGAATGGATAATAAGATACAGGAGTTGACTGTAAAAGAGAGCTACTGAAAATGACTTGTTTAAGAGTTTATTAAACGCTCGTCTACAAATTAATTTTATAACCTAAATGAGATTAAAAATTGATGTTTTGCTATACTTAACCTTACACATTGCTTGAAAAATGCAGACGAATTTAAAACCTCAATTTTTAAGGTGGTCAAATAATTTTTGCTTCATACGTGTGAAAAGTTCTACTCGATTTTTTGTCTATACTAATATAAAATGTATACATAATTATAATACAACTGATTTTAGCGACTGTTTAAAATTAAAACAATTAGAGAACAAAAAATCTGAATGAAATTTATGAAAAACAGATTTTTCCACTACGACATTTGCTGTTTTAAGAAGAGGATTGTATTTTTTTTAAAGATTTGCAACGCCCTTTGCGTTATAAACCATCATTTATCAAGTGGGTCGTCGCCTTTTTGCCTATTTCAGGCAACAGAAAACGGTTGCCAGTAGAATAAATACATATAAGATTTATTTTATTAATAATGGTTATCAAAAAAGTAGTTCTTTAATTAACTTTCTCCAATCAATAAAACAAAGGTTATAAGGTCAATTGTAATAACCACGCTTAAATCTATAAAGATGTAAATTGAATTAATTAAATCTAAAGGTTATTTGCAAACACATCGTAAATAACGTGTAATTATTCATTACATAACTTTTTATAACCGCTCGTCTGCATCTTCGTTCAGCCCTAATATGGTTATTACACCATGCGGTATATATGGTCCTTTACTCTGAATCAGGCTAGTATAATAAAAAATGCTGATATCTAAAATTAGGTCATATCTATACAATGTCCTACTAATAAAGTAGTGTAGTAAACCTACTCATTCATAATAGTTATGCGAGGTTTATCGGCTCACTAAAAACTTACAAGTATTTTTGATAATTGTTATATCAATAATCGAATCTAGAGTTTTATATTATTAATTATTTACAGTAAAACCTCTGTTAGTCGAACTTGAAGAGAGACGACAAAAAATTCGAGTTATAGAGTTTGCGACTTATGGAGGATTTCGGCTTGAGCCAATTTTATAATTAGACATTCGACTTGTAGAGAGGTTAAGATTTATTACAACTGATTTTGATTTAGAGAGGTGAAATAAATAAATAAAAACTTTTTCAAATATTGCTAAGCTCGAGATACAGGGGTCCATTTTATAGTTTCGAGTTATAGAAGGATAATAAGTACTGATATTGCTTATAGGGACTCATTAATCATTTCGACTTATAGAGGTTTAAGATTTCCAGCAACCGAGGTTTTGGGGCTTGCATGGAAGGGAACACAATTTTTTTTGCATTCGGGAGGTTTTCGACTTATCGAGGTTCGACTTAAGAGATTCTACTGTATTATTTTGTTTTTACTCTTTTAATGAGTCTCTAAACTTCGTACAATTATTATGAATGAAGGGATTACAGTTTTAATTTTTTTACGAAATTTTAAATTTAAATTTCATTTTTCATATTTTTTTTTATTAAACAAATCTAACGGGTTTTTCGGATTTCTGTAACGTTTTTGTCACCATTATTATTTATAGATTTTTTTTATTAGTTAAAGCAAAAAAATATTTTGATGTTTAAACTAAATGAATAGGTGTTTAGCACGCTGCGTTTCCCACAAAGTGTCTAGATCTTAATAAAAGTACCTTTTAGTTTAAAAAAAATAGGTTTTTAAGTATTTATTTGGTAGTTATAATTTTATTATTGTAAAATTTGTAATAATAAACAGCCTTCCAATTTTCATGTAGAATATAGTTTATAAGTACTTTTAAGCGTTAGGTGTATATTTTTTTATATATAAAAATTAAGAAGAGATGTTGTATTTCATGAATTTTTCCACTTAATTTGTAAATTAATGTAAAAATAAATTGAGATTTTTTGTTATTCCTGCATTTTATTTCACAACAACGAATGAAAATAATTTAAATGTACATTTTTAGTTAATCACATTTTTATTTACCTCAAAATTAATAGATAGATAGATTTAGAAACAAATTTTAAAAATTGTAATAAACAATAACCTGAAGCTTCTCTTGGGTAACCAGTTTTCGAAGAATCACTTCCATTGTTGACAAAATTCAACATTTCACTCGTAAAAAGTAGGTCATTTAAAATTAATAAACTTACGCAGTGCTTATTTTCTAAAAAATATATAGTAGATATCTGAGTAATTAAAATAAATTGTCAACATTTTAGTGAAAATTATTATTTTTGCGACGCCTAAAAATTGTTGTCACAAATCACTGATTTTTGTTTTTAAGTCTTCTGAAAGTTTGTTTCGAATAGACTAAGATCATTTTGATATAAATTTCCTCTTAAATGAGTATATATGAATGTATCATAGTAGTCACCGGCGAAAAGATGGCAGGCGTAGCTGGTCTACAAGAAAAGATAGACGTAAGCAACTACTGTAAGCAACGTGTGCTTTTGTCACTAGCCAACCATTATCCATTGCTGGATGTAGACATCTCCAAGTTTACGCGAAGACCATAGTTGTATCCCGGTCTACCCCGTAGACCGGGATAAAACTGTGTGTTCTGAATTGCAGTGTGTTCAACACTTCAGAACTCGTGTGCACCATCTACCAGTAGTCCTGTAAAGCGTACCTTGTAAATTGCTAATTCATTATTAATCAAGACTAATTACAAGAGTGGAGCGTATGTGTCCCATGGTGCCCCTGGCTTCCCCGAGCCATCTGTTAGCGGAACTCACATCGACGGGTAGCCTATACTTCTGCAACCCTGGGTGAAAGAAAAATCATTAATATGAGGCGGTAAGTAAAGGACTATGGGGGTTTTAATAATTGATTGGAATCCCGATAATGATAGGTATTTTGATAGATGGGTTGTACGACTGGACGAGACTATAAAGCTGTACTTCTCTCTACAGTGGTCCTTCAAGGACCTCTGTAGAGAGAAGTAGGTACAAGGTTGAAGGACCTCTGTAGAGAGTAGTACAAATAACATCACAAAAGAATCTCTGCTTACCTCTATGGGAATCAGGCGCGATAATATGTATGTACGTAAGAAGGTCAGTAGGTAGAAAATCTGCCTATGTATCAAATAATAATAAGTTGTATGTTATTATATTTGGAATCCATGTACCATTTTTCTTTTTAATCGATTTAAGAAGAGAAAGAGTTTCTCAATATATCGTGTAAATACTACAATACATTTTTGAAGTGATAACTTCTTATCGGAGGGTAAACCGCGTTACGTAACGCATTACGGCGCCAGTTTGTCTGGCCACCCTTTCTCCCACACAAGTTATCACTTCTGTCGGGCGTCCTGAGACGCACACGTTTTTTTTTATTTTTATTAACAATACTTATAATATTTAAAGAGGTATAGTTTGTGAGTTTGTGACGTTGTAGGGGGTCTCTGGATCTACTAAACCGATTTTAAAAAACAATTTACTGTTCGAAAACTACGTTAGCAGGGAGTGTCACTGGCTATATATAGCATCATGTTATAAGGATGGGTGATCTAGTTGTTAGCACTTTGCTGTATGCGGATGATGCCGTGCTTTTAGCCGAATCGCCATCAGAACTGCAAACACTAGTCACAATGATGAAAGATGACTGTCAGGCGAGAGGCTTACATTTGAATGTGAAGAAAACAAAGGTTATGGTGTTTGAAAGAGAAGAAACCAGATCGAATGCAAGCATAATGGTCGATGATGTTATGCTGGAACAAGTGAATGAGTTTGTATATCTTGGATGTGCTTTTAGCAGGGATGGAAGGTAAACCGCTGACATAGAAAGAAGAGTAAATTTGGGGAATAGTGTGAATGGAGCGTTAGGTAAACTTCTAGGCGCTAAGAACCTCAGCCAGAAGGCCCAGCTTACCATACACAACGCGGTTCTGGTACCTACGCTCACGTATGGAAGCGAGAGTTGGGTATGGAATAGAGAGCATGAAAGTAGAGTAAACGCGGTCGAGATGCGAGCACTGCGCAAAATCTGCGGAGTGACGCTCGCGGACCGCGTTCGTAATACCGAAGTAAGAAAGAGAGTTGGTGTGAAAGAGAGTGTCGGGGTGAAGGTAAGGAAAGGAATGCTCCGGTGGTTTGGGCATGTGGAAAGAATGTATGATAAAAGAATGACTAAACAGATATACAATGCAAAAGTGCATGGATGCAGAAGTCGCGGTAGGCCACGACACCCCTTCCATGGTCAAATTGATCATGTGTCAGCAGAAGGTGATGTTAGGAGCCTTAAGAACAGACGAGCGTGCATGACAAGAGCTATGAATGTCAAAGAAGCCAGTGAGGTGTGTAAGAATGGGCCTGTGTGGCGCTCTGTTGTTCGTGCCTACCCCGCAAGGGACCTGGCGTGAAGTTATGTATGTATGACGATGATGATGACGAAACCGCGCCGGGCCGCTAGTGTTCTATAACTTTGTTTCTGAACCAATTTGTAACATTCATTTGCATTGGATGCAGTACAGTTGCTAGTTGATTCCATATAAATTTTATAGCTTGAAAGTACCCACTATTTTATTTTATTATTCTGTTTATAGAAAGTAAATTTCTTCACAATTTGCTCAAATAGAATTCACTATTATGGACCCCTATTTGCAGCTCGCGGACCCCTAAGGGTCTGTATGGACCGCTTTGGACCTATTATGTAAAGGATGTTTCTATCCGTCCATTGCTTTTAAGTTTATGTATTTTATCGCCTTTATTAGTAATTTCTAAGCGTAGTGAACTAAAAGGGGGTCAGACTAGACATCGAAGCAAACAAAGGTGCGAACTTGAAGAGAAAAGTTCTTTGGTAATGTCACGATGACAATACATCGAGATATGAAAGTCGGATGTGGAAAACTTTATCTGAGAAAATGTCGGAACTTACGTGTACATGATTTGAGCTTTTTTAATTGTATGAGAGCAGGCAAACGGCCCACCTGATGGAAAGTGGTTACTTTGGACATATGTGACACCAAAGATGCATTTTAAAGATTAATTGTAACACTTTAAAAAAGGCCGAAAATATATATAAAAAAACTACAAAAACATAGTTTAAAACCGCGCTTAAAACCGTTAAAAAACAGTTTTAAGCGCGGTAAATTATTTAATGTTTATCATTCCGACGAAGATGTCAAGTTTAACAATACTCATTGACACTTGACATTAACTTGTCTTCTGTGATTACGGCCACTGAAAAATGGCCGAAACGTCGGAGTAATAAAAATCAAATAAATCACCGTTAAAATGTAGTTTTAATATGTATATACAAGTCGCGAAAACTTAAGGAAATATTATTAAAAAAATCTAAAAATGAAACAAGGTCGGACAAAGCCTGTTTGTCCGGTGGCAGAGGATTAAAAAACACCAAGAATATTACTAATGTGCTGCCAGTCTTCAAGTAAGAAACTGGGAACTGGTAGTTAATGTGAGAGCATAACCCCAGGTCTTCATGGCGGCATACGCTAGACCAGAGGTGGTACCCATCTGGACTATAGTGTTTCAATAACTGGCTAAAAGCAAGCTGATGGTTATTTGGTTAATTGGTGAATGACTCGCTAACTGATACTTGATGCCTGATGGTTAAACGGTAAACTTCTCAGTTGTCACTTTTATTTGATAGACTTTAGCCAGCTTGCGAATTGATGGACAGCCTATCTTGTGAAAAACCGCTATTTAATTTTTCAAATTTTTTTATTTCATCCGTTCAGCAGACAGGCAGACGACCCATGGAAAGCGGTTATCATCGCCTATGGACATTTGCAAAAAGCTGCTACAAATGCGCATCTGCTCTCTCTTAACGGAGACTGAATCCTGGTCACTAATTCCGGAACACAAATCAAAGTTGTTATGGCGGCATACTCTAGGCCAGTGGTAGCCATCCAGTTGGGCAAATACCCTACCACCTGGCTGTAGGTGTTTTGTCGCCTCTTACGGCAAGCCACTCTGCCGCACGAAATTGTATTCTTTCTCCGTTCCTGCACGGATAGCTGTCCATTTTTAGAGTAGATCTCTTCCCTGGAAGGTATACTCTGCATCTTATTCTGTACACCAAACAGATCCGCTTATAGTTACAATTGATACCAAATTCAAAAACACAAAATAATGTGTCTGTATATTAGGGTGGTCGTTAAAAATTAAATTTCTTGCGACGCCCCCTAAAAAGCTTCCTTTTAATGATAAAACACTAGGATTTTTTAAATAATTTTTTCAAGTCAAGACATCACGTGCCTCAAGACGATTCAAGTTAAAACTAAAAATATAAGAAAAATTGAAAGATAAGCTTGAATCACGAAGAATTTTAAACTTTTTCTGAAACTATAATTTGAAATTCATCACTGAGAATGATAATACGGAAGGTATTTCATTGTTAAAACTTTTCCAATCTTAAAATAATTATTACTTCTAAGTATGAAGAAGTTTCCTAATATTACCCAAAAAACATGATATTACCCAAAAGTTAACTTGAATCGTCTTGAGGCACGTGTTGTCTTGACTTGAAAAAAATATTTAAAAAATCCCAGTGTTTTTTCATTAAAAGGAAGCTTTTTAGGGGGAAATTTACGTCGCAAGAAATTTAATTTTTAACGACCACTGTATATATATTTTTAGTCGAGAATACTAAGTTTTGAAAGTCAGAACTGGATATCAATGTACTGGCAACGAATTGCCTTTTTGCGTCAAGTGCACTTGACAACTCAAACAAGTACATAAAAAGTTGTGCGAACATGCGCCCGCGCGTATGTCAAACGTGTGACGTATGCATTTAGGTACTGTGCACAAAAAAGGTTAATAGAGAGAAAATAAGTAAATACTATTTCTATATCTTAATAGGTCTTAAGTTGATTAATTTATACTTAAACTCTTAATAGCTTATTATATTCAAATTCAAAAAATTTACTTCAAACTAACTTTTATCGGATAACATTTTTTGGAGGTCATAACTATAACTTAAAAATTAGGTCTTCTAGACGCAGGGACGGAGGATATCCAAAATCATAGGTTTTCGTATTAATTCGTATAAATCTTTTTTTGAAAAATAATCCTTATACTGGTATATTTGAACGTATGTAATGAAGTGACAAAAAGTTATTAAAGTGACATTTTATCTGTCACTGTTAAAGTGACGTTTACCTATGTTAAAAATTTTTTTTTTTGTTCATGGCAACTATCAACGAAGTCAAAGGTGATGGAGCCAGAACCGAAATTGGTGTATTTTGTCTTAATAGTCTACTATCTATAATATTCTGAGTACAGAATTAAAATCTATTTTTAATTATTTGTAAGTATGTTATGTATTACACAAATCTGAAATAGCAAATTTAATTCAAAATATTATTTATTTCAGGAATATTTAAAAAAATAGTTTTACGTATAATGTAGTTTCTTTGAATAGGAGGACTATTTATTTTTAAGGGCAAAAACTGCCCATTTTCATATCCGCTATTCGAAATATTAATTTACTAATCACGGAAATAATCATAAGTGAATCTCCCGCGCCAAAATTTTTCTGTTTTAAATGTCTTGTTGATAATAATAATGAGTGTTATGCACAAATTAATGGTTTATCACAAGTTTTAAAAATGGTCGTTGTAAATAACGATGCGCTTATCAGGTTTGCTCTTATATGTCAGGGCTTTTCTCAAAGAATGTTCAAATACCAAAACGAATTTTACAATTATCAGTGGTCTAATCTAATTTTGGTAATATCAATAAAACGATTATTTTCGTCACAATATACGACCTTGAACGGCTTTCGTGAATAGGACTAAACGTTGCCGAAATCTAAGAGAATAGAGACAAATCTGTCAAAGTAAATCGCGAACAATAATTGCAAAATTGTTTTTTAATTACTTTTTATAGCATTGTAATTATCGAATTAGACAGGGTTAGTTAATTGTTTTATGTACTCGTTAAATAGTTGTAGCTGATTAAATGACCCAAGTTAATGTTTTGACATCAGTCTTTCTTTGATCTTAGCCAACCTTCAGGGCTAGTGTTTAAAAGTATGATTATTTTTTTACGTTGCCTATTAAAATTATTTGGAATTAATATTTCTATTGATTTTTGTGTGTAATATATAGCTATATATGTTTTATTCAATAAGTTGTATATGTTTCGAGTGTTATAATATTAGTAAATTTAAAGTATTTATTTAATGTACAATATTAATTTATGAATATATTACTTGTTTTGTATATTTCCGTAAAGACGTAAAAACCATAAAAAGACACAATTAAAAAAATAATTACAAGTCGATTAATTAGTAAATAATAATAAATTCTTAGATATTTGAATCTTAGCCCAAGTCTGTCCCCGTGTGGAGTACTGCTCCCATCTCTGGATTGGTGCAACTCAGTACCAGCTGCTTCCACTTAACTCCTTAGACTCTTTAGATCCCAACCTTACTGACGGTTTAGAACCTCAGAAGTGACGTTGGCTGTCTAAGCGCGTTCTACCGTCTGTACCATGGGGAGTGTTGTGATGAGCATTTGATTTCGTGCCTCGCCATTTTACCACCGCCCTGTTCGCCGGCGAGTCGTTCATCCATACTTCCTTGAAACCTGGAAGTCATCCACTATACGCGGCGCTCGCTCTCTTATACCATACGTGGGCAAGCTATGGAATGAACTCCTTCCCGCGGTTTTCCCAGAACGCTACAATATAGGGCTTATCAAAAAGGACATAAACAGACATTTAAAGTTGTAACAAGGTAGACAACGCATCGGCTCCCTTAGTGTTGCAGATGTCCACGGGGGACGGACGCCGCTTGCCATTAAGTGGACCCGTTTGCCAGTTTGCCTAGAAGCAAGAACGGAGAAAGAATACAATTTCCTCCGGCCGGGCGGCCTGTCGTAAAAAGCGACAAAACAAACCTAGAGTCTCGAGTATGCCACCATTACAACCTTGAGTTGTGTTCCGGCACTAGTGACCAGGTTCCAGTCTCCTTTAAAAGAGCAGTAGTGCATTTTTAGCACATTTGGTGTTACATAGGCGATGGTAGCCTCTTTCCATTAAGTCGGCCAGTCTGCTAAACTACTGCAACAAAAAAACAAATATTAAATAAATAAATACTATATCAGTAAATACACAATTTATTGCTAGAATTTATGACAATTAAAATTAGTTTTTATGTGAAACAATAAAAAGTGATTAACTAAACACACTTTCATATTTAAAAAATAGTTGTACAAGTTATTTTATTTTAATTGCCTCTTTACTATCAAAGCTGAATACAATCTCCTAATTAATTAATTGTATTAAGCTCAGTGATTTTCGAAGCCACGTACCACTATTCCACAAAAACTATTAAACTCAAATAGTTTAATTTGACAAACGTTACTTCTGAAAGTACGCTAAATATTTCTATCAGAGCATAAAAATACAATTAGCAATTTAAATATATAATAATTAATTAAATATGAAATGACCGACAAAGGTTGCTGCGCACCGTACCGGCTCGTCGTGGCGGAGAAATTCTTTCACCAACCCACTTACACGCCGAAGCGGATTTCACCGAGCGCCGTCACAAACCCCCCACTTCTCGTCATCGTACTGATATACTGGTGCGTTGTCAAAAAGCCTTATTGTCGTAATATATGTAGTTTCTTTAATGCAGGAGTTCAGCAGATAGGCAGACGGACCACTTGAGGGAAAGCAGTTACCATCGCCTCTAGACATTTGAAACACCAAAGGTGCTACAAAAGCGCTGCTGCTCTCCTCTTAAGGGAGACTGGAACCCTGTTTGCTACAACTCCGTTAATTTTTCAAGAGTCTTTCTGTAACATACTTCTGTATAAAACTTATAAAACAAGGAATTTGAGTTATAAATAGAATGAGACAAATACAAAGATAAACAATTTTTAGCTAGACGTGTTGCTGGGGAGTTTCTTGCCGCTTCTTCTCCTTTACAGCAATAACACGTTGCGAAGTGGTGTACATAGGCTAGGAATTACAACCAAATTTTAACCTATACGTATGACCTTTAAAAAGTGTTTTCCAGTGGATTATTTTGAATAAAAATTTTTGGATTTGAATTTGTTATGGTGATATATTTTAGACCATAGGTGGTAGCCATTCAGTGGGGCAAATGCCTTACCACCTGGCTGTGTTTTGTCGCCTCTTACGACAGGCCGGTAGCATATGTCCCCGACTTCGTCCGCACTTGAAAAAATCCCCGGGTATAAGATTAACATTATATTATACAGAATTAACAAATAATTATATGTTATGATTTTAATGAAAACTGTGTCGGAATAAGCTAATTTTTATTTATCCGAACAACTTCATACTGCATAGTAGATTACCGATTACCAATATATACATATACATAAGCACCATCAGGTTGACCTCATATATAAACAAAACTCTTATACATGTTTATATTATTTTTATCCGTGCAGGAACGGAGAAAGAATACAATTTCCTGCGGCCTGGCGGCCTGTCGTAAGAGGCGACAAAACAACCCACAGCCAGGTGGTAGGGCATTTGCCCGACTGGATGGCTACCACCCCTGGTCTAGAGTATGTCGCCATAACAACCTTGAGTTGTGTTCCGGCATTAGTGACCAGGTTCCAGGCTCCCTAAAAAGAGCAGCAGCGCATTCGTAGCATCTTTGGTGTTGCAAATGTCCATAGGCGATGGTAACCGCTGTCCATCAAGTGGGCCGTCTGCCTGTCTGCTGATCTCCTGCAATAAAAAAATAAATTAAAAAAAACATATGTAGAAAGTGTTTCCATACCAGAGTAGTTCCGGGATTATCCTTGAGCTCAGTGAAGTAAGTAAGTAAAGTAAATAGTAATTAATTGAGGGCGTCGATAATTTTGCAAATATAATTAAAATTAATAAAAACTAGGTAAAAAAGGCGGATGATAAATTAAAGAATACTTAGTTTGGAAACTTTATAAAAAGCAAGGCATTGCACTTCGCCATTTCTGGTTGAACTTGCACTCGATCCCTTAGCATTTTAGCATTACAAGTGAAGAGAAACTAGCGGGTATAATATAACGTAATTCATTATTTCCTCTTTCAGTACACTGTGGAACTAAAAAATTAGTAACAACATTAACTGAGAGGCTGGTGCCTGAATTACATTAAAAAGAATCCTGTAGTACACAGGTCACTAGGATCAACCCGTTGGCCTGGATATGTGGCTAATTAAGAGATCAAAAAAAGAATCACGTAAATCGGATCATAAATCTCAGAGTAATCGGTGTACACATGGAATGGAATTTTTTTCATAAAAAATGTTCATTAAATGAAAACTTCTGGGCCAAAGTATGTCAAATTTTTAGGGGACCAATTCTAAGCTACTCCTCGTCGAACAAAAAAAGAGTCACGAAAATCTGATCAGAAATCTCGGAGTCATCGGTGAACATACATAAAAAAAACAAAAAAAAGAGATCCCGACGAATTGAGAACCTCTTCCTTTTTTTGAAGTCGGAAAAAAATACACTATTATTATATTATTATAAGTAATTGTGTTAGAGTGACCCCTCCGTGTTGTCTGTATATCTGTAAGTTCGGATAGGTGATGTGAGAATAAGTATGTCTGATTGAACCTGAAAGAGCCTGTGAATGAGTCAAAGAATAATACATTGTGTAAGTATAGATAGAAGGATTAACCAATACCTATATAATGATTGATGCCGACATTGTGTCAAATAAACGTCTTGGGTTTATTTCCAGTTGGGCGTGGAAGAACCTAGTAGAAGTAACTTTTGAGTTTCAACGTGACTTAAAGCCTGATTTATATTTGCACTAAGCTTGATTTATATTTACATTAAGCTTGATTTATATTTGCACTAACCTTGATATACATTTTCATTACCTATGCCGTTGTTGGTCTCTCCCCCTTCCACTTTAGACTCCGTTCAAGCCAGCGTGGAGGCGAAGCGCATCGAAGCGTCAAATTCTTCACAATTAAAGCGAAGTTGTACGCTTTTTCGTTTAGCAGTGATGGATATCACTTCCCAGTTAAGGGGCCATCCCGGAATTACGTCACATGAATTTCATGATTTTTTTCCCCTCCTTAATAAAGCTGCTTACAGTCGTGAGACTCCTTCCTCCCAAACGGGACATCACATATTTTGCATACATCAAGAAATTATTAAATTAAAACAGCATTTTCGTAATTACTTTTAACTCCATTTAACTTATTTTTTCATTATTTGTAAACTATGCTCGTACAGAGAGTTGGAAATATTTTGTAATTTTACGTTAATAGTTCAAACTTTCACTATTTAAAGCTTAAATGTATTAGATTTTGAAATGTGACGTCACGAAGCTTAGGACCCACGTAAAGAATGGATGGTCCCTAATTCATATAACCGAAGCTTTCTTAACACAAAAACTGAGAATTAGGGTAAAATATTTTATTCTCAGTAATATATTAAAGTGAAATGGTTGCGAATACAAACACGCTGCACGCCTTGCCCTTTACACTTGAACTCTTACTGAACTCACGATGGCTAGGTGATAAGCGAACGCGAGAAACATGTGGTGTTTCACAAAAGCAAGCGGTTTTACTCGTAATTGCACCTATGAGTATATTACATAAACACATACCGACGCATACTGATACAAACACGCTGACGATCAGACACGTTCTCTGACACAAAACTCATGCATACATATATTGTCAAATTTGAAATACACACAATTGTATGGTCCAATAAAAAAATATTCTTGTCATCACGAAAGTTACTTTTCTGCATAAAAAATCCTCCTCAAGGTGCAGCTATTTTCAATTGGGATTGTTCACTTTTTTCAATCTAGCTATTTGAAAAACCATTTCGAGGAATAGTGTCCCTAATCATTTCTGTCTAGTTAAAAATCCAAAACGTACGATCTTCTTGTATTTTGTAAGAAATGCGTTTGACCTTTATTTGACCTTACTAAATTCAATCAGGTGGGCCGTCTGCCTGTTTGCCTGCTTCAGGTGTAAAAAATCTAGCTGTACATTATTTGATTTAAGTTCTGTAACATGGATTTTCCCTAAAGACCACTTTAAAAAAAATTACGATAACTATAGAAAATAATAATGGTTGAACACGAAAAATTATAAGCCTAGCGACAAAAAACACTAAAATGGTCACGTAATGAGTATGACAGTGACATTTAAATAAGTAGCACAGATTACTATGATTATATATAGATAAAACTCACTTTTATTATTTTTGTTTTCTAGGCAAAGAAATCAATGTAAACTTGTCCCTTATGACGTCATCGGAGAAATAATTTTAAAATTGAATTATAAAAAAACTAACGCTTAAAATACAAAAATATTCAAATTATTGTCTTAAAATACTCTATTTTACGTAATAAAAATATGAAATCAGAGGGTATTTTTTGTGAACAATCTCCATTCTACAAGTTGTCAAAAATTTACGTGTAATATTAATGAATATAAGCATATTGAAAAAAAAAGTTTTATTGTATATCCTAAAATATTTGATTTAAATAAATATATGTTTAAAAAATTGCTCATTGTTTTATTTGTTCCTGAACATAAATGTAGCTGGTGGTTTTACTGCGTCTTTGTTTTACTAAGTATTTCACTGTCTGGTATAACTTTATTAATTTTTCGAAAAGTAATTGTGTAATATATTTGTGTCAAAAATTTATTCAAAAAAGGAGTTTGAGCTAGGACAGCTAGATAAATAAGAATAAAAAAATTTTTAGTCATGTCGTGTCGGTGGAGAGTTTCATGCCGCTTCTTCTCCTTAACAGCAACAACACGTTGCGAAGCGGTCTACATAGACTAGGTAGTAAATTTTAACTTATATATATAACCGTCAAAAAATATTCTCCAGTGGAAATAACTTTGAATAAAAACTTTTGAGTTTTAATTTAAATCGCTCACATCTCATGCCTTGCACCAACTGACCTTTACTCAGCGATGTTTTCAGGTTACAGTGATTAATTATACAGATTTGAATATCGTGAGCTGTACAAGATGACTGTTTATTATGCTGTATGACTGGTCGGGCTTTTAATGGCTTACAAGGAGGTCAGTAGAACGACCGAACAGGTCCATTCATGTGTACAGGGAAATAAATACACGAATTTTGATTATTGATTTTTTTATATGCGGTTTATTGGTCTGGATAAGTAGTCTTTTGGGTTTTATGATTATCATGTTGAGTGGCGGATTTGTATTACTTGTGGTAGGTCTTTATTGATTGATAGGGTTGGCATATACGTATGCAGTCATATTTTTTAATACTCTGGTTTTGTGGTTGAACGGTCTAAGTCTTTGCCAGCTTACCACTGCAATGCAGAGGCTCCGGGTTCGATTCCTGGTGTGGCAAATTTCGGAATTCGAATTTCTCCGTTATTTATAGGCTGACAGTCAGGGAAATGGTCCCGGAAAACGTTGTATATTACCCACAACACAAGCGTAACTTGCTTAATTTGAGGATATACAATATATGTGTTCGTATGCCGCTTATTTTTATTAATATTATTATCAAAAAGATATTAATAACAGATTCTAAGGCTGATGTGAGACGGTTCATTTCTATCTTTCAATTTAGATGAATTAATTCATTCAATTCAAATTTTAAATCATTCAATGTTATTAAATACCTTTCAATCAAATTTATTCAATATGGTTGATTCCTTTAATATCAGCATAATACTTCTAATGATTTCTTGGGAATTAAACACTATGGGTGCTAGTATTATTATGATACTATTGCCATGTATTTCCAAAAATAAGCCAGTAGCTTAGTAGTTTAGTCACTCACTCGCTTCTCAAACAAGCATTTCAAATTACGTGGATTCGAATTCTGGTCTAGAGACATTAACCTCTTAGGTGTAGTTCATTACCACGTGCTGACAGTGATGGAAATACTGTGATGAAACCAACAACATCTAGATAATCGATGTGTGAAATCCGCTAATCTGCATTAGCCAAGAGCGGCAGGTATACTGTAATTATTATTATTATTATTTTTTGTTTACGATTTCAGCAAACAGGCAGACTGACCACTTGATGGAAAGCGGTTACCATCGCCTATGGACATTTGCAACACCAAAGGGGCTGCAAATGCCCTGCTGCGTTCTTAAGGGAGACTGGAACCTGGTCACTAATGCCGGAACACAACTCAAGGTTGTTATGGCGACATACTTTAGACCAGGTGTGATAGTCATCCGTTCGGGCAAATGCCCTACCACCTGTCTGTGGGTATCTTTGTCACCTCTTACGACAGGCCACCCGGCCGCAGGAAATTGTATTTTTCCTCCGTTCCTGCACGGATAAAAAACTTTTATAAAGTTGAAGACTAAAACCTAGCAAAAAGAAGATTGTTAATCTACATGCCGTCAAGCCAGCATTGCTTAGCCCTAGCTTTTATACTGGAATCTGGTGGAAATTCATTTAACTTTTAAACCCTTATAGGTAAATATAACTAAAAAATTCAGGTTAAATCACTTTTCTCCAGACCTAACGTTTCTTGAAAGCTGGTGACGTCAACTCGTTTACTTTCAGTTAAATTTGAACCTAAAAAGTCATAAAACTTGAACTGTACCAAAAAGAATCTCGAACTTCCAACCTTGACACTAACCTTTTTGCGCTTCTGTTTAGGAAATTGCGAAGAGTGAGACAGCAAGATATGCAACATTGTGTTTGTATAAGTGCGAGCGAGACGGGTGTAATAGAAAGTATGTCACTAGAGCGACCGGCTCGCTTGGACCACATCCGTAAACGATGTTAATATTGTTGTATCTCTATAAAGAAAGCATTTCTTCACGCTGTAGACGGACACAGGGTAGGCAGAGATTAAATGTAGACAAATAAAAACCGCTTTATTGTTCATCACAAACACATAAAGTAAATAATAATAATAGTGTTTATTGTCGACGGTAACCGCTTTCCATCAGGCGGGTGGTCAGCCTGTCAGCTGTACTCCAGCTATATAATAAAATGATCACTTTTGATGTGGTGGTGGTTTTAAACATCTAAACCCTTGCGGCCAAAATGGTTTCTTTGATAAACTTATACTGATAAACATATGAACACATTTGCCATGTACCACTTTTTTATACATACATACATAACTTCACGCCAGGTCCCTTGCGGGGTAGGCACGAACAACAGAGCGCCATTTAGGCTTATTCTTACACACCTCACTTGCTTCTTTGACATTCATAGTTCTTGTCATGCACGCTCGTCTATTCTTAAGGATCCTGACATCAACTTCTGCTAGTACACGATCAATTTGATCATGGAAAGTGTGTCATGGAAGGCCACGTGGCTCGACTTCTGCATCCATCCACTTTTGCATTGTATATCTGTTTAGTCATTCTTTCATCATACATTCTTTCCACATGCCCGAACCACCGGAGCATTCCTTTCCTTACCTTCACCCCGACACTCTCTTTCAGACCAACTCTCTTTCTTACTTCGGTTTATATATGTCGATTCTATTTATTCAAGGTATAATAAAGAATAGGTAAAAATAGGTTTAAGAAATTTCCTAAGGTGTTGAGTTCGTACAGGGAGTTGGAATATATAAAGAATGAGGCTAATTCGAACAAAGAGATTCTAAAATAATAATGTAATTTGTCTATCTGTCTGTTAGAACATCACGTGAAAACTACTAAACATATTTAAATGAAACTCGACTAAGAGCCGGTTTATATCCCGGGTCTATACTTAGGATACTTTTTATCCTGGTAAATGACGTCATTTTGGCTGTATTCGTCCATGGGATAGACGAATACAGCCAAAAAGATGCTGCTGTAGTCGCGTTTTTCACTTCGTTTGTTCGACGTTTCTATTCACGGAAGAACAGCGCTAGACCTTGTTAGCAAGCATTATTCTGAGACTGGGTCCAATTTAGGACTTATTGTGTTTCTTTTTCTATGTATATTAACTTAGTTTTTGCCCTAACTAAAATATTATTCTTTCTTTCTTTCATTACATACATCGTCATTAAGGCAACACTAAAGAAGTTTTTCTGGTATGTCGTAGTCAGTACAAATAAAAATGAATCAAGGGAACTTCTTAAATACAGCGCATAAGTTAAGAATGACTTTATCGATTTTTTTGAAATTTTTTGTGTACATTTGAGTGGGTCTCCGGATGGCTTAGAATTGGAAGGTAGGAAGCACTAGAATTCTAGGTTTTTATTTTTTCATGGCAGGACAATGTCTGCCGCGACCGCTAGTTTGATATAAAATTGTACACAGTGATAAAATTAGTAAAATCGGTCAAAACTTCACAGTGAATTTGCTTGAGCATATGTAGACTAATAAAGCGTAGCATCAGGACCAATCCTGCTACGAACCGTGTAACGCTTCCTGCTACGGGTTTGCTCCGTTTCCGCGAGTTCCGCTACACCAGCCACACATATAGGTTACAAAAATATTGTTACGAGTAGCGAGACTCAAATTAAAATGCCATTGAAATTACTATAGAGTTTAGAACTATATAAAGACGTATAACACGGGTACAAATGTAACCGAACACAACAAGTCCAAACGTAATGCAGAAGGTCGTAATTCAGTAAAACACGCAAAGACCGTCACTAATTAGATTCCCGATTGTAGAACACATGTCTCACCTTGATCATGGTTCTCGCTCGACTGCGTCCTCCCTCCATCAGGTCATTGCTTTATACTGCACAAATGCAACATGTCCGCCCGGCAACTTGGACCGAATTTCGTAGAATCAGTTTGACATTCAATCCGTAACACCTGGCTAATGATTATTTACAACAACATGACGTATAAGTAAAAAACAGAGGACGATCGTAACAGAATTTCAATGTTATCATTTCAAATGTTGACCGGTTATAAATGTGCTTTGTTTCAGATATGCAGGTGGATTTTGTTTTTGTCGGGACCTGAGTTGTAACAATATATACATAAATATCACTGAGAAAAAAAAAACATTGAATTAATTACTCTATTACAGGTTAAAAATAAAATAACCATAGGCGATGGTAACCGCTATCCATCAAGTGGGCCGTCTGCCTGTCTGCTGAACTCCTGTAATAAAAAAAATAAAAAAAATAATGACAACAGATAGAAGAAATGGATTGAATAAACCTTTTTCCGTTGATTATAAATATATGTTTAAAAATTTAATTACGTTAACGTTTTCGGTGTCTTCTTTATAGTTCTGTATTGATGTATTAAATGTACAGTTGTTGTATGAAAATATTCGCCAATTTTCAAATTGACTCATTTAACGTTCCACGAGCACAAGTTTAAACGAACCTTTTTAAACGAAGTCACTAAAACTTATTTTCACCTATTTGAAAATAAAGTTTACAATTATCGATATCAACATTGTATGATTTTCTATCATATCTAAGAAGATTTTATAGACATGTCAAATCTTTTCAATGATTTGAATATTTTTGTTAAGGGTGGTGATTATATCGTCTTTATTTGTTATTATGTATCTAAGTCATTGTCAAATTTGCAATTTTCTTTGTCAATGTTTATATATTTTACAGACGAACATTTAATTTTATGAAAATGTTGGCAATATTGTTTCTTTTACTTACGGGTCAAACAACAAACAAAATACATGTCTACAGGAGAAGACTACAATCGAAGAAACTATATGACCGTTTTGATTCTCAAAAATGGATTGCTACATGAAAATTTGTTTAATTTTCACATTTTTCTATACTTAAATAGTGTATTTTTTGTTATTTTATTATTTTGAACCTCTACCAAACTGACGTATTCAGTATCCGAACAGTCTACAGTAGGAGACATTTTAGTTTAAACGAGAGTAAGAAAATAATGTATTTCTTAAAATACATTTTTTTTTTTATTTTTTATTGCAGGAGTTCAGCAGATAGGCAGACGGCCCACTTGATGGATAGCGGTTACCATCGCCTATGGACATTTGTAACACCAAAGGTACTACTAATGCGCTACTGCTCTCTTGAAGGAGACTGGAGCCTGGTCACTAAAGCCGGAACACAACTAAGGGTTGTTATGGCGACATGCTTTTGACCAGGGGTGGTAGCCATCCAGTCGGGCAAATGCCCTACCACCTGGCTGTGGGTTGTTTTGTCGCCTCTTACGACAGGCCGCCCGGCCGCAGGAATTTGTATTCTTTCTCCGTTCCTGCACGGATAAAATACACAATCTTATATGATAATAAAAAACGCACGAACAAATGTAAATTATTTGTTCATGTATTAAGGAATTTACGTAACTTGAACGCATTATCTTCCGTTTTCGTGTTTGACCCTTACGCTAGCAAAAATCGACTTTAAGGTGACGAGCAATTTCATTCCTTTACTGTACAATGTACGTACAATACATTGTACATATTTAATCGTATTTTCCTTCTGTGTATATATACATTTGCGACAGACATTTCTTCCTTTCTTTTTACTTTCTTCAGCCTACTCTGCTCGTTGGTAAATCTGGAACTGGTGCAAAATATGTACAAGTCCTATATTTTTCTGAAAATTGCGGCTCTGCCAAAACACATATTCACTATAACACACTGGTGCATAGCACGTGCAGCGGGGAGGGAGGGGAGGGGAGGATTGGGAAAGTAAAAGTCATGGCGTCCGCGTATAACTGTACCCGCATTCACTCTCGCCCCGCATTGTGTGACACACTTACAGCCTACCGACGTAAAGGTGCCCGCGAATACACTGCCAATGCTGTCTTGTTCATTACAATGTTATTAGATAAGTAAGATACTTGAATAAATATTAATACTTGAAAATGTAATAGATATAATATAAATATTGTAAAATAAGAGAAATAGATAGTAAGGAAATAGTATTTAAGGATAGCGTGTCATAGAAAGATAGTAAATGTAAAAGTGTAAAGAAAATAGTATAAACACTTTGTATTAGATGTAGGTGGTATGAAAAAATGAAAGAAAAGAAACATAACACACTGCCAGGTGGTAGGGTATTTGCCCGACTGGATGACTACCACCCCTGGTCTAAGGTATGCCGCCATAACAACCTTGAGTTGTGTTCTGGTATTAGTGACTAGAATCCAGTCTCCCTTAAGAGAGCAGCAGCGCATTTGTAGCACCTTTGGTGTTGCAAATGTCCATAGGACTTGGTAACCGCTTTCCATCAAGTGGGCCGTCTGCCTGTCTGCTGAACTAATGCAATAACAAATATATACATAAAAATTAAATGGTAAAATGTTTCATGAGAACAATTTGGAGGTCATTTAGTGATTTTTTCTTAACTTAAAATATTAAATACCAAGGAAATATTGTTTCGTTTCCAGCCTATATATATAAATGTACTGTTATAATTCAGATGAGCTTCACACATGGCACTAGTTAGGATAATGTAAATAGGTATATACATAAGGCACACACTGCACATGTACTTCCTCACAACACCAGCATGTAACAGATACACTCTACATTAGTATAAGTTTAGTATTAAAATTAGAATAAAATAATATAATAAGGTATTCTTAAGGTACACAATAACACAAACATACATCCATTAAATGTCACACACAATAACAAAAGTAACAAATAAGCGTGTACAACTTCAAAACTTAAATTTAATTGTAAATTACTTATTTTTTAAAAAGGTCTTAAATACAAGCTTCTGAGATCTTGGATATCATGTAGCAGCAGAGTGCTAGTTAAGACAAGTAAAACGAGCCCAAACACGAGCGGTCTATCTTGTTTAGTACAGGAGTTCCTATGGCCACCTTCCGACTCCATCATCAGATCAGCTCCATAGTACCATATTACTGCATTGTCACGCGACACCTATGTAGGTGTGAAAAATTTCAGCTCAATTGGAAACCGGGAAGTTGGTCAAATTTAACTTGCAAGATTCCACCCGAACTCACATACATAATAAGTACAGCCATTGCAAGTTAAATTAAAGTTTGTAAAAAAGGGTACGGAACTAGAGTCCATAGAGTTGTTAATAAAAATAATTTAAAAAATTAGATGAGCTTTAAAGCGTAATGCTAGGGGAACTATTAAATACGCTTTTCCAATAACGTTCGACTTTCCTGAAGCGGTAATTGGTAGTGCTTGGCCGCGAAATGAACTGTCATTATACGTTTATTAACGCGGATGAATCCAGCCGTGTGCCAAATACCTAAACATAACATGTAATAAGGTGCTTGGAGGCATTTGCTTGGGATTCCTGATTAAGGCTTCGATGTAAGTACTTCTGTATATATAAACCTAACTACACAATAACTTTCGGTAAGCTTCATCAGGTTTTCTCGTCGACCATTCCGCAATACTGAAGACAAAAGTCTTCGAGCAGTGCGTCCTCCCTGTCCTGACCTCCGAGACATGGACACTGATGACAAGATTGGACCACAAGTCCCAAGTCGCTCAACGGGCTATGGAGCGAGCCATATTGGGTGTTCCTCTTATGGATAAAATTAGGAATGAGCATATCCGTAAGAGAACCAAGGTAGCCGACATATATAACAGAATTAACAAGTTGAAGTGGCAGTGGGTGGTCACGTCTGCCGCAGGACCGATGGCCGATGGAGCAGACGAGTCCTAATGTGGAGGCTGCGTCTCGGTAAACGTAGTGTTGGATGCCCTCCCGCCCCATGACCCGTGCAAGATCGCCAATAGGCGCTGGATGAGAAAATGAGAGGGCATGGATGAGTGGCGCCGTCTTGGGGAGGCCTACGTCCAGCAATGGACTCCGAATGGCTGACGATGAACACAGTAACTTTATTTTACTGATAGCTGATGTTATATAGAATACGGACGTAGTCGCAAGCACAGCTTGTCATAAATATACTTCTTCTGTACATGCATGTGTCACTGAACTCCTCCTAAACCATTCATTCATCAACTTGAACTGAACGCAATCACCTTCAAAGTATATTGACATTAAATCAACTGTTTTTTATTATTACAAATCATTATCACGTATTCATTACGATGCCAAGGCGAAACGCGCTCGGATCTAGACTCCTGCGCACGTGCTTTTAGACTTGTCTGTGTGTGTGCAATGTGTATACTTACAACCTGTTTTACTTACGAGATAAATTTTAGGACTATTAATACTTTACGTATATCAAAATGTATTTAAGGCAGCCAACCTTCTGGGAACCCATTGACTTCGATGACCTGGCTCGGTATTCTACCTATAGCCTTCAAAGATTATATGTAGAATACAATACAACCAGCCATTACCCTGAAGACACTATAGGATTTCGTTCAAGAACAAACCCCAGTGAGGAAGGGACTATTGTAGAAGATAGGATCAAAAGGCAAATGTCGTATGATAAGCCCAGGTGATAGGGTTTTGTATTTGAATGTCTATTAACCTGGTGTGTAAATGTGCCACAATAACATCTTCGAATTCTGGCATTAGCAGCCTGGTTGCGATCCTCCATTTTAGGACCAGCAGCACATTATCAGTACGTTTGGTGTTGCATGTCCATAGCAAACGGTAATCCCCACCCATCAAGAGGGCCGTCGTCCTGTACTCCAGCAATAAATGAAAGATTAGGCTCTTATGATGAGTTAGTGTCAGTGTATGTAGCAGTTCATCACGGGATTTATGGAACTTGTATAAATGAACATATTGCAACTCATCACTGCATGAGCAACATAGGTGTGGGTGGCTTAGGGCTGTGTAGAGCTGTGCTGCAGTTTCACCATGGTTTTCTGTCTGTAATACTTCCACACCTAAAAATCAGGTACTGAGATTCAGATTTAGTTCCTGCGACTGATTAAATCTAGTGTGGATGCAAGAGTGCTGAACTTTTATGTTTGGGATAAGGCGAAACAAAGAAGTTTTGCAGTTTTACTAAGGCTATGTCTGTCGTAACAGGCATCACAACCATCCACAGCCAGGTGGTAGGACATTTGCCAGCCAGAATGGCCTCAATCCATAGACTAAAGCATACCACCACAACAGCCTCGCGTTGTTCTCTGGCATGAGTAACCAGGTTACACTCCTCATATAGGCCAGCAACGTGTTGGCAATGCGCCTGGAGTTTTAAACATAACATCCATAGGCGAAGTGAATTTGTTATCATCAGATTGGCCATCCACCTGTCGTGTCGTGTGCTGCAACACAGCTCGTGCAATAAAAACATGTAAGCTGCAGCTCAAGTATACCGCAATAACAACCTCGCATTGTTCTCTAGTATCAGCAACCGGGTTTAAGTTCTCTTATTGGCCAGCAACGGGCCCACAACGTTCCTAGGTGACGGTAACCATTTTTTCTTCAATAAGGGAGTGGTTTCTGCAATTAGACGATGTAGCCCCAATTTTGCGAGCGAGGGTGAATGAAGGGTTACTCCTTCCATACCAGCTCCTCCAAGAAATCCGCCAGCTTCTAAATGTCACCAACAACTTCTCGGAAGCTACCTGGGTCATCTAGGCATTTCGCCCTGTATTGGGCCTCCTCACCGCATTCAAGTAGGACACGGGTGGCTGTTTCTTCTATGGTACTTGTATTCACTTTGTATCAAGTGAGCCGTCAGTTTATTGTCTCGTTTAGACAATAAAAGCATAGGCCCTCTTATTATTCCACATTCATAATCAGCTAAACATAGTATGCGCCGTGAATAGCGAGTGCCACCTACGCAGGCCCTTTCCTCTCCCCCCCGTTAATGCCCCCCGCTCCCCTCCTCGCTGGTGCTGCTAAGAGAAATGCCGTGACCTTGTTTCTTGACCTACTGACGACGTCGCGGCCGAGCACCGTCACTCGCACACATACAAGCAAACTCACAAACAAGTGCTTCTTACAAAGAGTTTTCCGACGTTAAAAGTTTTCTTTGAACAAAGCTTGCTTAGGAAAATTATTGTTGTAATGACAAAGTAAGACTTGGCGCTGTTGACTGTAGCCATGGAAGTAATAAGCAGTTCAGCTGAGCGATTTTAAAACCTAGCAAGTGCTTTCCAAGGAATTTTACAACATACCTATCACAAACAATTGTCTAGAATTTCGAATCATTTCGTTTTTGAAATTATACCACATTTTGGTAGTTTTCACATGTAGAGAGCCTAGCATGACAACAAACAAACATTTAAAAAATGATCCCAGTTTTGTCATTCCATAGTTCAGTCATAAAAAAAAATTATTTTCTTAATTTTTATTATTATTATGCAATACTAAAACTTTAGGAAATTAACTAAATTTTCGGGATGAATTCCATTTCCTACATTTTTAACAGCTGAAGCAACAGACAGTCCGAACTCCTGGTGGAAATTGGTTAAAATTTTATGGGCCTAGCTCACTAAAAAGCAGAGGTCCTTCCTGGGTTTGATTCTGGTAATGGTGAATTTCATAAATGAACTTCTAGTTGTGCATATAGCTTAGGGTGTTTAGGATTCACTCCAGAGTTCTTATGTTCTACATTATCTACAACACGAGCACAACTTGATTAGCTTGGAGATTCTCACAATCTGTCTTTATTAACAAAATAGATTTTTTATCTAATATAACCATCCTAGACCGATTTAGAAGTTTTCATAAAGAATTTATATGAGTTCAGTTATCCTTTTCAGTTCAGTTCTTCTTCTTCAGTATCTACCTACCTCATAATTATCATCATCCGAGTGTTAAATCCCGGTTGCGTTTGCAGCGTTCGCTCGGTCGCCCATGGTCTGCTCTTCTGTCTTTTGCGATGTCTTTAGCATTCATAATAGTGAGACCATTGATATACATGTCATCCTTCACAACATCAATACAGCATTACTTGAGCTTTACCCTTCGACCGAAACGTGGTGGAGGCAGCATAGCTAGCTAGACATTTGTTCCCCACATAATTAGCCGGTCTCCGTAAAACGTAGTCATATCAGCGTAAGCGATTCTATTTCGGTTTGTCTGATATGTCACGGATATGAAATCTGCCGCGGATGCGGGAGTTCTAAACGCGGTCTTTCCGCGTCACTTTATGCGTCCATGGCCACATTGTTACGCACGCAGCTCTTCCATACGTCGTTCAAATACAGGCCACGCTTCACTGTCATATAAAAGGATAGTTCCAACAATGGATTCATAGACCTGTCCTTCTACTACTTATCTATCAATTCAGTAATAACCTGCAGGGGGGCTTTATGGTGAAGCCTTGGGTGAGTAGTGACACCTCGGAACCGACTTCGGGGGCCAAAGCAAGGGCCGTGGTCCATCCGTCCCGCCTCCATGCTTGTTTTAGCCAGCCGGCACGGAGGAGAGATCGCTAGAACTAAGACTCAAGCTCCAGGGGAGGAAGTGATAAATGGCATAACGTCGAAAGTAGCTTCGGCCTTCCTCTCTACACCTTTTAACTCATACATCCATGTTGTACCTGTTGCATATTGCGACGCGCCGACGCCATAGTCCCCAAAGTCCCAAATCTGTAACTCCACTAGCAGTTCATCCCAATAGCCCGATATCCTTTGTTCTCATTCACTACAATAGTCTTACACTAACCGGGGCTTGTCCTTGGGTAGGATAATAGCTGGTCAGTGTCACGCCACATTTACATTAAATTTGTTAAAGGGCCTCTTCGCGTTGGCCTTCCCATGTTGCCTTTCCGTAGTCTTCAAAGACATACATTATATTAAAACCGAGTTCTCGACACCTATGAGTCAAAGTGGACAGGAAACAATAGTCACAGCATTGAGGTCAGTATCTTAATTACTGCCCACACATCACCAATGTACGGAACATGTGTAATTATCATAGAATAATTTTTTGCTCGTTAATATTAATGACAAATTACAATTGAGTTTAGTTTCGCAACATCAAAGCTCGTAACATCAATCAAAAGACTGTAACATAGTCTGTTAGTGATTAGCATTAATTTTTGTATCTTACTATCCTATATTTGCCTTATTACTAGTTAAAAAGATGTACAAGTAAAAAATAGTTTTTTAATTTATCCACGCAGGAACGGGGATAGAATGTAATTTCCTATGCTCGAATGGCTTATCGCAAGAGATGACAAAACAACCCACAACCAGGTTAGGATTCATACCCGTATGATGGCTGCCACCCCTAGTTTAGAGTATGTTGCCATAACAAACTTTTATTACAGGTTTCAGTGTCCTTTAGAGAGTGGTAGCATTGGTAGCACCTTTGGTGTTGCAAATGTCTACAGACCGCTCTCCTTCAGGTGGGTTGTCTGCCTGTCTGCTAAATTTCTGCAAAAAAATCCATATCGCGTGAAATCAGATGAGGTTTATTAGGCAGGCGCCATAGTCCCCGATCTCTAGCTCCACTAGTAGTTCATCCCAATAGCCCGATACCTATTATTCTCATTCCCTATAATAGTCCTACACTTACCGGGGCTTGTGCTTAGGTTATTATATGGTGTAGACCAGTGGTTCCCAAAGTGGGTGATAACGCCCCCTTGTGGGTGATAACGCCCCCTTGTGGGCGTTGCAGGCCTAGAAGGGGGCGGTAAGAGACCCAGAAAAAAAATGGGCATTGGCAGGTGTAGCCCATAAGAGTTAACTTGAGACTTCAGCGCCGTTGAGTACTACCAACTGCGCTTAGGTCTCAAGTTAACTCTTGCAGGCCATAGTAAAAGTCTCGTTTAGAATTAATGTTTAGCCTCCGCTAATGTATCTCTCAATACTCAATTAATTTAGTTTGACGTTATAGTGTTTATTAAGTTGGTGAAAAAATGGGGCGCTAAAAAATAATTTATTCTTAAAGTGGGCGGTATACAAAATAAGTTTGGGAACCACTGGTGTAGACAGAGATAATCGCCGGACTGTGTCACGCCACACTTAGATTAAATTTGTCATGGAGCCTTTACGTATTTTCCTCACTTAAACCTAACGGAAACATTTCGTTTCCGAAATTTACTATACCAGAAATCGAACCCGAAGCCTTTGCGTTGCACTGAGATATGCTGGCAAAGGCTTAGATCGTTCAACCACGTAGGGCGACATTCGACCTGAACAATGCTTTATACAATGTCAAGATGTAAGACAAAAGACCTCATCCATCTGAGCATAATCTGAGACCCTCTTCTGTTGCCAGCCCATAAAGTCGCCTACTTCCGCGACACACATTCCTAATTCAACCGGATTGGGTCCTAGATATTTTTGGCAACATACAACATTGAAATTTCAACTTTAATGCTAAGGCACTAAAGCTCTTTTCCCTTCGTACATTTAACTATTTATAAATCTAAATCTTCGTGCATTGGAATAAGGTAGAGTTTTGATTGTTGATGGTAGTTTAAAACGGTACGCGAAGTTTTGATGCGTGAGCTTGAATTCGGACGATTTTTAAAAGGCTCTTGGATGATTACAGTAATGGAAAATAGACTCTATTTCTTCGGTGTTAAGTGTATATTTGTGTGGTTAGTTTAGTAGGTTCCAAAGTAGGTATGTCACGGTAGAGTTTGCATATTGAAACGTACGTGAGACTTTATTTCGGAGATCCGTAAGACGGAGTGAATTTTTTAAACTTTAATAAGTCAAGAGTGCACTGTAACAAAAATATTTTTTACTGATTTTATTTGTACTACTGATGCTTTTGTGCAAGCACATTGTCAAGTGTAAACCGTGGCAGCCTTCATGTCCGTAACATAGCAGACAAACTAAGAGAGTGTCGCTTACGCTGGTACGGCCACTTTTTACGGAGACCGGCTAATTATGTAGGGAACAAATGTGGAGCTATGCCGCCTCCGTCAGGTTCCGGACGAAGGGGAAGGCCCCAGAAATGTTGGCTTGACGTTGTGAAGGATGAAATGCGAACCAGTGGTCTCAAAACGGGAGATGCTGAAGACCGCAGGAACCAAGGAGTGAACGCTCCGAATATTGTAAATTATAAAGTATCCAGTAGTTAGCGACGATCATCTTGCCAGTTGTGGGCTTGTAGTGCAGTCAGGTCAGCTGCCAATGTATCCTTTCAGCGCTACGTGGAACGACTGCGGTCGCCAACGGACTGCACGTCCCAAGTATGCTTTCTTCACTCTCCGATCCTCCTCCATACGTTTTACATGACCGAGCTAGCAGAAACGGTGAGATTATAAACCTCAATCATGTTGGGCTCGGCCATGAGGTCATTCTTCTATAGTGAGTTCGGACCCTCCAGCCACCATCTCTTTTATTCAATAACTAGCTGATGCCCTCGACTTCGTCCGTGTGGTGCGGTTTTTTAACTATCCCACGGGAACTCTTTAATTTCTCGGGATCAAAAGTATATGTTGACCAGGGATATAAGCTACTACCATACCAAATTTCATCAAATCAAATCTAAATTAGTTCTATTTTCCCTGAATAATTCCCCTGACTCGGTTTGAAGCCTTTTTTCCCCGAGTACAAAAATTCGACCTCTAAAACTTAACGACCTCTAAATTATGTGTATAGATAAACGTATATAAATACACTTTTTAATATTACATACATAAATATACACATAAATGTACATAAAAACATCAAACATTACCATTTTGCACTTAGTGCTTTTTCGTCATGTTCTTGAATCTAGTTAGTGATTTAGCTTCTCTAACAGTAAAAGGCAGCGCATTCCACATTCAAATAGAAGAATTATTGAAAAAGATGAATAATGTTTTGAGTATGAAGTCTAATTGGGTACAAATTTAAAAAAAAATAACTTCAAGTTTTACTGGCAGATTGATAATGTTCTTGTCCAATTTGAAAACCTGCCCGTAAAACCTCAAGTATAAATTGTCTTGCGATTCGTTTTGCCACTTGTCCGTTGAAGCTTCACTTACTCTGTGTCCATACATTTTGATATTTCGCGGGCTTACTGCAAATTATGATTTGGTTAGGACAGATACATTTTAATGAATGCACTTTTAATTAAACATGTTTAATTTAATCAAACAAAAAAACTGAATTCGATCCGGAACCAAAAGCGCATCCGTAGCACACTCTAAACTTATGCCGCCTCTCACCACGTCAAGTCTAAATTTATGCGGCACCTCCACGTGGCTGTAACGCTTTTTCGTGACAGAAAAATCTCTTTTACTCCAATAACAAAATTGTACTATCAAATATCGGCTTACTGTAATTTCAGAATGGGAGCATCGTGTCTGCAGAACTGAACGCTTTGCCACCGCCTCCCACTTGCCATTTTTTCATTTTAAAAGCGCATTGTCTCTTACAGTATATTTGTTTTGTATGAACTTCAGACGACTGTGTAAGATGGCACACTTTCGGCTACTTTTACTATCTTTCGAGCTTGCAATTGATTTATGGATAAGCTGAGGTGTGAATTGGTTGCGAATACCGGACTTCTCAAGGTTATTTGGCTTTTTGTATCATTTGTTTAGTCTTTATCTCCTCCTATATGCGGATATAAACAGAGAAGAAGAATAATAAAGAATTAACCACTAGACATAGACTCAATGTTTTTCTGAAGCGCCAAGGTCACTCAGTATGTGATGTACCTGTTAGACGTACTACCTTTTTTTTTTTTTTTTTTTTTTACATGGGGAAATGCGTTGCCGCACCGTCAGCCGCGCGGGGGATCATGCGCGGCCGGTGTGTGGGGCTCCCCGACGCCGGTTCAATACGACCGGCTGCCGGTATACCCACTAAAACCCCATGGGAGCCTTCCTTCCGCCTAGCGCCGGGGTCGCGGTACATGCGTGAGCTTAACCCGCAACCCCGGCAGCGGCCGGCCGCCTCGTAAACAGAGGCGGCCTCTCCTGTGTGCGGGCCGCGGGAGATGGTGGTCCCCGGCCCTGAGAGGGACGCGCGGCTACCTCTCGCGCCCTCTCGCGGCATTAGTGCGGGCGGAGGTCTATGTTGATCCCCCAGACCTCGACGCCCGCTGCCGCCGGGAGGGGGAGGCTGCAAGGAATACTCCTGCGCCATCACCCCTCCCTCTCCTTCCTCCTCCCCCCGCCGCCTCGCGCACTCAGCAGCGTCAGCGGCGGGGGGGAGTGTCTTCGCGATGGGGGGGAAGGGGGAGGCTGCGGAGGATTTCTCCTGCGCCATCACCCCTCCCTCTCCTTTCTCCCCCTCCGCCGCCTCGCGCTCGTAGCAGCGTCAGCGGCGGGGGGGGCTTCGCGGCGGGGGGAGGGGGAGGCTGCGAAGGATTGCTCCTGCGCCAACACCCCTCTCCCCTCTTCTTCCACCCCGCCCCCCCCACTGCCTCGCGCAATCGGCAGCGTCAGCGGCGGGGGGGGCCTCGCGATAGGAGGGAGGGGGAGGCCGCGAAGGATTTCTCCTGCGCCATCACCCCTCCCTCTCCTTTCTCCCCCTCCGCCGCCTCGCGCTCTAAGCAGCGTCAGCGGCGGGGGGGGCTTCGCGATGGGGGAGGGGGAGGCTGCGAAGGATTGCTCCTGCGCCAACACCCCTCCCCCCTCTCCTTCCTCCCCTTTTCCCGTCGCCTCGCGCACACAGCAGCGTTGGCAGACGGGGTCGGGGAGGATAGGTCGCCTGTCAGGAGGGCGGTGGTGGGATGGACATCACCACCGCCGTCCTTGACAGCCAGCGGAGAACACCTCGACGCTGGCGGTCGCATCGGAAAGGAGTGGCGTTTGGGGAGGAGGTTTGGTAAGGAAGGGCAGGTATGGGATTTGGAGGCGGAAAGGTGGGACACCACTGTCACGGAGCGAAGGGGGGAATGTGACAGTGGCCGCTCGGGGCCCCGGGGACGCATCCCCTTGTACCGCTACCTGGTCGGAGAAGAGACCAGGGCGGCACCCCCTGGGGGATAGACGTACTACCTTTACCAGCCGACATTATGTCTCCCTGAGTTCATTTTTATATAATAAAATTAATAACAAATTATCTATTTACTCCGTTACTTTATTTAAAATTAAAAAGAAACTTGGTGAGAATTTACAAAAAATTACAATGAAACCGAATATCTGCTTAGTAAAATTTGATACTAATTGTGCATTTATCTGCTCATAAATTAACCTAATCATATTTTGTAATATTTTGTACCCATGAAAACCCACAACTAACCCCCAAGACACATGTGCAAACCTAGTTTGGGGGTTAGGGAAATGACATATCCACATATATACATAGATTTTAATTAACTAACTTATCCGTGTTTATCCGTTTATCCGTGCAGGAACGGAGAAAGAATACAATTTCCTGCGGCCCGGCGGCCTGTCGTAAGAGGCGACAAAACAACCCACAGCCAGGTGGTAGGGCATTTGCCCGACTGGGTGGCTACCACCCCTGGTCTAGAGTATGTCGCCATAACAACCTTGTGTTGTGTTCCGGCATTAGTGACCAGGTTCCAGGCTCCCTAAAGAGAGCAGCAGCGCATTCGTAGCACCTTTGGTGTTGCAAATGTCCATAGGCGATGGTAACCGCTGTCCATCAAATGGGCCGTCTGCCTGTCTGCTGATCTCCTGCAATAAAAAAAAAACTTAATTAACTAACCCGAAGGGAATTTGTGGCGACACCTTAGGTGAGTAGCGACACCTGGACCCGACGCCGGGGTTCAAGACAAGACCCACCTCCGTGCTTACCTTAGCCAGCCGGCACGGAGTGGAGATCGATAGAGCTAAGACTCAAGCTCCAAGAATAGAAGTGATAAATGGCATAACGTCAGAAGTAGCTTCGGTGAACCTGCAGCTCTTAACATGCCTTAGCCGCTCACACTCATGTTGCCAATCTCGGCATTTTTAGGGGCTCATGCAGTGAGTGGCGAGTCACCATCTGCCCATTTTGCCATGTTCCCCGAACATTGGGACAGGCACACGCCATAGTCCCCATATTAGGGGTAGCAGTTTACCCCAATAGCCCGGAACTTCTCGTGCTCTTTGCTTACAATAGTCCTAAACTGACCGGGGCTTGTCCTTGGCTGCATTTCTATATGATGTAGGCAGGGATAATCGCTGGTCAGCGTCATGCCACATTTACATTGAATTTGTCAAGGGGCCTCTACGTGTTGGCCTTCCTATGGCCCCACGCAAGCGCTCCAAAATTCCGGGGAACTTTTATGGCCCGTGGTCTTTTAAGACATACAATTCAATAATTATCGGCAGACAAATGTAGAACATATATGTATACCCCAAATTAGCCAAGTTACGCTTGTCTTTTGAGTTACACACAACGGACTACTCTGGGGCTGATTTCAGACACCCAGACCATAGTAAATAACGAAGAAAATTCGTTTCCAAAATTTACCAGGCCCGGAATCGAACCCCTACTTTGCAGCGAGGTAGGCTAGCAAAGGCTTAGCCCTGTCAACCACAGCAGCCGTCACTGAACTTACAATTTACTGTTTTTATCCTGAAAATGCAAAATTTATAGGCAGTAGTTTATTTATTCAAATGACTTTAACAAGGAATACACAACAATCAGACAAGACAGCATTACCAACAATGTTGCGTAGGTGACCGCCGTTAAATGCTCTCGATCCCTCCCACGATAATGCAACCTTATTTTAGGATGCACTATTTCTAAGTTTGTACGGAAATTTACCGTAACTTGTTAAGTAGATACAGTTAAATATCTATAACTAGTTTTTGCTCGCAGCGTCACTCGCGTTAATTCAAATTTTACAGACAGAGTGAAGGATGTCCTGCAGGAAGCCGCTGAGAGTAAGGGCGAGAGCTGCGTACGCGCTTCCCGGACGCCGTCAGATTGTCCTCCGGAGACAGAAAGAACAAAGAAAGAAAAATATTTATTTTTAATTAAGAAATAGTTTTTTTGCTAGGAAAGCGACAATACAAGGATGTAGAAATAATTCATACGTATAATCTTCTCATATATAATATGTAATATTCATATAAAATATAAATGAATGTTTGTCTGTATGTCCTTTATAGAATCGTAAACTAACATTTGATCAATGTGATGATCTTTAGCAAAGTTATTGTGCATGAGCCAAAGAAGGTTTCTGACTTGGTTCACAATTGGACCCGGTAGATGGTGCTACTGTTGGCATATCGATTTTGCTTTAATTAAGCTTTTCGGGGCAGGACGACGTCTGCCGGGGCAGCTAGTTATATAATATTTTCTTAAGTTTTCGCGACATGCATACATAACTACGTTTTAACGGTTTTAAACGCAGTAATTTATTTGATTTTGATTATTTCGACGTTTCGGCCACTTTTCAGTGGCCGTGATCGCGGAAGACAAAGATGTCAAGTGTCAACGAGTTTTGTTAAAGTACTTTAATGAAAAGTGGCCAAAACGTCGGAATAACCAAAATCAAATAAATTACCGCGCCTAAACCGTTAAAAAGTAGTTTTATTATGTACAATTCTATGTTTAAACTCGATATGTTGTATACCGCATTATTTAAAATGAGGTCAGCATCTCAGCAAAAAGCTGTGCTGGAATTTGTTCCAGTGCTGATTTTCAGTACCGACCCCGCTTCATTGATTATTCCCATCACCACAATAAATGTAACAAGCAACAGTAAGTAATTAACAGTAAAAGTAGTAACACAGTATATAAAACATAACACAAATGACAAACACGCTCACAGAAAATAAAAATAATTATTATCATATATAATAGAAGAGAGAATATATAAATAAAAACAACTATAATAACTACAAACCACTAACACACCAAGACTAAATTATTACTAAATTAAGACAGGTATGCGCAAAATCTCCTCCTATGATTCCACACATCGTGGGGATGCGACGGGTCCAACCTCTGTCGGTGATGTGGGCCACTCTGCATTCCTGGGTGACCTAAGCTTGTTGCGCGGTTGAACAATGGGTACAGCCTCGCTTGTCGTCTCATGTTTTCCTCATTAGCGCCGGGTATGGAACGCAAGTTTAGGTTTAGCGGAGTAGTCGCCGCGGTCCGGTCTCTCCCTCACAGCCGAGGGACTCAACATGGTACGAAAGGTATTCCCCCTGAGTATCATAAAAAAGACAGAGTGGAGGACCGTCCTTCGGGAGTCCCAGAGGTCCGGAGGCAATGAGCAATCCCATTTCCCAAGCGGAATAAAAAGGATATTGTATGTTATAAAGCTATCAGAAATGTTAATCTTAATTTTGAATTCAAAATACATATTATTAAATACCCATAACGCCATCTAGCGCAGATAAGTGGAAATGAGATCAAGAAATTAAAGCTGCTGTATTGTCTTGTCGTCCCCATGACGAAGTAGTTGTTAATAAATTGTGAAGGTGGCGCTCAGAGCGCCGTCTTTTCTGTTGTTTTCGTCTATTCCCTTAAGAACAGTACCGTGTTCTGGATGAAACGTAGGGTACGTTATCTACAAATTACTATTTGACAACGTGTATGCAAATTTTCGCCAAGATCTGTTGCGTAGTTCAGGTGTGATAGCGTCACAAACAAAATCATATTTATAACATTTTTGTGCAACCCGACTCGGGATTATGGGTAAGCGGACTGAATTTGTGCGAATTATGCAAATATGGGTGCGCTATGGATATGGGCATCTTTATTTTAAGTAAAAAGAGGTTTTTATGGTGGTGGACGGTGAGGGTAGAGAGGCATACCTACCCTTATGCCTGCTATATCAAGAAAATGTATAGTTCTTGAGATATTAATGTTTTTGTGCAGCGAACAGCGAGCGACAAAAACTATTTGATCAGTAACTATCAATGAAAAGTGTTTTGTTTGCACGCTACTTAAGAACTTTTGCAGCAACAGGGATCATAAAGGTGAACTTGCTACAGTTCTCCAGTTGTGACACTATATCAGTGGAGTAGCTGTTCAAAACTAAAATAAATTCTAATAAGTAAATAATCAATCGTAACAAGCTACATCTACTGGAAGAATATTATAGTTATAAGTCGTTTCACGCAGATATAGTGATTAGTTAAAGCGTAATTTGTGATGCGACTTTGTCATTAATTGTTAATGACGTTAAATATTACAGGTAACGTGTGTAGACTTGACTCTAATCACATTTAAAATAATTTCATTTTTCTGGAGTGTACCGTACTTTTGGATACTTTGGCTGCTTAGTTACCTGTTCCACTGTGATTGTTAACATAATAATGATGGCTTGAATAAACTCACGTATTTGACGTCGTGTACCGAATGTTTGGACAAGAAGGCCGATTCGAATAATTAGACCTTGGTTGTATTAATATATAAGATATTAATGATCACTTTTGATCTTCTTATCTATTTGAGCACCTTGGCCGCTCCTTTCTATAAGACGGACTGTACATACCCTAATGTTAATTCATTAACGGCATTATTTAAAAAAAGTCATGGTAGCTTAATGGTTAGCGCACGTGCCCCTAAATCGAAGGGCGTGGGTTCGATCCTGACCGGAACGCATGCACCTCTTAGTCGCTTTTCTCATAAAATACAAAAATATTCAAATTAGTATCTTAAAATACCCTATTTTACGTAATAAAAATATAAAATTAGAGGGTAATTTTTTGTGAACAATCCCCATTACCACGTGCTTATAACGGTGAAGGAAAACATCGTGATGCAACCTGCACATCGAGATAACCGATGTGTCAAACCTGCCAAGCCGCCTTGGACAAGCGTGGCGAGTATACTGTCCGTTCCCCCCTATAATGGAAGGCCCGAGCCCAGCAGTGGGACATTTACGGGCTGACATTGTTATTTATTTCTAATATATAAAATTCTCGTGTCACAGTTTTCGTTGCCATACTCCTACTGGTATCGCCAAGTAACCTCCTTTCGGCACATATAAACTTTTCTTTATTAATTTAAATTTTTCCTTTAAATCTGACGGCGCATTCCCTTTTTCGTACGTCACGTCAATTCACTCATTGTCATATCACTAAAATTAAATAAAATCATTACGCTTTATAAATAAATAAAATACCACAAATTACTTAAAATATACCGCGCCCGCTCTATATTATAAATATAAAATAATCGCTCCGCACCGCAAATATAAAATAAATTAAGATAAACTAAACATAAGTACATACAATTAAATATTATAAACACATATATTAAAATACAATAAAGTGAAGTGAAGTGGACTCAGGAACAGAGGAGCAGCTCTATTTCATTCTCATTAATCTGGTAAGTGCGTGCTCGTTCTAGAATTCCCCCTAAAAATTGTCCACACTTCTTTTCAGCAAACTTGATACAGTTCGCTTATCACTAAACCCAGCGCCGCCGCAACATATGGTCCTTCGAGCCGGATTCATGGCTAAATCTCGTTTTTCAAACTTTTCGTAACTTTCGAGTTTGAAAAATCACCGCCCCGCATCCTTTCTTTCACCGCCCGCGTACCTTAGAGGTGTTGCCTTATATTGAATATAGTATAACTAATATACTGTCACTATGCCTCCTAAGGTTCATAATGGGGATAATGATAACCGCAATTTAATAATTTTAGAAGCCCGCCTGAAATACTTATATCAATTTATAGAAAAGGTTCATGGAAAGGCACTAGACGCATTCCGTGGCCCCGAATGTGTCGCAACGCTTTTAGACAGTATTGAAACAATTGACCAAATTCGAAATGAATTCAAAGCGACTAATGAGGAATACAATAACTTGCTTCTTAAGTGTAAACCAGATTCTGTTCCCAACTTTGAAGATATGTCATCCGTTGAAGAAATGTACTGTAAGATAAAAGGCGTTATGAAACAAATTGAACCGATGTCCAATGTTGTACCGGAATCTAATGAGCCACGTCGTAAAGCAATTAAGTTGCCGCCTATCGAAATAATGTCCTTTGACGGTGACATTCGAAACTGGCCGCTATTTTTCTCGAGTTTCAAATCAACTGTACATGATAACCCATCGCTTACCGATGCCGAGAGACTGTACTATTTATTAGGGAAGCTCTCGAGCAAGGCACAAGCAGTTTTTTCTGGAATTACTCCCAATGCTGAAAATTACGTTACCATAATAAATTCATTAATTGATAGGTACGAGGATACGCGAACATTAGCCTCATCGTATTTAGATCAAATGATTAACCTTAAATTAAATGGTCCGCCTTCAGCCTTGTATTTTCAGACAATTTTAGACAAATTTATATCCGCTGCGAATGCACTAAGGAATCTTCCTATTGACAATTTAGCTGATCATATCCTACTACATATTGCTATGAAAAAGTTAGATGATCATACTATTCGTACATTTGAAATGTTTTACAGGGATCAAAGGCTGCCTACGTTTGCGAACTTGACAGAATTTATGAAGAGTCAATATCGTATATATCATAACAGTCAACCTACCGCTACACATTCTGTTCAACAGCGCAATTTCTCGAATAAACTACCATATAATATCCCTAAGCCACAAGCATATGTAGTTTCAGCTACCGATTCATATAAGTGTTTGTGTGAAAACATTATTCACGATCACTTTTATAAATGTCCTGCTTTTGCCGATTTAACTGCCTTCGCGCGATTCAAATGTGTCAAGGAACACAACGCGTGCGTTAACTGTTTGAGTATCAAACATAAAATTCGAGAGTGCAGTTCGAGTTTGAAGTGTCGTAATTGTCATCAACGTCATCATACCCTGTTACATTTTGAAAAGGTAAACAACGTTAATGATGTCGCCTCTAACATTAACGCTTCAACTACAGCTGCTCCGCAAATAATATCGTCGATACCTCCCCCCGCGCATCAAGTGAACCCTAATATTACATCGCAGACTTTTACGGCTAATGTGAGCCCGAGTTCATCTAATTTCATTCAATCTCCCTATACATCTACTACTCCATCGCAGATGATATCAAATGAAAGGAATCCAACGTGTATATCCGCTCACAGTCATAATGTTGATAGCAAAGGTTCCGTTTCTCCGTATACACAGAGTACTACGATTTTACTCTCAACCGCTCAAGTTATTGTTTATGATAGCTTTGGGAATGGTCATATAGTGAAATGTTTATTAGATTCTGCATCTCAGAGTAATTTTATGACTTATGCCTGTTGCGAACGTCTAGGTTTGAAATATAATAGAAATTCGCAAATGACAGTAAAAGGTATCGGTGGGTGCGAAAAATCTATTAAGGGCACTGCAAACTTTAGAGTATTCTCTCGTTTTGATAGATTTGTCTATTATGACGTATCAGGACTTGTCGTTGATCAAATTACGGATAATTTACCAACGGTCCCTGTGGATACGACGTTTTTCTCGCATATAAATACGCTTCCGCTTGCTGATAGTACTTTCAATTATCCTAGTAAAGTAGATATATTACTAGGTGCATCATTATTTCCACATTTATTATTGCCTAATACGGTTTACAGTAATGAACATGGCCTACCGCCCGCTATTCAAACAGTGTTTGGGTATGTATTGGTCGGTGCTGCTCCCGCTTTACAAGTACCCTATAAATTTTCTACTTGTTGTACTGCTGTGCAAGAATCTTTGGACTGTCTTCTTAAGAAATTTTGGGAACTTGAAGAAATATCCGCACCCGCTATTCAAAATCAAGATGATCTCGAATGTGAGAATTTTTTCCGCGCTACCACTAGTCGTGACTCTAGCGGTAGATATACAGTCGCATTACCTTTTAACGATGATGTTTATAAATTAGGCGAATCCTATTCTACAGCACATAGACGGTTTTTATGCTTAGAAAGAAAATTGGAAACATCAACTACATTGCGCAATAGCTATGATGAGATAATTCGAGACTATCTCAAAAAGGGTTACATTAGTAAAATATCTTACAATGGCAAATCATTATCTTATTTCATTCCACATCATGCAGTTGTGCGTGAAGACCGAGCATCAACGAAGGTTCGTATGGTTCTAGATTCGAGTTGTAAAACAAGTACGGGCTTAAGCCTTAATGATGTTTTGCATTCAGGAGAGAACCTACAAGGCGATTTATTTAACATTATTTTAAATTTTCGCTTATTTAAGATAGCACTTTCAGCTGACTGCCGACAGATGTTCCTTCAAATTGGCGTAAGAGAATCAGACCGCAAATTTCAACAGATCTTGTATCGATTTTGCCCTAAAGATCCGATAACTGTTTATAAATTCAACCGCGTATGTTTCGGAATGAAGTCAAGCCCATTTCACGCTCTTCGAGTGGTAAATCAATTAATTGTTGACGAAAGATATAAGTTCCCTTCTGCTGCTTCTATAGCTTCTAGAGCAACTTATATGGATGATGTTTGTTTTAGTATAATGGCTGACTTGCCGGAAAGAGATGAAAGAGTTGCTATTTCAGCTAGCAAGGCTCTAATAGAGTTATTCAAGTTAGGTCAATTTGACCTCGTGAAATGGACTTGCAACTCTGATGTAGTTTTAAGAGACATTCCAGCCACTCATCGAGCATCCGTGGACTTTGAAATAGACAAGAACGTGCCTCATAAAATATTAGGCATGCTTTGGCATAAGTCAGGGGATTTCTTTCATTTTAAGGTTGTGACACCAGACACCTTATGTACTAAACGAACAATTTTGTCAACAGTCGCACGTCTCTGGGACGTCATTGGCTTACTAGCTCCCACCATTCTATATGCTAAACTTTTAATTCAAGAGCTTTGGTTAATTAAATGTGATTGGGATGACACTCCCCCCCGTCACATTGTAGACTGCTGGCAGCGATTTTGTCTCGAACTACCTCAGCTTAATGAACTTTGTATACCTCGTCATCTTGGAATAGTACAAGGTTGTACTGTTTATCTTTTGGGATTTGCAGATGCTAGCGAACGTGGATATGGCAGTGTCATATATTTACAAGTTATCAACGGTAGTAATATAACCACTCGTCTAGTTTGCTCTAAGTCTAAAGTTTCACCGCTCAAAACAGTTTCAGTTGCAAGACTCGAGCTTTGCGCAACTGTTCTTTTGTCGAAACTTATGCGTAAGGTTCTTGATAATTTTGAACCTCTTTATAAAATAAAGGACTTTTATGCATTCACAGACTCGAAGGTTGTTCTTTGTTGGATTAACTCCTCTCCTCATCGCTGGCAAACATTTGTGGCCAACAGAGTTGTGAAAATAATTGATAATTTACCAGCTCGCTGTTTTTATCATGTTGCTGGAAAAGATAATCCAGCTGATTGCCTTTCCCGAGGCCTATCACCTTCAAAGCTAAAAAACCATTCCTTATGGTTTAATGGACCGACTTGGGCATCTAAGGATCAGTCTGAGTGGCCTTTAAATAAGTTTGAGAGTGACCAAGTTCATGAAATGCCTGAACTCAAATCCGTCACGCATGCTGTGATAACGAACACTATAACATCACCAATTCACAAAATCGCACAGCGTGTATCTTCGTGGTTGAAACTACTACGTATTGTTGTTTTCGTTTTTCGTTTTATTAATAAGTTACCGCGCTCTCATTCTGTATGTTATTCAGACCTTAGCTTCGCTGAGAATAAAATTTTTCTCGCGTTACAGAATATTCACTTTAGTCAAGACATTCGAAATTTGAAAAATAATGAGCCTTGTTCGTCTACTTTGCAAAAATTAAGGCCATTCTTAGATGAAAACGGCCTTATTCGCGTGGGTGGAAGATTGTCGAACGCTATTTTAGAATATTCACATAAACATCCGTGTGTATTACCGCGACATGATCATATAGTTAACATATTAGTCGATTACTATCATGTTAAGAATCTACATGCTGGTCCAGAATTATTGATGTCTATACTTAGAACGCAATATTGGATTCTCGGTGCGCGTAGCGTGATTCGTTGTCGTATCCATAAATGTAACACATGTTTTAAAATCAAACCACGCCCACATTTTCCTTTAATGTCTGACTTACCTAGCCATCGTGTTACTAAAGTAGATAAGCCATTCTCGCATACTGGATGCGATTACACTGGGCCACTCCAATATACACCAGTTCGCGGTAGAGGAGTCAAAAGTCGTAAAGCTTGGTTATGCATCTTTACTTGTATGACAACACGCTGCGTTCATATAGGAATAGCAACCGAATTAAGTACAGTAAGTTTTCTCTCTGCGCTTAAACGATTTCTATCGCGACGAGGCCCAGTTCAATGTCTATATTCGGATCATGGCACTAACTTCGTAGGAGCGCGTTCATATTTACGTGATCTTTATAAATTTTTTAACGACTATCGTTTACAATTTGAGCATGAACTTTCAGAAAATAGAATTGAATGGAAATTGATCCCCCCTGCATCGCCACATTTTGGAGGATGTTGGGAGAGTATGGTGAAAGTAGTTAAGTCTCACCTTTTTAAAGTTATTGGTCAACAAATACTTTCTTATGAGGAGCTTTCTACAGTACTTACGCAAGTCGAAGCGCTCATTAATTCACGTCCACTTACTGTTATGAGTAGTGATCCTGCTGAACCCTCAGCACTTACTCCAGCTCATTTCTTACATACCGCACCACTATATTCTTTGCCCGCGCCATACACGGAGTCCGGGAACTTGCTTGATAGATATTCGCTGCTTGATAAAATAGTGCAGTCATTCTGGCAACGATGGCGCGTTGAATATTTGCATCAATTACAATCTCGCGCTAAATGGAATACACCTTCTGTTCCGATAAAGATAGGAACTGTGGTTATTATTATTGTAGATAACGCACCACCGCTTTCTTGGCCAATAGGTGTAGTTGAGGCAGTACATCCTTCAAAGGATGGCGTATGTCGCGTCGTAACTGTGAGAACTAATAAAGGAAGCTTCGTACGTTCTACCGTTAAGTTATGTCCATTGCCTAATCAATAATTTTGTTATATTAGAAGTATTATATTTAAGTTAGCTTTGAGTTCTAATTTGTTTATTACAATTAAGAAGACTATTTTATTTTATTTATTCAAGTTCTTCGTTTATAGTTTGGCCATTTCGTATAACTTTTTTATTTCTTAAATATCAAGTTAATTTACTTGCTTTTCGGAATAATTGCTCCCTGCTGGCTTTTATTTTATTTTATGTTAAATATTCACTGTCTTTGCTTTATTGTTTAGTCATTCGTATTTTAACTGTGTATGTTTTTTAAAGGCAACCCTTTAAGGCCGGGGGAAATGGTATCGCCAAGTAACCTCCTTTCGGCACATATAAACTTTTCTTTATTAATTTAAATTTTTCCTTTAAATCTGACGGCGCATTCCCTTTTTCGTACGTCACGTCAATTCACTCATTGTCATATCACTAAAATTAAATAAAATCATTACGCTTTATAAATAAATAAAATACCACAAATTACTTAAAATATACCGCGCCCGCTCTATATTATAAATATAAAATAATCGCTCCGCACCGCAAATATAAAATAAATTAAGATAAACTAAACATAAGTACATACAATTAAATATTATAAACACATATATTAAAATACAATAAAGTGAAGTGAAGTGGACTCAGGAACAGAGGAGCAGCTCTATTTCATTCTCATTAATCTGGTAAGTGCGTGCTCGTTCTAGAATTCCCCCTAAAAATTGTCCACACTTCTTTTCAGCAAACTTGATACAGTTCGCTTATCACTAAACCCAGCGCCGCCGCAACACCTACGAAACGGCTTGACCGATTTTGATGAAATTTTTTGTGCTTATCCGGTATCTATGAGAATTGGCCAACATGTATTTTTCATCCCCCTAAATGTTAGGGGTAGTCCACCCCTAAATTTTTTATTTTTATTTTTACCGAGCAGGACGACGTCTGCCGGGACAGCTAGTATTTATATATTATTTTTAACGCTATAAATAACACGCATTTGACTGTGGTGAAAAACTATAACATTATCCCGGATGAGGCTCTACCTGTATCAAAAGAAATGTTGATGAAAAAGGAGAGTGAAACACAATTTCTTTGCAAACATGAGAAATACAATTCCCATATAATCATATATTGATTTAAGTAGAAAACAATAAAACTTAGATTAAACTAAGTCAAAGTGGAATACTTAATTCTAGTTGGACGTAGTTACGCAAAAAATGACTTAAGACTGAAGTTTTAACTGTATTTCCGCATTGATGCAGTTAAACTTACATGTATAAAAAATGATGCATTTACGCTTATATTTTCGTAAGAACCCATAGACACAAACAAGTACATCAATGCGGAAATACAGCAAAAAATTTAATAATTCAAAAATAACATTCTGTGGGCTAAATTTTTTTTTTTTTTATTGCAGGAGATCAGCAGACAGGCAGACGGCCCACTTGATGGACAGCGGTTACCATCGCCTATGGACATTTGCAACACCAAAGGTGCTACGAATGTGCTGCTGCTCTCTTTAGGGAGCCTGGAACCTGGTCACTAATGCAGGAACACAACACAGAGTTATTATGGCGGCATACTCTAGACCAGGGGTGGTCGCCATCCAGTTGGGCAAATGCCCTACCACCTGGCTGTGGGTTGTTTTGTCGCCTCTTACGACAGGCCGCCCGGCCGCAGGAAATTGTATTCTTTCTCCGTTCCTGCACGGATAAAATCCTTTTTGTGTAACTACGTCGAATTAATCTTTCAATAATCAACACTTATCCAAAGAAGATCTATAGCCATATGGACTTATATATAATAATTATCTTATTTCTTATATCATTTGCTTTACATACTAGATGGCGTAACTGTCAGCAAAAATAAAAATATTTGTAGATTCTTATAATCATTTTGAAGCAAGCCCAATATTCCTCAGATAAAACAAACAATGAAACAATCTCAAATCTTACATTCAATTTCCATCTTATACATACAAATGCCTATTCAGTCACATTGGATAACAAAACGTGGCAACCAATTTTATGTATGTATGGATGTAATGCTTTTCATATAAACATTATCAAATTTAGGATAATAATTTTGGCAGCTCACGCCCATCATGTTTCGTATTTTCTCTTAAAATGAGATATTTCTCAATACTACAGATAATGCCGTACTTTACTTATGGGTTAAATTCTTAGTGACGTACCACGCATGTTAATCTACCAAAAATCGGTTTTGAAATTAAATAAACTGAACATTTTAAGTAACAATAATATTTTTTTGTAAATACATAAAAAATAAGTTTTTTGCATTATAATCTGACCATACCGAATAACCATTTACTACCGATTTTTACATGAACAGTAATATTATCGATAATGAAATCGGTTCATTAACGATTATACATTACCTCACCCTAATATGAGCTGTTAAAGTTATCATCTCAATTTGACAAAGCATATTATGCTCGTTATATTATAAACGTCAAAAAATATATAAATGGTTAATTATCAAACCATTGACAACAACGCCATCTAGTTTCATTCACGTAAAGTAAATCAAATCAACATTTGCTTGCTATAACAATACAAAACGTATATTCGATGTCAAATTAGTTTATTTGAAACTCAGAAATAAAATCAGAACATACGTAAAAAAAAATTGTACAATAATAATTGTACATATAGGATCAAAAGACGATCATTTACATACTATCCTAATCAAAAGTTGATGTTTTTTTTTCAATTTAGGGAAAACTGTACTATTCTTGGCACCCATCTTCAATAATTGGCATCTGTTTTTTTAAATATATTTATTGAGAGTTAAAATTAATTTGTAATTAGGTATAGTTTAATACCATTATTAATATGTAAATATTTATTTTGTACCCATACAATGATATCAATAATAATATACATTGTCACGCCACATTTAGATTCAATTTGTCAAGGGTCCTCTATGTGTTGACCTTCCCATGGCCCCAAAATGTCTTTATACAATATATATTTTTTAATGTAAAATTTTAGAGAACAAATAAACATCATCACTACATAGTATAAAACAAAGTCGCCCTTTCTGTCCCTATATCCCTATGTGCGCTTAAATCTTTAAAACTACCCAACGAATTTTGATGTGGTTTTTTCCAATAGATAGAGTGATTCAAGAGGAAGGTTTATATGTATAATACAAGTTTTTCTGTAGTGTATTCAATTTTGTATCAGCATTGCACCCGTGCGAAGCCGGGGCGGGTCGCTAGTAAATAATATTAATAAATAAATAATCAGCAGGCAAACACATGGAGTAAGTGTTATGGAGTAATATATAACGGTGCACCCTGGAGCTGATATCAGACACCCAGACTATTGTACAATCAAACCACAAATATTGTCATAATATACAAAATTATTGCACCGCTAGAAAAAAATATATTTCTTAATATCTTGAACAAATGTCGTTCTTTAGGTAAGAGTACCAAGAATTATATACTTTACCCTTTGATAATAAAAAAAATGCTGTGTAAATAGACGGCATATGCCGATATTATTTTATTTATGTCATGTGAATTTCTATGAATAAAATATTGACAGCACAAAACTGATGGAAAATAAGTGCTTTATTGATTTTTGTCAGTTAAAACCATGAAACAAAAACATTAGAAAAGACAATTGCCTTGTAAAAAACGTAATAATCAATAGCTGTTCAGTTTTTTTACTAGGTGGTGTTACGACTATAACTGACTGTTAAATTTAGTGTGTTAAGTTTTGATCATTTAATATTTAAAATTTATTAAAAGAAAATTGTCAAGATTTTAAAATCTGAATAGATTTCATTACTGGATTTGACTATTTGGTCTAAAATTATAATACGATACGAAATAGAGACAAACAACCCGTAACACCAATCATCTATAATGTAGGAGATCTTGAGAGAAGTTTTCTACAGGTATATCATAATTTCTAACAAAGGGGAACTATGCCATTCTTGGCACCTCAACAATGATTGGCACCTTGGTAACCTATTTAAATTATTAAAAAATCTTAAATATAATAAGGTGCCAATAACAGTATAGTTTACCCTACTTCTTTCATGACTAAAACTAAACTCATTAACATAACTTGATAAATATTGCTATTCGATTACTGCAAGTTCGATCATAAAAATATTGTTAACTAATTGATGTAAAAGTTTAGTTAACATTTCAAAAAGTACAAAAAAGCACTCAGTCATCTAGAGTAAGGAATTTGATTACACTCAGTTTGGTCAAATACTTATAAAAAAACTACATCACTTAAATACTTAATTCTCTTGAAAATATAATGAAGTACAACGCCATCTAGCGACTAAGAAACAATTCAAATCATACCACGAAATACAAGCTTTATATCTCAGTATACATTTATTTGCCTTATTAGTTATTATCTGATATAAACTCACATACAAGTAGTTTAATGTTCACCATTGGTAGACAAAAAAATCGATAATAAGACATAGAAAATGAAAACTAATCTACGTTAAGAATAAAATTCGTGTATGGCTATTTAACTTTTTTAAATTAGTTATTAATTTTTCAAAAATTAGGCCACTACAAAGTTTACTCTTAATATAGAGATTATCAATTATTCCGATAAACAGTCACGCCAATCTCTATAAACGCTGGTATGGTATGGATATCCAACAATAATATACTGCGTCACCTTTTGTAAATCAAAAAAATACAAAAAAAACTAACTTTTTTCTCTAATATATCAAGCCTTTTAGGGAAAAACATCGTGAACGTAGGCCCTTTTTTATAGAAACGTAAAAGAGTTTAGGTATGTCACATTTTATTGTAATATATACCTAAAATAATTTAGATCCTAGTACAAATATCATTAGGCTCATAATAAATTGTGAATAAACTAAAAATGGGTGATGTATATAATATATTTATTAAAAATAATACGAAAAGTACCTCTCCTATATATATATATATATATATATATATATATATATATATATATATATATATATATATATATATATATAAGTCGCTTACGATGTTCTTTCATAGCAGACTGGATATCTTGAAACTAATTACTCTTGTAATGTTAAAGAATCATTTGTATAAAAAATGTTAGAAATTAAGCACTTGTAATTATTACGTTAATTACATTGACAGCTTTTGCTCTAAAGCAGCCCACATAGGGTCGAGAGGCATGGTGCTGTAAACTATGGAGTCTTGGACGACAGATGGCGTTGGCTCACCGAAAATGACGTAGTCCTTTGCCCTTTCCGCGGCTTGGGACCGGCGGCGTCCGGAAGCCATGCGTACGCTTTTCATTATCGCCGTGGATTTGTTGCGCTCTGAAATAGCAAAATTTAAATTAGCGTAACCAACCAAAATTTCAAAAACAAAGCCATCCGCTAAAATATCAGTTGTTGGCTATATTTCGCCTAATGGGCTTAATCAGTCATTTGACTGATTAAGCTGGAAACTTGTCAGTTTTCAATTTGATTTCACAACAAGTCACCTATCTGGTGAGCTGATGGATGACCCAGCCGTGGCTATTTTGTGAACAAGCTAGTTGTTACAATAGCTACCCATCTCTAAATCAAAGTTGACAATACGATAAATAATAGTCTCCAAAAGTGCTAATGAAGTCAATAGGCAAGACTTGAGCCCCTAAAGTCATTTTTTTATTGTAGTATAGGTTCGCGTTTGACCACGATCTCGCGCTCTGCGCAGCGAAGATGTGGTCTATGATGGAGCACGCTTACCTAGAAGGTACCTGTTCACATGTGACTTGAAGACTCCCAGGTTATAAGCATCAGGTAAGACGGACTCCGACAGTGAGTTCCACTCCTTTGCGGTCCGTATGATGAAGCTAGACGCAAAGCGCGTCCTTATAGGTGGTATATTCACCATATATCAAGGATGGAATGGAAGGGAGATGGCGGGATCAGATCAAATTGTTTGGCTCTAACGAATAAAGCAATTATTGATTGTTATCTGTTGTGTTGTCCAAATAAATCTATATCTATACATATAATAAAATTGTAGAGGTCGAATTTCTGTACAATTACAAAAATGCTCAAAACCGAGTCGGGGGGGGGGGGGTGTAGGAAGTGAAATAGAACTAATTTAGATTTTTTCGAATTTTTTGTTTCTCTGTTTCTCTGTCTGTTTGTACCGGCTAATCTCCGAAACGACTGGACCGATTTACATGAAATTTTGTATGGTGATAGCTTATATCCCTGGTCAACATATAGGATACTTTTGATCCCGAAAAATTAAAGAGTTCCCATGGGACAGTTAAAAAGCTTTCATTACTTAAACAGCTTATAATAGACTAAAAGTAATTTCTCTGCAACGTAACATTATAGAAGCGGACATTTTAACAGGGTGTGGTGTCGGTGACAGAGCTTTATCTTATATATGTTAATATATAAAGCTGATAAGTTTGTTTCTTTGTTTGTTTGCTTGCTTGAACGCGCTAATCTCAGGAGGTAATGGTCTGATTTGATTTTTTTCTGTATTAGATAGCCCATTTATTGAGGAAGGTTATAGGATATATACCATCACGCTAAGAGCAATAGGAGCGGAGCACCAATAAATGAATATGTGTTTAAGTGGGTTCCCGGATGGTTTAGATTTGCAATTAGAACCGGTAGGTAGCGCTGAGATCGGGTTCTAGAATCCTTCTAATCACCTGGATCGATTTTGGTGATTTTGTTTTTGTGTCATGAAACAAAGTCTTTTGGGAATTCAGAAAATATGGCGGTACGAAGTTCGCCGCGTCAGCTAGTAAATAAACAAAAAAGATATAAGGAATTACCTTCGCTGGAGGAGAGCGGGCAGTACTTGATGGTGTGCGCGAAGTCGCCTCGGGCGCCGCACAGCGTGCACACGAACGAGCGCAGCACGGGGCAGAGCACGCGCCCGAACGCGTCCTTGAGCGCGTGCGAGCGCACGAACGAGTCGCGCTCGCCGTTGTTCCGGCAGAAGCGGCACATCGCGGCCGGCGACCCTCTCTGCGCCACCTTCAACGTCGGTGTTAACGATGCCCACGAAGGCAATGCACATGTAGATGTTGGGATATGGAATGATATTTTGTAACATGTCATTTTGTATAATTGTAACTTTTTATATATATATTATTTAATGTAAATGTAAATTGTATTATATATATTACTAGCTGTCCCGGCAGACGTCGTCCTGCCCGGCAAAAAATAGGGGTTGATCGTAGAGGGTTGAAAATCTAGGGTTGTATGTATTTTTGTATGTTGTATCATAAAAAAATAGAAATTAAAAATGTTGTCTAAAAAATAAATAAAAAAATTTAGGGGTGGACTACCCCTAACATTTAGGGGCCGATTCTCATAGATACCGGATAAGCGCAAAAAATTTCATCAAAATCGGTCAAGCCGTTTCGGAGGAGTATGGCAACGAAAACTGTGACACGAGAATTTTATATATTAAGATTTAATGTAAATTAGTAAAATTAGTATGACATGTATTTAGACATTGCATGCCTAATAAGCCAAAATGTATTGAAACAATGCATATTCTAACATATTGTGTACATACATTTTGGCAATAAATAATTCATTCATTCATTCATTCATTCATTCATTCATTCATTCATTCATTACGATGACCTCCGTAATATCCTTCATTGTTTAATGTTTTTGAGAATTTTGGTAATAATTTAAAATAACGCCCTTTGTAAGACCATTTGCGTCATAGAAAGATGATCCCGACGTCTGCCATTGCCATTGTACATATTTTAGAAAATAGTTGTAATTGCATGCTTTGTTTAAGTCCAGTGAGGAAACAATTTATTAGTTTATAGACAAGGGTCGCATCTTCCGAGAAAGGTTTGGGTCCAGGCCAGAGAAATCGTGGGAAGCTTCCGCAAGATGTTAGTTTTTTTAGTGAATTTGTTAATATAAGTAGACGCGATCTGCCGAAACAGAGTCAGTGTTGAATTAAGTGTTGTTGTGTAGTGTCTGAAGAGAGTGTATTGAGCGAGAGTATCGAAAGTAGTCAGCAGTCAAAGTGTATATATGTATATATATATATAGGCTTAGTTAGCATACGTATACCGATTACGGCGTTATTATAGCCTGTTCGACCTACGTGATGATACCATGAGAATACCTGGCTGCATAAGAATAATATATATTCAAATAATTATTCTACTGTCTGACGTACAGACAGACTTTAGCTTTGTAACTGCTACCAAGAAAATATTTTTAAATAGATTGTCTTGCCTTTACTCTGTTATATTTAATTATAATATCTTACGACATAAAATAGCCAATGGTTATTTGACTTATTTGTAACAGTGAAAATAAACGAAACTACGAAAACCGTAAGAGTGACTGGTGTATTTCCACCGGCGTATCCCGCCAGCACCTCCTACAGGCTTTCACCGAGTCCTGTCGGAGATCCGCTACAGTTCTTTATAATGGGCCTTTAGCTATCAAGGGCGCAAAGGATTCCTCACCCCCGTCGACAAAGTGGATGGGCAAGTCTGATAAGTCTCAGCCTTTCCTAAAAGCGCGGGGCACACGGGAGGAGGGTGGTTTTAGTGGGTATTGGTTGCCCGTGCAGCTTGTCTAATCCCAAAGGACCCAGTATTGTGCGTAAATAGCATTTCCCCCCCCCCCTTAAAAAAAAATCGACGGCCTCAATAGCTTTTAACTTCTATATACAAGCGGTGTCTTAGGACTTTTCTGTCACGAAAACATGTTCATAAAATGGAAACGACTGAGTCAAATTTTTAGGGGACCAATTGGAAGCAATTCCGCGTCGAAAAAAGACTCACGTAAATCGGATCATAAATCTCGGAGTAATCAGTGAACATATATTTAAAAAAAAAGGTTTCGACGAATTGAGAACCTCCTGCTTTTTTTGAAATCGGTTAAAAAAGCGTTACGGCCACGTGGAGGGGTGGCATAAATTTAGACTCGACGTGGTGAGAGACGGCATAATTTAAGAGAAGACTGTGACTATTGATACGTTTTTTGGTTCCTGATCGAATTCAGTTTTTTTATTTGATAAAATAAAATGTGTTTAAATGAAAAATGCATTCATTTAAATGTACCTTACCTACCTAACCGATTCATAATTTGCAGTAAACCTGCGAAAAATCAAAATATAGGCACACATACACATATAGCAGAAATTGGAAATATTTTGAAATGTTTCGTTAACAAAAATAATATAATTTATTTGATTCAAAAATAAGTAGCCACGACACACCTTCCATGATCAAATTGATCGTGTATTAGCAGAAGGTGATGTCAGGAGCCTTAAGAATAGACGAGCGTGCATGACAAGAGCTATGAATGTCAAAGAAGCAAGTGAGGTATGTAAGAATAAGCCTGTATGGCACTCTGTTGTTCGTGCCTTCCCCGCAAGGGACCTGGCGTGAAGTTATGTATGTATGTATGTATGTAAAAATAAGTAACATTCTAAAACTTTAACAATTCTCGTTGATATCTTGGTCTTCCGTGATCACGATTATTGAAAAGTGGCCGAAACGTCGGAATAAGGAAAATCAAATAAATTGCCGCGCTCAAAACCGTTAAAACGTAGTTTTATTAATAAATCACAATCTTAATTACCACATGAAAGACATACAAATTTGCGGTATTAGAAACTTAATTATTATTTGAGATTTACTAACCCTTAAACTAGTATTACCCGTATCTATAGAGCTACTAGAGTTCTCTGCTGCATTGTCTACTTGTATAATAACCTAAATATCTGTATGAATATAGTGTTTAAATTATTAAATTCACCTATCGAAAAATTCACCATTATAGCTTAAATATTTTCACTTCAAAAAGGCTAGTAATAACACTTACATTCTCCCATCGCGCATTTTCCTTGATCTTTTCTTTTGCCATATTATAGATGCGAGCTTTCTCCAAGCATCCCAACAACGTGTGCAGGATGAAGTCGGGCAGCGTGCTCAACACGCGGCACTGCTCTTCAGTCAGCAGCCCATATACTTGCATATTATTATCTAAAAGAATATAGGAGTATAGCTACAGATCCAACAAATTTGGTAGCACCTTTTGGTATTGCAAATGTATATATTCGATGCTCACCAGTTTCCATCAGGTGAGCCGCTGGTCTGCTATACTTTAGCCATAATAAAGACAGAATCGTGGTATATATCGGTAACGGCTAATATAATACAAATTACATGTAATTTACTTACCATATAATAATATTATTCTTATATACAGACCAATACAAGAAGTAACACCTAAACATCTAATTATAAATTTTAAATAAATAAGTTATAAAGCATTTAATCTTCCATTTAATAATTGTTAATACTAAATAATGTAGTCGGATATTGTATAGGGTAGTCTGGAGGAGATAGCCTTTGGCGACAAGACCGCCCACTGTACTGTAATTTTATGTGCAACAAGTTATTCATTAATTCATTTAAACCAGTGTTTTTCAACCTTTTTCATGACACGACCCCTTTAGTATGAAGAAATATTTCGCGACCCCCTACCCGTTGGTTTTTTTTTGTATTTTAATTTGTGACAAATATTGAAAATAAATGAAAATGAATTTATTTATTTCAAAATGGAATCTTACAGATTACTTATTGAAAGTCATGACTCTATCACCGCTTCCAAAGCAATTTTAGTTACTGTTATAGGAGAAGAAGCGGCGCAACAAACTCCCCAGTAACACATCTTCACTTTGTAATTATCATGTTTAATCACTCGTCTTTTTATTTTTTATTATGTAGTTTATAATAATACAATTTTTCGCAAAGTAATTTTTACGAATGATTATTGAAAAAGCTTGATAGCGATCGCATTATTCCCATTCGGTGCAGTCGTCTAAAAATTCTTTCGTTGTATAATAAGCCTTCTTGCACAAACGTTGCTTTACTAATTTTTTTAACTTATTTACTGACAGTTCTTGAACGTTTACTGGGATTGTGTTAAAGAACATTACACTTTGCCCCATGAAACTACTATAAACTTTATGGAGCCTACACGTGGGAGTTTCTAATTTATTTTGTTCCTAGTATTTTTACAATGTATATCACCTAATCTGGGATAATCCGTCATATTTTTCTTAACATATAGAACATTTTCAAGTATATACTGTGAAGCCACTGTTAAAATATTTATTTCTTTAAACTATTATTATTCAATCCATCATTCATCATCATCTATCATTTTTATAATCAGGGGGTTCGACTAAATACATAAATACGTAAAACACATTTTCTACATCGAATGCGTCGCCAATAGATAACGCAGTTTACGCGCATACGCACGACCACGTCCGATGCCGGCCGCACCGCCGCCGCCCCGCCCCGCCCCGCACGAATAAGAAAGCGTTGCTATCGAGTAGCTCTTCGTGTATCTAATGCAGAAAAACCTAATACTGTTGCCGAAAGTTTGATTTTACCAGCGGCTTTTGATATGGCGGAGATTATTTCTGGCAAACAAGAGGTCGAAAAACTCAAAAGTATACCTCTGTCTGGCACTACCATTCAACGCAAGATAAGCGATATGGCGACTGATAGACATAGAGAAACATAGACAACACTTTATTGTTCACCATAACAAAAATTACGAAGAAATGCACAACAAGACAATAGTTACTTGGTAAAACAAAAGGCGGCCTTATCGCTAAAAGCGATCTCTTCCAGGCAACCTGACTTAAAAGGAATTCTTAAATTATCTATAATTATTATTTAATACAATAAAAGAAAAACATAAATAAAAACTGATGTTCGTGATCAAGTCATAGAAAAAATAAAAGAAAGTACTTTTGTATCTTTGCAATTCGATAAATCAACAGATATTGCATAGACTTTACTGCAGTAGCTTTCCCAACCTTTTGCAATTCCGCTACAGAAACTTCGCGACCGACCCACACGTTGAAAAACACTGATTTAAACAGCAAATTTATAAGTAAAAAATTGATTCTAAATCACTGTAAATCACTGGTTGCCTGGAAGAGATCGCTATAAGCGTTAAGGCCGCCCATTGTTCTAATGGAAATGTATTTAAGTACATTAAATGTCTAGGTTTAAGTTATAATGAACAATAAAGAGTTTTAATTGATTCATTCACTGTCGTGGATTGCTCCCAAAATGCTGGCAGCATTTCCTCGTTGGATAGCAAAGCTAATACGTTGCCCCAGGTGCAAACCAGCCTTTTGGTCACACGAGACCTCAATCAGACCTCTTACCATTAAATTTCCCTTCAAAATTGTTGTCTTTGTTTTTGGCCAAGGTATTGAGATTGTGGGCTGGCTTCCACTGCGCTCGTGGCAACTTCTGGATGGGAGTACGCTCTGGTTCAGGCCAAGACTTCTGGCGGAGATATGGAGACGATGGACCCAGCCCGGCAAGCATATCTATTGAAAAACGATTCTGTTATGATATCCGCCATTATTCAGGCCTAAATAGTCAGAACTCGATTACAGTGCTACCTACCGGGAGTATATTTATCTAGGAAGGCTATGGGCTATGTATCATCACGCTAAGACCAATAGGAGCGGAGCAGCAATGAAGAATGTCTCAAAAGCGGGGCGTTTTGAAAGCTCCACGCGGACGACGTCGCAGGCGCCGCTAGTTTTATATATAAAGATTGCTCATACGTCCCACTGCTGGGCTTTAGGTCCTTTGCACGTTTCAGTAAGGTACAAACAGCAGACTCGTCAAAGCAAGTCCTAATTGTCTCCTTTTCAATTTGTTAAAAACCATGAAATTTGCGAATTTTTACCGAATTTTTACATTTAACTGATTAATTAAAGGGAAATTCCTTTATCGGCGTTGGAAAAAAAAATTACCGTCACATTATTTTGCAGGATGGCCGAGTGGAGAATGGTGGTTGCGTAGCAACCAGTTGTTGATAGGTGATTGTGAGAAAATCGATGTAAAGATGACATATACCTTATTATCTTTGGACGTCTGAATCTTCAATAACTGAACCATAAATAAATAATCCCCTGAAATTACCTGCTTTTGGAAGAAATCCAGTTTCATGTTCAGGGTCGTATGGTGTATCCACTCCATTCATTCTGAACTCTTCCATGGCGTCCAATTTTCTTGTTATTGCAACTGTAAAAAAATATTTATTTATAACTAGATTATGCTCGCGACTTGTCCACGATTGATTTTAAATTCCCGCGGGATTCCTGGAACACAAAATATTGCATGCAGCATTTCAAAAAACAATGCAAGCTGTCGTTTTAGTGGAGGCGTTTGTTCGGTATCCACGTAAAAACTACTGGGCCGATTTCAATGTGGTTTTCGCTGCTAGACATCAAATTCTTACATTTAGAATTTGCGCTACTTTTTCTCCCGATCCTGCGGGAATTTATCCAGCAGCGGTTTGTAGTTCGGGTGCATAAAGGTTACCTTATTCCGGCAGTTTACACTAAAACGACAGCTAACATTATTTTTTAAATTCTATGGTACTTTGTGTTCCGGGAATCCCGCGGGAATTTCAAGTTAAGCGTGGACGAAGTCGCGGGCATATCTTAGTAAATAATAAGAAGATTATAATTGCTTATTATTTAATATTTAATAACGAAAGGGGATTCGAGACTTGGCGCAGACTGTAGGATTTGAACCCACAGGGTACCTAATTCCGTTACATCAAGCGCCAAATACGTTAGCAATAATGGGTATAAAAACTGTTGATATCAGAGATGAATACAATCTTCTCGCGCAAGTAAATTATATACGAGCAAACATACAAACTATTTAGGAGCTATAGTTTTGAAACAACACAATCATGTAACTAAAAATACTGTGGAAGAATTGACAACAAAGCGTAGGCAAGATTTGGTCTTCAAACAATCGAACTGTCGTACAAGCTATGGTGCTAAATCTGTAAAATTTCTAGGTCCAAAATTGTATAACGGTATAAGCACTAAATTAGTTTTGGTTACCATGACACACTTTCAATTAAGAAAAGGCTTAAATAATTACTTACACTCTCTTCCATTGAAAGATGCTGAAGAACTTCTACGATTTATTAGCTAGTCACCTTCTTCTAACCATATTTGAAAATCATTATCACTTACGCCTACACAAACACTATGCGCGCGCACACACACACACGCACAAACGAATATTGTCATTACTAACCTCTTTAAATATTAAATTGTAATCTTTAATTTAACCATAGAAAATACTATACATATACATTTTACTTACTACACAAAGACATTGCATTAATGTATATACTATCAGGAATGATATGAATTTTTATGACCGGAGCGAATCCTACTGTGGCCCGCCACACAGGCTCTAAGGAGACCAAGCGCGGAAAACGGTGTTTCCTTTGGGACGCCATCTGTACTGTTCTCTGTATTTTAGTAATTTTTATGTACCATGTACTACTTATTTACTTGCTATTAAATTTCATTTCATTTGATATAATAATAGCCCATAAGCGGGCAATCCGGTACAAAAAATTTAAGTAATGGGTGAGCGTAGTGGATAGGCTGGAGGTATGCTTACCCCCATTACAATCCCTAAGGTCCGGAAGTCTTAATTTTTTTAAATTTATAAACATAACCTCACTTATTTTTGTTGTAAAATTGTGTCACTTTTGATAATAAAAAAAACGTGATTTGATGTGCTCGGGCCTTCCACTTTAGGGGAACGGACAGCATACCCGCCACGCTTGTATAAGGCGGCTTGGCACGTATGTTGCTAGGAAGTGGAAATTCTCACAATATGCACATTAGGTAAGAAAACTGCCTTCGAATTTGGGGCCTTCGAGGAGTTTGGGACACGTGTGGTAGGCATTACGCTACCACAACTTTAGCGCAAATAAATGAAATAAATTCCATGGGATTATTTATAACACGATCTATTGGAAATAGTATGCAACGATTACCTTCACTTGCAGCTCTTGGAATATCCAGTCCTTGCATGCTTTCATTGTTGGTGTAGATTTCCGGAAATATATGTTTGTAGATTGCGCTTTCCTAAAATTATAAGAAAAATAATTAAATAAAAATAAGATTTATGAAAATCAAGTTTCAGAGGTGGAAGTGCTAAATGGCATCACGTCAGAAGTAGCTTCGGTGAATCTGCAGCCCACCTCTCTACACCGTTACACCCCTTAGCCACTCACACCCATGTTGCCCCTGTCTTCTATGGCATTTTTGGGGCCCATGCAGGGGGTGGCGAGTCACCGTCTGCCCATTTTTCCATGTTTCCCGAACATTGCGATGGGCAGACGCCATAGTACTTACGCCACGCGCCATACTTAGCTCAATGTACCTACATTATGAAGCAATTAATACCTACCAAAATTGTAATCATTCTCACTAGTTACTTTAGTAAAAGTATTAATATTTCTTAAGAATTATCAAACGGTTTATTTCCGACTATAAATTTGGATGAATCCGTTAAAAAAACCAAATAATTCAATGTCATTGAATAGCGTCATGTGCTTTCAATACGCCGGACAACCATATGGATTCAATTTGGTTGATCTATCTATACTTAGATACATATCAAACAATAGTTTAAATTAGCTGACAACTACAAAAAGAAAAAAACACTGTTTCGACACAGTACATTCCAGAGTTTAAAAAAATAATTAGAAAATGGCCGCCTTAACGAAATAATGAGTCAATGCTTCATAAAAATTGAAACGACTTACCAAATAATTATTAACTTCGCTTTCTCCATTACTATTTTGATTGTATACCATTATATAAATGTATATACTTGTAAATTTGAATAGTTTAATGAAAATATAATAAAAATAAATTCAGTTGATTATTTGGGCGTGTCTTCAATCCCGATGCCTGTGCGCATTTGATTTTGTTGTTTGTTTTAAACCATAAATCGAAGCTCGTCGCTGATTGGCTGGCCGGTGAAATCTAAATTCAAAATACATAGGGTAAGACCATGTTTTTTCGTATAACCTTGTTTTTTCATGCAATATAAATTTTTGAATAAACTTTTGGTTAAACATTGTATTCATATGTTACTTTAAATATTTCATAAGCTTAATAAAACTATATTTTAATAGTTTTAAGTGTTTTGTTTTACTTAGGCTAAATAAAAACTTTAACAATACTCATTAACACTTGACATCTTTGTCTTCTATGATCACAGCTTCTGAAAATTGACGAAACCGAAAAAACCAGGTATAGAGACGTACCTACATAGTAAGTAATAGCTTCGAAACTCGTTAAAATATAGCTTCCATATATTTGTAGCCGTAGAACTTAAAAACTAGTCTTGAATTTTTTTAATGATATGGTTTTGTTTATTATTTGTTCGTCAACATCAACTTCGTCTCGTTTTTTTACTTTATTTATAATTGATATCTTGAGCAACAGCGAAGCGTAGAGGGATTATGTATTAAAAGATTGAAGTTTTCAAGTCACGAGTGAAAAGACATCTTCTAGTTAAGCGTGCTCCATATAGACTGCGTCATCACTCGACACCAGTTGAGACAGTGTTCAAACGCAGTCTCGTGACCTCGAACACCCTGCGGCCGGCGGCTTTACGGTGGATGTAATCAGGCCACAGCTGGAGGAATGGGTCAACCGCACTAGCGGTACCCTCACCTTCAGGACGACACAGATACTGACCGGACACGGTTGTTTCGATCAGTATCTGTTTCGCATTGTGGGATGCTTGCCTTCTCCGGATTACCGACAGTGTGGCGCACCCGATACGGCGTTTCATACGCTTGTCGAGTGCGCAGCCTGGGCGCCGCAGCGTTTCGAGCTCGAGACAAAACTAGGAGCCGTCGGATCGCTCGGCGACTTGGTAACGGCCATGTTGCAGAGCGACGACCGCTGGGATGCTGCGGTTTCTTTTTGTGAGGCAGTAATGTCTCTGAAAGAGGCCGCAGAAAGGGATAGGGAGCGAAGTCCTTCAGCGCGTGCTACGGTCTCTTCTCGAGGTCGCCGGCCTTCAGCCGGCACCCGGAGAGGCAGGTACGCGCATTACTTCCCTCCCTGAGTTAGGATCCGGAACGATGGGGGCCCTTAGCTACTAGGTAAAGCAAGGGACTTAACAACTACCCCCGTTTCGTAGTGGAGTGTGTTCTCCCAGGGCACACTTCAAGCACTTTATGCGCTGGATCGACTGTTGCGTAACTATGTTCTATATCTCAGTCTTTCCTTCACATCAAAGCGCAGGGCCGCGAAGGGAGGAGGGGGTTTTTAGTGGGTATTGAGGTTGCTCGCCCGTGCGGCATCACTCGGAGTCTCCACACTCCTCTGTGTAGTCCATAGCGGACGGAGCGCAAAATAAAGCATACAATTGCTAGCGTTACCGCCCCCCGTGGATTCGTGCCGTTTCCTAGTGACGGCCCAGAGAGTGCGTAAATCGGTTAGTCATTTTCCCTCGCCTCAAAAAAAAAAAAAAGTGTTCAAACGCAAACGTACCTATACTTCCATACAAGAAAGATATAGATAATTTCAAAGGCAAGGTAAACCCTAAGTTTAAAGACGAAGGGCATTTTAGGCTTTTAGAACAAAGAAATTGTATTTTTATTCTAATACGGTAATTTCATCTCATACCATTTTTTGAAAGTCATACTTAATCTTCTTCTTCAGCCAATCCATATACACTGCTGAATGTAACCCTCCCCTTCCCACGTCTGCGCCACATATCCCGTTCTCCCGCCTCCCTCATCCAGTCCGTTTCAGCGAGCTTACGCAGGTCGTCGGTCCACTGGGCCAGGACGTCCTACGCTACGCCTACAGTAATATTACATACAGCGAGATGCGGCAACACATCCTAAGACATCCTTTTTACTGACTAACTTCGGGCTGACTCTAGGGTTTTCGATTGTGTACATTGTCAGAGAAGTATGTAAGTATACCTAAAAGACTGGCTACATTGCTATCAGGGCATGGCATTGATGATTCATTGTGCTAATTTATATATTTGTAAAAATGGGGGTTGTCGCATGTGATTCATAGGTAAAGAATTCCTTTAAAGAAATTTATAAGAAATTTGTTAAGCTACTCGTGACCAGATGGTTCACAATTCACGTAGGTATCTTATTTAAAATCTTATTCACTGAAACATAATTTAAGCGTGCAATTGTGAATTTTCAACATTTAATTTCATATCCATATTCATAATGCCTCTACTACATCTGGGATAATGTTAGTATCAGTAACTGTGTCACGCAAAAGTAGCCAAGGGCTTAATGCGTTACTTGAGATGCATCATTCTAAATGATTGACAGATAACTCATGTATATATTATACTCATGTAACTAACCGTTAATGGCATTGATTTTTAACGCTATAAGTAAGTCACTTTTGGTCACTGTCATTAACATTAACGCTGAAGTAGGTGGAGCAAGGGCATTATATTACAGGATAAATCCATGTGCTACTTTCACTCGGCCACTTGTTGTAAATGATTTGTCTTAGTTATCGGAAAGACGGAAATCGGTGTGCTTTACCTTAGCGAACGCGGCAACAATGTATATGTACAGTACAACCATTTTATTATGTTAAAACTATAATCTGGGTATAAGTTCGATTTGTTTGATGTTAAAGTACAACTTGCTTCGTTTTAAGCTAGTTTCAAAAGCAAAACATATGAATAACTAATTTTTAAATGTATCCGTGCAGGAAAGGAGAAAGAATACAGTTTCCTGCGGCCGGGCGGACTGTTGTAAGAAGCGACAAAACAACCCCCAGCCAGCCACAGGTGGTAGAGTATTTGCCTGACTGGAAGGCTACCACCCCTGGTCTAGCGTATGCCGGCATAACAACCTTAATCTGAACCTGCCTCATGCAACAAAAATAAAAAAAGACGGTGTGCGTCTCGGGACGCCCTACATAAACGATAACTTAATCTAACGTGAGAGAAACGGAAGACAGACAAACTAGTACCGTAACGCGTTACGTAACGAAGTGGTTTACTCGCCCATAAGAAGCCCATCACTTGAAAAATATCGGCATTACACTACCAAAAAGGTCGGATTCTCTCTCTAAATCAAGATGGTAAAGCTGAAATTTTAGTTAAGCCACGTCCATCTTCGGGTTCTTATAGTAGTGGAGTATATTAAGGTTTTTACATGCACACCGTAATTAATATGTGATGGCTTACTTTAATGGTTAACTCATGTTCTAAATACAAATGACGCAGGTTTGAAACTTAACTGGAAGAGTATACACCACTTAAGTTTCTGAGCTAATGTGCATACTGTTACAATCACCACGTGCTGATGAACTGCATTGTGACGAAACCTGCACATCGAGATAAACGATGTGTCAAACCCACCAAGCCGCCTTGACAAGAGTGACAGGTGTACTGTCCTTTTATTTAAGTAATTGGGAAGGCCGAGCATAGCAGTGAGACGATTATGGACTTTTATTATTATCTATTCGAAATTGAATTTTTGGTTGTACTGTACAAGGCATAAAGTAAACAAAGTTACTTGAAAAATAGTGATGTAGGTACTTTTGAAATTTGCCTTTTGAATTATTACGGTTTGTATACAATAACATACACTGACTTGAATGTAATAATATATACTTAGTTTGAAGCTCTAATTGCAGAGTTCAGCAGACAGGCAGACGGCCCACTTGATGGAAAGCGGTTACCATTGCTTATGGACATTTGCAACTCCATAGGTGCTATAAATGCGCTGCTGTTCTCTTAACGGAGCCTGAAACCTGGTCACTAATGCCGGAACACAACTCAAGGTTGTTTTGACGGCATATTCTAGACCAAGGGTGGTCTAGAGTATGCCGCGCAAATACCCTCTTATCTGGCTATGGGTTGTTTTGTCACCTTTTACGACAGGCCGCCCGGCCGCAAGAAATTGTAGGTTTTCTCCGTTCCTGCACGGATTTATCGGAAACCTTCAACCCCCAAAACCTCCGATGCTCGAAATCTGAACCCTCTAAAGTCGAAATAATTCGTGACTCCTAAGCAAATTCAGTACTTATTTTCGCTCTAGGGCCAAGCGGAAGATCAGCGTTGGTCTAACTAACAGGTCGACATTTTTGCGGAGCTTGATCTATTTGATACTTTGTGGTTGTTTTCTCTTGTTGAAGTGAAATTTCTATTTAGATGGGGTCTTATGATTTTTCGCTCACAAAATAGCGTCACGGCCACGTGTTCTAATACTTACATTTTTAGACTCGTGATATCTTTCGAATGGGAAATCCGAATTGAACAATTCAAAAAGTTATATAAAGGGATTGAAGCAGTCTTGAATATGAAGTAATTTATTTTGATAAGGTTGAATAACAAGATATAATACAAATAAAGAGCCTTTTCTAGCGGCGGCATATTAATTAAATTTTTAAAATAAAAGAACTTATTGTGGCATAACTATAATAGTCAAATATATGCTGTCGCGACACTTTTTGTAAATAATGATGTGTTCCGCAAAGTCGTAGTACATTATTTTATTCTATCATCAATAGTTTTCGCAGCGCAGGCGATTTTAGGTATTTTTTTACACATTATTGAAGTTATAGTATGGATCCCTATTTTTTTTGTAAATATGATATAGTCTATGTCACACGGCGATAGCTTGCTAACAGTGAAAGAATTTTTCAAATCAGTTCAGTAGTTTCAGAGCCTCTTCAATGCAAACAAACAATCTAATCTTTATCTTTCAGCGCAGGTTTTCAAAGTATATTAACAATCTGCCCGTAACACTTCAAATTAAAATTTTGTTGCCATTCCTTTTGTCACTCGTCAGTTGAAGTTTTTCCACTTGTACGTTGCGATTCGTCTTTCCACTTGTCCGTTGCGATTCATTTTTGTTATTGTGCTTTATTATTTATTACTTTTATTGTGTTTGTTTCCTTTGTATATGTCCTACAATGAACCTGCTTTCTTTCTTTCAAATCCTTAATAATTTGAAGACTCGAATTTTCTGGCGTCTCCCTGCAAGTTCGACTTAGAGGTTTTACTGTATTTATAACGGGTTATTATTGATATTCTTCAAAAATAAAACTGAAATGTAATCTCTTATTGCGTTTTATTATGCCTTACCTCAAAAATCACTCTCTAAGTCAAACAACCATAAATCAGCCTCCTGTCACCTTTTCTCTCCTTGTACCATAAACTAAACAGCTTGGGTTACTTGTTATTCACATATATTAGCTTTCGGAATATAACGTCACAAAATTTAGGACTACCACCTTTTGTCACACAATACTTACGTTCCACAAGAGGCTCATAATAACCACGTTCACGACCGTGATTGTTCCCTTTCCACTTGCTTGCGGACGTTAAAATCACAAACACTAATGGAACAGATTATGGAGCGCTGATGTCGTAAACGACGAAATACACAAATGTCATTGGTTGATTTGAAAATCGCGCCATTTTTAATGTCAATCGATAGAGAATAAATGCTCTATGGTCAATGTCCTCTTCGACATGGATCGTTGAGAGTTGTGACATCGAAAATACGTCATGTGCGACGTTTTCACCACGACCTTAACGACTGTGATCGCCATGTGGAACGCGTCCAATGTCACATTTCGTCGACCTCTTCCTCCTCCTTAACATGCGACATATTTTTCACTAACCATAATTTTGGCACATTCCATTACTCACAACGACGGCGTTTACGACCGAGATTTTTCCGTTCCACTTGCTTGCCGGCGTGACAATCGTTAAATCTAGTGAAACGGTTTTTCGACCCAACTCTTGACATGGGTAATTGAGCGTCTTGTGATCGACAATGATTGTCATTAGTGACGTTTTCGCCACGACCACAACGACCGCGGTCGCTTATGGAACGTGCATTTCGGGCGTTGTGAGCTACTAGTGGAACGCGCTGTTTTTCAATAGTTTACCAATTTCGTAGAAAAGGATTAGAAATAAAACAGTGGTTTCAACACATTTTTTATTACAGCCTCAATTGTATTAAACAATAGGATCTCAATTAAATACTGATTGTTCTTGCGACGGGCAATGTAAAACATCCCTATTTTATTGTCCTCTGTCAAATTAATATTTTTAGATTTTTATACTTATTAACCTTTTCCAGGCGAAACTTATAGCCGATTCACACGCAGTAAAAGTAGGGTTGCCAATTTAAAATTCCAAAATTTACATTAAATAATGTAATTTACCCCGGAATTTTGTTTTTTGAACTTGTAACCCAAAGTAAAAATAAAATTTAACTAAATTTTAAGCGATTGTATGCATGTAAAGATTTATTTTGAACTTGAGAAAGTGACAAGTTAGTCCTTATCATCATGTGGATATAAACCTTCCAGTTAAGTAAGAAGTTATCGATGAAGCTTAAGGGCCGCTTGCATAAGGTAGCTTAAATTTATTTAAGAAACAAAACTTATTTAACAGCTGGAAATAAAATTGCGTACAACGCAAAATTTGCCGCTAAATATGTTTACAGAACTGTCAATACGTTTAGTGTAAAACGTATTTAGGCAGATTAATATGATTAACTAATTTTATTTAAAGGCGATCGTTATGCAAGCGGCCCTAAGTCTATCCAAAGTACGATTTAGCAAATTTAAATAATTTTACTAAGAACTTGCAATTGAACACAGCACGTGTAAACCGGCCATTAGCACAATATGTATAAAATACCAAAAAAATACGCGTGAGATTCAAAATTATAAATGCACTTATTTTTTTCATTCCACAACTCTGTGCTTCCCCAAAGTCAACAAGTGATTTCAACAAATTCTACTGAATAAGGAGTAAAGGAACAAAAACAGGCTAAAAACTAGATATTTGTTTGTATGCTGTTGATATATTTCTTCACTGGTATTGGTATATCTTTTATTTTACATTCGACCAAGTTGTTTCTCCATTTTTATTATATCATTCAAGCTTTCTAACCTTTATTAAAAGAACTAAAAGAATAGTAAATTTTCTTAATTATTATTCGAATTGAAATATCTTTAGAATCATTGCGGTCTGAAAATCGATGACACGAAAAAACGACACTAAAAAGAGATGATCACTGTAACGTCGTCAATACGAAGTCAATTATCCTTTTCTTTATGGTCGTAACATTATTTTAAATTGGCGCGAAATCGTTATCAGGCCGCCATTTTGAAAACGTCAAACGACGCCGAAATTCGGCACAGTTCGGGTACTTTCGTAAAAATAAATGCAGTTTCAATTCACAACAATACTAAAGAAGTTTCACTTCAAACGAATCTATCACCTAAACCATATATTACGAAATAAAAAGTATTTCAAAGTTTTCTTCGCGACTCCTAACCGATAGCTTTATTTTACTTACATAAAAATATATATCGAGCGCTTCATAACAAATGGGCAGACAAAAGTGCAGTTTTTCATAAGAAACAAATTCACCAAAACCAAAAATTACAAATAAATGCACAAGACAATAGTTGCTTGGTTCAAACAAAAGGAGGCCTTATCGCTAAAAGCGACCTCTTCCAGGCAACCTGACTTGAATGAAATTCTTAAATCATCTATAATTGTTATTATAATGCAACAAAGGAAAAATAAATATTAAATAAATAAATATATAATGACATACACGGACAGCATTGTGCAATACTGAAATACCTTTCTTTTTAGGTAACTTGCATACTGGTAAGACTTTGTAAATTGTAAAATGCATAGTTTAGTAAACAACAATAAATGGCATTTTTGCGTATATACGCCTATTTTATGAAGCCCTCGATATATATATATATAAAAGAAAAATTATTTAACTGACGGTAAAAAAACTGGTTAAAATTCCATGATTTAGGAGTTAGCGGATATGCTAACGAAGAATGCAACTAAGTTCTTTTAAGTCAACTGGGTTGGCACACAACGACCACGCTAACAACCGACATTTTGTCCGTTCCACTTACTTGTCAACGTTTTAATCTATTATTTATATTATTGTAATCTGTGGTTATAACCATAAACTCAAGTGGAACCAATTTCGGAGCGTTAATTTCATTGACGACAAAATACAGGTCATTGGTTGATTTGAAAATTGCGCCATTATCAACTTATCGATAGATGTAATTAATACTCTGTGGTCAACGCCCACTACGACCAACCTCTTGACATGCGTCGCTATGAGCGCTGCGTGAGCGAAAACAACAACATCGTGAGTAACGTTTCCGCCACGACCATAACGACCGAAGGAGCGTTTCGAGCGTCGTGAGCCACAAGTGGAACGAAGCCTTTTTAAGTCGCCCTATTTTTTTTTTAAATTAGAGCATTATGTGAGTTTGTTTATTGATATCAACAGCATACGTAATCGGTGTTAATGGGTTCAGTTGGCGTCTGCGAAGTACTCCTGGGCGGCCTTGGTGTCGGGCTTCATGGTCTTGGAGCCTGGCTGCCAGTTCGCGGGGCACACTTCGCCGTACTTGTCCGTGTATTGGAAAGCTTGCACCAGCCTCAGGGTCTCCTCCACGGAACTGGAGATTCAAATATATGATAGATAGATAGATAACACTTTATTTTACACCATTACAGAAAACTTATGAAATAGTATTAATCCAGTTGGGTTCAAAAGGCGGTCTTATCGCTAAAAAGCGATCTCGTCCAGTGGTATACATAATTATTGCACGATTACTTACATACATTTTAATAATAAATATATATTATATATATAATGTACTAGCAGAAGGTGATGTCAGGAGCCTTAAGAACAGACGAGCGTGCATGACAAGAGCTATGAATGTCAAAGAAGCAAGTGAGGTGTGTAAGAATAAGCCTAAATGGCGCGCTGTTGTTCGTGCCTACCCCGCAAGGGACCTGGCGTGAAGTTATGTATGTATGTATGTATGTATATATATATATATATATATATATATATATATATATATATATATATATATATATATATATATATATATATATATATACTAGCTGTCCCGGCAGACGTTGTCCTGCCCTGAAGAAATAAAATTTAGAACCCGACTGCAGCGACATCTGCCGGATTTAAACTATCCTACCTTTCAAGTTGGATCAAACTACATACGGTGTGCAAATTTGATTTAAATCGGTTCAGTAGTTTTGGAGTTTATTGGCAACGTATAACAAGATTTATATATATATATATATATATATATATATATATATATATATACAAAGTTATATACATATACGAGATATGGTGATAATATGCAACTATTTAAACATAATAAATATATGCAATATAATATCTATTAGTTATATATAAAATTACATATTGCAGATAGAATTCTCTGACCATATATGCTTAAAACTAATATCATGGTGCCATATAATATAGCAGCCCACAACTGTCCCACTGTTGGGCTGAGGCCTGTTACTATTGGGAAACGAACAGTATACCCGTCACGCTTGTATAAGACGATTATCTCCATGTGCAGGTTTCATCGCGATGTTTTCCACCACCGTTAGCATGTGGTAACAATGTGCATATTAGGTCAGAAAACTGCTAAAGTGACGAATGCGTTCCGGCCAGGATTCGAACCTACGCCCTTCGAGAATGGAGACACTAGCTATTACGCTACAATGACTTTCCATAACGAAAAAAGGAAAAACTTATAAGATCAACATATGTGTACATGTCACAAGAATTTCTCAAAAGGTACTCGATATTACATAGTTCAAATGTATAAACTGTGTAAGGCAAAAAGTTTTGTCGCGAAAGCGCAATAAAATAAGGGTGGCCACCATAAGACAAAAAAAACTGTGCCCGCCACTTCGTCTGCGTAGAATTGCTTTCGCGGAGCCCTAAAAAAAGTAGCCAAGTCACTCCTTATTATATCAGCTATCTGCCAGTAAAAGTATCATCAAAATCGGTCTAGCCTTAGAGATTAGCTTGAACACCCAGACAGACAAAAATTCAAAAAATTGCATTCTCGAAATCTATATTTCCGAACTGTCTACCTCTTTTAATTTTTTTCACACTTCTATTTTGACGTTACAAACAGACACTTCAACTTTATCTATCCGTATGTATGGATATTAAATTATAGGAATATCATCCGATTACTTAATCCATTCATCTACGATATGCTTTGTTATCAGTAAACAAATATTAGTAATATGTCTATTTAAAATCATAGTGAGATAAGTTTTATCGTGTAATTTGTAAAATTATCTATTAAAAGTAACATATGTAAAATAAGGCATACGTAATAAGCATAGATTCTCTAAAGGCTAAGTTCTACTTGACAAGTAAGCACTGACAACGAAGCACGACTTATTAAGTAAGTTGAGTTGGGTAGGAAATTATTTTGAAATGAGTTTGTAAGAGTAACATGACATTTTGTACTGAACCAGTACAATAGTACTACTTCAAATGAGGCGAGGAGCGCCATTCCCTGATTCGCCCCGCACAAAGCTACTAGTTCGGAAATGTTCGTTAAGAATCGGATGTGATCGGCCTCGGTCATAGAAAGAAAGAAAAAGATTTATTAACTAAAAATACGACGCTACATAAAAGAAAAAAACCCACAATAAATTGTCAATTTTTTACACATAAACACAAAAAACATATCCCTATTAATATTATAAATGCGAAAGTAACTCTGTCTGTCTGTCTATTCCGTTTTCACGTAAAAACTACTGGACCGATTTGGCTGAAACTCAGTATATATATGTTTTCGATACCGAGAATGAACATAGGATACTTTTTATCCCGAAAAATGGGATAGTAGTTTCCGGGATAAAAATATATTTGTCTTTCTGTTTGTTATGCTTTTACGGAAGAACTAATGGGCCGATTTGGCTGAAATTCGGTACGTACATAAATTAAATACTGAGGGTGGGACAAGGGATACTTTTCATTTTGGCCTTTTTGGTAATTTTGGCCTATTTGGTAATTTTGGCCTTTTTGATCGTTTTTGCCTATTCCGTCATTTTGGCCATGTCGGTCAGTTTGGGCTTTTTGGTAGTTTTTGCCTATTCCGTCATTTTGGTCACGTCAGTCACTGTGGCCTTTTCGGTCATTTTGGCCTCTTTGGTCATTTTGACCATTTTGGCCTTTTGCTCAAGTTTTGTAATTTATGTTGTTTACAGATAGACGGGGGATGGTATAATTAGCGATATAAAATGAAGTGAATCTTCTGTGGGCAAATACATGAAAATGTAATATAATATAACCTGTAGCGCTTGCTCTATAAACAAGAGACACGCAATAGAGGTTAACCCGTGGCACAGCCGCGGGGTAACCTGTAGCATATAATAAATAAAAAAATAAAGGCTCGTATCGCATCGTCATCTCATTTTACTAGTCGTACATGTCATGTTGTCCCTCTTTGTCATGTGAATATCCGTAGAGGCGTTATTGTACTGTTGTCTTCGTTCCGTCCTTCCTCTTACATTTGATGTACAAATTTAAATTTTGCGCCGTATCAGTACAAAACTATTTTGTACGGGACAAATGTACTACACATCACTATAAGTAGGTAACAAGATAACCAGTATCATTCGAAAGATCACTTATGGTTAAATTTCAATTTGGTATCGATAAGAAATTAATAAAAAAGGAGTTATCTAACAATGAACCGCAGTTATCGGCGAGCGAGTGCGTTCTCACATACGCGATAATACGGCCTTCGGTTTACTTTATTAACACGTTTAGCAGTTAAATATTTTATCGTTCAAAGAAAACAAAATAATAAAATTATCCGAGTATAAAATTCTTCAATCTATGACAGGATTAGACGACAAAATAATAACATCGGCACTCTTTGTAAATTTAAAAGAAGCATTTGATTTTGTTGATCACGACACTTATACAAATTAGAAAATTATGGAGTTAAGAGGAAATGTCTCTCTTGTACGTCTTAAATCGAAAGTATTGGACCTAGATCTTACGCGTATGTCCAAAAACCAAACAACTAATAACTTGTGCTTCAGAATTTTGTGATGTTACACAAGAAGTCCCCCAAGGAAGCATGCTAGGTCCGTTACTCTTTATAATTTATTTTAATGACCTTCCAGAATTCATTAACCATGACATGATTCTGTTTGCAGACGATGATAGAACAGTGATGTTGACAATTGTAAATCTAATTTAGAAATTGACATAACGAATTCAATGTATCTGTTATGTCAAATACTAAATTAGCAGTAATAAGTTTCTGAAAGTTTCAATTCAAAATTTGAATATTAAAAGGTCGCTTATATATTTTTTTTCCCATTTACTAGTGCATTAATTTAGATTTTTTTGAGCGAGTAATGCACTAGTTAATTTCAAAAAATTTTGAGCGACCTTTTAAAATTCAAATTTTGAACTGGAACTTTAAGAAACTTGTTATTTTTTGGCCTATAAAATTAAACCGTAACGAGAAAAAATGTATAATAAAGTGACTTCTTAAATATTTTTAAGAGTTGCCCTTTAGGGAAATTCTTAAAACATCAAAAAGTAACATTTTTTCACTCGAGACTAAAAAAATCGGTCTTTTAGGCCACCCTAATACAGATAAATAAAATTGAAGCGTCTGTTTGTAATGTTAAAGTAACAGCTTTTTTACTAAATGCAAATAAAAGTATGGTACTTTTATAAAAAAATCAATTTTTGAAATGCTGGCTGTCTAGATGTTCCAGCTTATCTCTGAAACGGCCGGGTCGATTGCGACGGGACTTTCACTGGCAGATAGTTTTTGTCATAAGGCTTTATTTTTACTTTTGTAGGGAAAATTCCACGTGGAAGAAGTCACGAGCACAGCTAGTAATGAAGCGTCTGTTAATGTAGGAATCTCTCACCGTCCGACTGGCAGGTCGTTGACGGTGATCTGGCGAAGGTTCTGCTTGTCGTCGATGATGAAGAGGCCGCGGAAGGGGATGCCCGTCTCCTCGTTCAGCACCCCGTAGTCGCGCGCGATCCGGTGCGACTTGTCGCTTATTATGGGAATGTTCATCGGGCCCAGACCGCCTGAAATTGTACAAAATACATGTATTTATTCATTTATTTGCCTTTATTGTAAACATAAAAATTTTATCTATATTTTTGGTTTCAAAACTATGTTCATTTCTTCAGCAATGTCTTTAGACACATAGACCTCCTCCAACATTTCCAGTCTCTTCTTGTTCTCGCTGTCCTATTCCATGAATCTCCTGAATTATGGGATTAGTTTCCTTGATAAAAATATTTATTCTGTTTGTTATACTTTACGGAGAAACTAATGGACCGATTTAGCTGAAATTCGGTATATAAGTAAATTTTATACCGATGGCGGACATATTTATGTAAAGGTTATCCCAGAAAATATGATAGATGTTTTATTTGTGTTTTACCATTTTCGTCGTTTTGTTTATTTTGGTCATTTTGAATGTTTCGGTTAGTTTAGATACTTTTGGTTGTAGTGATATTGTGGTAGTTTTGGTATTTTTAGTTGTTTTGGTCTTTAATGTGGTTTACAGTGACATCGATGAGGGATACATAAATAAACCTAGAACGGGTTGAAACAGAGGATAAAAATTTGTATGGGAGACCAATCAAGTTAATAGATACAAAAAAATATAATCTATAAAAAAAGTCTGCATGTACTAGTGTACACCGTAAGAAGTGAAACTTCTTTATGACCTTATTTTTCGAAAAATGATCTACTATATGCAACTTTATAGAAATTGGTTAAATAAAATAAAATTAGATAATGTTTAAACAAAAGGCTTTTATTATCACAGACATGAATACAAATAATACAACTATTTCATTTCACCTTATTGATACTAAGATTATTACAGCATTTCATTAATTGTAATTACTTTCCGTTCGAATCGACCGTGGTAGGGGCAAGAAAAAGATGGCACGTAACGGAAAAAATGTGACGCGTAACCGAAAAATGTGACTCTATTTTTTTCCAGCCGATATAGAAGTTTCACGTCAAAAATCGATGATAACTCGATCTGTCTGTCTGAATACCGAAAATAGACATAGATAATTTTCATCCCGGGAGATGGAATATTTTGCTATATAAAACGAACCAACATAAAAATATATTCAGTACCTTGTTTACGCGGCGTGTTGATCCAGGCCAAGTGCGTGAAGTGCGAGTCCGTGGAGGCGGCGATCACCTCGCAGCCGATCTTGCGGAACTCGTCGGCCTTCTCCGAGAACGCGATTATCTCCGTGGGGCACACGAACGTGCTGCCAATTTCATGAGTACGGAATATATATTATGAACGGAGAAAGAATACAGTTTCCTGCGGCCGGGCGTCCTGTCAGCTAGATGGTAGGGCATTTGCCCGACGGGATAGCTACCACCCCTGATCTAAGGCATGTTACCATAACAACCTTGAGTTGTGTTCCGGCATTAGTGACCACTTTCCAGTCTCCCTTTAGAGAGTAGTAGCACCTTTGCTGTTGCAAATGTCCATAGGCGATGGTAAACGCTTTCCGACAAATGGGCGGTCTGCTTCTAAGCTAAACTCCTGCATTAAATTTTTTTTTTGACAATACTAATAACTAAGAAAATTAAAAACCAAGAATTACATTAAATATTGAAAACCAAGAAAATTTAATTTATTTAGGGAAACATACATTAAGCTAATAGTTACCTACAGAGATAACTGAAATTGAAGCATGTTAATGTCAAAATAAGAATTTGAAAAAAAAATACGAGGATAACTCGGACCGGGAGATTCCGAAAAATTCATTTTTGAATTTATAATACGGGGCGTTACTTAGGATACTTTTTATCCCGATAAATAACATCGTTCCCGCGGGCTAGACGAAAATAGCGCTAAAGATGGCGCTGTAATTGCACATTTTTTGGAAACTACTGAACGTGTACGAATGAAACTTGTCTGTTTGTCTGACTAGATGTTCCGGCTAATCTCGGAAACGGCTGGACCGATTTTGATGCCACTTTGACAGGAAGATAGATGATGTTATAAGTAGTAACTTACTACTACTTTGAAAATTAAGGTTCCGCGAATATAAAATTCAAGTTCAAAAAGTCTAGTTCTTAAATATAAAATTTATAATCAATATTCACATCAATAAAGATTAAATAAAAAAATAATTTATATAATATAAATCTGGCTGTTGTTTAAGTCAAATGTTTATTATTACAAGACAACAAACTATAAATTGAACACAATATTACTAGAAAAAGTGAAAAAAAATTGAATTATATGAATTTTGTATTTGTTTATTGAAAAAAAAATAGCACAAACGAAACCGGGTTCAAGAGTAACTAAAAAATAAACATTTTTTACATCATCTTAAAATAAGTGCGAAATAATAGATAAAAATTACTATAATTTGAACATTTATTATTTTTTCACTTGGCACCGACTTCGAGATTTTTTATTTTATTGTAAAAATAAACTGTTTGCAACTAAGTACATAACCATTTAATTGTTTCCACATATAGTTATACTAGTGGATACTTTATAATGTATTAATTTAATTAAAATTATGAATAATATTTTAAAAAGATTTAGATTTTTTTTTGTCTTTTTAGTAACTCTTGTCGGTTTATTGCTAGATTTTATGAAATAAAAGCATATCCGTCTATGACGAGTTGAACATAACCCGCAGGTATAATAACATATTCGCCCAAACCCAAGCAATTAGAGAAAAAAAAAACAGTACTCACAAATCCAGCGGGTAGAAGAACAGCACCACATACTTCCCCTTGAAGTCGGACAAAGCGACATCCTTGAACTCCCCGTTCACGACCGCGGTGGTCTTGAACTGCGGCGCCGGTTTCGTGAGTTGCAGCGGCATTCTGTTGAAACTGGCGGCAACGAAATGATCCGTTAGGCGACGCGACACATGTATATGAATAGGTACGATGATAACTACAACTGATAAGAGATCTAGCCGAGTGGGGATTTGAACCAGAAGGTCGAGCCAGCGATTTGTTAACTACATATCCCTAAGTTTTTGGAACGAAGTTCACTATCGCACTTTACTCGGCGGATGGGAGCTAGACGAAAAAAAGTGTAACCGAAACGAAATGCTGACCGTTTTGTATTATACAATTTCGAATTTTATGCAACGAAATAAGATCAAAAATAATATCCATTAATGCAGGGGTCGGCAACCTTTTGAGTCGGAAGAATCAAAAATTACAATTTACAAAATTTCAAAGTTTAAAAGAGAGCTACATTTTTTTTGTCAGCAATAAATATTACTTGCATAAATTTAGTGTTATCACAACAAAAATATAATATTTATGTGACATTATTAGATAATTACTTATTATACAACAAGTTGTGCTTAAAATCAATAGCAAACAAATTCAATAAAACCCAAAGAGCCACACGTTGCTCGCGAACCGCAGGTTGCCGACCCCTGTCATTAGTGTAAATATACGCCGTTTTGAAAATAAAGGTCTTGTAAATGGTAAACCGCATGTGCTATTCGTCCGCATTTGGGCGTTGTCGCCGCTGACGTCAATATTTTATACTATTTTTAACCGACTTCCAAAAGGAGGAGGTTCTTCAACTGCATGTTGTAGATTTGTAGGCTTCTTTAGGAACCTTAATGAAGCCTACGAACTTGCTTTAACTCAATATGAATAAGACCATATAAGTCTTCAAAAAAGTATTTTTAACAACGAATTAAGGAGGACCTTTTAAGAGCAAGATCCAAAACTAACAGAATTTTATGTCTGTTCACGCTTTAAGTTTGTCTCTGTTCTCTTTTATCATATCCCAATTATTTCTTCTTCAGCCAATCTCAGCCCACTGCTGGACGTGGGCCTCCCCAACTACGCACCACATATCCCGGTCTCCCGTCTTCATCGTCCAGCCCCTGCCGGTGACCTTGCGCAGATCGTCAGTCTACAGGCTGGCGGGCGTCCTACGCTACGTTTGCCGAGACGTGGTCTCCACTCCAGGACTTGTTTACTCCATCGGCCGTCGGTCCAGCGGCAGACATGGCCTACTGCCACTTCAACTTGCTAATTTTGTGAGCTATATCAGTTCGTTCTTCGTTTTCTTGCACCTGACATAGCTAGCTCGCTTCCCAGTCTCTGACAGTGTCATGATGGGTAGAACTCACTGTTCGAAAGACTTATAGTCTTTAAGCATTGCGGAATGATCAACGAGAAGACTTGTCGAAGCTTACCGAATGCTTATTAATTATTTGGGGACGGCTTTATGTCTTTTCCTTCCACACCCATCTATTCTGGCATACATCTTCTGTCACACCACAAATCATCATATCATCCTTCACACAATCCATCCATCTCTTCTTTGGTCTGTTTGTTACGTGACGAAAGCGTCCGTCCTGATTAAATGCTCATACCACATTAATCGTCTTCCTTGACAAATTATCATCGGCAAGAAATATTTAAATTTTCAATACTTGTACCCTGAAAGACAAATTTAATTTGCATGCAAATGTGAATTAATTATGATACTGTATAAACAGATGAAGACCCCATTGTAATAAGCGTTACTAGATCATTCTTCATGGTGATAAAACATTTCGTTCGCTATGTTTACATAACTTTATTGAAGTTCACAACAAATAAGATAAAAATGATATCAATTAATATATAATACTTTTTATAATAGAGATACCGATGTGAGGTCGTAACCTCTTCAGAAAAATATTTTGAAAAATAATGGTTTTTTATATCGTTTTTTAACTATTAATCAATAACATTTTAGTCGAGTAGATAAGTGGTAGATAACACGTATGAAAAGATGACATCGACCAAGTGCGAGTCTATCCATGTACAATGATGGGTTTCGTAGAGGTGTTAAGAGTCCAGTGTCTGACATCTGGCTCAAGAACAGCAAAAAAAATCATTGCAAATACTCCCTGTATTAATTAGTCTTGTGTAGTTCATGAACAAGGAACGATTAGGAACCGGTTACGTACATTGAACTAAAAGAAACGTTTCACATTAATTACCAAACGTAAATCGGTCTATTAATGCAGCGCTCAGCGACCAATCAGCGATCCACCAGTCTGGTGTAGTGCGTGAAATATTAGGAACTGTCATGCTAACAAAGATCGAAAAGTTCTTATGGTCCAATAGTTATAAGGTAGTAATTGGTTCAGTTGAACTTGTTCAGTGACCGAATGAGAATAATATATATATTAGGGTGGTCGTTAATAATTAAATTTCTTGCGACGCCCCCTAAAAAGCTTCCTTTTAATGAAAAAACACTGGGATTTTTTTAATAATTTTTTCAAGTCAAGACAACACGTGCCTCAAGACGATTCAAGTTAATTTTTGGGTAATATCATGGTTTTTCAGGAAACTTCTTCATACTTAGAAGTAATAATTATTTCAAGATTGGAAAAGTTTTAACAATGAAATACCTTCCGTATTATCATTCTCAGTGATGAATTTCAAATTATAGTTTCAGAAAAAGTTTAAAATTCTTCGTGATTCAAGCTTATCTTTCAATTTTTCTTATATTTTTAGTTTTAACTTGAATCGTTTTGAGGCACGTGATGTCTTGACTTGAAAAAATTATTAAAAAAATCCCAGTGTCTTTACATTAAAAGGAAGCTTTTTAGGGGGCGTCGCAAGAAATCTAATATATATACATATGCGATGCCAAGGATGAACATGGGATACTTTTTATCCCGGGTGTAAAATGCGGCACAACACAAAACTCGGCGAGGTTTGCGCGGAAGCAGCGACGCGTTCAGTGGTCGGACATTACACGGTGACAGATGTGGCGAAAGAAAAAAAGGAAACTAAGAGGTGGTGACCCAATAGGTCGACGTTAACAGAGGTACTACTATATAAATATAAATTCGAATCATTCAATGCGATTGAATAGGTACCGACACGCATCTTTGCAGGTCTTTGGTTTATAACGAAATCGATCAGCATTAGAGTCACCTTACCGATTACGTAATCATTATTGTGCTGGAAATTACTTTTTAGTTTTAATGGATTATCACCTTACAATCCGTAATGAACCAATGCACAATCAAAATTCGCTCATACCAATACACCTGAAATATTTGAAACATCTTAATCTTATAGCCTACATTCAAAGCAATAATAATAAGTCGATCGAAAAATACTCGAGGAGTCAAGCACTAAGAGTATTCTACTTCTACAACACCCAAAAGCAACCAAGAAGCATCTAACCTAATCGCAACAGTGCAGAGGAAACCCTCCATATGCTCTGGTGGTATAGCATATACGTCATTATCAGGTCTTGTATTCTTCCAAATAGTTACTAGCAACTTTCCATCACCGTTGTATAAGTAGTCAGTGAGGACACCACTCGTAAACATATTTGTTAAGGTAGCTTCAAGGTTTCTAAACCTGGAGACGAAATATTCGGGGTTAAGCAAAAAGGTTGGTCAAAAATAATCAACGTATTGTTATCGTCAAATCTAAAAGAAAAATGACTAATTTATACAAAGCCCTTTAGTAATTATAATTGGTATACTTTTTTAAGTTTAAGAAACCAATGGACCTTAGATAAAAATTATATTCGACATAAATTACATAGAAAAGCTTGAACCTTCGGAGCGTCAGTGTGCTAAAAGTTAGACAAGAGAGGAACTGGCTGTCTTTAGCGTAAGAGACAGGTATATTAGATCCGATGCAAAAGACAGAAAACGATTTCAAAATATCCAAGGGGAAATGGGTACAATGCGATGTTACGAATTTACAGGTTTATTGGATACTAGCTGTCCCGGCAGACGTCGTCCTGCCCGGTAAAAAATAGGGGTTGATCGTAGAGGGTTGAAAATTTAGGGTTGTATGTATCTTTTAATGCTGTATTATAAAAAATAGAAATTAAAATTTTTGTCTAAAAAATAAAAATAAAAATTTAGGGGTGGACTACCCCTAACATTTAGGGGGATGAAAAATAGATGTTGGCCGATTCTCAGACCTACCCAATATGCATACAAAATTTCATGAGAGTCGGTCAAGCCGTTTCGGAGGAGTATGGCAACGAAAACTGTGACACGAGAATTTTATATATTAGATGTCATTATGTGGGACAGACGATTACAAATAGATAGAAAAAGAACAAATTAAAGAAGAATATTCTGATTATAGCTAATAATGAGAACGAACGAAAACAAACCGCAGAATCAAACATAGAAGAAAGTATAAATAATAAACTCATACAACATGAGAACCGTCGACTATTGTAATACGCTGTGCACCGCTATTTGAATGGTGAAAGCTTAGTTGAATTACATAACTGTATTATAGCTACGGTTATTATTTTGATTTAACAGAAGGGCTTTCCAAGTGACGTTGTTCGCGTAAATTGCAGATCCTATACAATTATCCAGAATAATAAATACAATAGAACCTCTTTAAGTCGGTTGTCGAAATTTTAACCCTCTATCATTGTTAACCATTCACAGTCCACTGATGGACGTAGGCCGCCCCAAGTCGAGGCCACTCATCCTTGTCCTAAGATTTTTCATCCAGCGCCTACCGGCGACCTCGCACAGGTCGTCGGTCCATCGGGTTGGAGGGCGTTTGCCACTACGTTTACCGAGACGCGATCTGCACTCCAGGACTCCTCTGCTCCATCGGCCATTGGTCCTGCAGCAGACGTGACCGGTTGTTGAGTTATTTCGGTTACCTTGGTTCTCTTACGGATATCCTCATTTCTAATTTTATCCATAAGAGTGATAACCCCCTATAAGTCAAAATAACTAGTGAGTCCCTATAAGCAAATTCGAACTTACTCTCCTTCTTTCTATAACTCGAAATATAAATTGGACCTTTGTATCTCGAACAAAGCAATATTTGAAAAATGTTCTTTACCTTCATAACTAGTAGGATATTTATTTATTCGACATTTCTTACTCAAAATCAGTTGGAATAAATCTTAACCTCTGTTTCCTTACAAAATTCGTTTAAGTTAAATCCTCCATAAGTAGAAGACTCTATAAATCGAATATTTTAGCGTGTCCTTCAACTTTGATTTACAGAGGTTTTACTGTATAATCATTTGGGCATTCCCGTTAAGATTTTATACCTACCGGATATTATAATAAAGCATTCTCAAGGTTGCGCAGAAAAAACAAACACGACTTTAATACCTATTGCCGATGCAGTCTATGAATATGTAAAAAATATTGTAGACCTGACAGTAATACTTTAAGCGATCCAACATGTTGGCTAGGAGGTTGGCAAGATGTAGTGATAACGTGATACTGTTCAAAATATACTACACCACTATTTATACATGTGAACTTGTTGCAAATCCACAAAAGGAACATAGAGCCGTAAATTCTGTAGCGTTTCAGAGATGTTCACAGAAAAAAGATTCCCCGGGTTTGCACTAATACGACAAAGAGTAGCCAACACAAAAGAAATATTTTATATCTCCCAAAACAAAACAGTCGCTGCTCTGCTTCAAGTTAATGGACCATTGATAGATTGATTGATACACTGGAAGAAACTACATCGTGACATAATCATATCTTTATATTATAATAGGAATAATGTGATTCGTTATGGACCTAGTCTGGTTTGAATAAATACAACGAAGTTCAATTTACAGTAACCAATTAATTCATATTTTCCAGCTCCTATATAACGTCTTTTTAAGCATTACTTCTATTTGTTATCAACTAAATAATAATTCCCTTTACATTAGTATGCTAGTGCATCAGGAGATTGGTTTGACCTTCACAAGTCATGCTCGAGTGCTAACCTTGACGGTTCGCCAATTACAAAATAATCCTTATTCTTCTTCCCAATTTTTGATATTGGATTTGAATATTTTTATGGATGTTTAGGTTTGCGTTTGACCGTTGTCTCACGTGTGGTTGGGTGATGATCCAGTTCAAGGTGGAGCGCGTTTACTTAGAAGATACCTATTCACTCGTGGCTTGAAGACTTCAAGATTGTATTTGTCAGGAAAAACAGACTCCGACAAATTATTCCACTGTTCGGCAATGCGCACCAGAAACAAAAAGACTGGAACTTGTCCCAATATATTACAGTACTTTTATGTACAATAAATAGTAATATATACTTTTTGGAGGTTTTATACACTACGAGTTCGATACTTCTATTGAAGTGAAACTCCTTTGGAATCTTTGTGATTTGTAACTCGATGAATATGACGAAAAATGTTGAAGTTTTTGTTAATATCTTAAATTCAACAACATTATTCAGTAATACTTAGTTTCACTTCTAATACATGTAAACTGCCCAATCACACATTTTTTTGGGGTAGTATCAAATAATCGGAAAGGCAAGTAACAATTTTTTTTTTTTAAATCATAGTCAAGGAATTTCAGAAACGCTCAAGTACCAAGAAACAACAGAGAATGAAACCTTGAGAGTTCTATCAACGCGTCGATCTTCAATTATATCCGACAGTTCGATAAAATTCAATCAAAATGATGATTTAACTTTATCACATATCAAATGCTAGTCTAGACGTTTAAAGGATAATATTAAATCATTCCTAGTAAATTATTCGCCATTATCTAAGCCCTTGACACAGTTAATCCGTTAAATAATTCAAGTAAAAAAAATCGATGACGAAGTATTTGAAACACGCAGCAACTAATCAATACTTCAATATTCATGGCTGCTAAATTTCCAGCCTGACTCGAATGCTAATGTCAATTAATACACTAATAAAGATAAGGATTCACCATTACAGACTTCGAACAGTGAACGCCCGCCTCGGAGGTTATTCCATAAGAAGAAATTGAATTAATTTAATTAACGAGAATTAGATAAAATCGATCAAAATGTATTAATAGTTTACAAGAGTGATCTTTATTACTTAGCCTACCTACTAGGTTTAAATTGTGAAATTCCTCTGAAATAATATCATCAATCAGCTCAATTCTGATTATAACATTGTTAGGATATATATATTTCTGATGAATTTACTAACTTCTTTGTCTTAGCAAACCAAACCATCTCGGCCTTCATAAAGAGATCTGGTGACTGTTTTGTTCTCCAACGTTTCTTACTTATATGGATGAAGTAAGCTCAACTCAGGTTCCAGTCTATCCTTCCAGCGAAACGTAGGATGACAAACCGGTTACAGATGGACGTCTCGCAGAATATGCTTTGCACAGACTCTTATACTCCTCCATCCGTTCTGTATCGAAGGCCCTTCATTCGGACAGTCTTGCTGCCATTTTGAAAGGATCCACGATATTTATAAGACCCCTGCTCTCAGCAACTAAAGTCAGTTGCCTTGCTTAAGAATCTTTGTTCATGTTTGCATAAAACTGTGCTTTAATACTTAGCCTTATGAGTACGATTTTTTATTTTTACCCAATTTACAACAGCCAATTGTTCTGAAGCCATTAATACATCGAAACAATCTAAATAACTCGTTATTCTGATATATCTACTGCAAACTAACACGCTTATGCATCGACTGAAACACCAAGAATATTATCAGATAATAAACACTAACGGTCAAGTATTGTATTGGAAGTTTCTGCAAATAGAATTACTCATTTTTGTATTGTTATGACGTCCGATCTCGTCATACCGAGTGGAATGTTATGAAATTGCATGACGAAATTTTAAGTTATGAATTGAAATTCGGTACCCATTGACTAAATCAACTTTATCAAATAAAAATAATATAAAATAACACACGGAACATAACGTATACTAATTAACTGGCCTTGAAGTCTCCAAATTTGCCGTGAATTTTCGTCATTGTTTCTAACAGGATGAAATTTCGGCAACAATCTTGCTTAAATAAATAGATGTGTATCTTTTTTAATAAGAATTTATTTTGAACTACGCAGTACGTACTACTATGGTTTTGCTAAACAGAAAATAACCACGAACTCAAAATGGATTGTTCTTATTTCATTATCTAATCATAAACATATATCTACACGAATACTTGTTATAGATCTGGGTATTGTTTAAAATTGATTGATTTGATTGATAATCAGAAGATAAGCAAAATGTAAAAGACAGCTACTTATTAACGACTGAACCATATTTCATACACTAATTAGTTTTATGGCAAAACATACGGAATATATTATCTATTACCTCAAAGTAACAACTATCGTTAATGTACCTACTGCTAATAATTTAAAATTATAAGAACCAATTCCATATACAACTGGCTTATCTTAAATGTACTAACTACTTCAATTCTAACAACTAAAACAAACAAGTTAAATGATCTAGAGGAAACGAATGCAAAGTAACCTCATAGAGAATGGTCTCATCATTGGCATGAGATGCTCGGGCTTGTCGAGCTCCAAGCTGGTGACTTCATCACCGCGACAGTAGCACTTGTGCTCCATTGACATCTTCAAAGCTGGCACTTGGTGATTTGACTGAGGAAATGGAGATAGGATTGAAAGGGTTAAGTTGGATAAAGTAGAAAGAAGGTAGACAAAGGAAACTAAAATGTACTGTCTAATTAAGAGTATACATTTAAAACACCAACTGGCTTAAGATGTATGGTTTCATTAACCTTAATATTTTGCCATAACCACGAACTATAAGGGGTACAAAGTCGTAAAATTTTAAATCGATTTCTCATGAGAATCGGTTAACTTGGTTGACGATTTGTGGAATTCAATCCCTAAATATGTTGTTATGAGAACTGTCAGATTGGCTTTTTATTTTGTGATTATTATAGATGGTAGTTCATAAATTAGAGGTAGACACAATTTTTTCCAATTAAAAAAAAAATGTGTTTGCTCAAGAACATAACATTAGGTGACAGTATTAATTTATGTATCACAATATCTGCCAATCCGGCATGCAAATGGCAGTAATCAATATGCGTTTTAGATAATAATTTCTAAAACTACATAAATGCAATTTGAATCAATGGTATGATTGCGGAAAGAGAGCATTCCCGTGACCCCGCCCGCCGGAGCACAACTACTCTCCGTGCCCCACATACCGCCGACGCCCATAGCTCGCACAATTAGCAGCTAGACGTCGGACAGAACTCGGGATGTAGAAGCGGCTTTGGAGCCCGGAAGGACTCACTGAACACTCTCACTCTACTCTCTCGCTCACTTACTTGCTCATCCGTAATAGAACCAATGTTGTTTCTTCTATGTATAATTTAATTGTAAATAACGTTAATAACAATCATACAGTCCAGTCTACATTGAGTTTCATTTTTAAAACCATCATCAGATATGATTAAAATTACATAAATGTTATTTTAATCCATAGGCGATAAAGTCGAATACTTATTAAAAAAAATCGATTCTTATAGTACATAGGATTAACATTTTACCTGTTGGGATAAAAAATTAAATAATAACCTTGCTTTCTTCTACACCCAGTATCGTAAAAATTCAGGTGTTGAATACCTAAATATATATGTTATGCTAATAGTATTTTAAATTAACTAAAACCTGTTCAAATAAAACTTCACACTCGCTTCGTTCCAAATGTATTCTTATAAAAAATATCTGAGTGTTGGTAAAAACTGTCGCTTTAAATTTTTATAATAAATAATAACTATAGACGAACATTTATCTATATATATTTTTACACACAGACGCATCGATTTAAAACTAAAATCCTATTTAGGCACCCGAATTATTAGCGCCCTCGCCACGCTCGTGCGCTAAAGCTTCTTATGCCTAAATATATCACTTTCATCTCTCGTGTAACACTACTATTTCATTTGTATCTTTATATTTTTAGCCGCTCTCTGTACATGCTTGCAAATATGAGCAAATTTTAATGAAATTTACAAAAATTTAAATACAATGCTCATACAAATACAGTTGGAAATATTTTGCTTCAATATATTTTTGTGAATAGTGACGTCACGAAATTTAGGACCTCCCACCCCTTGTTACACTTCGTCTAAACACCCCCATGTAACGTAATCTATGAACGGCCCCTAGCCTGAAACTGATAGACACCATCTTAAAAAGTTTTACGTTCCCTATTACACACGGAACCTCAGGAAGAATGACGCCGCATGAAGAACCCTAACAAGACAGCATAATCAATGAAGTAAAAATGCTGTCAAGTACTTCCATACAATTGGAAACATGCATATCATGCCAAGCGCAAAATAGTAGCATCATGCAACAGGTCAAGGATGAACCGTCCATTAGATGCCTGCTTTAGACTTGGTGCCTTTAAAAAAAATCTAATTAAGATGCCAAGTAGGTAAATTTATTATAAAAAACTAAACAAGAATTTGGACCGGTAAAATGAGTTAAGCTCCTAGTTAGAAACATGATGCAATCATTAACAATATATTTCCTGATCTTGAAAAAAAACAAGACCTTTCGATAAAAAAAATAATAAAAACTTTACATTTACAATAATAATTGTCGTCATGATTTTGAATGGGTTTTAAAAATTAATACATACATACATAACTTCACGCTAGGTCCCTTGCGGGGTAGGCACGAACAACAGAGCGCCACACAGGCCCATTAATAATTAATAAATAATAACATATGCTGAATTTTATGATTTTTTTATACAATCAAGAATCTATACCAACGTATAACTCAAGAACGCGGCTGGAATTTCTATGACTTTTGTGTTTTTGGAATTGCCTTTGTCCGGAATAAGATATTAAGAAATAAAAATTATTAAAAAAACATCAGTCTAGGCATTGGTGACTGCATTTAAACTCATTTTCATTTGTCTGATTTAGGTGAAATATTTTGTGTGTTTAAGTGTGTCCCGGGATGGTTTAGATTCACGACTGGACCCGGTTGACGGCGCTGCAATCGGTTTCTAGAATTTTATTTTTAAGGGCAAGGCAACGTCTATATGTCCTTTCCTTCCACACTCCTCTATTCTGATATACATCTTCTATAACACCACAAATCATCATATCACGTTTCACATAAACCATCAAACTCTTTGTTGATCTACCTTACACCACAATACAATAATTTAATTTGTGTTATTGTACATCTTTCAGATGTACTTAAATTAGAAGAAAATACATTGTCAAGTCATGGGCATTATTAGGCCGCGTTCAGATGACACGCGCCCGCTAAGCGCACGCCTCGCGAGCCAGCCGCGTCTAACCCGCTTTGAAATTCATTGTTTGTATATTAAGTCTTATGACACATCAATAAATCTCAAATTGCATTTATCGAAGTCCACCCGCATACGCCTCGCGCCTAGTGTGGTATTTTGACTGTGATCTAGTAGTACTAGCAGTATAAGCGGGCGCGAGTCGTGCGCGGGCCCTGTGCGTGGTCGACGCGTGTCATCTGAACTAAAGATGGCGTTAATGGTTGAATTTATTTATCTGTTAATTGGTAATTGATAATTTTTTTTACCGATATTTTTATTGGTTGAAAATACCGGTAAATCTTTTCGTTGAAAAATTAATTTTGCTAATGTGAGCTCGAATGGTTGAGTTTATTATATGTATTATTTTTGATTCAATGAACTTTCCTTCATACTTCTACATTTTAAGTTAGATATAAAATTTAAAAATCCACAACAACAATATAAACAAAGTTTCAAACACACAAAAAAAGTCAAAACACAAAGTACAAATCTCTTGAAATACAAAAACACAACTTTACCTAAATAATAGAAAATATGCACTGACCCGCCGTAATATCAATTACCAAACAATATATTACGTTAAAAAAATCAACCAATCACGTAATCTTCGCGATCGTTAAAAATACCATTTCATTTCAATCTTCTAACAAATAAAAATACCATTAAGTGTGAAAAATACCAAGTTGAATATTGTGCTTTATTTTGAGAGCTATAGAGCATACAATCAAATACTCAAAATTCAATATTTACATGATAAGTTGAAAACATCTGCAAAGCGAAAATAAATCTTGTGTTGAGCAGTTTAAAGTTGAAACTTGCATGTATATAATTTCCAATAATTACCTACGCGACTACACGCAGTGTATTTGTTAAATGGTATTTTTAACCGTTTAGCTTAATTTTATTTACCGAATAGAAGTGTTAGTTTTTTTTTTACCGGTAAATTTATTGGTTAATGGTTATATTTGCCACCACTAATCTGAACACGCCCTTAGAGTGTCACTAATTTTGGCAAAATGTTATTTTAATCAATATTTGTTAATAAAATTAGACCCTAATCCTTTGAAAATGAGAAACCATTCAGGTACAAAGGACCACGAATAAAATAGGTATAAATTAAAGCAAAATTTAACAGTTGTTTCTTGTTATCATGGGAAAATGTAAGCATTGTTTCAAAACCGTGGGAATAAACCACATAATATAGATACCATGACAACAATAACGAGAACCATTTATTGCGCTCTGTCTTATTGAATATGCACTGTTTGCTACAACTCCATTAATTCTTCAAAAGTCATTCTGTAACATAATTCTGTATAAAACTTTAAAAAAAAAGAACTTGAAATATAAATAGAACACCAAATATAAAGAAAAACAATTTTTAGCTAGACGTGTTGCTGGGTAGTTTCTTGCCACTTCTTCTCCTTAACAGAAATAACATGTTGCAAAGCGGTGTACATAGACTAGGAAGTAAAATTAAATTTTAACCTATATGTATGACCTGCAAAAAGTGTTCTGCAGTGGAACTTATTTTGAATAAAAACTTTTGAGTTTGAATCATTTAGAAGTTGAAAATATGCCTTATAACAAAAGTAGAGTGAACTAAGTATATAAAGTTATGAATGAACAGAAGCCTACATAAATGTATAGCCGAGAAGAATTTTTCTGTAATTGCAAAACATGCAATTTACTGCAAAGTTGAAATGGCAACCTGAAATTCATATAATTGTGAAATGAAACTATATTTATAGTTCAATTTCACAATACTTTGAATACATATTTTTATTTGAAAATTTAATCTAAGAGATTACACTGTGCCAGGACAGTGGCCTCTCTGGATGGTTACCACCATCATCAAAATCATAACCATCATGTCTCCACTCCTCTGAGATGAGAATGTTGAGATGGATGTGTGGTGTTACAAGAACAAGAGAGTGTGAAAGAAACAAGAGAGGGATAGCTACCACCCCTGACCTGGAGTATGCCGTCATAACAACCTTGCGTTGACCAGCATGATTTTATCCCTTTGGAGAACACCAGCTTTGGTGGTACAAATGTCCATAGGCGATTGTAAACACCTTCCATCAGTTGTACCGTCTGCCTGTCTGCTGGACTCGTGTAACAAAAAAATACTTATCAAAACTCATGTTTTTACCATTACTACATGTTAAATATTTTTTGATAAAGGAGAAAAATGGCTAAAACAGAATATTAACACTACTGTCATGTACATCTATTGTAACGTAATACATATTTAATTTTTTTTTTTTTAATATGTTTACGTTACATATTAATGATATTTATTTAAAAAAATATATTTTATTTTTAAATATGTATTACGTTACATTTTTTTTATAAATCGCGTTTATTATTTTTATGATATTTATTTAAAAAAACATTTTATTTTTAAATATGTATTACGTTACATTATTTGTTACGTGACAGATGTTTCTTGCAAAGACTGTTCACACTATGTCAATTAAATTTAAATGGCCTTTACAAAGTACTATACAAAGTTAATCAATTGTAAAAAATAACACATGGGTGACCAACATTCACATAAGTTAAATTTAAAACAAAATTCAAGACACACAACACACACAGATGCATGTATTTCGATTAAATTTTCAAAAGTCCTAATATTTTAGTGTTTTCTTATTTAAGTGTTTAAATATTTAACTTTTGAACTGTGTGATAGAAAGTTTCCAAATAAATCCAGACATGAAACTTAATGATTATTGTGTAAATTATATTGAGATATGTCAAGTAGTTATAGAAACAACTAGCTGTCCCGGCAGACGTCGTCCTGCCCGGTAAAAAATAGGGGTTGATCGTAGAGGGTTGAAAATCTAGGGTTGTATGTATTTTTGTATGTTGTATCATAAAAAAATAGAAATTAAAAATTTTGTCTAAAAAATAAATAAAATAATTTAGGGGTGGACTACCCCTAACATTTAGGGGGATGAAAAATAGATGTTGGCCGATTCTCATAGATACCGGATAAGCACAAAAATTTCATCAAAATCGGTCAAGCCGTTTCGGAGGAGTATGGCAACGAAAACTGTGACACGAGAATTTTATATATTAGATATATCACAAGTGAAAGCTCCCTAGACATAACAAAAGCAGTCACATATTGTCACCATTGCAAAAACCTTCACCATGTATGTACCAACACACTCAAGAGATGTTTAATGTTTACACATTCATTTGCCTTACTACTATTTAAAATTTGAGATAAACGCTATATAGATTGTAGTAAGATTAGAAACTTGACTATGTATGGCAAAGTACACAACTGCTGGCACATTCCTAAATTAGCATCGATTCAATTAACAGAAAATATTAAAAAATCTTAATATATATATCTTGTAGCAATACTACAAAATAAAAAAAGGTTATTTTTTATGAATTATGGCCATTTATAGTGAAAATGATAGCAATTAGTATCTGTAGTTGAGTGGGCTGAGCTTACTGGCAGAACTTGCTAGAACCCAGAGGCTCCAAGTTCGATTACTGGCACTGTAAATTTCGTAAATAAACTTTCCATCATTTACTGTGGTCTGGGTGTCTGCGATCAGCCCCAGAGTTTTCCATTGTATATTACCCACAACACTTAGCTTGAGGATACACAATGTGTGTGTTAGTTTGCCAATTATTATGAAAATTTTTGAACTACCTCAAAATTTTTGTTATAATTTTTATTTGTATAGTAGAACATTTAATCTTAATTTGTCACATAAATTTAGTCATTAAGTCACTGGAAGCAACTAACACCTAAGGATACACGCTTAGCCTAGTCTAGGTGTAAGTATCCAGTCTTAATTTTAAGGCAAACCTCTTATATTTTTTGGTGACAATAAAATTCTTATTTATTTATTTAATGTGCATGAAATGATCAATTACTTCGACCGTAATCAAAACAACTCTTCTACAAAAAATAAGTGATAGATGCAATTTAACAATGCCTAGAACAAAGTATATAAATTATATAATAATTTTCTATGTATATGCTTTGTGTGACGTCTGCTTAAAGACATGTTTGTCACTTGCCTTTGCTGTTATTATAAATGAATTTTATAGGGTCAACTAAAAAGTAGCATCCATTTATATATATCTGTTACGGTTAGTACCCGAAGTGCGGCTACACCTAGTTCTAGCCAGCTAAAACTAGGTGTAGCCAAGGCGTCTTTCCATTCTGTACAAGGCCAGAACGCAAGGATATGAAACTAATCACGTATAGATTGGAAATAAGATTTTTACGAAGTTCTTCCAATCCATACAAGAGCAGTACGCAAATACTGCCAGTACACATAGGGACTAATCGTGTATGTTTCGGAAAATTATTTGTGGGTGGTTTAAAAATGAAAAATGTCACTACAGACCAACAGACACCACATAGGATTGGCTACATCTAGTTGTAGCCAGCATAAAGAAGGCTATACCTAGTTTTAACCAAATAAACTCGGGTACACCTAATATTAGCCGTGAACAAATCTTTTACACCTAGGTTTAAAAAACGAAGTGCGGCGACACCTACTTTTAGCCGTCTAGAACTAGGTGTAGCCGCACTTCGGGTATTAGCCGTGACATATCTATGTAACAAATAACAATACATAATTTTGGTAATTAATAACCTGAAAATATTTTTATGATTGTATTCAATGTAAATGATAAAGGCAAAAAACCCAGCTGCAAGAATCAGCAACACTAGCCAAAGATTTTTTAATTATCCTCCACCAGGCATGGCATTGCACATAACAGAGTATACCACATTCACACCAATTCAAAAGACTTGAATCAAGTTGTCTCCTACCTCTCCACCATTAACCTTTTAGGCACATTGCCAGTCACATCCTCAGACTCAGATAGTGGTCTCTTTCTCACTTCACTCCCTTCTTGCATTATTGTTAACCTTTGATGAAATAATAAGTATTGTAAGAGTTATTTACTATGTCATGGAAGGCTAATAAGCTTTGTCTTTATAAAGTCCCTGTTCACTCCCCAATATTTTTTATGGATGAGGATATCACCAAGCATCTGGTAGACAAATGCCAAAGATTCTTCTGGCAACTTTTGGTTAAACAGGGTGCTCATGTCTACCCTTTCCACTGCCTAAGTGTTGACAAGTTCACTCTGCTTAATATATTGTATTATAACCATAAACAATAAGATAATCAAGTATTCGTATATACTGAGTAGATTGAATCTTACAATTTAGGGCTTCATATAATCCCGCCTTAAAGACAAGCAGCACATTGGTGGCACGTTTGGTGTTGTATCCATAGGCAATGTTACTTTCCATCAAGGCTGTCAGCATGTTTGCAGTGCAGTTAACAGTATAAAAAAAGCTACAGGTTTAGCTGTATTACACTATGAACTGAATACAGTAGTCTCACTAATCCGGCACTTCAGTAGTCTGGTACTTCCAATAATCAGGCAACCTTCGCTCACAACTCCCTTACCACTCCCTATTCTCCTTACACACTTGGCTCAGAACCAAAATGAGTATAAACCCAAAATTATTACAATAGCACCTTTTGTAGACCTTATTTATTTACCCGTTGTTTTCAAGTTGGAAATAATGTTGATAAAATGTTAAGTACACTACAACACACTATGTTATTTATATTTTATTATTATTTTTACATAATGTAATAATCCACCACCTCCTAGTTTTTAATAGGGGCACATTAGTGAGACTAGTACTTTTTATTCTAAAACTTAGCAAATTCAGAAATAATAATAGCTTAGTTGCTAAGGTGCTTGCTTCTGTTTGAATTATATGGGTTTATATCCTGGTTAAAAACCATATATGCTGATTGGGAAGGAAATCATTGTAATGCATCATGCCTTCAGAGATAACTATATATGATACCCACCAATCTTTGTAGAAAAGTGACAGGTATATAAGTAGGTAGTGTTCATTCCCCTAAAAATGGCAAGTTCACTAGCCTAGCAGTGGGATTTTATGGACTGATATTAGAGAGTACAATGGAAAGTGTGTCCAAAAATTGTATCCTACCAGGAATCATAATTATGACTTTTGCTCTAGTAAATCATATGGATATAATGCTTAGTTCACTAGATCACAATAGACACAAAAATCACCCATATATATGTGTAAATAAGAAAAATAGTCCTTTATACACCAGTTAGACCTAATTTTTAGATCAACTCTGTTCAGCATTCCATTTTACTGTGTTGAATAATAAAAGTCACATTAACTATTACTAATAAGATTTTTTATGTATAAACTGTGAAGAACCTTTAGACTACTAATGAGTCATATAAAAAGTAGAAACCAAAGTGTAGTGACATGGCAGGAAGTATTCTATTTCAATGAAGAATTTTAAAACTACTTTAGAAATGTACATCCAAGCCAAACTGAATACAGAATCGTTACAGAAATTGCTAATAATTATAATATTGAAAACCGCGGAGCTTCCGGTAATTACAGTTGAAACCACTCGTGGGTAATTCTATAAAAGCATCCACACATAAACCTAAAATACAAAGCCTAACAAAATGATAGTAAAATCATAATTATCACGACTTCTAAGTAACTGTAATTTCAGCTGTACACTGTAACCAGACCGGCAAAAAATATAACGTTTTTCTAGACGAATCTTCAGTGCATATTTTACGCAACGAGTATATTTGTTGCATATTTCAAAAATTTGCTCGAAACTTGGTGAATATCACGAAAAGATTACTGTAATAACATTTTAACTAATAAAGAGAAAATAAATTACTTACTTGAAATTTATATGCAGACAATCTCGAACTACACAGGTCACTCGTTACAAGAACGGCGTGGAAATAAAAATTTAAAATGTTTAAATGACAGCTGCCAGCCGGTCAAATATGCTAAAAAATGGCGTCTTTTGCTGTCATCTTGATTGATTGATTGACATTACAATAATATTGTTTTTTATTTGTATTATAATTTTAATACTGAAGCAAAGTGTTTATAACAGCTAAATAACAAAATAACAATCGTTATTCATAAAATATTTTATGTAATTTATTATTTTTTCTTAAACATAATACAAGTACCATCTGTAATCAATCTCTGGTAACTATACCACGTAAAGTTGTATATCGCGCGTGAGACCTTGTTATTAACTTAATAACCATAGATGGCACTGTATACACTCGCTGTAATATGCGAACTACAATAACAGCTTTCAATACTGTAGAATACTGTAGATAATAAGAAAAGAAAGTTCTAAAGTGGGATATAATTAGGAGACACTTTTATTATTTAACATAAGCTTTTTTAATATAAGTTAGAAGGGAAAGCTTTATTTTGTGGTTATTTTTTTATAATCAATAAATTAACTTCATATCTCAAATAATAAATAAAAATGTCTCATATCTACACTGCACCCTTAAAAACGAGAGAAGAACTTACAATAAAGAATGATGAATAGAGCCGCCATAAAAATAGATAATAATATGATAATTCATGCGGCCAGACGGCCTGTCGTAAGAGGCGACAAAATAATCCACACCCGGGTGGTAGAATTGTTACGGCATTTGTCCTCCTGGTTGGCCACCACACCTGATCCAGGGCATGCCTCCATAACGACCTTCAGTTGTGCTCTGGCATGGTTCCAGTCTTCATTTTTAAGTCGGCCGGACATTGGTAGCAAATTTTACCTTTGGTGTTGTATAATTCTATAGACAATCATAAACACTTTCCATCAAGTGAATCATCAACATGTCTACTGTACTCCCGCCAAAAAAACACTCTGACACCATTTCAACAGATTCGAGACTCAGAGATAAACATAAGTTAGTTTACATTCCCCAAAAAGCAAGAAATTCCCGCGGGATTTGCGATCATATTTTATATGATAAAGTAGCTTCATAATACACAAAACAGGCCTTTGTTAGGTACCTATATTAATTACAAGATTAATTCCTATGTATAAATGAAAATCTTCATTATAATTAAACAGGATACAGAACGTAATAATTGGATCATAATTAAAGGCTTTATCTCCTAAGTTATTTGATTTAAACCACTCATTAAGGCTTAATATAGTAAGAAGTAAGTCAACTGAGATATATTTTTTAAATCTTACAAAACGACAGGGTTACGGTCTGTACGAGCATAGCAAGTTATGACGTAATAACTTTAAAAACTTACTAAACACATTTTTAAACGCCAATTAGTTATAAATTGTACCTTATAGAGAGTTCCATTTGTAGCTCGCAACGCCCTAAATGCTCCGTTAGCCGTTCCACAAGGCGACCGCGGTCGTAGTGGTCGTGGCGAAAACGTCACTAATGACGTCATCATTTTTGTTTTATTTTCTAAAAATGTGTAAAATTACTTTAAAATAAACAATAGTTGTAGGATATTGATAGTTTTTGAGTAATAATTATGTGTTTTTTGTTTAGTCACATGTGGCCTTTTGAGTTGTCACAAGAACTCCGTTGAATGCATTGATGTAACAATTGCTACATCAATGGTTGAATGGCTTTAGTTGATAACCTACATTTTATAGCTGAACTATACATAGGCTTAAGAAAATAAAGAAACTATATTATAATTAAATATCAGGCTTAAAGGCTTAGCTATCAAGCCATAAACCTAAATAAAAATAAAATAAAGTACGACATTTATGTCATTTGTTTCATGTGGGCTTTACTGTCAAGAAATTACTAACATGATAGCACTGAAGTATGAAACCGGTCTATGCATGATAGACGTTTGCAAGTCAAAAGTAAAATAAACGCTTGGAAACAGTACACTCCCCCATTTCCGTCTGCAACAGGGCACCCCCAGTAACCCGTTGGTTAATATTTGACTGTGAGCACCGCAAATGAACTACACCTGACCGCTTCCGGCGGAAGGCTAACCGGCCGAATTACGCGGCCACGACCGCAGCTACACGGTTTTAGTGTTACGGGCTATTTTCAATTTGGTTTAGTTATACGGCTTTCCTCTTTCGAATTAATTACTTGGATGGTATTTTATTTATTAAAGTTATTATTTTGTATGGTTTGTATATATTTTTAAGAGATTTAACAAATCCGTGCAGGAACGTAGAAAGAATACTGTGGCGACCGAGGGTAGAACTTTATGGCAGCGCAATCCGGTCTCAAGACTTAGAAAAAGGTAGATGATTCTGGAAGGAAAAGACAAGGACGGATACATCTTAGAAAGGGATAGACAATGAACGAAAGACCAGAAACTTCGGGAAGGAAAAGAAAGGGATAGATAGATGTTAGAAAGGGACAGATAGTAAATAAAAGAATAACGAAATTATGGGTTCTAGAAGATTCTTCCGGGTATATAGGCAGCGTAAGATGCGCCTAACGAGCAGTTTAGAGTTCGGTTCAGTTCAAGACAGCGAAGCGAGAAGTGCGATACGAAAAAGTTAGAAGAAGAGTTTAATAGAAGACAGTGACGAGCTTAGTGGTGAATTTAGTGAGCAGTTTAGCGAAGGAGGAGTTTTGCGTAGTTTAAAAGGAAGTCCGGAATCGAGCTATGCGCGCTGAATTCGAAGGTAAACACTGCAGCAGCAGAAGATGTGTCTACGCAATATCTGCAACGGTAATGTGAGTGAGACGTCTTATCGTCTTTAGTTGTGTGTGTTGGGGCAGCCCTGTGGAGAGGAATCACTTACGGCAGTGTAAGTTAATAAAAGCGTTTAGTTAAAAACTGGCGTTTCTTTCCAATCCTAAGTGCGTACCCCCGCTCGCACGTAACAATACAATTTCCTGTCGTAAAAGGCAACAAAACAACCTACAGTGACGGGATTAGGGTATTCACCCGTCTGGATGGCTACCACCCCTCGTCAAGAGTAAGCCGTCATAACAACCTTGAGTTGTGTTCCGACATTAGTGGCCAGGTTCCAGTCTCCCTTTAAAGAGCAGTCGCGCATTTGATGTTACAAATGTCCATCTACCTGTTTGCTGAACTAGTCACTGCTGGGTTCAGGCCTCCCATTATAGGGGAACGGGCAGTATACCCGCTGTACGGGCCGTTCATTCCATTCGTTCACTCCTTCCCGTTCTGTATTCAAAATCTCCCCCCTCTACCCGGCACCGCACAAAAAGAAGACGTTGCAAAACTCCCTCGCTACGCACGTACACAAACTAAAAATTTCAACTCAAAATATTTAAAATAAGTGCTCAAAATCAATCCATCCGCGCCGCGACGTGTGTAAAACATTCATATTTTTAAACTAGAAGATGTGAGAGAGTGTTATACTGGCGCCTGCTCATTAAGCTATCGAAGGACACGAACAATTTGTGCAAGGTGCGTACCCTTTTATCTCACACCCGCCACGCTTGTCCAAGGCGGCTTGGCAGGTTTAACACATCGGCTATCTCGATGTGCCGGTTTCATCGTGATGTTTTCATTCACCGTTAGCAGGTGGTAATTGTAACAATATGCATATTAGGTCAGAAAACTGCCTTAGTGGTGCATGCATTCCAGCCAAGATCGAAACCGCGTCCTTTGAGTTTGGACGCGTGTGCTCACCATTAAGCTTACTTCGGCTTAATCTAAGTAATGAAGTGGAAAATTTAATAAATATTACAAAACAATTATATGAGTGGAAAGAACACCACATTGTTTTTTAAAGCAGTCGTTTTAGTTACACCTTTTATTACTCGCGAACGGCTAGATCAATTTTAGTGATTGTCGGAAATGTCTTCGTCCGGAATAGGATAGTGAGAATTAAATTAAGATATATATTTAAAAAAATATATAATTAAAAACATCAGTGTTTAAGATGTTTTCTATGTTTTTTTTATTATTTGTGGTGAAATAGAAATGTTGTGTGAGTACAGTCCACATGAGATTAAATACGAGAATAAAACTATAAATTTTGAGAGTGGGACTTGCATGGTTGCAATTAAATAAAAATTCCACAAAAAATAGTTTTGAATTACTTATTAATAAGTGTTATAATAATAATAATAATAATAATAATAATAATAATAAGAAAAATGTAAATAATTGGAAAACTAATAAATATGTGATAATAATAATAATAAATAAATAATAAATAATGGGTCATATCACGCTCTACTGGGATCGATCTATTATCACAGACAGGACTATTGTTGCCAATAAACCTGACATTGTGATAATAGATCGATCTGCGAGACGTACGATGCTCGTTGATATAAGTATCCCGCATGACTGCAATCTCATAAAAGCTGAAACTGACAAATTAACAAAATACCTTGACCTCGCGCACGAGATTGCGGCCATGTGGCATATGGAGTCAACGAACATCGTACCGATAGTGGTGTCCATTAACGGTCTAATAGCGAAGAGCCTCGACCGACACCTAGAGAGGCTCTCGCTCGGTAAATGGGTAAAGGGCCAGATACAGAAGGCGGTTATCCTGAGCACGACACGCATTGTGAGGAAGTTCCTGTCCTTGGAGCCTTAACCACCGGTAGCTTGGACCCTAGGCCGCGCTGCCGACGGACGTCATCTTTTTATATTTTTTTAATATGTGCCTATTTTATATATATATGTATTAAAAAAAACATAAAAAAGAATTCAAATAAATATATATGTGAAATAATAATAATAATAATAATAAAGTGTCACGCCACATATTTACATTAAATTTGTCAAGGGGCCTCTACGTGTTGGCCTCCCCATGGCCCCACGCAAGCCCTCCAAAAGTCCGAGCCATTTTTATGGCCCGTGGTCATGAAAGACATACATTGATAATAATTCATTTATTTCAGAAATTATTTCCATATTATACAGTTTTATATTAATAAAAATTTAATTTAACAATTTTAAAAACATCAAATTAGTTACAATGATTATTACTAATTGCTATTAATTAATGAAATAAATACTAGGGCATTACACCCGCGTCACAATAATAACTACAAATGTTCCTACTCCACGGCACGAAAGGGACATGTACACCAAATTATTCCAATTATGGTCTATTTTGGACTCCACCACTGGGCCGCGAGGCGGCAGACAAACAAACAAACTCACTCACACATTTAACTGGGTGTGCAGTTGCACCCACTTACGTAGCAATGGCGAGTCCCATCGATCTACAAAAAGACTGAGCATGCTGTTGGGGCTGCCGCGGACGCGGGCCAGTAGGGATGCGCACCTCTTTCTAATGATGGCCGCAAAACCATCGATTCGCGCTTCTGCGAACATCCCCGACGCACTACACCGCCACGGCAGCCCCAACAACACCCTCAGCCCATTATTATACTGGACACGTAGGTCGCTGTATGTCCGCTGCGTATAACTGACCCACAGGCTGCACGTGTAGAAGGACTGACAGTACGCTCGGAAAAGCGTCTTCTTTACCTCTTGTGTACAACGTGCGAACCTGCGGGCCAGCATGTTACATCGGACAGCCAGCGACCTACGTTCCCGATCTATATCACAATTATCCTTTAAGTCTTCGGTTACCCAGTGCCCCAGATACTTAAACTTGGAAACCCTTGATATCGGTTTGCCACAGAGGTATACTTCAGGAATGATATCGTAAGATTTAGCGCCTGCTTTAAATATCATAACCTCGCTCTTCTTAGCATTATATCTAAGGCCATGGTTCACCGCGTACGACTCAAATATTGACAAGAGCCGCCTCAGACCGCCGATAGATGGGCTCAGCAGCACCATGTCATCAGCGTAACTAATGTTGTTCATACACACCCCATCTATGTGACATCCGACATGTGCTATGCTGAGTTCATCTATCAACTGATTCATGTAAAAGTTGAAAAGGCGAGGAGAGCTTAACCCCCCCTGCCTCACCCCGCATTCCAACCTATACATGTCCGAGTACGACTCTGCCCATCTTACAATGTTTTTCTGATTATTGTACCAATATTTAAAAATTGATACAATAGCAGGTGGTAAAGTCGATTCACCTTCCAACTTCCTCCATAGTATCCCATAATTTACGAGGTCAAATGCCTTCGACAAGTCCAAAAAACAGGCGAAAATTGGTGTCTTTCTGACAGTATAATACTGAACAGTCTGTTTAAGACATAGTATGGCACTTTCTGTTGATAGTCCTGTTTTAAAACCAAATTGGGCGTCATGTGACTTTAAGTGTTTTTCAAGTAAGTTGTTAAGCAGACTGTCCAATACCTTAGCGATGACAGTAGCCAAGGATATGGGCCTGTAATTTGAAATATCGGAAGGGTCTCCAGTTTTACTCTTCGGGATTGGCACGACCTGTGTAAACATGAGGTCATCAGGCAAAAAACTGTGACTTATAAACAAATTGAAAAGCGTTGCCAGTACCCCAGCGAAATGAATACCAGCATATTTAAGATGCTCAATACTGAGGCTATCGTGGCCGGGAGATTTTCCTCTAACCATTTTTTGAATTATCAAGGCAACTTCCTTCGCCGTGAAAAACATTTTACTGTCTTCTACACCGACGTCGACAGACTCAGCCACAGGCTCAGGCTGTGTTAGAGGTGACTCGACTTTAAAATGCCGCTGAAACTCATTGGCTATACATGAGGGATCGTGGTGACCTGCAACGCTCACAGGACGACTCGACTTTATATTAAGCTTGTTTGTTAATTTCCAAAATTGACTAAAATCTTTAGAACAGTGATTTTTAGCTATTAAATCCATTTTAATCTGTACTTGATTATTTCGACAATATTTTAACTTATTTTTGAAAAATTTTCTTGTTTCACACATATCACTATATAATACACCACTTCTAGGTTTACCATTCAGAGTCCATGCTTTATAACATGCTCTAGCCGCCATGTGAGCCTCGCGGACATGCACATTCCAACCTGGTATATACTTGTTTTTATTTTTATGACGGTTACTTTGGCTATTGCCTGAAAAACTATGTCTAGCACCTGCTTGTAAAATATTTACCAGGTTTTGGTACATGTCTTGTAATAGTACACGGTGATTAATATTACAACACATATTATAGGAACAGTCATTAAATTCAATAGGAAAGTCAATAGATTTTAATCTAGAATCACAATATTCAAAGTAATCCCTGGTCTGTTTATTATCCCGTTCTCCCCAAGTTATTTTATTACAATTATTTGTTGTTATAAAACAGTGTGTCTATTGTGTAAACATAATATTAGTCTAACCATTCATTTGTTATGAATGGCTAAACTGATGTTTTTACGTTTGATACGTATGTATAGTGTCGATGGTGTAATAGTCTGTGCGAACATGACACCATTTTTACATATCTCACAACAATAAAGTACGACAATTATGTCATTTCTTTCACGTGGGCGAGAAATATCTAACATGATAGACGTGCAAAGATCAAAAGTAAAACAAAAACTTGTAAACAGTATAGTTGGGATAAATGTCCAGACTCTTGGGCTCGAGATGCTTTGAAAAACTATTCATGACTTATGTTAGAAACAAAGTTGTCCCTTCAATACACGTTATATATTAAATACTCGACATTAAAATGTAATAAGTTTCGCGTTTGTAAATATAATATATCTTTGTGATATATCTTATATTTACTTTATTAACGCGCCAACTGTCAGGACATTGTGTCAGCCAACGCGCAAATGTCAACCAAATCCGAAATAAGCGCGAATTATTAACGGCGAAGGAGGGTACTTTGCGGAGCGTAGACGCTGAATGGGTCGTGATACGATTCATAAGCGGGTAGCGTTGAAATAATGCCTTAAAAGGGCTGCCTTTGGAGAATTACTCAGAACTACCGTAAAGTTCTATTAGTGTAACTCAGAACTACCACACATTTGTTTTATTAGTTTCTCTCTAATATAGCAGTTTACGACCAAATTAAAACGAAATCCAATCAAATAATTTTCGCGAACGAACGAACGAAATTAGAGAAGTTTACCTCGCGGACCAAGTCTCTAGTCTGTGTCTCTTGTTTAAAGAGCACACGTTAATACAGGTTACATTCTATTAAATTTTATGAGTATGCCCTCGGAAGATTCACTTTATTTTATATCCCAAACTATCCCGTCCCCCCCCCTATTTGTAAACTACATAAATGTCCAAATTTGTCAAAAATAACAAAAAAGATAAGTAGACAAAATGGACAATATGAGAAAACATGGATTAAAAGTATTATAATATAAATTACATACTATTGAATACAATGTAAGAAAACTTAACTTATTTATATTGAATTCTACCCATAGTCCCTCAAGACTATAAGTAGAATACTGAGCCCAGATCACCGTCTTCTATGGGTAAGGTGCCCAGAAGGCTGGCTACGTTTCCTCGCTGGATCGCCATACTGATCCGTTGGCCGAGGTAGGCACCAGCCCTCTGATCACCTGAAGAGTCGATGAGTCGTTTTGATTATGATTTTGATGGATTAAATAGACAAAAATCACAAAACCCATCCTACTTTCCGGAATAAACTTTATATAAATCAATCATTATACAATTATCCGGAACGAAAAGTATCCTTTGGCCACACTCGGTACTAAAATTACATAAGTACCGAATTTCAGTCTTCTTTTTTACCTCAGCCATTTTTAGGGATAAAAAGTAACCTATGTTCATTCTCGGCATCGTGAATATATTTATAGTGAGTTCCAGCCTAGTGGTTCCAGTAGTTTTTTCGTGAAAGCATAACAGACAGACAGACAAAGCTATTCTCGTATTTATAATACTAGTAAGGATGCTTAATTTCTTCCAAAATATTGTAATAAACTATACAATAATGGTAAAAATATTTTTGCACTGGTCTGAAATCGCTTCGTCTGCACACTTGTACCCCGTCAGCCACCAAGAAGGCAGCTAGAGGCATATGAAGAAACTTTTCTAACATCTAAAACTTATTCTATTAGATCTTTTATGTTGAATTCTTAGCAACATCGTTTCGGTCCAGACCGTATGTATTAAAATTAAATTCGTTAGATAAGTAAATACAATGTAAACTCTATATAACGACACTGAAGATACTGTCCATTTTATGTCGTTATAAAGAGTGACGGTTAACTAGAGAGAAGTCTGTTATTTTGTCTGACGACTTTTGCTGCACCAGTAATTTTGTTGTACTTTTTACTTATTTTATTCATATTTGGTGATAGTGAGGCTTTATCTTGGTGATAAAGGAAGTAATATTTTCTTAAATTTTCGCGACTTGTATACATAATAAAACTACGTTTTAACGCTTTTAAGCGCGGAAATTTATTTGGTTTTTGTTATTCCGACGCTAAATAAAACTTTCGTTGACACTTGACATCTTTGTCTTCCGTGATCACGGCTAATGAAAAGTGGCCGAAACATCGGAATACAACGTAACTGTACGTTGAATCGTAAGATCACATTCGGATAGATGTTAGAAAAAAATTAAGTCAGTCTTAATATCTACCCGCGGCTTTATCCACGCTTTACTCGAAATTCCCGCGGGTTTCTAAATTTGCTATACATCTAAGAAAAAAAAACACATTGAAATTCGTTTTTTTATCTGGCTATTTTAATAATCCCATAAAAAAATCTCACAGGATTCCCAGAATAAAAAGAACAGCTTTTAATTCAAGAATTCGGCGAAAACCGTGTTAAATTTGCCACAATAGTTTTTACGTCAATCCCGAACAAACAGACAAAGAAAATGCATCTTGTTCTCCATCGTTTATATAGTGTAATTCACTTGTTTTTTTCATAGATTCAGTGTACAGACACGGCATTTTTAGAATTTTATAATATTGTGATGTGCGAGTATGTACGCACTTATGGATTGGAAGAAAACACCAGTTTTTGTCTAAAAGCTTTTATTGGCTTACATAGCCGTACGTAATACCTCTCTGCAGGGTTGCCCCTATACGCACGATCAACGATGCACAGTCCCGATGATAAGGTGTCTCGCTCACAATACCGCCACCGATATTGCATAGAACACCTCCTGCTACTGCAGTGCTCACCTCCGATATTACCGCGTGTAGCTGGCTTCTGGGTTTTCCCTCGAACTACGCTACACACCTCCTTCACTTGACTGTCCACTAAATTCTCCACTTAACTCGTCACTGCCTTCTATTAACCTTCTCTTCCAACTCTTTAGTATCGCACTTGTCGCTTCGCCGTTTTGAACTCAACTGCCCGGTAGGCGCGCTTTACGCTGTTTATATACCCAGAAGAATTTTCTGGAACCCATAATTTCGTTATTCTTTTATTTACTATCTGTCCCTTTCTAAACATCTATCTTTGTCTTTACTTTCCCGAATCTCCGGTCGGGAACTTTCGTTTACATCTCTCCCTTTTTAACATCTATCTATCTGTGTCTTTCGTTCATCGTCTATCCCTTTCTAAAATGTATCCGTCCTTGTCTTTTCCTTCCAGAATGTTCTAGCTTTTTATAAAAGTTCTTAAACTAACTAGATGTTTCCACCATCATTCGCCACAATATTACAGATAATACATTTTGATACAGTTAAAAACACTGAGCTCCAAAATCTCATAATACACGTACTAAAGTTAAATTCTTCAAAAAATCTCATGTGTATTACACGTATTCCTCGTGTGGTCCTGTAGTATAAAATAGCAAATGCAAAAGACTCGGGTAACAGCGTGAAAAATCACATAAAATTAAGTGTTCCGTAGAAGTAACAAACGTGGTAGGTATGTAGATAGGTAGGTTGGTAGGTGAGTAGCTAAGTAACTCTTTATGGTACACCAAAGCATACACAAACAGAATTAGAAAAATATAGGTCCCAAGAAACGGGAACAAAAAATGTGCGTAAAATGAAAACTACTGGACCAAACTATGTTAAATTTTTAGAGGACCAAATGGCAACTATTCCGCATCAAACTAAATCAAAGAATCACGTAAATCGTATCATAAATCTCAACGTAATCGGTGTACATATGGGACGGAATGGAAATTTTTTCATACAAAATGTTCATAAAATGAAAACTACTAAGCCAAACTATGTAAAATTTTTAGGGGACTGAATGGAAGCTATTCCACGTCGAACAAAAAAGAATCAGGTAAATCGGATCATAAATCTCGGAGTAATCGGTGAACATACATAAAAAAGAAGATCCCGACGAATTGAGAACCTCCTCCTTTTTTTGAACTCGGTTAAACACATAAGAGACAGTTAAAAAGTGATCTCTTCCAAAAAACCCTTGGTAGAATTTAATAGATTTTTAAAAGTGACGGTGGTGCCATTTATAAATATTGATATACATATACACACGTCTATGTAAAATAAACTAACTGATGCCTGCGACTTCATCCGCGTCACGATTTCCATGTAGAACACTATCAGCGCCCTCTAGTTTATTTAATATGACAATGAAATATGTTAGACACTGTTTTCGTAAGGTTTTAATTTTTTGCGGAATCTCATCTTTTTTAATGTATAAATTGTTTTATTGTTTTAATGTATGATGATACAATAGTTAATTAGGTGCATAATTTATTGTATAATAAGCTGTTTAAATAATTAACGTTTTTTTAACTGTCCCACGGGAACCCTTAAATTTTTTGGGATCAAAAGTATTCTGTATATTTAATATTGACCAGGGATATAAGCTACCACTATACAGAATTTCATTTAAATCGTTCCAGTTGTTTCGGAGATTAGCCCGTACAAATATACAAACAAAAATTTGAAAAAATCTAAATTAATTCTATTTCACTTCTTACAACCCCTGACTCGGTTTTTAGCATATTAATCGTTACGACATAGTGGGAACGTGCCCTAACGAAAGGCCTTCCGGTCGCAAGAAGTTGTATTCTTTAACGCTACGCTCAAAACACCGTCTTTGATGATCACGGAAGACGACTTAAAACCGTTAAAATGTAGTTTTATGACTTGATAGTATTTACTATACCACCTTTTACTTCAGGACATACGGGTGTATTATAATACACGTAAATGAAGAATGCCGGGCGTCTGTTACCGAATAAGTTCAATTTGCGTGCAACACGTTCGCGGTGCGTGTCACGTCCGCGAGGCTATGCTTAAAGTAACAATTCTTTTAACTTTAACACGAATTTAACGTTTAAGCTTGACGACAATCTTACCGTAAAAAAAGTTAAGAAAACCGATTTTGAAACATTCTTCATTGGTGCTCCGCTCCTATCAGTCTTAGAGTGGTGATGTATAGGCTATAGCGTTCCTCGTTAAATGAGCTATCGAACATTGAAAGAATTTTTCAAATCAGATCAGAAGCATTTGAGATTAGCATGTTCAAGCAAACAAACAAACTTTTGAGCTATGTATTAGTATAAGATAAGATTTGTAAGAATGTACATACACACTTATTATACAGAAGGATTGTTCGTTTATTGAATCTGCGATTATTGCTTTCAATGTTTTGGACTTATATCAAAACGAAATTTATTACAAAACCAAAATGACCAAGAAGCTTGTATAAATACTTAAAACTTTCTTTGAAATTAAGTTGTAGAAAAGGGTATAGTCTGACCAACGAAAGTTGACCCTGGAAAATGGCGGCAAATTTAAATAATATATGTATGGCAACATCAAAATTATTAGGATTAACCTATTTTGATACTTGGTAGTTACTTAATTATTTATGTTGTGCATTTTATGTGTGACAATAGATACACCATACTCGTTTCTAACGATAATATTATAAATACTAAAGTTTGTAAGATGTTTTTGTTACTCATTCACGCCAAAAGTACTGAACGGATTTTATGAAATTTGGAATACTTCTTATTACTAACCCTTATATCTAGAATGACCTACAATAGAATATAGACTGTCTACTTTTAATTCCGGTAGATAGCAGGAAATCAGTAGTCATTACATTTTTGAAAAATAAACTGCAATATTCGGTAAAAACTTAGTTTTATCAGCTATAATCAAAATCAGATTTCGACACGGCCGTCTTGACCCGAAAGCCACATACGTACCCACTACCAATGGACACATATTTGCAACATTTCAGGGCCTTCTGGTGTGGAGCAGCAGCTCCGGCTGTCAAGGCTGTGTCCGGAAGATGGGACTCCGCCAAAGTATCAACACAGGCAAATCCTCTCACAACCAAACGAAAACCGCCATCTTGTTTGTCAAAATTGACGTTGACATTCGTATTAGAATTGCCATGTAAAAAGTTTGCAAATAATTCCAGGTTCAACTTTCGATAGCCAGACTATATGGTACTCGAGCCCATAGAGTCGTTAAAAAAAGGTAGACCAAAATAGTGATGGATGGATTGTGTGAAGGATGGTATTATGATTTGTGATGTGACAGACGATCTATGTCAGAATAGAGGAGTGTGGAAGGAAAAAACATGTACTGCATAATTGGGAGAGGAAGGTGAAAAAAATTAAAATCGCTTTATTATTAATAAGAAACCCAAGAATCCTACCTCCAATAGAGTGGATTTGTTTAAATAATAATTGGTAAATATTGTTGTTGTCTCATATGTGAGGTAAAGAAAGGAAAAGGGACTTACCCGGCTTTGATCCCCGCACAGTTTTGATATTTTTTTTATTTTCGGTTTTAACTTGCACGTAGTACGTGTCGGTTGAGAGAGAATTTGACAGCTTTGACATTTTGCAGTCGACTTCGTAAACAGATGGCGCCATCTCTTGACATCTTCAGGTTTTCCTTTTAGTTGTTTTAAGGTCTAGGTCGACATAATAATACATCCTTGACAAAGAACCACGAAGTTTATGTTGGAACACACACGTTGAAAGTTAAAAATCTTACCTCTCTTGTAATATTTAAGAAGTCAGACGTTGAGCTAATTCCCGTATATCGCACGCTAAGATACATAAGTACTTAAGTCTAGACTAACGAGGATGGCACCCTCAACGCGTCGGTTGCGATGCTATCAAACTTGCTCCGTATTCCATTAGCAGCGGCGCAGCTATCTAATACGTCACACGGTTAATATTATACATACGTATATGTTGGTGAAACTTTGCCATGGAATAAGAATATTTTTTAATAAAACTACGTTTTAATGGTTTTAAGCCCGGTAATTAATTGTGATTATTCCGTCGTTTCAGCCGCTTTTCAGTGGCTGCGGTCACGGACGACAAGATGACGATTGTCAAACAAGTATTGTTAAAGTTTTATTTAGCCACATCTACTGGGTCCACAATTGGACCCAGTAGATGTCGCCGCAATTGGGACCTAGATTTTTAATTTTCAGACTAGACAACGTCTGCCAGGCCTGCTAGTTTTCAACGACTTATTTTTAAAAAATGTTTGCTAGTAGGCAACTGCCAAACGGATCACCTGGTGATAGGTGGCTACCATCACCCATGGACAACTGCAACACTAAGGGAGCCGATACGTTGAGACTTTCTGTTCACGCCCTTTTTGAATAGCCCCATATTGTAGCGCTCTGGGAAAACCGTGGGAAGGAGTTCATTCCATAACTTGGACACATATGTGTATATTGTATATACACCCAAGAGAACCCTCAACTAACCCCCAAGACATAGGTGCAAACCTAGTTTGGGGGTTAGGGAATTGACACCTGAACTAGTTAGATTTAAATTAGGGTTGTAACGGAACTTCGCTTCCGCCTCCGTTACTGCGGAAGTTCCGCAAGAAATCGTACCTCCGCCTCCGCCTCCGCATCCGTATAATTTTTGCAGAGTCATAACGGAGGTTTATTTACGAATCATACGCAAGCGGCGACGCTCGCGACGAATCAGCCGTCCGGCCGCGCGCAGCAAATGAACAAAAATCAACGCGTGCGCGGCGGAAACGCGGTTGGGGTGGGGCGGGGGGCTTGCAAACGTCATTTGTCAAATGAATGATACGCTACAGGAATCAACCTGTCGAATTGCTTAGACGCGTTAGACGTACGTACGAAGTTTTACCGACGCGATGTAATGTATAAACCATAAACTACTATTTTTTTCTACATCCAATTTCACTTCCGCCTCTGCCTCCGTTAACCTCCGCATTCGCGGAGGTGAAACCCGTCGCTTCCGCATCCGCCTCCACCTCCGCTAAGAAGGCCTCCATTACAACCCTAATTTAAATCAACTTGTAATTCTATGTCATATGTCTATGTCATGTATGTGTATATGTATGAATGTGTATATATATATATATATATATATATATATATATATATATATATATATATATATATAATAAATTTAGAAAAGGCTGTTATTTGCCCTATGTTTTAAGTAATTTTTGTTCTTGTTTGTATTATCGATATGCGCTGTTGGTTTTTTTATTCAATAATTTTAAAAAAATGTTTTGGGTTCAAAAATAAATTACAAATGGAAGTAGAACATAAATGGTTTGAATGAGCGTTCGCCACGTACCGTGGGGGACTTCCAAGTGTCTAGGAAGTATGGATGAACTCCCAATAATAATGAAAAATAATCTCCTACTTCAATAATGATTTAAATAACGCTGAATTATAATAACATTTAGACAAGACGTTACCTTAAATCGAAAACGCTAAAAAGAAATAATATTGTTATTATATTCTCGATAAGTCACGTATTACACGTAATGGTGATCACATAAAACACGATGGTATTCGACTGCGATTTACAGCTTTGGATCTCTTGAAAGTATCATTGGGAGACCTCTCAAAAGATTTGACGTGAAAGTGAAACACTGCCTTTTACTCGTGGCTTATCTGGCATTAATGCAGGTTGTTTAGTTATCATTTTACTCTTACTTTACTCATTGCCGGAGTCTGTCCTTCCCGTTTCTTATAACCTGGGTATCTTCAAGTCTCTTGTGAATAGGTATCTTCTAGGTAAGCGTGCTCCATCATAGACCACATCTTCGTATAGCGAATATTCGTATATATATAGTATAGGGCAAGATTGTGGTTAAACGCGAACCTATACTACAATAAAATACTGACATACTAGCTGTCCCGGCAGACGACGTCCTGCCCGGTAAAAATAAAAAAAAAAAATTAGGAGTGGACTACCCCTAACATTTAGGGGGATGAAAAATAGATGTTGGCCGATTCTCATAGATACCGGATAAGCACAAAAAATTTCATCAAAATCGGTCAAGCCGTTTCGGAGGAGTATGGCAACGAAAACTGTGACACGAGAATTTAAATATTATATATATATATATATATATATATATATATACATATATATATATATATATATGTAGTAGGGAAGCTATGAATTGGATGGATTGTAATTTAATAAACGACCAATCAGAGCAGACCGTTTGGCTCGGAGCGGGGTCAGACGCCCTCTATTAGACTTTAGTAGTATCTACTTCAGTAGGAGACGGAGGAGTTTTTGGTAGCACATTTGGTTGGTGACAACAGGTCGAGTTGGACCTTTGAGAATTTTAAGGAAAGTATTGAAGTTGGAAGTATGAGCGGTGCCCTGAACCCGCTGCTCGGTCTAAACTATGTCAAAATGTTGATCGAATCTAAATCAAAAATGTATAAACCGTGGCCATTGTGTTTTATGCTCGCATTTTATCCTGATGACGCCCACTACACCTGCAATAACTAAAGAAGATGTCATGAGAACGAGGCCTTCTTCGACATATGAGACTCCGAGATACGAGCAAGACGTACTACATTCGATGAGCGATATAGTGACGGACTTTGCGCGTGTTATTAAATCGTGCAGTTTGTACTAGTAGTATCTAGTTATATTTGTACCTATGTTATACGTGTTTGTATAGTTCTAATAAATTCTGTGGTAATTCCAACGGCATTTTAATTCGAGTCTCGCAACTCGTAACACCATTTATTTATTCGTTTTTATTATTAAGTTATTTTATACTTTTTAGTTTTTGAAGTCGGTTTTTTATTAGTTTACAGGTCAACTATAGAAGCGTTTGTCTGGAGTGCCTGTATCCACCATTAGAATCCATCCGTCCCGCCATTGATCACGTCGACAAATGAAAGCTCCACTCCATTTGTCATACGGGACACGACTTATGGGCTATTCGAGAGTGGATTTTATGTGCCTTGTTACCGGTATCGATGGTGCCTGGCCGTTGGCACATTCAGGTTCAATGTTATGTAAAACTGTAAGAGCCTGATATAAATTTGGATTACTTTATTTAATGTCAAAAGTTGTTCTTTGAAATAAGTTTCACTGGAGATCACTTTATGAAGGTTACATCACCATTATATTAATACTTGAAGTAATCATTCAAGTTACACTTTTTGAGCGTGGTGACCGATATGAAAACAAATCATCTATGTATACACACACATATATATATATTTATACAGCGTGTTTCATTTCAAATGACAATAAATCATAACTTTAGCGGTCGTACTCCATACAAATTTTTTGGTACTATTAAATCAACCATAATGTCAAAATTAAAATTTTGAAATTTCCGAACAAATTAATTACGATAAAAAATAAAATAAAACAGAACATCTTGTAAATATTGGTACGCGAGCGAGAGCTTAAGAATGAACAACTTCCGCGTTTAATGATGTAGAGACGAGCTGGCAACATGATACATTGGTCACTAACCTACCGATTTAGACACAATAACTGATACATGTTGTTGTAATATTATGAAATGAAAAATGAGGTCCTGTGGCTAAACCAAAGAAGTTACCTTGATTCATTTTTGTATTTGGGCAGAGTACGTCATGAAGAAAACGTGGTCTGATTTATTGTCGTAAGGTTTGAAACACGCTGTATATATCTACTTACGGGGCGCACATGCGGTGAGTGTGGCATTATAAAGATATGATAGACACCTATACACCTATATACTTTCTCACAAACAGCTGCTTACGTATTCGTCCGATTTCGGAGCAGCTCGTAACTATGAAATTGCGCACAATTATAGTTTATATAGAGAAGGAGTGCAGCATGCTAATATTTTTTTAATTTATATTTTTTTAAATACATTAAGGGCCGCTTGCATAAGGTTGCTTAAATATATTTAAGAAACATAAAACGTATTTAACACCTTAAAATTTTTTTTTAATTTTTTTTTTATTGCAGGAGATCAGCAGACAGGCAGACGGCCCACTTGATGGACAGCGGTTACCATCGCCTATGGACATTTGCAACACCAAAGGTGCTACGAATGCGCTGCTGCTCTCTTTAGGGAGCCTGGAACCTGGTCACTAATGCCGGAACACAACACAAGGTTGTTATGGCGACATACTTTACACCAGGGGTGGTAGCCATCCAGTCGGGCAAATGCCCTACCACCTGGCTGTGGGTTGTTTTGTCGCCTCTTACGACAGGCCGCCGGGCCGCAGGAAATTGTATTCTTTCTCCGTTCCTGCACGGATAATCTAATTTAATTAATTAATTAACTTGTAACGAAAAATTTGCGGCTAAATATATTTAAAGAACTGTCAATACGTTTTCTGTAAAACATATTTAGGCAGTTTAATATGGTTAACTTATTATATTTGAAGGCGATCGTTATGCCAGCGGCCTTAAATCAAATAAAAAACATCACACAGACTACCATGTATTTGATACTCACACGCATATAGACTCTTTTGAGTATTGTTAAAGTCAAATTAACAGCCTTTGCGAAGTCTGTGATATAGAAGTATAGTCTTTGACAACAGAACGTTAATAATATTCAATCTTGTAATTTAAATTAATTATGGTCGAATTTCGACCATTGGGGGACCACTAGTATAAGTTAGGTTCAGGAATGTATTAATACAGAAGAATCCTAAGTTTATATTAATCAATGATGCGGGATTGGCACTGAAAGTCAACACTGTGCTGGTGAGAATTCCAGCACAGCTTTACGCCGAGTTGTCGACTTTATTTGTCGGAAATGCGGCACACGTGGTCTTAAATTTAACTATAAAAATATAAAAAATATTGGAACGAAGTTCCTTATCGCGCGTAGCGAAAGGGGGCTAGACGGAAAAAATTAAGACCAAAAGTTGTAACGACACTTTTTTGCTATAGTTGCGATTATTTTTGTTGAGTGCATTCAGGTTTTTTGTACATAATAAAAAATAATAACAATAATGAATCCTGACAGTGTTTCTGCACAAGTTCCGGATATTGCTGATGGAGTTAGGTAAATAGAGATTTTATACTGACAATAATAACAATAAAGACTTGCCTTATAACTAACTTTGTGCCATCCGGGTGTCCCTTGACACCTCTCCAGCTTTTTTTATACATAATCGCTCTCCTAGCAATACATTCCTTTTTTCTATATAAAGATACAATGAAATCATATCATTCTTTCTTATAAATATAAATGTGAATATGTTTGTATAAATATATATTTGCGACGTTTACACGCTTTAAATACATACTTGTAAGCAGTATAAAAATTGGCATAGGGTACCTTTCATCCAAAAAAAAGGACTGTTCCCAAGGGATAGTCGAATAAAGCCGAAAAGTTGGCGCTACGATCGCGTTTATTGGCGCTAAGCTTGTGATCTACTAACAAATATGTATATCGTTATAGCAACGAGAGAGACAATTCAATTTTAATGAGTTGCTTTTAATGGAAGGTAAATGAATGGAAGGTACACCGCTGATATAGAAAGAAGAGTGAATTTGGGGAATAGTGTGAATGGAGCGTTAGGTAAACTTCTAGGTGCTAAGAACCTCAGCCAGAAGGCCCAGCTTGCCATATACAACGCGGTGCTGGTACCTACGCTCACGTATGGAAGCGAGAGTTGGGTATGGAACAGAGAGCATGAAAGTAGAGTAAACGCGGTCGAAATGCGAGCACTGCGCAAAATCTGCGGAGTGACACTCGCGGACAGCGTTCGTAATGCCGAAGTAAGAAAGAGAGTTGGTCTGAAAGAGAGTGTCGGGGTGAAGGTAAGGAAAGGAATGCTCCGGTGGTTCGGGCATGTAGAACGAATTTATGATGAAAGAATGACTAAACAGATATACAATGCAAAAGTGGATGGATGCAGAAGTCGCGGAAGGCCACGACACATCTTCCATGATCAAATTGATCGTGTACTAGCAGAAGGTGATGTCAGGAGCCTTAAGAACAGACGAGCGTGCATGACAAGAACTATGAATGTCAAAGAAGCAAGTGAGGTGTGTAAAAATAAGCCTAAATGGCGCTCTGTTGTTCGTGCCTACCCCGCAAGGGACCTGGCGTGAAGTTATGTATGTATGTATGCTTTTAATGGTTAGCTCCACCTTCGCTAGATGGCATTACCGGTGTATTTTTATCACTAGGTACTTTGAATTTCAATTGTATTTGACACTGGGAACTGCATTATACTATACTTATATATTGTTGTTATGTGTGTGGTATTGTCTACCGTCACTTAACTTTATGGTCCCAGACGGAAGAACAGCGCTAGTCCTTGTTGGCTAGCATTATGCTGAGACTGGGTCTAATTTACGACTTACTTTGATACTCTTTCTAGTTATATAACTTAGTTTTTGTCTTAAATAAAATATTTTCTATATGATTCCCCTTACCTCTGGCAGTGGTTGGTGGAGTGCTGGTGCTTTCTTATAGTTGCCTTATTCTTAAAGCCGCGTGGAAAAATTTGAAAAGTGGGTCGCTTAGAAAAATAGATAAACGTAGAACTATAAAACAGGGCCTTCGAAGCTCAACTTGGGGGCAGTAAAGCTCCGCCATATGTTCGGTAATAAATCTTTAAGTTCGCGCTAGTCTTATTAATAAAACATCGAGAGGCCGTCTGCCATGTTTCGAAGATTTACAAGGTTTTATATCTCGCTAGGTAATATTAATAGTGGATTGTTTTTAATTCCGAATATGAGAAAAGTAAATCAAACTGATAAAGTAAATTAACAACTACTTTTGCTATGAAATCAGGCATTAAATCCATATCTAAATTTGATAGACATAGACCTAGACAAAAAACATCACAACAAGACAATATTAGTACTAAAACAAAAGGCTGAAAAACAAGACAATAGTTACTTAGTGTGCGCAGCTCGTCGCATATATATAAGAAATGTTTGTTAGCACGCTGATGTGGTGGGCCTAGACTACCCAGGTGGATGCAGTGGTGGAAGTTTTTTTTTTTTTTTTGTTGTCGCCCGGTCTCTCCGTCATAGGGTAAGACAGAGTTATCTTTTCTTTTTCTCTTTATTACTTTATTTATAACATGCATTAAGCTTATTTTCTACTAGTTAAATCTAGAACTCAAATAAATTGTTACAGCTTGGAAGTTGTTGGATGTGGTTGGCCAAGATTGGTTGTGATTTAGGATTTATAATTTGGAAGTTTATTACTTATTTGGGTAAAGGTTTTGGTAAGGGAAGGTTGGGGTACTTTTTATTTGTTACTTTATTTAAAACTTTACAAAAAGGTGTTGTTATATTAATTTTACATGTTTACTTCTAATCTACATTTATCTTGCTATTTTTGCCGAAATTACATGTCTATTGGTGTTGTCCTAATATTCATACAGTTTACCGTTATTATACATTTTTTTTTAAATTTTGTATGTTCCTTTTCTTGTTTTAAGCTCTAGTTTTATTATTCTATAAGTAGTGTAGCATGTTCTATTTTATTATATTTACATTTTGTTATGCTGCAGTGTTACATTAGTGCATTCCACGTAGTAGCTATTATTTCTAAGTTCTTATCATTATTACATTTATTTATTGCTATTTTACTATTTATATGTTTTTTCTTACTTCTACTTTAAACACTAATAGTAAATATACTACAGTATAATTCTTTAATGTTTTTTTTATTTTTAGTGGTGGAAGTTAAACACTGTTATGGGGTGAAAATTTGTTATATAATCACTTATATACGAAGGCGTCTGCCTTCAGCTACAATTCATTCGGAAAAAGAAAATAAATGCAATAGTAATGTTGCAAGTAATAAAATAACATAAAAATTTATGTTGGTGTTGCCAACACTTAGTAAATCAAAAGGCGACCTTATTGCCAAAAGCGTCTTTTCCAGGCAGCCTGGCTCAAAGGTAATTCTTAAATTATCTGTAATTGTTGTTACGAGCTACAGGACTCGAATTAAAATGCCGTTGGCGAATTACTATAGAATTCCTGGATATCATATAGCAGCAGAGTGCTAGCCACGACAAGTAAAACGAGCCCAAACACGACGGGTCTATCTTGTTACCTTCCGACTCCATCATCAGATCAGCTCCATGGCACCATATTATTGCATTGTCACGCGATATACATATTCGTGCAAAATTTCAGCTCAATCGGAAACCGGGAAGTTTGTCAAATTTAACTTCAAGATTCCACCCAAACTTCATACATACATAAGTAAATCCATTGCTAGTTAAATAAAAGCTTGTAAAAAATAATAATAGGGATTTGTTGTAAGTATAGTTGAAGCACAGCAGAGAGGTTGATGGTCCAGCTCTAATGGAAAGTGGTTTCCATCGCCTATGGACATTAGCAACACCAAAGGCGCTGCCAATGTACTGCTATTTTCGAAGGGGAAACTGGAACCTGGCGACTGATGCCCGAACACTACATACTCTATACCAGGGGTGGTAATCATCCAGGCGGGCAAATATCTGGGTGGCTGTAGGATGTTTTGTAGCCTCGTACGACAAACTGCCCGGCCGCAGGAATTAGTATTATTTTCCTTTCCTGCACGGATAAAGACTAGATAAATTTTATCAAAATCCAACGAATTTTCTAGAAGGAAAAATGTATGTATGTACAATTCACACGCAGTAGAAGTGAAACTTCAATGTATATACATACAGATAATTCTTCTCTTACTTTTATTAATCCTGTTTCGACTTGGTGCCGACAAAAGACAAATTCACACCTGCATTTCAATACCTTTCCGGCATTTAGACTTCTTTTGTTTACTTTGTGCTTAAAATAGTGTATTGTTATCTTTTGTGGTAGTCACTAGCCAGGTGTGATTCTAAGAAATTCGGTTCACACGGTCGGGCAGACATATTGCATCGGTGGAGTATAAAGAATTGCCCCAATTGAAAGATGAGGCAGTTGAGCGATAACCATAAGCGGAGCAAGACTTGTGTACATTCGGTAAACTATTTAGTGACGGACTTTGCGCGTGTTATTGAAACGTGCTTTACGTTTGGACTGGTTGTGTTCAGTTACATTTGTACCTGTTTTATACGTGTTTGTATAGTTCTAATAAATTCTATCGAAATTCTCACTGCATTTTAATTCGAGTCCTGCAACTCGTAACAATATATAATTCCTTTAGCCTACATCCGTCAACATAATTATAATAATATAAAAAAATTAATCTAAATTAAACTTTAAATTACACATTTCAAAGTACTGAAACTTACTTGAAAGAAACCACAAAATCCTCTTGTCTTATAAAATAATACTCCCTAATTATTTAAAGACAATTGGGTGACCTCCAAATCTTATTACTAAGTTCTCCATAAAATTAAATTTCGTAATAATTTCCACCGCTCTAAGGTTTCCTTTCCGTTCAAAGAGGACTTGGCATTATGGGATAAAGGATATGACGTCACAGGATTACGTGGGACGCCATCTTCAGCATGTCAGAGTATCCTGTCAGACATCCGCACTTCCGGCACAAACTGGAGAGCCTTTTTAAAGGATTACTATTGGTTGTTGATAATGAAAGTGAGAAAAAAGTGAGTTCAGACAATATTGACACTAAATACAATTTTAGCTAAATAAGGGGAACTATTCCATTCTTGGTAATCCAGTGATTAGCTAAATACCATTTTATTTGAGTTTGTTAAAAAATCTCAATATTTATTGAGAGTTATTATTGTTATTATTATTATCACATATTTATTAGTTTTCCAATTATTTACATTTTTCTTTATACATAAAAAAAACATATATTTAAAAAAAAATGTAAAAAAACCGATGTCCGCCGGCAGCAGGGCCTAGGGTCCAAGCTACCGGTGGTTAAGGTTCCAGAGATAGGAACCTCCTCACGATACGGGTCGTGTCCAGCAGGGCTGCCTTCTGCATCCGACCCTTCACCCAGGTACCAAGCGAGAGCCTTTCAAGATGTCGGTCAAGGCTCTTCGCTATTAATCCATTCACTGACACAACTATCGGTACTATGATTGTAGAGTCCATGTTCCACATGGCAGTAACCTCGTGAGCGAGATCAATATACTTTATTTGTTTTTCTTTCTCGGCTTTCACGAGGTTACCATCATGGGGAATTGCGACATCTACAATTATAGCACGTCTCGCAGACCGATCAACTATCACAATATCAGGCTTATTGGCGACAATAGTCCTATCTGTAATAATTGATCGGTCCCAGTAGAGCAGATATTGACCATTGTCAAGAACTGGCTCGGGCTTGTATTGGTAATAAGGTACCTCCAACGAGACAAGTCCGTATTTAAGAGCAAGTTGCTGATGGATGATCCTGGCTACTAGGTTATGCCTGTGCAAGTACTCGCTGTTAGCAAGACGAGAACAACCGGAGGTGACATGTCTGAGAGACTCACCAGGGTGGTGACACGCCCGACATATGTCAAGCGTGCCGTCCTTCAGAATGTACCTTCGGTAGTTGTTCGTCTTGATAACAATATTATTATATTATTATTATTCTCTTATTATTATTATTATTATTATTATTATTATTTATTATTATATTATATTATTATAGTTATTATTTTATTTTATTATTGACAGTCATACAAATTTATGTATGTCTTTGAAGACTAGGGACCATAAAAATGGTAGGGACTTAGGAGAGCTTGCATGGAGCCGTATCGAGGCTAGCACGTAGAGATATGAAATATGAAAAAAAAAATGAAAATATGTATTTCTTCGAAAACACATGCACAATTTGTTGACAGTTGCTGGAATCTTCTTTTAAGCAAAATTTACTTGTAGCAGAAGATCCCGCTCTTTCATACCTTAAATATTATTGTATTTATAAATTAATATCGAAAATATTCTCAGGCTATACATTAGGGTGGTCTTAAAAATTAAATTTTTTGCGATGCCCCCTAAAAAGCTTCCTTTTAATGAAAAAACACTGAGGTTTTCTTATAATTTTTTCAAGTCAAGACATCACGTGCCTCAAGACGATTCAAGTTAAAACTAAAAATATAAGAAAAATTGAAAGATAAGCTTGAATCACGAAGAATTTTAAACTTTTTCTGAAACTATAATTTGAAATTCATCACTGAGAATGATAATACGGAAGGTATTTCATTGTTAAAACTTTTCCAATCTTAAAATAATTATTACTTCTAAGTATGAAGAAGTTTCCTAATACTACCCAAAAAACATGATATTACCCAAAAATTAACTTGAATCGTCTTGAGGCACGTGTTGTCTTGACTTGAAAATATTATTAAAAAAATCCCAGTATTTTTTCATTAAAAGGAAGCTTTTTAGGGGGCGTCGCAAGAAATTTAATTTTTAACGACCGGGTGGTCGTACTATACATGACATAAAATTGATATTAAAAGTTATCTTATTATAAATTTTGTAATTGAATTGAAAATAAAATTAGTGTACTTAATGTTCATTAAGTACAAAACATTATAAACATATCAACATACTATTACATTATTATATTGTATTGTTAGAATAATAGTTACTGCGCTTAAATATTTTCATTAAACACAGAACATAATATTATAACAGTATTTAATCAAAAGAAAACAATCAATAATACGCGAGTTTGTGTGTATGTGTGTGTGTGTGTGTGTGTTCGCGTGTGTGTGTAAGTATGTGTACGCATAATTAATAATATATTCAATAAGGAATTTGTAAGAGAGATTCTACTGCATCGTAGTCAAGCGAAATTATTAGAGATACCATGATAATTTAAAATTAAAATGCGTGGCGTGACATTGACCGATGATTATCTCTGTCTGCACCATATAAAAATGCATCCAAAGACAAGCCTCGGTCAAGTTAGGGTAGTAGGTACAGTATTATTAAAAATAATTAAGATTTCTTAATATTTTAAATAAACTAATAGGGTGCTAATAGTATAACTTCATAGTTATAGTTTGCCCTATGTATATTTTTTATGTAGTAAGCATAAAAATTATGTTAGAAAACAAACATCAAAGTGAAAAATGGCTAAATATAAATAAAGTAAAAAAAGAGATATTTGTAATACTGTGTCGATCTAAAGTAAGTAGAAAAAGACAAAAAAGGAGACTAATAAATATTAATATTCTCAAATTGTGTGCATATTTTTTTCGCGCAAGTTCTCACCTTCTGAAGAGGAATCCAAAATCAATATTTATCGATTTAACTAACGTTACACTAACTTAAATAAGTACTCATACACGCTATAGTATCAATTAATTCTAACATACAACAAGACTACCACTAACAATTGATTGGTGTATGAAGAAGATTCTGGAAATGATTTTATTTTTATAAGTACGGCCTATATGTATATTTTGTACGTGTGTGAAAATCGAACGAGTTTATATCGTAGATCTCTTCTTGGGTTATTGTCTACCACAGACAATATAATCGCTGCGTCTTAACCACGTTCAGGAAACGCTCGCTGCCCGCATCATTGTGTGATACTCCTGTCACTGATCCAAACCCCTACAGCTGAACAAGTTATCTACATGTATCAATTCTCCATAAGGATTACTAAATTAATGCATTATATTTTAAGATTTTTCAAAAATGTTGGGCTGATGACGTATCACACAAGGAGTTGATGATCCTAAAATTCAAAAATTGTAGCAAAGTATGGAGGAGGCCTTCATTTGAAGACGGGTCCAAAATCAAGATACATCGAACTAACTTAGTTACACGCTAACACCCGATTAACACAACACAACTAACTAATAACAAGCAAACAGTGAGAATAACTTGCTTTTTAAATAGGTTTTTAAATACAAGATTTTGAAACCGTGTATATCATGTAGCAGCAGAGTACTAGCCAAGACAATTAAAACGAGCCCAAACACGACGGGTCTATCTTGTTTAGTACAGGAGTTCCTATGGCCACCTTCCGACTCCATCATCAGATCACCTCCATGGTACCATATTATTTTATTGTCACGTAATTTATATATGCTTTAAAAATTTCAGCTCAATCGAAAACCGGGATGTTGGTGAAATTACATACTTTGTAATTTAACTTTACATTGCAAGTGAAATAAAAGCTTGTAATGAAATACCTTATATTAATTAAATTAAATTATTTTTTCTTCTATTTATTATCAATCAATCAATAACTGAAAGAAATAATTTGATTTATTAAGCTTATACAATTTTACACGCTGTATATACCTATTCTAAAAATATATGTACCTACAGCTTAATTTATAAAAGATAAAAACTACAAATAATAAATAGGTCCAAAATCACCGTAAGCTGGGAACGTTCCCAAAACGCTGGCCGCGTTACCGCGTTGTATAGCAACGCTTATGCGTTGCCCAAAATATAGACCAGCGTTTTGGTTTCGTGAGACATCTATCAACTGTTTTGATAGGTCTCGATAAAGGCGATGGGCTTCTGGACCCCATGGCCCGAGAGTTTCGACACCAAAAGCCGCAAATATGTATCCACTACCAATGGATGCATATTTGCGGCGTTTTAGGTCCTCTTGTCGGGCGGCAGCTGCACCAGCTACCACAGCCGTATCGGGAAGATGGGACGCTGCCAAAGTGTCAACGCACGTTGCGTCCCAAACTATTGGTCGTCCCATCTTCCATGGCACCAAAGACATCCCGTCCGGTCTCTTGCCATCGTCGCGACACAGTCCATTTGGCTCTAAAATGGCTGGGGTTCCGGCGGTGACAAGAGCCCGGCGGATAATGTAATTTAGTGCAGCATTCTGACGCACGACAAGCCATGGTGACCTAAGCCACCGACTTTATCTCCGCATTGACAGTGATGAGGGACTACAGCCGGTGCCCCCAGTCGAATAGAGGCAGCAATCCTAAATGTAGTGTCATCTAGGAATGTGCCTAAATTTGATGAGGGCAGCGCCTGAAACCACAAGCCTGACTCCCATGTTGAGATTGCCAAGAGACGGGCTCGCTCAGTTTCGTTGATACTAGAGGATAAGAGATTTTTATACACCAACTTGCTGAGCGGCCCGTCCCAAAGCTTTTGTGATTTGGGCTGTACTGGATAATTTTGACTCGGGCATGCTAGTGACCATGCGTTTCTGGCCTCAGCCAAGTATGGGACCTCAAAGTCACTTAGTGACGGATTTATCAGTTTGCCAATGAGGTCCAAAGTACTATAAACTGAGGACAGAAAAGCAGGTAAAGCTACGTCTGAGATTTTGCGTATTCCCAAGCCGCCTAGCCTAATTGGCAGGGTAGCTTGGGTCCACGTGCGGTCTTCAAAATCGAATGGTAAATTTAAGATGGAAGTGAGCGATTGTCTAATGGTGGAATCCAAAACATTTAGGATATTCGGGTGCCTCCACAGGGGAGAGCACCGTAGGACGTACGTAAAATTTGGAACAAATAGGCAATGCCGAATAATAAAAAATGCACTGTGTTTACTTATTATTTTTAGGTTGTCTACTTTGTGTGTAAAATTTTGAATTTTGTCGTCAAAGAAAGAGTTAAAAGATTCTTCGAAGACGGGTGCCCCCAGGAGGGTCAATTTTTTTTTACTTACAATTTTTAAATTTGGGGCCAGATTTATAAGTTCAGAAACGGGGTAATCACAATTTTCATTTATGAAAAGTTCACATTTTGAAAAATTTAGTTCCAGATCTATTTTGCCAAATTCTTCAGTTAGCATGGCCAGATCATTTTTCAGTGTACCTAAGTCACCTCCTACCATCAAAATTTGTCTCAACTTAGCTGTTTTCCGTCCACATTGTGCTGTTCTTCCTTATTACTTAAAAAAAATGAAAATCGCTCTACAATCGAGACATAGCGGAGATATGGTGTAACAAAAAAATCAGTTAACAATTTCTGAAGGTTTCTCTTGATTTCCGACTGATTTTCGATCGGACCCTGACACGGTGACTATGGGACCAATTCGGGATTATACAGATTCGATCAAAATAAAATAATCGAAAATCGGTTTAGATTTCACGAAGAAATCGAGTAACGAACGAGAACCTTCTATGTTTTGAAGTCGGTTAAAAACAATAACGGGCTCATATTGCCAATTTTGAATGCAATGTGTTACCAGGCATCATTACTTATTTCTTATTTCATGACAGTACCTACTTCATGCAGGACCGAAATTATGTTTGAAATTCGGAAATTATTAGCATGGTATATCTTGAACCAATATCGGGTATGCCACCATCCGTACATTACCCGGCATAGGTAGGTGGGATAATCAATGGAACATACCGGTAAGTCTCTGGGGTCGTCGTCTACCCTGTTAACAGCGACATGCAATTACGCACTACAGTCACATGAGTAAATAAACGGAACAGAGATAAAGCTTCTTAAGAACGTGCGAAATTGTTACCTATTCTGGTAGGGTCGTCACAATAGGTAAAGACAAATTAAACAAAACATTTGTTAAATAGTTTTATTATTCACTATGATAGAATAGGTAACTACTTTACAAATTACTTACTCTAATACTTTTTTTTATATTTTTTAAAATAATTTATTATTTCTTTTAATGGTGTGGTAAATTCTGAATCTAACAAAGTTTTTTCAAGTAATCTAACGGGAAACACTCACATGGCATATCAAATTTTCAATTTTTAATACTAATAATATATACTGAATAAAATATCTCGTTTTAACATTAAAATATTCCAACATGCAGCTGACAAAACAACGTGCGTCGCATACATCGCGCTACCGCCCCTGAGTTTTTCCACTGGCTGTGGCGGCGTAAACTGGTTTCGCCGCGTACGCGACAAGCGGCCAGTGGTCACGCACACATGCCCCGCGCGCTTGTAGTAGTGCAACCGATTCGCGCGGTTGTATGAAGCTTTAACTCTGTTCCGTTTATTTACTCATGTGCTACAGTGCTATGTGTATGTATGTACCTTTATATACGAGTATGTATAGTTAATAAGCTATTTATGATACTAGTACGGTAAGTTGGTTTTATAAAAGAGGAGACGATCGAAGGCTTGCCGTGGGTTGTAAAAACCAACAACCGCAAATGTCATACAACATTTTTCACAACACATTTGCGAAGTAACAGTACAGGTAATGAATCGAGCATAAATATCAGCCGGAAAGTCGCAGTAATCTTTGATGTTTCTAAAATGAAAATGGCGTCACATGTCCGGGATAAAATTAGAACCAAATCTTTCGTCTTCTATTCTTATGACGGCCTGGAGCGGGCTAACCCTTTGCTGGCCTACCTGACTGCAACGCAGAGGCTCCAGGTTCGATTCCTGGTATAGTAAATTTCGATAACGGATTTTCACCGATATTTACCATGGTCTGGGTGTCTGGGATCGGCCCCAGAGTAGTCCCTTGTATATTACCCATAACGTAACTTGCTTAATTTGGGGATAAACAATATGTGTGTTTGTCTGCCGATTATTATGATTATTATATAGTATTAAATTTAGTTAAATGTATTGATAAAAAGCACTTCCAAGGAGGTTAAATAACTCAGCCTATTTATTCTCGTAATGCCAAACTATTTGGTAGAATTCTAAGCAAGGTCAGTTATATGGTACGTAATTTTTAACTTTGGAACAATGTACACAAGATTCGTAAATGCATTTTGAGCGATTGTGTTGAAAAATACATTATATGCTTATAGGTATAATAATATAGACTGCTAATCACTTATTCAGTTTTACCAGCCTTTTCAACGAGCCTATAAACCTCGTATATATATTATGAATACCGTGGTTATAGCGTTTAGTACATCCATTATATCATAAATTACATAAATTACTTTATTATGGAATCTTTTGAAACGTTTCAATTGTAACAGTAAAAATCTTTATGTACAGCTGGAGTGCATTAGAACATTAACTCTGGACGCCTTTGAATGGTTACAAGAGAATGCCATTTTCCAATAAATGTCTGTAATAACTCTCCGTGCAGGAACAAGAAAGAATATTAATTCCTGACTGGTTAAAAGAGGTGACAAAACTACCCACAGCCAGGTGTGGAGTAATTACCCGATTGGATGGCTACCACCCCTGCTCCAGAGTATGCCACCAAACCACTTTTGAGCATTACTGGCCAGGTTCATATTTCTCTTTCAAGGTCGGCAGCACATTGCTAGCACCTCTTGTTAATGTCCATAGGGGACAGTAACCACTTTTCATCACTACTGGGCCGCCAGCCTGTCTGCTGGGCTTCAGCAATATTTTTTTGTGTGTGCAGTTAACACGCAGTAGAAGTGAAAGAAGGTGTGACAAGGGGTGGAAGGGATTCTCAATTTCGTGACGTCACATTTCATCTATTATATTGTTATAATATATTGTGGCTTTATGGCTTTTAGATAAAGGTAGAAGATTATGTAAGGAAAAGGTCAGGACAGACATATTTTAGAAAAGGATAGATAATGATCGAATCTCTAGAATAGAAGGTTCAGGAGGAAAAAGACAGAGATAGATAGAGGTTTAGAAAGGGACAAACAGTAAATAAAAAAATAACGAAAACAAGATTGGAATTATGGGTTCCAGAAGATTCTTCCAGGTATAAAAGCAGCTTAAGGCGCGCCCACTCAGGAGTTCAGTTCAAGACAGCGAAGCGACAAGTGCGCATGTAACAATATATATATATAGCTTTAAAACACGAAATTTGAAGTATTAACGAAAAACTCCAAAATATTTCCATTGTTTAAATGACTAAATATAATGTGTTCTATCTCATTCTCTCGCAGACTTAGCCTTATAGATTTATGTGTTTGTCTCCTTTTAGTGTCGCTTTTTCGTTTCTTCGAGTTTCAAATCACAACGACCTTAAATAAGTTTCACTTCAGAAACTACTAATAATTATTATTATAAATATTGTAATATTCAGTTTTTCTCTCACTGAAAGAACAATCTAAAACGAAAAAGGGTATTAGGAGTACTACGCCTGTTCACTCAATCAAACGCTGTACGTTGTTTCAAGCTCCAGTGCAATACTCTGGAACGAATTACAAATGTGGATGGTGTTGCTATCGTAGAAAATTCCGCTTTTGTCTGGCATTATACAAAGGAAGAAAAAACGTCTATTTGGTGTTGACATAGCGAGACACGTGGCGATGAATTGTACGATGATATATATACATAAAAAAATAAGGATCGCGATGGCACCTAACAAGTGCAGTTCAGTATGTGCAAGGCAACAGGTGTCTGACGCTGGTTGTACCCTAGGACGGACGGATGTTGCACTGTTATATATATATATATATATATATATATATATACATGATTATGATTATTGAGTTCTGCCTTAGATTGAGACTTTAATTTCATATTTTAAATCAGCATTTAGCTTTTAAAAATCAGTCATTGTTTATTTATTGAGAAAGTTTATTGTTTCATAATAATTAAACAGTAATAATAGTAGTCTCGATGGAATGAATCTAATTCCCTGGTGATTTGGCAAACCTCTGGTATGGGATACAATCTGCGTGGACTCGTTGGCCGCATCCCATTTACCAAACCCTCGGTGAGAATTATATGTTTGTACCGTTTGCTGTTTGACTGCTTGGATCGTAGGGTCCTGAGGCCGTGAGCCTCAACAAAAATATTTCAAAACGAGTTGACTCTTCGGGAGATCAGAGATCTGGTTCTTATTTTGATCAACGGTTCAGACTGGCGATACGGCAAGGTAACTTATCAAGCTTTCTAGGAACCTTACCTAAGTGAAAAATACTAAATGGATTGAAATGAAAATTGACACAAAGCTAGCTTCCCTAGTGAACATTTAAGATACTCTGTATATCGTTAAATAACGTCGTTACGATAGAAAAGACAAATATAGACAAAACGGTAACTTTTTTGCACGAATTCAGCAGACAGACAGACGGCCCAACAGATACAAAGCAGTTACCGTCGCCTATAGACATTTGAAACTCCAAAGGTGTTACCAACGTCCTGCCCCTCCCTAAAGGGAATCTGGAATCTAGCAACTATTGCCAAAACACAACTCAAGCTTCTTATGGAAGCATGCTTTAGACCAGGGATTGTACGCATCCAGTGAGGCAAATGCCCTACCTCCTGGATGTTGGTTGTCTTGTCGCCAATTACAATAAGCCCGGCTTTAGGAAATTGTATTCTTTATCTGTGCCTACACGGATAAAAACTCCCAGCAGTGGGAATTTTATGACTTGTTATTTATTACTTATAATTTTTTATATAAAACCATGAAAGCTATAGTAGACACTGGCAGCCCAGTCGCGGTTCACCTGTCAGCTGCGGCCATCCATCATGGCGGTTCCCGCCAAAATGAAACTCGCTTTGTTAGAGCAAAATGGCGCCGGTGCCTGTAATAAATGTACGCAAGCTTAACTTTGAGAATTTTTAATGGTTTTGCTCCTCCGACTTTCTGTTATTAATATGTTTAAATTATACATTTAAATATACTTTAACGGCATATTAAACTTTTTAAAGAGTTATGTGTTTTTTAATCTTCAAAATAAATTTATTACATATACAAATATCTATAATTATATCTATAACTAGCTGTCCCGGCAGACGTCGTCCTGCCCGGTAAAAAATAGGGGTTGATCGTTGAGGGTTGAAAATTTAGGGTTGTATGTATCTCTTAATGTTGTATCATAAAAAAATAGAAATTAAAAATTTTGTCTAAAAAATAAAAAAATAAAATTTAGGGGTGGACTACCCCTAAAATTTAGGGGGATGAAAAATAGATGTTGGCCGATTCTCATAGATACCGGATAAGCACAAAAAATTTCATCAAAATCGGTCAAGCCGTTTCGGAGGAGTATGGCAACGAAAACTGTGACACGAGAATTTTATATATTAGATTTGGGGAATAGTGTGAATGGAGCGTTAGGTAAACTTCTAGGTGCTAAGAACCTCAGCCAGAAGGCCCAGCTTGCCATACACAACGCGGTGCTGGTACCTACGCTCACGTATGGAAGCGAGAATTGGGTATGGAACAGAGAGCATGAAAGTAGAGTAAACGCGGTCGAGATGTGAGCACTGCGCAAAATCTTCGGAGTGACACTCGCGGACCGCGTTCGTAATACCGAAGTAAGAAAGAGAGTTGGTCTGAAAGAGAGTGTCGGGGTGAAGGTAAGGAAAGGAATGCTCCGGTGGTTCGGGCATGTAGAACGAATGTATGATGAAAGAATGACTAAACAGATATACAATACAAAAGTGGATGGATGCAGAAGTCGCGGAAGGCCACGACACATCTTCCATGATCAAATTGATCGTGTACTAGCAGAAGGTGATGTCAGGAGCCTTAAGAACAGACGAGCGTGCATGACAAGAGCTATGAATGTCAAAGAAGCAAGTGAGGTGTGTAAGAATGGGCCTGTGTGGCGCTCTGCTGTTCGTGCCTACCCCGCAAGGGACCTGGCGTGAAGTTATGTATGTATAATTATATAACGTTGCACTTGCACCATTTTTATAAAACAGACATAGCCAATGACAGTACTAATGTGAAACTATGTCACTGTCAAGAACAATACTCTTTGGTCAAGAATTAAAAAGAAATAAAAAGCTATGACGGCGGTCAAGTTGAGACTTGCTTGAAATTCAAAAGTATCAGCTGTAGGTACAATTCTTTTATATTATTCCAGACTACTCAAGACTTCCTTCAACGTTATTAAAATAACTACGTCTTCCCGTTCGGGTGCGTTCCTATCCATATATGTAAAATATACTGTTCTACTACATAAAACTAACTATAATTGAGCTGATTAGTTTTGTAATGGAGGACACTGTGTCAAATCCTAATGCCTATACTTAGTCATCTAAATCCAGGACCAAAGTTACCGTTACTTTTCTAGGAAAAACTATACAACCAAGCCAACATGTACCAGACGTGAACAATTACCAGTCGAGCTAATATAAGAGCTGTAGAACATCTTGACTCGAAGATTTTTCAAGGCTTCGACAGGCCAGTGTACCCTTTTTGTGCATAGAAGTCCACCGGTTGTCACGGAACAGATTAAATATACTACAAAATTATATTGTATCTTTCATTGACCCAACTATTCTGTGGCTAAGGAGGAAGAAGTGCTATTCCCCCCACAATTAATTTAAGTTACCATTAATTATACTTATTTGGCATGACCTGTAGATTTAGTTCGTTGATATACATATTATTTTAAAATAAATTTTAAATCTGTAGGTTCACCTTTTTCCCATCAATTTATATAGGGAACATGACAAATGCTATTAGACAATCAATTAAGCGTATTATTACGTATCCAACCCCATCAGTGCTGCCAGATACCCGGTAATACGATTTGCGATGCTAAAATTGTCAGCAGAGTGACGTGGAAAATTACAATGACGCAGTGAAATATGAAAACGCGTGCGGAACGTTGTACCCATAGATACAACGTGTTTTACCTACTTATGCAAGGAATGGAAAACCTATTTTTACTTCGTATATATTTTAGTGTCGTTGTATAATTTATTATCTATGTATTGTTACGAGTTACAGGACTCAAATTAAAATGCCGTTGGAATTAATATAGACTTTATTAGAACTATTCAAACACGTATAACAGAGATTTTTAGCACTTTTATCCGTGCAGGAACGGAGAAAGAATAGAATTTACTGCGGCCGGGCGGCCTGTCGTATGAGGCGACAAAACAACCCACAACCAGGTGGTAGGGTATTTGCCCGACTGGATGGCGACCACCCCTGGTCTATAGTACGCCGCCAAAACAACCATGTGCTGTGTTCCGGCCTTAGTAATCAGTTTCCAGTGTCCCTTAAGAGAGCAGCAGCGCATTTGTAGCACCTTTGGTGTTGCAAATGTCCATAGGCGATGGTGACCGCTATCCATCAAGTGGGCCGTCTGCCTGTCTGCTAAACTTGTGCAAAAAATGAAAAGGTACTAATATAACTGGACACAACCTATCCTTTTCCTTTGCTAGTCTTGATTGCACATCAAAAACCATCTATGAAGTTCGAGATATATGTAAATGAAAATTCCAAGTTGCGTCAGAGTTGCAGGTAACGACAAACGCCGAAGTTTAATTAAGTTATCTACCTCGGGGTTGAAGTTTGGATGAATCGCTGCGATGTCTGCATCATTTTGAATATAAATCAGTTTCGATAGGTACCTGTGTCGCTCAAAGTGACCAATGGATGTTGTCTGTTTTTTGGGGCACTGAGACATTTTGTTAAAGATTAAACTTTTCTGATTAGGGTCTTCAGATTGAGTGTTGAAGATTTCCCCGATTAGATAAATGTATTATGTCAGAAGTAACATGGCAAATAAATTGTCAGACATAACACTGTTACCGATTTGTATTTTTTGTGTTTAAAACTAAATACTAATGTGAGAGGGCACTGATTCCCGAAGCACAGCCTTCATGCCTAGCTCGTGAGTTAGGGACTTCTATAAGTTATTATATCAGATTTATTGGCAATGAAGATTTATTATTAAAAAAAAATTATTGTCTTATTATTAGACACATTTTAGTGCTTGTGTCTTTTTTTTACAAAAGTCAAAATGTCACTTATTTTACTTTAGTTTTAGTTGTTTGTAATTATATGTGATATCTTAAGTCTTAAAATAAATAAAAAATATCGTCCGAAAAATTTATATTTACTACAGATTACTTACTACTACTACAGATTATTTTATTTTGAAAAACTGGCCAATTTGGGGAGCCTTTTTGAATCATCTTGTACGTATGCTTGTATATTACGATCAATTTTCTGAGTATTATTGGATCGTATGCTTTCATGGGAAAAATGAAAAGGAAATATATTTTACTATATATTTGCGGTTTTATTCATGTTGAGTCCTAAGTTTAAAGCCTGCTTTACGGTTCTTAACTTAATTCAATTCAATAAGAATTAGACCGGTAGTGTCTATACTGAGAATGAACATGGAATTATTTTAGCCCGTAAAATATTCTTCTTCTAATAAAATATCTCTTATAATATTATAAAGTGTGAAAGTTTGTAAATTTGGATGTTCGGGGTAATCTCCAGTACTACTGATCCGATTTCAAACATTCTTTCGCCAGTAGAAAGTTACATTATTTCCGAGTGGCATAGGCTATATTTGCTTGTGATTAGTAAGAAAAAAATACGCCCTGCGAAGTGGGTACGGAAACGCCTGTCAAATATGTTACAGCAATAACGTTCCACGCAATTATTGCGCAGATCCTCGTACAAGGCACTGCGAGTGCTTTCTGCGTTTATGAATTAATTAAATATTACAGAGCTTAATTAAACCTCGATATGGGTGCATGTGTGCGTGTGTATTTTATGACGCCCAACAAAGTGGGCACTAAATAAAGAAAATATTACATCATTTTTCACTCAAATGTGGAAGTTCACGTTATTTTTATCCGTGCAGGAACGGAGAAAGAATACAATTTCCTGCGGCCCGGCGGCCTGTCGTAAGAGGCGACAAAACAACCCTCAGCCAGGTGGTAGGGCATTTGCCCGACTGGATGGCTACCACCCCTGGTCTAGAGTATGTCGCCATAACAACCTTGTGTTGTGTTCCGGCATTAATGACCAGGTTCCAGGCTCCCTAAAGTGAGCAACAGCGCATTCGTAGCATCTTTGGTGTTGCAAATGTCCATAGGCGATGGTAACCGCTGTCCATCAAGTGGGCCGTCTGCCTGTCTGCTGATCTCCTGCAATAAAAAAAAAAAAAAAAAATTAAGACGACAATGTCGACACTCCAGGACAAGCTGCGTAATAGCTATAATTCAGGAAAACCGCGCAATAAAAATGGAGAAACACCCAAAGTTGCGAGCAACTCGTTTGTATTGCACAAAAACTGCGACGCGGCGCCCGACTTTATTGCGCCAACTTTCAAAGTTGATTCAGCAGTGGCAGTGTTGCTAGTCGATTGTGTATTCACTTGCCGAAGTTTTACAAATAATTTGGGTTTCTATAATGTGGTTTCTTGCTAATATAATGTTTTTTTTAAATTCAATATTAATAATATTATTTTGTAATTAACTACGACAGCTATACTCGATGTGATGTGTGATCTAAAAAATATTATTCTTATGATGACTCATATTACCTACATTTGATAAAGAAAAACCACAAATAAAGATAGTACACATATTATTATGACACTCAGGCAATATGACAATAATAAAAGGGGGAAACCTTGCACCCTATGCTGTACCCTCACCATATATGGACCCTTCATATAGGGTCCTTAGTTTAGCGCAGCCATACAGACTAGTATAAAAACAGATCGTTTATCTGTGCAGGAACGGAGGAAGAATACAATTTCCTGCGGCCCGGCGGCCTGTCGTAAGAGGCGACAAAACAACCCACAGCCAGGTGGTAGGGCATTTGCCCGACTGGATGGCTACCACCCCTGGTCTAGAGTATGCCGCCATAATAACCCTGTGTTGTGTTCCGGCATCAGTGACCAGGTTCCAGGCTCCCTAAAGAGATCAGCAGCGCATTCGTAGCACCTTTGGTGTTGCAAATGTCCATAGGCGATGGTAACCGCTGTCCATCAAGTGGGCCGTCTGCCTGTCTGCTGATCTCCTACAATAAAAAAAAAAAAAAAAAAAAACCTCAAACACGACAGATTAAGACGAGGTAAGTTAATTACATGCAGAAATGTCGACATTTCAATAATCTGACAATTTGCGCGTGACTCAAGGCCGGCAGCACGTCTGGTATAGTTAATGCGCATAGGTGACGCTAACCACTTTCCATCACAGTTGGGTCATCAGCCTGTCTGCTGTGCTTCAGCAATATAAAAAACTATTACTAATTTTTAAACTTGTTTTCCTCCCATTGTTGAAATATATAAGTTTCTGGGAAAATATTTTATAAGCTGACAACACTACGAATGTTTGAGGGCAGTGGAGTCTCTCAAAAGCACTGATTTGACGGCGCTTTATTATGAAGCCTGTTGAAGTTGTTCGAGCGATTTTTTTAAAAGAAAAGTTTGTTTTAAGAATGAAATTTTATTTTCTTGTAAATAACGCAGAATTACACTTTGGTGTCGTAAAAAAGGAAGTTTGTTTCAGAGCCCGTTATTTACGGCTTGGTATGTTAATGTTTATGGCGATAAAGGTACTTAAGAATTTTATACGTGTTTTGTTAGCTTTTTATCTTACCTACTATGGTTATCTATATGACTTGGCTCTCATCCTTGGGTTAGTAATACATCATCCTCTTTCGACCTACTTTTGATCTTATAATAATATTAATTAAATAATTTAAAGAGAACAAGTCCAATATATATACAAAAAGGAAACATAAAAATAATTGGCAAAAAAAACTTGCGTCTCGGGACGCCCGACAGAAGTGATAACTTAAACTAATCTAAGTTGAACTATTTAATATTGAAATTGTTTAACTTGAGAAAAGCTTAGTTTATTAGGTACTTACATTTTATGTATGTCAATATGATACATACATACATACATAACTTCACGCCAGGTCCCTTGCGGGACAGGCACGAATAACAGAGCGCCATACAAGCTTATTCTTACACACCTCACTTGCTTCTTTGACATTCATAGCTCTTGTCATGCACTCTTATCTGTTCTTGGGGCTCCTGACATCACCTATCACGTATCAATATGATAATGTAAGGAAAGGTTAGGTAGAATGACAGAGGAGGAGGAACCTGCCTACTGTTGCTGTATGTGTGAGAGAAAGGGAATCCAGACAGACTTGCCGTAACGCCTTACGTAACGAAGCGGTTTACTTTCCAATAAGAAGTTATCACTTCAAAAACATACATGTTGATGATACACAAGACAAGCAATTTACGCTTGTGATATGGGTAATATACAACGGACCAATCTGGGGATAATCACACACACCCAGACCATAGTAAGTAGTGGCAATTTCGTTTTCGAAATCCGGCAACATTTCCACTTCCACACCTACATTCGGTTGTTCCGCTCCGTTCAGGCTGTCAGGCTCACTTGCTCAATTGCTTACATATACATTAGGGTGGTTGTTAAAAATTAAATTTCTTGTGACGCCCAGTGTTTTTTCATTAAAAGGAAGCTTTTTAGTGGGCGTCGCAATAAATTTAATTTTTAACGACCACCCTAATATATGTACATGGCACCAATGCGCACTACTCTACTCAATGCCATTCATCTCTGTAACTCATCTATGTTTATTTTTAATTTAATTGTAAATAATGAAATAATAAGTCATACAGTTCACATCGAGTTTTATTTCGAAGAAGCAACTGTTACCAATATATTGTAACATGCCGACAAAAAGTAAATGCACATCTGCCTGCCATAAGCCAGGCTTATTACCTTTCCTGCATCTGGACTTCTTTTATTTACTTTGTGTTTAGAATTTGTAATTAAGAAAAACATTCTATTGTTATTGTACTTGTTTTATGGCCGTCAGTAGGCAGGTAATAACATAACACCAAGAATTAGTTCGCCACAATAATTCTTGTTGTTATTGTTTTACATCGAGGCATATTGTATTTGTACAAAATAAAAGGGATGCCCGAAGGGAGGAGTCAGGCAGTCTAGCGAGAACCACGATCAAAGCAAGACGTGTACATTCGATAAGCGATATAGTGACGGACTTTACGCGTGTTATTGCTGCAGTTTGTACTGGTTGTATCCAGTTATATTTGTATTTATTTTATACGTGTTTGTACAGTTCTAATAAATTCTATAGTGATTCCAACGGCATTTTAATTTGAGTCCTGTAGCTCGTAACAATATATATTATATAGAATCCTGAATAATAGATTTCGCATCACTGTATATGCTTTCCTAGAGGCACTGAAGGCGCCTCCCTTGAGTGTGCGACGTGGCTTGATCATTATTAATGTTCCATTGTCACTGGGGGGCGAAACTCACTACATTGACGCACCACAGTTACATTATCCAAATTGCTCTTACGGACATACATACATTTCATTATTTTCACATGAATATCCAGATAACCAAAATTAAAATGTCGCCGCTAGAAAAGGCTCTTTATTTGTATCTTGGTATCTATCCTTATCAAAATAAATTACTTTATAATCAAGACTGCTTCTTTACCTTTATATGACTTTTTGAACTATTCAATTCGGACATTCCATTCAAAAGATATTACGATTTTAAAAATGTAAGTATTAGAACACGTGGCCGTGACGCTTTTATGTGATCGAAATCGTAAGACCCCGTCTGTATAGAAGTTTCACTTCAATAAAGCTATATAACTTGTTTTTATAGCAGATACACGTGTATAATAACCACTAAACATCAAGCAAACACGATCGTTATCTTCTTATAACAAATTAGTCCAATATTACCTCAAGCTATAGTGTTATTGATTATTTTTGTATGTATATAATTTTATATAATTTTATATAATTTTCCATAGTTAATAAACGTTCTTCACGATCTTTCACTGTCTCACTAGAACGTAAAATAAAGTTTCGAACAGCATTTTTTCGGAGTCGATTTCTTTTTACACGCTTTTATTAGCTTCACCTGTATGAATGTATGTATATTTGTAACCGACCCCTCTGAGCTCGATTTTGTCCTACTTTGAACGATCAGATTTAATTCAAACTTTGCACACCTGTCGAAGGTCGAGGACAATGCAATAATATACAATGGAGCTGATCTGATGTTGGAGTCGGAAGGTGGCCATAGGAACTCTTGTACTAAACAAGATGGACCCATCGTGTTTGGGCTCGTTTTACAATTGTCTATTTACTTGTCTTGGTTAGCACTCTGCCGCTACATGATATCCTGGATCTCAAAAGCTTGTATTTAACTTAACACGCATCTTTAAAAAAGCTTATTGTTAGATGATGTTAAAAAACCGCTCGAAGCGACGTAACACGAGACTGTCTGTATAACTTAACAACACGATACACAGATAATCATTATTGGAAAATAATAATGAACCAATTAAGTTGCATTGTTTCCCGACTGCCACCGCATTCAATTACAACATATTATTGATATTTTTAATTGGCAGACTGCATTCATTTCAACTTCGCGGTTAGACCCTCGAGACGAGCCGAAATGCAAACAGTATTGTTGTTTTAACAATTTATCAACAATGTTTGGTTTTTTGATTTAATATTTTGAGAATTTGAGTGATAAGATATGTGTTGTGGACAGAGAGCACTATCTGCTCTCCGCGCCCCGCATACCGTCAACGCTCACAGCTCGCGCAATTAGCAGCTAGGCGTCGGACGGGATGCGGGATATGGGAGCGTCATTGGAGTCAAAAATGGCACAATTCGATCACAATTCTCATTGATCACTTACCACTATCTCTCTTGAGTCTGACGCACAATTTTTATTTTCATTACGTACTTCTTTATGTATATTCTGTATTATAGTTTAATAATAATCATACAGTCCAATTTTATATCGAGTTTCATTTCCAATAAAGAAACAACTGCTACCAATTATATTGTTACGACTTACCACGTCTATATACTGTTAATTTAACTTTAATAATAAACAAAATAATACAAGTCCCCGGCAAGTAACTTGGCGAGAGTCGTTAGATCACAAGTCGTTTTTTAGGTCTCTTTGGTTGTCAATCGGGACGCGGTGAATGATGGAGTTGAGTAGACCTGAACGGTCTCCTTCACACTCGCAAGCTTGTCCGCGCGCAAAAGAGACAGACAGACTTTTCATGATGCGAATGCAGTGCGACGTCACACTAAGCGGTTATTCACAGACTATAAATAATCACAACGTGTATACATGTGTTGAGCGTGCCATGCGCGAACAAACCCCCACAACGCCAAAACGTGGCCAAGTTGCGTGCCGCGTCCTATATATAGTGTGTGTAATTGTTTTTTTTTATTGATTTAGTGTATTTTTTGTGTATAATAAAAAAACATTAGCATTCGTCGCTTCTTCTATATATAACCTATAAGTGTGCAAAATTCCATTCTCCTCCGTTCGCGCAATTTTCGTAAAAACGGGTACAAAGTTTTTACTTCACGGTATTAATAAAATGGTATATATAGATATTATATAACTAAGGACTTCATTTTATATATAGAGTTCACAATGTTAAAAATTAGTTACATTTATGCGTACAATGTCGCTGAAATTACAAAGCTTCTATGCATTATCTTGAAAATAAAGCATTTAAAACACTGTCTCGCTCGCACCAACTCATCTTACCTCAATTATTATCTTACATCTCTTTCGCTCCGTAAGGACATTAGTAACGAAACCCGTTCCACGTAAAGCTAACCAAATGAAATTACTGCGTTATTTACGTACATTTATTTGTTATTGCTCCGAAGGGGTTATGTGGTTAGGGTTGCTAAATTTTTTCTGTTTTTTGTAACTCCCCTTTTTTATGTAAAGTTAGGAAACAGGTATGGAATGTTGTTGAGGTCAACTAAAGACGTTTACAATACCAGGATCGAAGCCAACGCGTTGTCAGCCATTAGGGTACGATAGAGGAGATAGTTGAGATAGGGAGAAGTGGGCCGGATCCTCGAACACATCCCCCACTGTGGATGAAGAGGGTGTCCTTCTCGCAGGACACTCTGCGTTCGTCGACAAGCGTTGGGGACAAGTGTGTGAGCTAGAGGCCCAGGCTAGGTTTAGTGGGTAGTTTGACGGCCGACCTTCCCCCCTGTCCTCCGTTCGGAGGCCATGGCTATACGGCCGATCAAGAGCCTCCACACATCCCTCGGCAAGCCTTCCCCTCAGGCCCGAGGATGATGTCCCAATAAAAGACATTCCTCCTGCGCCATTAAAAAAGGGGGAAATTTGCCATCAGAACACTCAACTCTTTGTTTAAAGATTGAATGCATGTAAAATGTTACACAATGCGCTTCGATTCGAAGCGATGCGATACGATATGATGGAATACGATACGATGCGATACGACGCTATGCGAAACTAAAGCTTCGCATCTTCGCATCGACACGCATGGACGCGCATCGATTCGTGTCGATGCATGTCGATGCGATGCGATGTGACGAGTTTCGTTTGTCAGGATCGTCACAAGTAGAAATCCATCCTCCATGCCTACTACCCCCATGGGAGTCAGGCGTCGTAATATGTATTTATGAAAAAAAGTTTATAAATGCGGCCAACTTTAAAATTCAAGCAATATTATCGAATCGAACTGTATGAGGTGACAACCCTGGTAGAAAATTACCAGTTACCGTAGTGAGCCTTCAGGCTCGAGGGTCTAAGGGCACTGTTACACAATTAGCGCTACTTGATTTGCCTCCAACTATATTACACAGTTTTATGTAATCCTCAAACCCGTATTATTATTTTTGGGTCGTTTGTTCATCATTAAACGCACGTATAGTCTGTACTCAACATTTTATATACTAGCTGTGCCCGCGGTTTCACCTGCGTTGTGATGGAATATCATTACATTTTGGATAATTGACACTACATCTTTATAAATTACTAGTTGTCCCGGCAGACGTCGTCCTGCAGGTAAAAATAAAAAAAAATTACCGGTGGACTACCCCTAACATTTAGGGGGATGAAAAATAGATGCTGGCCGATTCTCAGACCTACCCAATGTGCACACAAAATTTCATGAGAATCGGTCCAGTCGTTTCGGAGGAGTATGGCAACGAAAACTGTGACACGAGAATTTTATATATTAGATATACACTATATAGATTACCGAATGTACACTCGTCTTGGCTCACTTGTGGTTATCGCTTGATTGCCGATCTCTCTCTCTCTCTGTATCTCTGCAAAATATTCTAATTTCTACTATTATCTTATATATTAAATTCCCGTGTCACAATATTAGTTACCATACTCCTCTGAAACGGTTTGCCCGATTCTCATGTTTTTTTTTGTGCATATTGGGTAGATCTGAGAATCGGACATCTATTTTACATCCCCCTAAATGGTAAGGATAGTCCACCCCTTTTTTTGTTTTAGATATTTTTTTATTTGTTTTATGATACAGCATTAAAATTTATTAAAATTACATACAACTATAAATTTTCAACTCTCTACGATCAACCCTTATTTTTTATTTGTTAAATATCAATTGAAGTTTTACCAAACAGGACGACGTCTGCCGGCACAGCTGGTAATATATTTAATATTATAAAATTAATTTGTTTCTTAATATTTTTGTATCTGTCTGTTTGTTCAAGATTCACACAAAAACTACTCAGCAGATTTTGATGCAGTACTTTACATCCCGAGAATCCTTCGAGCATTTTCTTAGGAATAGCTTAAAGTGGCCAGGTCGATTTTTTTTATTCCGATGCGATATTTTTACTGATTGATAAAATCTTTAGTAAATCAATTATTATAGTAGTGCATGCCTTTAGTACATTACATATTCCGGGCTTTTATGGGCATTTCAGGAATTCATGAATGTCCACACTAAAAAATCTATTCCTGCTAAAAAGAGGCTTTTATTTTATACTAGCTGATGCCTGCGACTTCGTTCGCGTAATTAAAGTTTTTTAAACTATCCCAAGGGAACTCTTCAATTTTTTGGAATCAAAAGTATCTTATATTCTGACCAGAGATATAAGCTACCACCATTCGAAATATCATTTAAGTCGGTCCAGTCGTTTTGGAGATTAGCCTGTACAAAAGGACAAACAGAGAAACAAAAGTTTAAAAAAAAATGTTCTATTTCACTTCTTACACCCCCCTGACTCGGGTTTTAGCATTTTTTTTCATTATACAGAAATTCGACAGTTTTATTATATGTATAGATTTAACAAATATACATACAAGCACATACATATGAAAAGCAGCATAGCAAATACTTCTATAAAACCCGGTAGTCAAATGCCTGAAAAAGCAAGAGCCAAAGAACCTACATTCCAAATCTCCTTCATACATGTACTCTAAAAACAAAACCATTGCCTGTAATTAAGTATGAACGAATATTTTGATGGGACCACCATCACAGACCTGCACTTGTCTTGTTAATATGCAAATTGTGGAACACCTGAAAGAGGGCACAGATTAAATAAATTATTTAAAAACCGTCCCCAAGAATAATAGTTGTCAAGTTCTTTCGAAGTGTTGTTAGTACACTGTGGCCCTTTGACAAAATTGTGTCGTTTAGCTGCGAACGTTATTAGCCGGGGTAAAGATTGAATTGTAATTGAAGCTCTTTCGAGGAAATTTTTGAATATTTTATGAATAGAAATCTCTTGTTTTACAAGGCTTCCTCGTGTTGATGATGATGCACTTTGTTCTAGAGTTAGCAGACGTGTACCTAACAACTCTGTGACACGAATCCTTTTCATATTTTTAGCTGAAAGCTGAAGAGTTTGTTTGTTTGCTTGAACGCGCTATTCTCAGGAATTATTTGAGCGATTTGAAAAACTCCTTCAGTGATAGATAGCCTATTTATCGAGGAAGGCTATAGGCTATATATCATCACCCTAAGACTAATAGGAACAGAGCACCAATGAAGAATGTTTTTTTAACTATTCCACGCGGATGAAGTCCTGGGGAGCATTAGGTGATTAGCGACCCAGGACCTGATTCCGAGGGCCAAAGCAAGCCCCCCCCCGCCTCCGTGTTTGCCTTAGGCGGCCGGCACGCAGTAGACATGGCTAGAGCTAAGACTCAAGCTCCAGGGGTGGAAGTAATAAATTGCCTAACATCGGAAGTAGGTTCTCTCCACACCTCTTAGCCACTCACACCCATGTTGCCCCTCGCCAATCTTGTACGGTAGTTATTAAGCGCCATACTCTGCAGTCTCAGATCCCTAGTTCATCCCTGGTACCTATTGTTCTAATTTGTTGCAACAGCCCTATATTAGCCGGGGCTTAGGTGCATTTTTATGTGATATAGACAGTGTGTCACGATACATTTACATTAAATTTATCATGGGCTCTCTATGTGTTAGGATTTCAATGACGCCACGCAAGCCCTACAAAAGTCCGGGCCATATTTATGGCCTTAGTCTTGAGAGACTAACTATGTAGTATAGTTAGTCTCTCACTATACGACTATACTATTTGTACAACGACTATCTAAGAGTTATTTTTCTAACCCTCAGGAGCAGTACTTTTTTTAACACGCTTTTATTAGCTTTACCTGTATGTATGTTTGTAACCGACCCCTTTGAGCTCGATTTTGTCCTACTTTGAACGATCAGATTTAATTCAAACTTTGCACACCTGTCAAAGGTCGATGACAATGCAATAATATAGTACCATGGAGCTGATCTGATGATGGAGTCGGAAGGTGGCCATAGGAACTCCTGTACTAAACAAGATAGACCCGTCGTGTTTGGGCTCGTTTTACTTGTCTTGGCTAGCACTCTGCTGCTACATGATATGCAGGATCTCAAAAGCTTGTATTTAAAGACATTTAAAAAAAATCGACTAAAAAATGAAAAATAAATAATAGTTAAAAAAAACTAAAAAAAACACGCTTTCATAAAAAATCCAACTAAAAAACAGAAAATAAAATTTAATAAATTTGGTTTCTGATGAATGGGGTCTTAAAAAAAGCGTGGCGTGTATTCAAAGCGCTTTTTAAGATATTAAAGAACAAGAAAATAAACTATTATTTATTACTCGACAAAGCTACCGACAAAGAAATGCGCACCTGGTTTATTACCCTTCCCGCATTTGGACTTCTTTTGTTTACGTTGTGTTTAAAATTTACAATAGCCTATTGTTATTGTTTTCGTTTATGGCCATTTGCGGTAATAATCAACTAGGTGTGCAGATTACGTTTTTTTGGAAAAACTCAATCCATGCAGTCGATTTTGTATTGTACAGTTTACTATAAAACATTACCCGAACGGAGGGGTGAGGCAGTCAAGCGATGATTAGCAAGACGTGTGTAGTACATTCGATAAGCGATATAGTGACGGACGTCGCGCGTGTTATTGGATCGTGCAGTTTATACTGGTTGTATCCAATTATATTTATACCTGTTTTATACATATTGTACAGTTCTAATAAAATCCATAGTAATTCCAACGGCATTTTAATTTGAGTCCTGTAGCTCGTAGCAGTATGAATGAATGCGTAATAAATATATATATATATATATATGAATATGTAATATTGATAAATGTATATTATTGTTAACTTCCATGGATATTATTTCAGTACCCTCTGTTTGAGGGTAACAAACAAACAAACTAAGAAAATTTGTTGTCTAAAACATCAACAAACATCAACATCAAATTGTTATTATATCTTGCTCGTTCAAATAAGATGTGAAACTATATCAACACCAGGAAAGGTTCTTGGTATCTAGTAGAGTTAAATTACTTGTAAGATCGTGCCGTAGATCCTGAGAAGGTTATCAAAGCATCTGAGAACTACCTACGTAGTTGAATGACCTACAAAATTACGTGAGATCAGTTAATAAGTTATCACATATGTTAGTTGTCCCAGATGGACTTCGAGATTTAAATACATAGGTAAATTTAGGGGTTGGGTTTACATATATGTCCCCGGATGATTTCCTGGATGATTTTAATGGTTAATGTGTTTAGGAATATATTTAAGACTTATTTATAACAACTGAAATTGGTTTTGAGTGGAAAAAAATACATATTCAATTAATTATCGAAGTTTGAAATTCACGACAATGATCGGGTAATTTTGTCGCCGAGACGTTTTTATACGTTTTTTGACTGGGTTTATTTAAATAGGAGACTGTATGTATCCGAAAATTTAAATATGTGGAGTCGGTTAGGTTAGGTTTTATGTAGACCAAAGCGCACAAGCCGAGCGAGCGAAGCGAGCATGCCACGGCGGCGGCCGGCGAGTGCCAGAACTGACTGGTAACCATTCACTATTTATCTTATATATAATTGAAAAACAGAAGTGAGGTTAGATTGACAAAAACATTAATAACTCAGGAACTATAGATTTCCGACACATAGGAGTTGCAGAAGGAGTAAGGTTTCCTCCCTCCCTTCCCCCTCCCACCCCCCATTACTTATGATTCCGGGGACATATATGTAAACCACACGCAAATTTAGGTGTAATAGTCCTGTTGTTTATAAGATTCAAAGTTCACGCTAAGCCAACATTGGACGGTTCATTGCGGTCTTTTAATTTGGATGGAACAAGTAAAGTGAAAGTAAAATCAAACAATCAAATCAATGAATGGGTTCAGTTTGAGACAACTTGTAATTCCGATCGGCAGTATTCGTTTACGCATAGTGCAGACCGGTTTTTGACAAGTTATTCCATTTCATCCACTTCTTTCATTTCGTCCAATTCGTTAATTTCTTCCAATTCGTTCATTTCTTCCAATTCGTTCATTTCTTCCAATTCGTTCATTTCTTCCACTTCGTTCATTTCGACCATTTTGTCTATTTGTAATTTTTGTTTTTTTTTGTTATTTATGTAGTTTATAGATAGATAGGGATGGGATAGTTTGTGATATAAAATGAAGTGAATCTTTCGAGAGCAAATACATAAGAAAATAATGCAATGCAACCTGTACCGCCTGCTTTTTAAACAAGGGGTATTAACTATATACATTTATGTCTGTATGTATGTGTTGTGTTTGCGCCGAGGAACACCTCCTTGTAAATTCTTCCTCCCCACCCTCGCCATCAAGAAATGAATAATACTTTAAATGAAGAATGCGCATAACAAGACACATTCGACAGAACGGTCATTGCTGTCACCGCTATAAATTACGTACTCATATGAATTGGTTGGAACACAATAAAGTAAATAAACTGCTACAGTTGCATTTAATCAGAAGATCCGGAATCCTAGTGAACAAACTGCAAGACTGTCGCTTACGCTGGTACGGCCACGTTTTACGCAGACCGGCTAATTACGTGGGGAACAAATGTCTAGCCATGCCGCCTCCGCCAGGTCCCGGTCGAAGGGAAGGTCCAAGAAATGCTGGCTTGACGTCGTGAAGGATGACATGCGTGCCAATGGTCTCAAAACGCGGGATGCTGAAGACCGCGCGAAGTGGAGTAGAAAAAGCAGGAAAGCGGACCCTGGGCGTCGGAGTGAACGCTCCGAACGCAACCGGGATTTAACGCTCGGATGATGATCCGGAATCCTAGTGAGATTGTGACGTGGCGGCGGACTGGTGGCGAGGTGAGTATTCCTTCCTTGCTTCTTCTTCCCGTCTCTTTGCCTTCTCCCGGCCATCGCATCGCGCCCACATGTTATATTTAACTCTTTAATTGGATTTAGTATTTATGTATCTATTGCCCCCTTTTCCAGCACCACCTACATCGTCAGATTAGCCAAGAAATTCCTTTAATTTAGGTTGCCTGGAAGAGATCGCTTTAAGCGATAAGGTCGCCTATTGTTTTTCTTATAAAATATTGTAAATATTGTTTGTTTTTTTGCATGTTTTGGTGTGCAATATCTACTACCTATTTAAAAGTTATCTTGACGATAGATCACTGAGTAAAGAGTTTTGGTATACAACAGTATAGCCTTGTTTGAGTAGAACGCCTTGGTTTGAAGGATTGAATTTGACCAGATGTAGTCACTATCTTGAGGCTGCGGTCTGTTATATTCTATTAGATAAATTCGCTCACCTCATAAAAAAAACAATCTCACAAAATTGTTCAGAGTGTGAAGTGGTTGAAGATGTTTATCATATTCTAATGGAATGTACCGGAATGAAGTGGAAAGAAGTATCTATATCGAGCTTTACAGTCTAAATAAATAAGATATAGGTCTCTGTAACGGTATAGTGGCACTTTCTTTCAGAAAGCCTTTCAGAAGTCAATACTCTATTAAAAATAGTTAAAATAGCATTTGATAATTGATAAGTAATTCGTTTGTGTAAGTTTATGTTCGAGGGTGACATAATTTAATAGACCGAGATCCCGCAGCAAGATTACGAATATAAGATACGTTCATGAGTTATTTAATTGAAGTCTAGTTGTTATAGATAACTAGCTGTCCTGGCAGACGTCGCCTTGTCGTCCTGCCCGGAAAAGCTTCAATCGATATGCCGACAGCAGCGCCACCTACCGGGTCCAATTGTGAACCAACTAAAAACCTTCTTTGGCTCATGCACAACAACTTTGCTAAATCATCACATAATTAAATGTACTGTTTACGAATCAATAAAGGACATGCAGACAAACTTTCATTTTTATATATAAAGAATGTTATATATAGAGAAATACATAATTACTAGGTTGCCTATTAAAATGTGGCCGCTAGTATTTTTAATTAAAATAATATAACTTGATATTTTGGGAAAAAAAACGTTCAATTGGTAAGTAAAATATCGAAAATCGATTTTTTTTTTCAGTGTACGATGAGATAGTGCAGTGAGTGCAAATAGGGGCTACCAGCTGTTACAGATAGCGTGCTACAAGGGGAGCTAAGATGCCTCTGCTTTAACAGCTAGCCACCTTTATTTGCGACCACTTTTAAATAGGCAACTCTTTTCCACCATACAAAAAAAAGCTTTAAATTGATATAATTTATTTTGAAAACAATTGAACGAAAATATCAAACTAACATTATTTTTAATTAAAAATACTAGCGGCCACATTTTTATAGGCAAACCTAGTAAAAAATATATTCCCCATATATAATTATGTATAATAACTAGAATTTAATTAGGTAACACGTGACCGCAGTAATCTTGCAGTGGGATCTCGGTCTATAATTGATTAAATCCTCTTTTATCTTGTAGCCCCAAAGCTTCAGAAAGCTAAAAATGGAAATCGGCGTTTCAAAAAAGCCAAAAACAGTGGCAAATTAAAAATATAAATGCAAATAGCAGTACAATCTGAACATCGACCTTTGCGAACAGGGTGTGTGTAAAATTTTCCGGGTTCCACACACGGAGCGGATCCTCTGTCAGAAGGCATAAATGGAAATTAATGGTTCGTCGCTGCACCCTCCCTCCCCCTAAGGGGGTTGAACCCCTCATGGAAATGTGTATGTAAGACCCGTGAAATATTTTTAGAAAATGTATTATCCAACAGTTAGTCAGAAATGGGAATGATATTTTGCGTAATGCGTAAGTAGAACTGTCACGTTACCTAAGTATAGTTAATTTTTATATTACATTCTTTTTACTTCAAAATATTGTTACAACCCGAATGCCGACAAAAGACAAATTCACACCTGCATTTTATTATCTTTTCGGCTTTTGGACTTCTTTTGTTTATTTTGCATTTATTAAAATAGCAGGTTTAATAAGTTTAAATTATGTAATTATAAAAACAGCTAATTGTTTATTGGAATCTTTTATAGTAGTCACTAGCCAGGTGTGATTCTGAGAAATCCAGTCCACGCAGCCGAGAGACATATTGTATTTGTGCAGTATGAATCAATACGTCAACGGAGAAATCGGCAGTCAAGCGATAAACACAAGCGAAGAAAGACTTTGTACATTTAATAACGGACTTTGTGAATTACGTTTGGACTTATTGCGTCTGGTTATATTTGTACCTGTGTTATACGTGTTTGTATAGTTCTAATAAATTCTATAGTAATTCCAACGGCATTATAATTCGAGTGCTGCAACTCGTAACAATATACATAAAGTATAAATAATAGGAAAAAAACTTAACATAATACTTAAAAATAAACCAAATTATAAAAAAAAATATATGAATTAACATAAAGTGTCTAACAGTTCACTGCCTGACGAACGCGTGCCCAGAAGGCTCACTGCATTGCCACGCTATATGGCAATGTTGATTCGTTGAGCGAAAGACGAACCAGCTTCTGATCACGGGTATCAAAGTGTTTCTTACAAAATTCTTGAAGAAACACTTTGCTGATGGACCCCACGGACCTAAAGTTTCAACTCCAAACTAGAAGAGAAATAAGGAAGTATAGGTTTGCGTTTGACCACTGTCACACCTGATGATGAGTGACGATGCAGTCCAGGATGGAGCACGCTTACCTTGAAGATACCTATTCACTCGTGGCTTGAAGACTCCAAGATTGTATTTGTCAGGGAAAATAGACTCCGGAAAATTATTCCACTCTTCGACTCCTAAAGAAAACTAAAATTCGCGTCTACATAACTGTCATTAGACCAACGTTGATTTATGGCTGTGAGGCCTGTACACTGACACTTAAGGAGGAGAACCAAATGTTGGTCACATAGAGAGATTATGCACTCAGTAAAAGCTTAGGCCCAACAATAAAAGGAGATGGCAGCTGGAGGGTTCGAACCAAGTCCGAAATAGAATAAAATCTCACCGTCTTCGCTGGCTCGGTTATGTATGATGACTTCCGTAATATGTAGGTATGTATGTATGAAGAAGATTGGTGTGCAATTAGTGATTAAGATCTTCAAATAGTATAATAATATTTTTGAACAATTTGTAAATTAGTAAATTTTATCCGTGCAGGAACAGAGAAAGAATAAAATTTTCAGCTGTCGCGCGGCCTGATGTGAGAGGCGACAAAAAAACCCACAGCCAGGTGGTAGGGCATTTGCCCGACTTGATGGCTTCCACCCCTGGTCTAGAGGACGCCGCCATAACAACCTTGAGTTGTGTTCCGGCATTAGTGACCAGGTTCCAGTCCCTCTTAAGAGAGCAACAGCGCATATGTAGTACCTTTGGTGTTGCAAATCTCCAAGAGCGATGGTAACCACTTTCCATCAAGTGGGCTATTTGCCTGTCTGCTAAACTCCTGCAATAAAAAAAAATCAATATGCAGCGAGATATTAGCTTCCAAAGTTATGTAGGTAGGCACCAGCTCTCTGTTTACCTGAGGAGTCAATTACGCGTTATCAGAGCTACGTCATATTACTGGTGATTATCATTCTTAAGCATTTCCATGGTAAGGTACGGAAGTATACAAAAACTCGACATTAACTATGTTCGTAGTGCATTTCTGTGCAAAGTGGCGTGTGATTGCGATGGTACCGACGCGGAAAATGAGGTGCACCAGCGTTGCACCCTGCAGCGAGAGACGGCAGCGTCGCGCCCTTATTATACACACTGGAACCGTGAAATTAACAACTACATTACAGCCAACTCTTTAAGTTGTGTTATAATAGGCATACTTTGTAGGAGGTTAAAAACTTAATGCTTGATGTGGTAGAGCCGTGCTGGAATTATTTTCTTCATTCAGTGCGGTATTACTCTTTCACAGAAAGTTTGCGTCAAATGATTGCCCTTGACCGATGAGTGAGAGTTCGTCAGTGGCGTCAGTGTGACATTACGCTCTCGCAGAGTGTCGACGTCAAATGATTGTCCTTGACCGATGAGTGAGAATTTGTCAGTGGCGTCAGTGTGACATTACGCTCTCGCAGAATATCGGCGTCAAATGATTGCCCTTGACCGATGAGTGAGAGTTCGTCAGTGGCGTCAGTGTGACATTACGCTCTCGCAGAGTGTCGACGTCAAATGATTGTCCTTGACCGATGAGTGAGAATTCGTCAGTGGCGTCAGTGTGACATTACGCTCTCGCAGAATATCGGCGTCAAATGATTGCCCTTGACCGATGAGTGAGAATTCGTCGGTGGCGTCAGTGAGGCATTACGCTCTCGCAGAATGTCGACGTCAAATGATTACCCTTGACCGATGAATGAGAATTCGTTAGTGGCGTCAGTGTGACATTACGCTCTCGCAGAGTGTCAGCGTTAAATGATTGCCCTTGACCGATGAGTGAGAATTCGTCAGTGGCGTCAGTGTGACATTACGCTCTCGCAGAATGTCAGTGTCAAATGATTGCCCTTGACCGATGAGTGAGAGTTTGTCAGTGGCGTCAGTGTGACATTACGCTCTCGCAGAGTGTCGGCGTCAAATGATTGGCCTTGATCGATCAGTGAGAATCACAGAGTACTTTATATATACTGGTAAGAATTCGTCAGTGGCGTTACTGTGACATTACGCTCTCACAGAATGTCGGCGTCAAATGACCTGAGAATTTAGTCTTGAAGCCAAATTTGTTTAGTTATCAAAAGAGTAAGTAAGAAGAAGATTATGAAAAACAAATAATAATTTAATTAAAAACAGCCATGAATACCTTTCAATTGGTAAGCTTCGATAGACGCGTTTACAAATCAAAATAATTTGATAAAAAGTATGTCTCATCGAGATGAGTTATTAGATGGTGGAAGGTCAATCATCAGCATCTCCTCTACTATTAATAAAAACCTATACCAGTACATTTTGAATTTATTTTAAAATACTTCTACAAAAATACTATCAAAAAGTGCTTTAAAACTCAGTCGTCCAAAACACGATGATTTTATACCATATATTTGCAATCATGTGTAATTTATTACTCTAGACACGTAAATCTACGCTTTATTTCTACTTGATCGACACTTATCAACTGTATTGCAGTCAATGGCTTTCCAATCCTTTATTCTGAACATTTTGTAGCAGTAGCTGCTACACTGCGACTTTTTCTGCTCGCAACTTATTTTTTATTCCGAACCGATATTAGAAAACATGCAGACAGTCCACCTGGTGGAAAGTGGTTACCATCGCCTATGAATGTTTGTATCACCAGGGGCAAAGTTGCCACTCTTTAGACCGGGACAGAATTAAGATATTTCCCGTAGTCGTCTTATGAGGCGGAGGATACAATAAGCACCAAGGGGTTAAGTTAGTATACTAACTTAAGTGGCATTTTTTTTTATTGCAGGAGTTCAGCAGACAGGCAGACGGCTCACTTGATGGAAAGCGGTTACCATCGTTTATGGACATTTGCAACACCAAAGGTGCTACAAATACGCTGCCCTCTTAAAGGAGACTGGAACCTGATCACCGATTCCGGAACACAGCACAAGGTTGTTATGGCAGCATACTCTAGACCAGGGGTGTTTGCCATCCAGTCGGGTAAATGCCCTAGCACCTGGCTGTAGGTTGTTTTATCGCCTCTTACGACAGGCCGCGCGGCCGCAGAAAATTGTATTCTTTCTCCGTTCCTGCACGGAGGAAATTAATAATTTCTTACATTAGAAAGAAAGGATTTTTTTCTTCTAAAAATCTGACACTTAAGAATAATTAATAATAATAACAATAGCGACACCTTGGAACTCACTCCGCAGGCCAAGGCAAGGCTGCCTCCGTGCTTGCCTCAGCCAGCCGGCACGGAGTGGGGATCGCTACGGGTAAGACACAAGCTCCAAGTGATAAATGGCATAACGTCAGAAATAGCTTAAGTGTACCTGCAGCCCACCTCTCGACACCCCCAAGCCACTCATACCCATGTTGCTCTTCACTAATCTTGGCATTTTTAGGGGCCCATGCAGGGAGTGGCGAGTCACCGTTAGCCCATTTTTCCATCTTCCGCAAACATTGAGACGGGCAGACCCATAGCCCAGATCCCTAGTTCCACTAGTAGTCCATCCCAATAGCCCGGTATCTTTTGTTCTTCTGTCCAATAATAATAATAATAATCAGTTTTTATTTACTTTCCTTATATTCGAATTGCTAAACCATCTCATGCCTAAATAGGTCACTTTCACCTCTCGTTTATCAATCTACTATTAATGCATTGCTGTTCAATGTTTTATAATAAATTATTCTAAAAATACCACGACCTCTGAGAAGTCTTTGGCTTTCAGTAGCTGTTTTCTTTAAAGGGGAAAAGGTGTTAAATTTATTTTTAAATAAAAAGCTTTTTTATCAGGTGACGATTGCCTTGCAGTGGTCTAAGTAAAAGCAAAATGCGATTTAATAACCTTGTATGTGTTTTCCTGAGTTTCGCGACTAATACACATCATTAAACCTAAGTTTTAATGGTTCTAAGGGTGGTCTGTTTGATTATTATTAAGACGCTTCGGCCACTTTTCAGTAGCCGTGAACACTGAAGACAAAGATGTGCTCTGTGTTGGTAGTTTTGCTGGTGAGCTCCATGATCATACCTACATAGTAGCATGTAGACATAGCAACCTTGTGTTGTGTTCCGGCATTAGTGAATAAGTTCCAGTCTCCCTTAAGAGAGCAGCAGCGCATTTGTAGCACCTTTGGTGTTGCAAATGTCCATAGGCGAGATGGCAACCGGTTTCCATCAAGTGTGGCCATTGCCCTGCCATCTGGCTAACATCTTTCAATACCGTAAAGGTCCTGCTGAGAACCAGAATATTTCCGTATACATTATGCTATCTATTTTTGAAGATACAACGCTAAATCTAGAACTTTAACCCATATACCCTCAAAATAAGGTTAAAATAAAATTCTTCTGTACAACGTAAGCGGTTTATGAGGTTTTCTATTACCGGTCGTTTCGAAATTGAATTTTTCACCTCTCCCAGGTAGGTTCAATTGTTACAGTTGTTACATTCGGCCTCAAACGATGGTTTATTGAAACGTAAAGGCTTTTTTTGTACTTTTTATTGGTTTACACTCAGTTAGCTTGGTTTAAGAGTCCCTTTGTAAATGTATTGTTGTGTCACTTCATCGAGGTAAATGTTTCATTATCCCATTTTGTTCGTCGTTGATAAATTACAAGTTATTGTAGGCACTCCCAAAGTTATAATAACAATTTTGTAATACTAAACTTACGTAAGATACTGTTACAACTCAGGTCCCGACAAACACAAAATCCACCTGCATATCTAAAGCAAAACACATTTATTACCCGTCGGAACATTGAAATTCTTTTATGGTCTTCTTTTTGGTGGTCTTCTTCCTCTTAGGCATTTGAGGCGGCGAGGAGGTTGGGGCCTCGAGGAAAATCTCTTTGCCCCGGCTTCTACTAGACGGACAACTATCCGTCGGTGGCGGGGCTTGGAGCCATTGGAGCCATCCTTACGGCGGTCTCTCAACGGCTCTCATTGGCCAGTCTGCGGCATCCGATGGCCTTACTTATTGGCATACGGCCCATTGTTGTATTGTAATCATAAGCTAGACTAAATAAATATACAATGCAAAAGTGGATGGATGCAGAAGTCGCGGAAGGCCACGATACACCTTCCATGATCAAATTGATGTTGTATTCGCAGAAGGTGACGTCAGAAGCCTTAAGAACAGACGAGCGTACATTACAACAGCTATGAATGTCAAAGAAGCAAGTGAGGTGTGTAAGAATAAGCCTAAATGGCACTCTGTTGTTCGTGCCTACCCCGCAGGGACCTGGCATGAAGTTATGTATGTATGTAACTTACTAAGATAACTGGACTTAACAGTCCAGTGATGACTACTCCATACTCCACACTTGTCATTAGACACTTGTCTAATGACAAGTGTGGAGAATATATTGTACGCCCCCCCCCCTCCACCCCTTAAAATCAGGACGCCCGAGCCCAGTAGTGGGACGTTTCCTGGGCTGTTAATATTATTAAGCAAAATTTTGTCGTCTCGAAAATTATATAGGTGGCAACCTTTCTGTCCCGTTTCAATTTCCACCCTGTATAATGTTTACACTATGATGTTAGATCTAGATTAATCAGCAGGGTGTCTTAAGCTTTACGATCTTGACGTTTGGAATTATTATACCGAGGAATTTAATATGACAGTCCCTCCATAACACTAAAGATAATATCTAAGCTCAGCGTGGTATAGCACTACAGATCAAGTGTTTATAACAAAGCCTTAAGCCGCAGTTACACACGATGAACAGTCGCTAAATGTATTCGCACTTTTCGCTGTGTGTGACAGTCTATTCGCTGCGAATAGATTTAGTTCATTGAAATCTTACAATTTAAGGACTGAATATTGCATTTCTTAGAGGACGCAATTTTATTTTTGGGACATGTGTGAGGGGTCAATAGAAGCTTAACCTCAAGTTTGTGGGGTCGCCACCCTTGTCCCCCACACTTTTTGTGCGATATCTCGGAAACTATGCGTCTTGCAAAAAAAATTGTAAAGTCATAATTTGTAGCAAATTGTTTTGCCTACCTATATTTATATAACTTTTTGCCCTAAATAAAAAATTAAAGAAGTCATAAGCAAAAAAGTGAGATTTTTTTTATTCATTCCTAACTCTGTTCTTTACCTTAGAACTTACAAAATTTAACTTATCGAATGTTAAGCAGGTAGAAAAGGTCCCCCGTTTTCCACCTATGAGGTAGAGTCCGTAGGCGCGTTTTTTATGTAAGTGTTTCGGAGATGTTTGTGTTTAATGGAAAAGTGGTAAAAAAATGCAATTTTTTCCTTTGTGGCAGACAGAGAATCTAATTTTCGTCACAAGCAGTCTTCAAATAAAAACGTAAAATATTTCTAAACAGTTGCGGAGAAAAAGAGTACGCAGCAATAAGTGTACAAAAATAATTCAAGTACGCAAACAACTCCTGTAGTATAATAGTGTGTTGCAGTTGTTAGCGCCCACTTTCAGACATCTAGTTTATTATACAATTAAAAAAAGAAAATTGTCTTAATGTGTTGGAAATTACTTCGTGTTAATATTTGTATGTGAAAATATATAAGTGTGTAACGAGTGAGTGTATGGTTACTTATTAGATTGGTGTATTCAGTTTAGTAAATTCTCGGTGTCGTCATAAGGGAGTTCTATTAGCCATTTGAATAATTTTAATTTACATTTGCTATGAGTTAGGGAAATATCTAGTGACTTCTTAACTCGGTTGTAAATTTTGGGACTAAGAAACTAATCATGAAGTCAGTTATTTAGAACAAGGATAATTTTCGATAAATTCGACGGCGTCTGTGGTGGAGTGGGCTAAGCCTTTGCCGGCTTACCTCACTGCGAGATAGAGGTTCCGGGTTCGAGTCTTGGTACAGTAATTTTCGGAAACGTATTTTCTGCATTATACACTATGGTCTGGGTGTCTGGGATCGGCCCCAGAGTAGAGTAGTACGTTGTATATCACCTATAACACAACAATAGCTTGGGGATATACAATATGTGCATTTATCTGCCTATTATTGTTATAAAATCGTGGGGAGGATGTGCTAAGAGTTACCTCCTTGAAGCAGAAAGAGCTCAACGCGCCATTCTTAAGGTGGGGGCAGGTCTTCCATTCCGCTATCCTACCTAGTCAAGCAAGTCTTCATCCTGCACATATTACTTAAAAACATTCTCTTATCCATTTTAATCAGGCCATAGATAAGCGACGTAAACTAGATGTTTGTACAACTCCTTTATTTCGTACCAGTCGCACACAAAATTTCTTCTGATTTCTGGGTGACTTCCTCTATAATAAAATTAATAATATATTAAACATATACCCCCTTATTAACTGTACCTGCAAAGCAAAAATTACTAACTTCTTGAAAACTCTCTATTATCAGTCCACTGAAGACCTCTTATATATTCTTAAATAACTATGCTGTTTTCCACTACCAATGTTATTTCTTAATCCCCTCCACGATTCACTGACACTTCTAATACATCATAATATTATGATCTTAACATTCTCTGACTCATTCACTCTCAATCAATCACACATACTTCCTCTTATATCACCTATATACGAACTTACCTTACACAACACTACATCACACCTTTGCCCTTGAAGGGCTCACTCTAACACGATCACTTAGAATAGTTATACTAGTATATTTTCTTTTTTCTCTTAAATAGCCAACGGGTTGATCCTGGTGACCTGTACCACAGGTTTCTTTATAACCTAATTCAGGCACCAGCCTCTTAGTTAATGTTGTTACTAGATTTAAGTTTCACTGTGTACTTAAAGAGGAAATAAAGAAATATGTTATGTTATGTTATAAAAAAACCTAATCGAAGGCGGCATGGTATAAGGGCACGAACTATATCACATATTCTGTAAAACATCTTCATCTTTACAGAGAGTAAAGAAAGTAAAGAATGCGCAATCCCCGCAACAGTTCGCTAAGATTGACAGGGCACTTGCTGCGAGTAGTCGTTCCGCTCAGCTTGCGTTACACGTAGAATGTTTCTGTAATAAACTGACTCCTCTGCAGCCAATTCTTTTAAAAGGGTAGTAGGTTGTAGGGTAGTAAGGAACCACAAATTGTTCTCTGTCTTAAATCCATTTACGAATCCATTTTCGCTTCTTAAGAGTTGTGAGCTTAAGAAGCATTTGGTGTGATAACTCTTCCCATGACAATTGAATACACAGTCTTAGCCGTGTGTGATGAATTGACGATTTGTATTTAAGGCATCAACAGAATGTCAAAATTCTCGTGTAAAACACTAAAAGTGGCGAATTGTCGCTGCGAATGATATTCGTGATATTTGCAGCGAACATTCGCTCTATGTGACCGTGGCTTTATTTTGAGTACACATTAAATACGTAAACAACAACTTATCAAAATGCAGAATAGGCTGTAGTCACTAGAAGAATGGTTTAAATAACATTTTTTTAAACGAAACACAACAAATTTGCAAAATATAGTAAATTTTATGCGTAACTTTGCACCAATTTCAAGATGTCTTTTTTTGTCATTTTTCTACTTTTAAGTCACACAAATATTTGAATAGCTTTAGAAAAGCAAAATAATAGAACACGTTGTGCGTGACTACAATATATGAGGGGAGCTCTCAATTTCCTTGGGACCAACCTAGAAGTAAACCCTTTCGAATGTTAAAAAAAAATGGAAAATCAGTCCAAAATTCTCGGAGTAAATGCGTAACAAAGATACAAAAAAATAACTACACAGACGAATTGAGAACTTCCTCATTTTTGAATTCTTTTAAAAATTCTATTTAACTAGGTATTTATTTCTGTTTTCAAAAGAACCTTTTATATTGTCCAGTAAGGTAATAGATCTAGAATTCTAGATCCTCTCTAGTTAGCTTAGCTGAGAATGTTGAAATAGAACGTATGGGTCTTTCGAAGTATAATAACAACAGCATCCCACTTCTGGACTCGGGGTTCCCACTATACGGGAACAGACAGTACACCCGCCACGCTTGTCCAAGGCGGTATGTTTGACACATCGGGTATCTCGATGTGCAGGTTTCATCACGATGTTTTCCTTCACCATTGTTAGCACGTGGTAATTGTAACAATATTCACATTAGGTCAGAAAACTGCCTAAGTGTTGCATGCGTTCCGGATAGGATACGAACCCGCGCCATTTGATTTGGGATGCGTGCGCTAGCCATTACGCTGTCACAACTTATAGGAAAGTACATACAACACCGTGCGCCATTACACTTTTTTTTACCAGAGGAAATCTGATTGAGGACTAAGCCGCGACAAGGGCAGAACCGTGCGGGGTAATTCGCGACCTAGTGTGGGATTCGCCAGATCGGGGGTGGCACTAGCATTCCCAGTCAGAATTGGTGCCATGCTATTGCCATTCCCCGGTTAGGGATACCCACTAAAACCCCTGGGTATTCCGTCCTTCGCCTTATGCCAGGGCTACGGGTGTATGACCTAGCCTCTCCGCAACCCTGGTAGGGCGCCATTACACTGTCACAACTTATACGAAAGTATCTACACCCAAATACAAGGACACCGGCTGCTATAAATGAGTGGTGGAAAATTGGAGAGGATAAAAACCATATGAAAATCTAGAAGATAGATGGATATAAGACAAAATGTACCTACGTCGTTCTTGTACAATAAATAGATGATATCAGCATGGGGTTCAAAGAATTATTAACCTGCGAAGTAAATAAGACTGGAGTTACCATGGTTTTTGGATTACTTAGGACAATGTTAGTTTCACTTTTATTTGGCATTAAGATATGAGTATGTTACAGCCAAAGTAATAAATCCGTCAAAATCTAGCCATTATTTATAATGTCTACTCAATTTTGATAAAGTAATAATTGACACAGAATTAATCACATTAACTAGCAACTTTATATAATATCTTCGAAGACTTGGATAATGTAATAAAACAAGTAGGTATAGATAAAGATTATAAAATTATATTTCTATTTGCCTAAGAATTAAAATAACATTGTCATAGATAATAATTCTACGTTAATTAAGATTGTTATAAAGTTATTTAACTTTAATTCATAAAGCAAATTTAAAGGTCACTAGCCATAAAACAAAATTTTAAAAAACACAGAGATCAATTCAAGTATTTGGTATCATTATTTAAATACTATAATAATAAAATATTTAATTTAATACTTTGGCTAACTTTGACCGCTATTATGAATAATATCCGGATAAAGTGATTAATTTATTATATTTTATAGCCACTTTTGCTATTAAATATAATGGACCAGTCATTATATATAATAGCTATTTAATCACTATGACTGTAACATGTACATAATATTTTCTTACGAGTAAGTTTTCGCGACTAGTATACATAATATATTAGTCGCCACTACAACTACGACTAAAAGTACGTTTTAACGGTTTTAAGCGCGGAAATTGATTTGATTTTTATCAGGAGTATTGCTAAAGTTTTAGATGGTCGATTCGGGTAAGTATGTCAATCAACCAAATCGACCATCTAAAATGGGGCTGGACACGACATATGTTACGGTGTAGAGCAAACAAATGGAGTGAATAGGTCACGCTATGGTATCCAAGGGACGGTGCAAGACAACGAAAAGAAGATGGGAAGATGATCTTCGCCTGGCCCTGGGACCGTATTGGACAAGAGTCCCGGCAGACAGACACCAATGGAAGCAGTTGGAGGAGGCCTATGTCAAGCGACACACCGAGCTAAGATACATTTCATAAAGCACGAGACCGAACAAAGAGGAACTAGCTCGGAACAAACGGCTACATCACATCATCATTGCTAAAGTTTTATTTAGCCTACTAGTCAATAAATGAGAAAGCAACTTGTATTATTATATTTATTATAAAAAGCACCTTTAATAAACCTACATGTATGAAGAGATTAACGAAAGCAAGCAAAGTGAAAGTTGTCCAAAGGTTGCCTGGAAGAAATTGTGCTACCTTATAATCTAAGACAAGAAAATGAATTACTATTTTTTATGTTGGTGTACATTAAAGGTGTTCGTCAGGATCGTCGCAAGTGGAGGTTTTTGCTCCGTCATTTACTATAGCCTGGGTGTTTGGGAATCGGCCTCAGCGTAATTCATTATATATTACCTACAACACAAGCGCAACTTGTTTAATTTGGGGATATACAATATAAGTGTTTGTCTGCCAATATATGTATATGTATGTACATGTATTTATGTATGTATATATGTTCCTTATTTTAGTGTGTCACTGCCTACTCAGCGGATTGCATCAAACGTCATGCGACGCGCTGCAAGTGGCAGTTGTCTTCCACTGCCCATACCCGCGACGCGTTACTCGTTATAACATTAATGTATGTGAGTGAGTTATTAATCTTGGTTTTCTAGAACACGCATTTAATTATACCAACCCCACACATACACATTTCAGCGCTGCGGGCTGTGGGTACCCGCTCAAGCAGTCCCAGACGTCCACGCCCGATGATCACTCGGCTTGAAACTCCAGCCCAAACAGTTTGAGTAATGGGCAACGACGAATGTGTAATTCCAAATTGTTGTATGTTGAATATTTTGTGCTCAAACTTAGGGGTCACCATTAATCACGGGTCGTTGTAGGAATAAATATCCTCTAATTTGCCAAATATATAATTAGATATAATATTTACACTAGCTGAGAGTAATAATAACTTATATATGATATGATTCAAAAGGATGAAAATTTGTACATTTTGTAGAGAAGTTTTCTCTGTAACTCTCTTGTCACATCACCGTCGTCAATACTTCACTCTAAAAATATCGCCTGCCAGGCAGTGGGCGAAAAGGTTTGTTTCGCCACACCCATATACAGTGTGTTTCAGACCTTACGCCAATAAATCAGACCATGTTTTCTTCATGACGTACTCTGTCCAAATGCAAAAACGAATCAAGGTAGCTTCTTTGGTTTAGCCACAGGGCCTCATTTTTCATTTCAGAATATTACAACATCAGTTATTGTGTCTAAATCGGTAGGTTAGTGACCAATGTATCATGTTGCCAGCTCGTCTCTTCATCATTAAACGCGGAAGTTGTTCATTCTTACGCTCTCGCTCGCGAACCAATATTTACAAGATGTTCTGTTTTTTATTCCCTTTTTATCGTAATTAATTTGTTCGGAAATTTCAAAATTTTAATTTTCACATTACGGTTGATTTAATAGTACCAAAAAAATTGTATGGAGTACGACCGCTAAAGTTATGATTTATTGTCATTTGAAATGAAACACGCTGTATAACATATGTGCATAAGTGTCTCCCTAAGACGAAACGGCTGGTCACCTGAGTAACAGCTATAAAACCGAATGACATCGCATCCTCGCATTGTGGACGGTCTTTTGTCGTCGCAGATTTATCTGAACATTAGCAGAGGCCGAAGATAAAACTTACTTTACTACCGTTGACAACTTCATTCTTAGGCCTGACACCATTAATCCGAGTATACACGTGCCACCAAGTTACGATTTTTATATAAGTATTTCAGATTAAATAATTATAAAATAGTAAAATTAAACATGCCTGTGCCTTCTCTGGATCTCTTCAGTAGGAACTGTATTAAAATAAAAATAGTACGGTATGTCTTTATATTTATAACTATAATAATATTTTCTACCCTTTTATTGCGTTCTGTCTTATTGAATATGCACTGTTTACTACAATTCCATTAATTCTTCGAAAAGGCATTCTGTAACATAATTCTGTATAAAACTTTAAAAAAAAGAACTTAAATATGAACAACTTGTTGCAGATATGTCACTAGATGGCGCTATCTCAAAACACATCATGCTATGTTTTCAATTTCATATGTATACCATAAGTGTAATATTTAAATCAACTAGTAGTCCAAAATATACCAGTTCAAAACACTTGCTGTTTAACTTAATGGGCCTAAGTCGTTTAGTACACAACTAATATGAAGAAAAACAGTTTTTAGTTAGACATGTTGCTGGAGAGTTTCTTGCCGCTTCTTCTCTTTAACAGCAATAACACGTTGCGAAGCGGTGTACATAGACTAGGAAGTAAAATAAAAATTTAACCTATATGTCTGACCTTCATAAAAGTGTTCTCCAGTGGAAGTTATTTTGAATAAAAATTTTGAATTTTGAATTTAATTTGAATGGCTCCTCTTATTTATATATTTTCACGAGCTACACGTCTTGCTTGTATCGTAACCGTCGCTTGACTGCCGATCTCTTCATGGGGCCATTGCTGCACCGATAGAATATGGCTGCCAGCCCTCATAGATCGGATTACAAATTTTAATCACAAAATAAACAAAAGAAGTCCAAATGGGGGGAAAGGTAATAAACTAGGTTTATGGCAAGCACGTTTGCATTCAATTTTTGTCGGCATATAACAATATATCGCTTCTTTGCTTCAATAACGTGACATATCCCAATACTCACTTATTTCACTCACTTACTATATTTTGCTAAATTTATCATATTATCACAACTTTCTCATATATTTCCAAAAGCTTAGTAAATTGACACTAAATTTAATTGTAAAAAATATACAAAAAAGTGTAAAATTTTAATATGTAATAATGTTTGGGTAAAATCTTTTTTTGAAACTTTAAAAGTGGCGTACTGTAAATTTGGGATTTTCAAGATACGACGTTATTGAAGCAAAGAAGCGATATACACTTTACTAAATTTAAAACCAAACTAAAAAGTATCTTGCTTAAAAAGGGATATTACAGTAGTTTTCATTCGCGCAGGAACGGAGAAAGAATACAATATCCTGCGGCTGGGCGGCCTGTCGTAAGAGGCAATAAAACAGCACATAGCCAGGTGGTGTCAATTACCCAACTGAATGGCTACCATCCTTGCACTAAAGTATGTCGCCATAACAACCTTGAGTTGTGTTCCGGCATTAGTGACCAGGTTCCAGTCTCCCTTAAGAAAGCAGCAGCGCATATGTAGCACCTTTGGTGTTGCAATTGTCCAGAGGCGATGGTAACCGCTTTCCATCAAGTGGGAGCCTGTCTGCTGAACTCCTGCAATAAAAAATTATGAAGACTGCTTAAAGGATAAAACTTCTATAACATAGCAGTTGGAGCCAGCCTCTTATACAGTCGTCTGTATAACGTTTTAATTTTGCCAAACATGTAAGTAATTTATGGAGATATATGCAGTACAAATTTTTTGTACGTCTCGTCATTATTATAACAATGATAATTTTCTTCTTTCCTTTATTGTGTCTTTGACCTACTGAGTATTTACTGTTTGGTACAACTCCATTAATTCTTTGAAAAGTAATTCTGTATAAAAATATTTCTGTATAAAACTTACAAAAAAAGAACTTGAGATATAAATAGAATGCGAAATACAAAGATTTTTTTGCTAGACATGTTGCTGGGGAGTTTCTTGCCGCTTCTTCTCTTTTTAACAGCGATAACACATCGCGAAGCGTTGTACCTATAATAGAAAATAGATTTAAATTTTGACTTACACTGGAGAACATTTTAAGAGGTCATACCTCTTAAAGTGTTCTCCAGTGGAACTTATTTTGAATAAAACTTTTGAATTTAAATTTGATTGAAAAAATAGTATGCATGATTTATGTGCCAGAACTATCTTAAAATACATAATCTGTATGACCTTACAGAGTGACACAAGCAAGAACTGCGTATACACAGAGATGAATATGCTGCGTTGAATGTGTGGAGTGACGCACTAAGACCGTGTCAGGAACTCCCGGATCCGTGGTGTCACAGCAAGTGTCGCTTATGCTGGTACAGCTACGTTTTACGGAGACCGGCAAATTATACGAGGAACAAATGCCTTGCCATGCCACCTCCGCTAGGTCCCGGGCGAAGGGGAAGGCCCCAGAAATATTGGCTTGACGTTGTGAAGGATGACATGCGTGCCAATGGTCTCAAAACGGGGGATGCTGACGACCGCGCGAAGTGGAGTAGAAAAGTAGGAACGCGGTCCCTGGGCGTCGGAGTGAACGCTTCCAACGCAACCGGGATTTAACGTTGGGATAATGATAATGATGACGTTACAAAATCTAGTCAAATTACAAAAAAACAAATATCATATGGAAATAAACATAACCCATTACATGTTTCAGATGTCATAAAATGAGAACATATTTCTTAAAATTTAAACAGAACAAAATATTGTTGCCTACCTGCACTAGGGACAAATGTGTTATGAAAATACGTCGCATACATTTAAAGTATTCCTCACTCCTGCGATATTAAAAAAGCAAACATTTTAAAGCGACGTTAATATATTTTCGCATGCATTTGCACAGCGCCGCGATTCCTTGCTCTCCGCTGAGAGCGATCTAGTGTGCACTAGGGCTGCCAGCTATATTATTTAGTGGAAAATAATAACATAAAAAGGAAAAAATAGCTGAAGACCATATGAACTTAAGGTGCATTGCTTGCTTATTGCTTGCCATTGTAGTATACTTTCGGTGTATCATTTACCCAAATTCGTAAACCTATCGCATGCACAGCGCTTCAATTCCTTGCTCTCCGCTAAAAGCGATCTAGCGTGCATTAGGGCTGCCATTGTTTGTACAGTGGAAAATAATAAGATAAAAAGGAAAAAAATAGCTGGAGACTGTGTGAACTTAAGGTGCAGTGCTTGCTTATTGCCTCGCTACACTATATAAATTTAGTTGTGACTATAAAGTTGGCCAAATAGAGCAGAAAAAATATGGGCGCCACAAATATGTCTAAGCTCTAGCAATTCCAATAATTAACATTATGAAGAGAAGAGTAAATTTGATACTTACTCGTAATTACTAGTATAACGTCAATCATCGTGCAAGTATCAAGTACGCATGTCGAATTCTGATAAAAACATTTTTACCTCAAAAGCTAGACAACCTTGGTAAAAATGTCTGCTCCTCTGAAACTTGATATTGTTGTATACATATTTCATTATTTTTTATGGACTTAAAGTAACATGCATAAATTCGCATTGTTAATTTTGGATTGTGGGCTGGAAGAGTAAAATAAGTTTTTGTAATTCTCACTGCATATTTAATTAGTGATATTTTTACACTTATTTTTGTAAAAAATTTTGAACATGGACACAGCGAAAAAGCGGTAACTTAACAACAAAGACAAAATATTGACCGACGATAGACATTGTCATTTACTTTTTTATTAATGTCATGGTTGCCAGTTTAATACCTAACAGTTTATAATTCACTAACATTCAGTACAGATAAGATAGGATATTGATTGGTAGAAGACAAACAAAGATCTTCAAGACATTATGGTCAGGTTATAAATGAGTTCCAGTCATGCTTTATGGGTCGGAATGTTGGACCATTACATACATACAATCTTCACTCAGCTGAGATGAGAATGTTGAGATAGATGTGTGGTGTAACAAAAATGGATAAGGTGAGAAATGAGTACATAAGATCTTTGATAATTGCACCGTGACCGAAAAATTGAGAAAAAGAAGATAAGGTTGGTATGGGCATATAATTAGGAGGGATGAAAGTTACGTGACAAAAAGAATGTTGAACTACAAGATAGATTGTACAAATGTGAAGGTAGACCAAAAAAAAGATGAATGGAATATGTGAAGGTTGATAATATGATGATATGTGGTGTGGCAGAAGATGTATGTCAAATTAGAGACGTGTGGGAGGAAAAGACATAATGTGCCAACCCCAAATAAATGGGATATGGTAAAAGAAAAGAGAAAAAAATGTATATTCTATTTAATTCTGAATCTACGACAAGTGGATGAGTGGCAGCCCTGACACATCTTAGCGCAGACTGTATGGTAAATGAGGCGAACATTTCACCGGCTTTTAACGAACACTTAACTACGTATGAATTATAGTTAGAAACTCGAGCCATCGGCGAAGGGGGTGATGCGAGCGTTTAATTTCATTAAGTGGAGTTTCTCTTTTATTTCTCTTTATCGGTAAATCGTTTCGCTTCTGCCTATAAACTAGGAAAATAAGGCAGCACGTTCGGCTTTGCATTATATATTAGAAAATGAGTCCAAACATAATGCACAATTCAATCACAGGCGCGAAGTCCTTTACTAAAGTCTTGCTTCGCTTGTGGCTATCGCTAGACTGTCTCACACCTCCATTGGGGCGGTGCTTTATACTGAACAAATACAAAGTCAGCTCGACCGCGTGGACTGAACTCCTAGAATCACACCTGTCTAATGACTACCATAAAAGATTACAATAAACAAAAAGAAGTCCAAATGCCGCAGAGGTAATAAAACGTCTACAGGTATAATACGGCCGGTGTAACTTGGCAAATGTGAACATAGGCTCTGCGAACTTTAGAGCATGTACACTCGTCTGATGAGTGGGCATACGACTCGTCAGTGAATACAATTGGACGCCCTTCATCCCTGTATTTTTTCCTTGCTTTGTACTAGTTGATCACTGTATTTTCTTTACGAGTTTACATGCGCTAAAGTTCGCAGAGCCTATGTTCACATTCGCCAAGTTACGCCGGCCATATTATACGTAGGTGTGAATTTGTTTTTTGTCGTCGCTCAGGTCGTAACAATATAGTCGGCATAGCAACTAGCTGACATTCGCGATACGTGCACTTGCGAAAGCGTCCCAAATGTACCAATATCGGCAATATGAATGTTGGTAATGGCGAATGATTTATTTGTGGCGCAAGGAAGAAGGGGCTGCTTGGCGGACGGCCAACGGACTAACTGCGGCCGAGCACGGGATTTGGCAATTTGAGAATGCGACCACATTAACACAGCGTGGTGCAAGTATAAGAGGTAGCGGCTTTCAAACACAAACCCTAATATGTTTGATCAAAGTTTTTAATGTTGATTAGAAATATTGATTTTTTTTTTTTAAATCTTAACTGAAAAAAATGATAACATCAAATGTTCTAAGAACACCATCTAAAGGACATCTTACTGTATCTTTTAATATGCAATATATCATACTAATTCAATTTAATAATAGGAAAAAAATATAGGTTAAGTTATAACGAAAAATAACAACGGCAAAAACAACTTTTTTTAAAGAGACGTATTATTGTAAGAGCTCAACATTGACTCTGATAACAGAGACACAGGTCTTTCAAGGCCTTATTTAATTAAAAACCATAAAGCTCTGAATCAATTTAGTTATATAATTTCTATTTAGGCCACTTTAGGGTCGTATATCCGTGCAGGAACGGAGAAAAAATAAAATTTCCTACGTCGGGCGACCTGTCGTACGAGGGGACATATCAACCCACAGCTAGGTAGTATAGCATTTTCCCATCTGAAGGGCTATCATCCCTGATTCCTGTCCCTGTCATTAGTGGCCAGGTTCTAGGTCCCTTTAGAGAGCGACAGAACTACTTTCCATTACATGGGCCGTCTGCTTGTCTGCTGAACTCTTGCAATAAAAAAAATAAACTGAATTTATTTTATGATTTATGATGTCTAATTAATAGTTTTTATTAAATCCATGTCTTTAGATAATTTCATTAGTTTCAGAATTATAATGGCAACCCTATCTCTAACACCATTTTCAATGTAATAGCAATATTAAGGAGATATTGGCGTTTATGACTTGGCCCACAAATAATTTTCAAAACTTATAACGAGACACACTAATGCATCGTAATAGTTTCACTTGAAACTGTTTATTGTTTCTAATGGCATTTGTGTTGCTTGAAACGAAATCAAAATATTTTATTCCAAAACTTTGAAAATGACAAATGTTGCAATGAATTCAAAAATTAATTTCATATGAAAGAGTGGACGATAAATAATTAAATTACTTAACTTTAAAATATTGTGATAATAACAATGACATCATTTTCTTGATTCCATTTTTTTATAAAATGGGTTTTTGTTTTTAATTACCAAGATTATTAATTAAATATTAACTGAAAAAAAAATCCATTAAAAAATGAGTGCAATTGAAAACACTGTGGTGACGAAGGGCAAAACTTTCTGGGAGCGTAATCCAATATTAAAACTTCTAGAAAAAAGTAGAAGATTCTGGAAGGAATAGAAAATGATACATACATAATAAAACTACGTTTTAACGGTTTTAAGCGCGGTAATTTATTTGATTTTGGTTATTTCGATGTTTCGGCCGCTTTTCACTGGCCGCGGTTACGGACGATAAAGAGGACAATTATCCAAAGAGTATTTTTAAAGTTTTGTTTAGCTTACTGCCAACTTGTTCATTTTAATTATTTAGTTTTAATTTTGTTGATGGATATTATTTACTCTATGGGAGCCTAATCTAATTTACCACCGATTCACATCATGTTGTGGCTTGAAGAGAAGAAGCGGCGCAAGAAACTCTTCCGCAAACATGCCTAGCTCTAAAATTTTTTATATAGTATTAAAACAGGTGGAAAGACATTAAACGAAATTTTAAGTTAAGTTTGTTTGTGTTCCGTTGCACGCAGAAAGAGCTCACAAGGTGTCTTGAAATTTGTTTTTGCTGGGTTTGGACCTTAATAGTTTTGATGAAAACTTCGGCGTAACTGCGGTGAAATTTCTAGTAATATTATAATCTAAAATACTAGGAGCATTTGAAATGACCGATATAGATATCATATATCCATTGGCAATTGATACATGTTTGTGGTTTTCAGTGTTTCGAACTTTAGGGTCATGGGCCCCGAAGTTTATCGAGTCTGCGACCTATACGTTTAATAGAAGCTCGCGTGATCAAAGGGCTGGCCTGTATTTAAGGGAATGTGTATTATTATCCGCGCAGGTATTATTATTTGTATGTCTTTCAAGACGACGGGTCATAAAAATGACCCGGAGTTTTTGAGGGCTTGCGTGGGGCTTACAACGGCCAGCACGTAGAAGCCTCTTGACAAATTTAATGGAAATGTGGCGTGACACTGACCGGTGATTATCCCTGTCTACGCCATATAATAGTGCACCCAAGGTCAAGCCCCGGCCAGTGTAGGACTATTGTGGGAAATGAGAACAAAAAGTACCGGGCTATTGGGGTGGATTGTAAGTGGTACTAGCGGTCTGGGGATATGGGAAGATGGAAAAATGGGCATTATTATAATAATATTATTATTATCTGTACGGCGAAAGTATACAATTTCCTGCGGCCGGCTGGCCTGTCATAAAAGGCAACAAAACAACCCACAGTCTGGTGGTTGGGTGTTTGCCCGACTGGGTGGCTAAAACCCCTGATTTAGAGTATGCCGTCATAACCACCTTGAATTGTGTTTCCGCATTAGTAACCAGTATCCACTCTTCCTTAAGAGAGCAGCAGCGCATTTGTAGCACCTTTGTTGTTGCAAATGTCCATAGGCGATGGCAACCGCTTTCCATCAAGTGGGCCGTCTGCCTGTCTGCTGAACTCTAGCAATAAAAAAAAGAAACTAATTACCCCCGTTATTTACTATGGTGTGTAACACAAGCGTAACTTGCTTAATTTGGTGATGTACAATATGTAGAACATATCATTTAATTGCTTATATACAATGTTACAACCCACAGCCAGGTGGTAGGGCATTTGCCCGACTGGATGGCTACCACCCCTGGTCTAGAGTATGTCGCCATAACAACCTTGAGTTGTGTTCCGGCATTAGTGACCAGGTTCCAGGCTCCCTAAAGAGAGCAGCAGCGCATTCGTAGCACCTTTGGTGTTGCAAATGTCCATAGGCGATGGTAACCGCTGTCCATCAAGTGGACCGTCTGCCTGTCTGCTGATCTCCTGCAATAAAAAAAAAAAAAATACAATCGAATTGGTAATGCTTTAGGGCACCACGAATTCATCAATGAGCGACCTATCAAATGTAAAACAAACCTTTGGACAAGGTATAGTTTAGACAGAGAGATTTCATCCTTGTGATTGACCCTAACGATCGATGCAATAAAATTACATGGTGTAATTTTTACAGACTTTCGAAAATCTTTTAATACAGTTTTATTTCTTTTGAATGTAGTTTCCCTCCAGTTGGCATTAAAAAATACCACCCTGTATAACTAATCTAATTGATACACTTAGAGGAAGCACACTTTAAAAGAAAATTAGTTTGTTCCATAAGCCCATATCACTTTACACTATACCTAAAAGCACTTTAACAAAACTACTTTTGGAGTTACGTGAGCCCTTTCCCGGACCGGAAGCGGCAAGAGCGAATACAAATGTACCTTCAGAGGGCCATTGATGGCCGGAAACCGGAAGTCTATCTACTGCTGTCATTACTGAAGAGGGAAAATTTTTGTTAAGCGAAACTCGAGTTAAGTGACGTGATCTAATAACAGTTCGCATATTAAGTGATGTTTCAAAGTGATATTATTTCTTACGGGAGAATAAACCGCTCTGTTACGTAACGCGTTACGGTGCCAGTCTTTAAAATTTTCATCGTCGTATGTCTCTGTTGTGTAAATCTCTATTTAATCCATTTTAATATTATAAATGCGAGTGTAACTCTGTCTGTCTGTTCCGTTTTCCCGGAAAAACTAGTGGACCGATTTGGCTTAAATTCGGTATGTATATAATTTTAATACCGAAGGCGGATAATGGGCTTTATTTAAAAGTTATCCCAGGTTTTGGTTTTTTGTGATTTGCCGCCAATTTTGTCAATATGGTCATTTTGCTCGATTTGGTGAATTTAGTCATTTTGGATTATACGTGAAGTTTTATAACCAAAATTGGGCAGATACTTTTCATCCAGGAGATGGGATAATTTCCTAGATAAAATGTGCTACTACACAAAAAAATACAATATATATATGTCGCAGAACGGCCTCGTTCTCACGACATCTCCTTTAGTTATTGCAGGTTTTAGTGGGCGTCATCAGGATAAAATGCGAGCATAAAACACGATAGCCACGGCTTATACACTTTTAATTTAGATTTAAAAGACATTTTAACATAGTTTAGACCGAGCAGCGGGTTCAGGGCACCCGCTCATACTTCTAACTTAAAACACTTTCTTTAAAAATACTCTAAGGTCCAACTCGACCTGCTGCCATCAACCCAATGTGCCACAAAAACTCCTCCGTCTACCGAAGTAGATACTACTCAAAGTATAGAGGGCGCGTCCGACCCCGCTCTAGACATGCTCTGCTCTCATTGGTCGTTTATTAAATTACAATATTCATAACTTTTATTAGGTTAGAACGATCTTTAAGTTAAAGAAACATTTAATAAATCAAATTAAATTAAATTAAGAATTTTAGAAGTAATTAAAATGTAAACAAATGATATTGTGCGTTATACATCCAGTCAACAATACGTCCAATTAAAGCTTCCCTCCGAAATATATATATATATATATATATATATATATATATATATATATATATATATATATATATATATATATATATATATATATATATATATATATATATATATATACTATATATATAGGTATAACCTGTGCTTTAACCTGTTTAAACAAGAGGCACGCACTAGAGGTTGACCTGCGGTACAGTCGGGGTAAACTCTAGTTTAGAAATAAATATTTTAACATAATATTATAACATGAGCCAGTGAAATTCCCATCATAATTGGTCCAGTTATTTCAGAGATTAGCATGACATTGCAAACAGACACTTCAATTTTATTTAACTCTGTGCATAGATGAGTGGATCAACGAGAGCAATACTAGTTAGAATTCAAAACTCACACGAGCTATAGACGCAGTTGAAATAAAACAAAAATTTACATCCTTTCGTTTTTGAAATGAAATCCTATATTTCGAGGATTTGTAAATCCAATCCCATTTTAACATGAAAGCGGGTAGCTCTAGATCTGAAATTGGTATAGCAATGAATGCCAGCTAAAAGTTTCATAGCCAGATATATCAACGTCGGTTATTTCAAAAGAAATATCTTCAGTAGACATGTAAACTTTGAATGAAAAATGTGGCACTAAATTGAGTTTTTGACATACGTGGAATAGTACTTTTTCATTGGTTTATGTTAGAGATGACACGAATTTTGAGTAGTCAGCCACGCTCTCAGCAGAAGCGTCGATTTTTTTTGGCAGTACAAACTGATTCTAAGAAATTCGGTCCACCCGGACCGACATATTGCATTGGTGCAGTATAAAGCAAGGCCCCAATAGACAGATGATGCAGTCGAGCGATAACCACTAGCGAAGCAAGACTTGTGTACACTCGGTAATCTATTTAGTAACAGACTTTGCGCGTGTTATTGAATTATGTTTGGACTTGTTGTGATTGGTTATATTTGTACCTGTGATGTACATGTTTGTATAGTTATAATAAACTCTATAGTAATTCTAAAGGCATTTTATTTCGAGCCCTGCAACTCGTAACAATATGTAGATTAAGGGACGCTTGCATAAGGTTACTAAAATTTATTTAAGAAACACAAAACGTATTTAAAACCCTTAGTAGCGTCTTGCACAACGTAACATTTGCCGCTAAATATGTTTAAAGATCTGTCAATACGTTTTGTGTAAAACGTATTTAGGCAGTTTAATATTATGATTAACTAATTTTATTTAAAGGCGATAGTTATGCAAGCGGCCCTAAGTTCGTGTTGTTTTTAATTTTTTATTATGTCTCATTTAATTTCGGCTCTGCGTTCTAAAGTACTTTCTACAGTCCTTAATAACGTAGTTTAAAGTAACTTAGGCCCCGTTTTAGTTGTTCAAGTTCGCGTATCGCTAAGCTTTCAAGTCTTCCAAGTTGGGGTTAAGTGACCGCACTAAGCCATTAGTTCGCCACCCGTCGTTTCTCCTGAACAATATGCTTTTACAAGTTTCGTTCAACATCCTAACATATTCTGCGTCTTAGGTCCATTAATAATAAACTTAAGAGAAAACAGTTAGAAAATAAATAAAGAAAGTACAAGGTACAAATTATGTTGTCGTATTTTCAGAAAATGTGGTTTGCACTGATTTGAAGAAACCAAATTGTATTTAAAAAAAAAAATTATCTCTCCTTTATGAAGAAGTACATACTTTATTATAGTATTTTGATCAAAATCAAAAAGTAAAGTGGTGAGGAGGTGGCTGATATGGTGTGATGATGGTGGTGGTGGTGATATGATTGGTTGCGTTGTGGCCGTTGAGCGGTGTACGGGTCAATGAAAGATATTGTTTGTGACGTACACTTTTAATCACACACACACAATCTCTCAATGTTACAATATTATAGTTCAGAAGGATTTTGGTATGAAGGCAAGCGCCGCGAAAAATTGTAGGCGCGATGTCATAAAACGGCGCGATGTTTTGCTTGCCACAGATAAATATTGGTTCCGCGCTTGCGTGCTTGTTTTTATGTTGGCACTAATGTCGCCACATCGGTTTCATGTCAACTATTTGGAGATGATTTGGTGAATTTTTTCTTAACTTAGAAATAACTATAAAAAATTACAAAAAAACACTTAACGTCTTATATCGTAAGTTTATTATATTTTGTAAATTATTTATCAATAAATACTGTAACGAGTTACGGGACACGAATTAGAATGCCGTTGGAATTACTATAGAATTTATTAGAACTATACAAACACGTATAACACGGGTACAAATATAACTGGACACAACCAGTACAAACTGCACGATTCAATAACACGCGCAAATTCCATCACTATATAGCTTGTCGAATGTCCACACGTCTTGCTAGTATCGTAATTGTCCGGGCATTGTTTTATACTAAACTATACAATACAACACTCGAACGCGTGGACTGAATTTTCCAAGAAAACGTAATCCTGCGGCCATAAACGAGTACAGTAACAATAGGATGTTTTTATTAATTACAAATTTTAAACACAAAGTAAACAAAATAAGTCCAAATGCGGGAAAGGTAATAAACTGCAGGTGTGCATTCACTTTGTCGGCGTGTAACAATATGAAACAATTTTATCATTAAAGCTTTATTATCAAAATGCTAACTTTTGGTCGCACTGTTTGCGGGTAATCTGATTCCAAAATGTTTTGGAACAATAAACACATTAGGCTCATCACAAACGGATCAACACATTAATCTTTGTCAACGTACATACAAAATGTTGGTAATTAGTCGCGTATTTGTGTCTGTAGTTAGTGATAGCATTAAGTAATATTAAATTGATAATTACGTGATCTTGATAATACATATCTTTACGTCCCTGCTCCATCTGGGATAATGTAAGTCTTAGTGATTGTGTCACGCAGATGTAGCTATGGGTCTAATGCGTCATTATGTGATGCGACATTGATATTACCTTTTTCAGTGGCGAAGATTTACACATTCGACTTTTGAAAAAAAGTTCGATCTAACGTCAACCATTGGAGTTTTATCCAATTTTGACCATCACAAACAAGAGAAGGTGGTAAAAAGACATAGAAACCAGTTATATGTTTTCAAAGGGGAGAGGTCTCCACAGGAACATCGCAGCCCTCTGATAGAAAGGGAAAAGGAAGCTTTGAAGGTCGCTGTAGCCAAAGTCAGCGATAGCTACCACAGAGTACCGGTACTCCAGAGCGGCGTGTTTCCGCTCCTAGCCCACGGAGCCCAGAACAAAGATCAACGCGTGGAAACGTGCCAGTAGCCGAGCCGAACAGTGTCTAGCCTAATACTCTTGATTTCAAACTAGTTCAACCCGGCATTCAAAAGAAACGGAGAGATAGACCTCCGTTAGACTATAGAAAATAAGAAAGTGGTACTGGAAGGAGTTCGACGAAACAAACTACTACATTACGCAGGTGCTAACTGGCCATGGTTGCTTCCTGCACAAGTAAGATTGGGAAAGTAGACACAGAAACCAGGTGGTAGGGCATTTGCCCGACTGGATGGCTACCACCCCTGGTCTAGAGTATGTCGCCATAACAACCTTGGGTTGTGTTCCGGCATTAGCGACCAGGTTCCAATCTCCCTTAAAAGAGCACCAGCGCATTTCTAGCACCTTTGGTGTTGCAAATGTCGATAGGCGATGGTAACCACTTTCCATTACGTGGGCCATCTGCCTGTCTGCTGTTCTCGCGCAATAAAAAAAAAAAAGAAACAAGCCGATACTGCTAAAAAGTGGACTCCGCGGCGCACACTATTTTAGAATGCGAAAGATGGGTGGTGCGACGAACAGTCCAGAAAAATGTAGGTTCTAAAATAACAGCAGGTACAATTTTGGATAAAATGCTACAAAATGAAGAAAATTGGCACAATTTCAACAATATGATAACCGAGATTGTGTGCAAGAAGGCTCGTGACGAAAATGAAAGGATAACAAATTCAGTGAAGTAATGCCTCACGGTATACCACTGCAATGCAAGGCAAAAAAAGACTAGATTTTTTTTTATAATTCAACATTACCATAACGTGGGGGTTATCGGGGTCCTATATGGGCCTCTCTCCATATCACATCCTCTGTATCGGTTCCTGAAAAGGGACCTTCATGCGAGCTTGTCTGCGAAGACAAGCTGTAGTTAGATAACGGTTTATGATGGTACAGTAGTGACCTTCAACCTGTAGTAGTAGAAACTTATAGAGTAACGTCGCAAGATACTATACAGCCTCTGCTACGGGAGGTAGGGGTCATTGTTTCTCTGCAAAAAAAGACTACTTTTCTTTCCTTCTCTGCCAGAAGAACAAGATTTGTCCAGCTTTATATAACTTATGTTGCTTTGTTCGCCTTTTTTTGTTTCTTTTTATTTCTTTTAATCTTTTATTCGTGCATTCTCTTTGTTTATGCAACTTGTTGTTATTATTTATGTGTGTAGCCCTAAGATTATTGAGAATGGATTAAAATGAATAAAACATCAAACCACCCTATACTAGGGTAACACTGTCAATGTGACAGCTACGAAGGCGAAACCGCGAGGCGCTGGTGACCCCAGTCCTTTGGGTCGTTTTTGTGTGGTACACCAGAGTGACGATTTCGTTTTCGTTATTAGCCAGTGAAATAATGGCTAACCGTTTATTAATTTTTTGCTATTCTATGTGGCCTATTTATGGATTCAACCAAACTCCGCTATTTCTTCGGTTATTTCCTTTTGGCTCGCACTGTTACCGCAATGTAAGCTGTTTGCTATTTCGCGCGCTAGAATAGCGTTGGATAGCGTGCATCGACGGTTCGCCACTGGAGACGCTGATTGTCTTGACGACTAAAATTTGTCTTTTGCGTAATTATTTGGTTAAACTTAATTTAAAGGTATTCGCGACCAAGAATTTTGTTTTCCTAATTAATCAATTAATGCCACGAATATACCACAGACAATCAAGACCATAGCTAATATCGACTCTAGGCCGCTTTCTGACGCGCTCTCCTAGATGTCGCTATTAGATTCAAATTTTTACATGTTACAAACTTCTCTTTTAATGGTCTTTTCTTTTTTGTTTCTCTTGATTTGTTACTTTATTCAAAATTTTACAAAAGGTCCTTAATTCTATAACAATTTTTCGTTTTTATGTGTTACATTTGCTTTGCCTTATTTACTATTTTATTTTTATTGTTTTTTGGTTTTTTATATCTTTTTTGTTTTTACATTATATCGTATATACTTATCTATATATTTATAATGTAAACTTATTTATCTAGTTTTATTCCTATATATTACCTTCGTAATTAATACTAAACAATATGCTATGAAATCTTCTACTTGGTGTTTAGACATCAGTTCTGGCATATTTTTATAACTGATTTTTATTCTTAATTTGCATTCTAGGTCATGTCGCTCCCGAGAATATGCAGGACACCAGAACAGGATGTGAGGCAGGTAAAGAATAATTTTAGGCTGCCTTCTAAAGATAAAACAGTGCTTTACGAACCCGTTAATCCGCATGCACCTACTCCGTAGCATTCAATAATATTCGAAAAATATTATCGACCAAAAAGCATTCCGCCAAACATCGTACATTAACAAGCTTATGGACAAAGCTTCACGCCCCATTTAAGGGGATAAGAGAACTATAAAAAAAATTCTTTTGGCCAAACCTGAACGCGACAATAAAGGGCGATGGTCGGCGCTTGAGAGTCCCAAACATTAACTCGAGGAAAAATTGCCCCTCATTCGGCACCCCCTAATTGCGAGAATGGGGAGCGCGCTGGCCAAGGCTGCCACCTTACCGCTTCAGGGCCTAGATCTAGCTCTTTTTACAACAGCTTCTTCTCCTTTAACAGTATAACTGTTCGTCTGGAACATCGACGCAGGGTTGCCTGCGTTTTTAATATTTTTTACAAGTTTTTATTTAATTGGCAATGGATGTATGTAAGTTCGGGTTTAATCTCGCAAGTTAAATTTGATCAACTTCCCGGTTTCGGATTAAGCTGAAATTTTGCACGCATATGTCGCGTGACACTGCAATAATATGGTATGGAGCTGATCTGAAGATGGAGTCGAAAGGTTAACATAGGAGCTGCTGTACTAAAGAAGACAGACCCGTCGTGTTTTGGCTCTTTTTACTGGTCTTGGTTAGCACACTGCTGCTACATTATATACAGTATCTCAAAAGCTAGTATTTAAAAACCGTTTTATAAAAGTTTATTTGTATTGCATAAGTCCAGCAGACAGCCAGATGACCCACCTGATCTAAAGCAGTTACCATCGCCTATGGACATTTGCAACACCAAATGCACTGCTGGTCATTTAAGGGAGGCTGAAACCTTGAAACTAATGCCGGAAGACAACACAATGTTGTTATGGCGGCATACTCTAGACCAGGGGTAGTCGCTAATCAGTCGAGCAAATACCGTACCACCTTGGCTATGGGTTGTTTTGTCGCCTCTCACGACAGGCCGCCTGACTGTGGGACATTGTAATCTTTCTCCGTTCCTGCACGGATAAAATTTAACTCATACAGTGCTCAACACTCATGCACAGGTAGCAGCCCTGCACGGCAGTTTGAGCGTTTCGGGGACACTCGACACGCCTAAATCCCCGCGTCATCGAGATAGAGCTCTTTTGTAATTTATTCCGCGTTCGCTCTAATGAAAGTACTACCAGACCGAGTAGACTTTGAGGAAAGACCTAGTAATTAAAACGAATCGTTATATGAAATAAATATTAAAATAAATAAATTAAATCCGTGCAGGAACGGAGAAAGAATACAATTTCCTGCGGCCCAGCGGCCTGTCGTAAGAGGCGACAAAACAACCCACAGCCAGGTGGTAGGGCATTTGCCCGACTGGATGGCTACCACCCCTGGTCTAGAGTATGTCGCCATAACAACCTTGTGTTGTGTTCCGGCATTAGTGACCAGGTTCCAGGCTCCCTAAAGAGAGCAGCAGCACATTCGTAGCACCTTTGGTGTTGTAAATGTCCATAGGCGATGGTAACCGCTGTCCATCAAGTGGGCCGTCTGCCTGTCTGCTGATCTCCTGCAATAAAAAAAAAAAAAAAAAAAAAAATTGTCAACGTTAAGTTCTTCTTCTCGTCCTCTTTCTTGTTGTTTTCTGTTATTTGTTACAACTCTATTACTTCTTTGAAAAAATAATTGTATCAAAAAACAATGTGTGCATGTTTGTCCTCGATGCGTTCCTAAACCATTGATCAGATTGTGGTGAAACTTCAGTAGGGTGCTCTGAGGACGCCTACAGGGGTTTCTGGCTCAAAAATCTTTATACAAAATTCCTCTGTTCGTGTGTATGTCACTAAACTCTCTTAAGAGATTTTGATTAAAAAATATGGGTGTTGAACTGGGTCCCGGGATGGTTAAGATTCAGAATTGGACCCGGTAGGTGGCGCATTTGGACTCCTAAACAATGGGACCGATTGTAATGAATTTCTTTGTGTGTGTTCAAGTGGAAAAGAATATGGTTTAGATAAATTCACAATTGAACCAGGTAAGAGGCGATGCAAATGGTTTCTATGTTTCTTGACGATTTTGTTGTGCGTTTGAGTGGGTTGGGATGTTTTAGATTCAAATTTGAATTTTCGGGATGTTTTAGATTCAAAAATTGACAAAGGGTTCCAGGATTTAGGTGAAATTGTTTTTTGTGTGTGTTCAAATGGGTCCCGGGATTGTTAAGAACAAACCCGGTAGGTCGCGCCGCTGAACTCCTCCTAAACAGTGGGACCGTTTCATGAAACTTTTGTGTTTGTTCAAGTGGATTCGAGAATAGTATAGACTAACAATTGGTCCCGGTAGATGGCGCTGGAATCGGGTTCCAGGATTTTGAGGAAATTTTTTGTGTGTGTTTGAGCGTGTCCCTGGATGGTTTTATTTTACAATTGAACCCGGCGCTGCAATCAGGTTCTAGGCAGGACAACGTCTGTCGGGTCTAGCTAATAAATTACATATTATACTTCGAAAAATCTAAGAATGAAATTTATGTGAAATCCTGAAGTTGTACTGAATCCAATGAAAAAAAAATAATCAAAATCGGTTCAGAAACCACAAAGTCATGGTCTGAACAATATTTACTCAACGAATTGACAACCTCCCCCGTGTCTTAAGTCACTAAAATACCTATCAGTTCGCAATATATTGTTTCTATCAAAATGAAATGAAATGAAATGAAATGAAAATTTATTGTCTTGTAAACAATTCAGGGTTCAATACAATGTTATTGAAATACAAAGAACATTTAGAACGGGAGGCGTCCCAAAAGAAACTCTGAAACCCGCGCTAGGTCTCTTTAGAGCCTGTGTGACGGGCTACAGTTGGATTCGCATCGGTCATATGCTCCTCAGTATACATGTAGTATATAGCTGCAATGTCTTTGTGCCTTAAAGATTTATATAATAATAATATATTCTAATACTAGCTAAAAAGGTTCAAAGTTAGTATGTTAATATTAACAGATTAGTTTTTTGTGTGTGTGTACGTGTGTGCATGTGCATGTGTGCGTGCGTGTGTGTGTGCGTGTGTACGTTCGTATATCTATAACGGCCCGTGCGTGCTTCTTGTGTATTTAAAAGGGATTATAGTAGTGTTGTGATAAAAGTAAATTTTCAAAAGACGGTTAGCATAATATTATTAGCTACGAGAAAGTAAAAGTTCTTCAGCTTCTATTCTAAAAAGGTTATTTCTAAATACAAAGCTACCTACCAAAATAAATTATGTTATACGTTGTTCGCTTACAAACAATGTCTGTTACGAGAAATAAAAATGCCATGTACAGAGAAAGTTTTCCCCAACTAATACAATAACTGGAAACTAGAAACGTCATTTGTTAGCTTTCGTACTCCCCAAGTAACTGGTTAACTCGCCAACAAAAAGAACTGTTATGAGGACTTGTAACAATAATTGCATCTTGCGAACTTAAAAATATGTCTCACATTCCGCACACGAGCGTTTCTTCCACTAGTGGGTAAAGCTGACGCTCGTATTTCCGAAGGCTTTCATTTATTTTGCAAATTCGGAAATTTAATATATTAAAAGCTGAGTAGCTTTACTAAGTCTATATAGTGTAGACCAATGATCTTATAATAACTAGATTCGCAGTTTACGGAACCAACGTGGTGCCACTTCGAAGATGCCTGCAGGCATATCTGGCCCCAGTTGTGAGTTAGACATTAAGCGAGTGTGACGTATCCGCGACGGGCGTAAAAACATTCAAAATGGTGAAATGTACTTTTAAAAGAGGAGAAGGAGGAGGAGCCTTAAGAACAGACGAGCGTGCATGACAAGAACTATGAATGTCAAAGAAGCAAGTGAGGTATGTAAGAATAAGCTTAAATGGCGCTCTGTTGTTCGTGCCTACCCCGCAAGGGACCTGGCGTGAAGTTATGTATGTATGTATGTATGTACTTTTAAAAGTTGTGTATGTGTCCGAAAATGATAATAAAGCAAGTGACGTTAGGTTTCACAAGAAAGTTTTGCTTAATTTTGATCGCATTATTTAAAATAACAATAATAAACAAAATAATATATCGTGCATTATTTTTGTCATCGTTGTTGCCAGTAAAACGAATTAAAAATTTAACGATTTTATTTTTAATTTTTTTTTTGGAATTTAGTTCATGAAAAAGTGTATGATGGAAGCGTGCGCCAGTAAATTTTGTGTGCTTTAATAATAAAATTTCGGCAATGACTCTAATATGCCTATTAATTTTTTATGATACTATATAGTCAATAATTATCATAAAATAGTGTTAGGGTCAGCAGCAGTTAGAATGATCCTTATTTGTTTGTCTAATTAAAAAGGGGCGGTCATTCTCCTATCAGAGGGAGGTCATCTTCGCAGATTAATATACGACGAACTTGACAAGTATCGATATAAAATGAAATCTTACGCTATGTCTTACTAGTATATCTAGATACGTAGCGATTCTCCAAAGTAGACGATTTCAGGCCCTCAACGTTAATTGAACCTTTGCACATGTTTTATTACAATGTATTGTTCTAGTAAGATAAAAAGCAAGCCGTGAAAAACAAATCAAACCAGTTTACCAAAAAAAATTTTTTTCTTCAAAAATACCGATGTACAGACTCTTATAATAATTATATACTAAGTATATATATACTTCTGTAAGTTTTATATTGTATAAAAAGAAGCCAAAAAAACGTTCAATCTGGGGATATTTCGGACTACTTGCAACTTTGTCCGTTTTCACGAAAGAAATGCCTTGTCTCATTTTAACGTAAATGGTTGGACTATGGAAGAAACGAGACAAATATAGTTTACTTTGGCAAACTGTTGGCATTACATTCGATTTCAAAGCTACGTCTTTGAAACTCGCAAGTTGCTACGCATATTAAAGAATTATTTGTAGGACGTTGCTACTCTAGTATATGTGGTCGGTTACATTCATACATAACTTCACGCCTTCACTTCACTTCACTTTGACATTCATAGCTCTTGTCATGTACGCTCGTCTGTTCTTAAAGCTCCTGACATCAACTTCTGCTAACACAAGATCAATTAGATCATGGAAGGTTTGTCGTGGCTTTCCGCGACTTCTGTATCCATCCACTTTTGGTGGTTGGAGTAGTAAAACTACATTGTCCCGATGTGTATGATGTTTTTATTCTGTTTCGTTTTAACAACATGAAAACCTTATATACTACATTATTGCTAAGTGTGCAAATTCTTAATTATTCTGCGCTGGCCCCCTAAAAATAAACAATACAAATGCTTATATACTACATATATGTAAGCTGACTGGTGTAGATCCAGCAAAACATAAAGGCGAGTCGAAGCCAACCTGATTTAAAGCAATACATCGAATGATACGCTGTTTACGACAACGTTTCTTACAGGGCGTTCCATTATCAGCACACAAAGCCCAAAATGCTCCATTAGCCATTCCACAAGGCGACCGCGGTCGTTGTGAGTGTAGTGAAAACGTCACTAATGACGTCATCATTTTCGGTCACAACGACCCATGTCAAGTAGCTGCTCCACTTGGGTTTACGATTGTCACGCCGGCAAGCAAGTAAAACGGGAAACATTCATGAACGTGGTCGGCGTAAGTCCGTAATGGAACGTAGAGTTAGTTAATCGAAAAAAAGGGCGATTCAGCGCCAACTATTTTGCTAATCAATTTATTTTAAGGAAACGACTTAATTTATCGCGATAAAATCTATTCAAGTATTGACTCGGGTTTTAGGTATTAAGCCACCACTATGTCCAGTTTCATTCATTCATTCACACGTTCAGTAGTTTTTACGTGATCTAACAGGCAGAAGATCCAAATTATTTCCCTGATTATTAAGCCTAAAATTAAATTTAAAGATGTGTTACAGTAGTATAAATAGATTTGAATCAAAAAGTGCAAGAGTTCATGCGAAATATAAGTTCGCTGTTTAAGCAGGAGAGCTACTAATAAAAACATTAGTAATCAGTTAAGTCGTTTTTTGAATATATATTACGTAACGGGACAACCGCCCGTCTGCGCTCATATCGCAGTCTCTAGGAACACCAGCGGTTGCAGCCAGAGGCGAGTAATGAAGAGCCGTGAGATTACGTTAAAATAAAAATAAAGGTGTAGCAGGGGAAAAGTAACAATGGCGCGGTTACAGAGCTGTCCAGATATACAATGCGCAATGGCGGGGTTTTCTTCAAGCGCTCTTTTGTTGTTAGACGTAAATACAGTAACATCGGTTCACCTTTTCTTAGAGTGACATTGTTAGGAGTATTGTTTGATTCAATACTTTGTGGAGGATCTCTAAGAGACAAGCGGTCTTATTGATATTGATTTAGAGTAAGTTAGCTTCTTTAAGGTACTTTCAGAAAGACCCAATTTGTCTCTGTACCACAGTTTCAAGGAAAACCCTTACTATCTACAACAGTATAGGGATTCTTAGCGTGGGTATAACGAACGATGTGCAGTTCCGGCGTCATCTGGAAGGCAAGGAACGGAGAATGAATACAATTCCTGCGGTCGGGTGGCCTGTCGTAAGAGATGACAAAACAACCCACAGGCAGATGGTAGGGCATTTGTCTGACTGGATGGATACCACCCCAGGTCTAGAGTATGTTGCCATAACAACCTTGAGTTGGGTTTTAGAATTAGTGACCAGGTTCATGTAATTATCTACTATTAAAAAATGCATGATACATTTGGAAAGAGTTTATTGATAAACACGCATATAGAGGAATTATGTAATTTGAAGAAGTTGTAAGAGAAGATCCCAAAAAGTTAATCATCAAAAATTATAAATAAGTTGATTAACTGGAGTAAATTTCCTACGAAAATGCCTTAGTTTAGCAAGCATTGTACAATTGTGACGTGAAAATTACGTGCGGATATATAAGTTTGTCCGTCCGCAAACATACCAATTTAGTCGTTCCTACCCTCTAAAAAATTCAAATGCTGTTAACCTTAGTATCTATAGACGTCATGCTTCCCTTCAACGTAATACGGAGAAAGTACATACATACATAACTTCACGCCAGGTCCCTTGCGGGGTACGAACGAACAACAGAGCGCCATTTAGGCTTATTCTTACACACCTCACTTGCTTCTTTGACATTCATAGCTCTTGTCATGCACGCTCGTCTGTTCTTAAGGCTCCTGACATCACCTTCTGCTAGTACATGATCCACTTTTGCATTGTATATCTGTTTAGTCATTCTTCCATCATTCATTTTTTCCACATGCCCGAACCACCGGAGCATTCCTTTCCTTACCTTCACCCCGACACTCTCTTTCAGACCAACTCTCTTTCTTACTTCGGTATTACGAACGCGGCCCGCGAGCGTCACTCCGCAGATTTTGCGCAATGCTCGCATCTGGACCGCGTTTACAGTATAGTACACATAATATTGTTACAACCTAGGCGTCGATAAAGACAAATTCCGCGTGCAAATTTATAGAAGCACATTCATTACCCGTCGGCATTTGAACTAATTCTTTTAAGATCGACTTCTTTTGTCTTATTGATTGGCATAGGTTTCTAGAGGCCATTGTTTTGGTGTACTCTTTTTGGGCCGTTTGCGGCTGAGTCATTAGCCATGTGTGGCAGCTTAAGTCGACTACGATACGGGTACATTGCATTTGTGCCGTGTGAAACGATGGCCTGCCTGAGGGAGGGACTGTCGAGCGAGAATCACGATCACAGCGAGACGTGTCTACTACAATCGGGAATCTAATAGTGACAGACTTTGGGCGTTTTATTGAATTACGACCTTCTGAATTACGTTTGGACTTGTGTTCGGTTATTTTTGTACCTGTGTTATACGTGTTTGCATAGTTCTAATAATATTCTATAGTAATTCCAACGGCATTTTAATTCGAGTCCCGCACTCGTAACACAATAAATCTCCAAAAAACTAAAATTCAAATTACAATAACAAACGTTCTAAGTGTACAGTAACCAGGGTTCAAAAGCCTTTTGAGTTATCTAAAATATGAATCTTTCAAGAGATCCTTCGACACTTCAATCGTTTTTATTGTTTAAATTATTTGAGATAGTAAATTGAAGAACTTTGTTACGTTTCTCAAATTTCACGTAATAAGAAGCTTAAAACCTATTTAATCAAAGTAATCTAGTTTTCTAGATTTCAATTGCAGTTCTTTCTATCTTTGTAAGATTAGAATGTCTTAAGAGAAAATGTTTTATGTATTTAAAGAAATTTATTTTAAATTTTTGTTGGATATAGTTAATTAAAATATTTTATAATAGGCTTCGAGCTTGTACATTGAATTTCAAAGAGGAAAGAGTAATTCTGATCAGGTGACTTAGAAAATAACAGTTTTAGAGTTTTTGGTTGTATGCATGTCTTAGAGCATTATGTGAAAAGTACTGAAAGGATTGAAATGAAACCAACCTCAGAGCTAGGTCGGATCCTGAGTCAACACATAGGATAATTTTTATCGATCCTAGATCCAGCAACGGGACCTAGGGTCCAGGCTAGCAGTGATTAAGGCTCTATACATAATAATCTCCTCATAATACGGGCCGTGTCCAAGAGAGCTGCCTTCCGCATCCGACTTTCACCCAGAGCCTTTCAAGATGGCGGTCAAGGGTCTTCGCTATTAGTCCATTCACTGATCACTATGTTTCTGGAGTCTAGGTTCCACGTGGCACTAACCTCGTGACCAAGATAACTATTGATACACTATTTTATTGTATGTCTTGAAAGACCACGGGCCATAAAAATGGCCCAGACTTTTGGAGAGCTTGCGTGGAGCCATGGGAAGGCCAACACGTAGAGGCCCCTTGTCAAATTTAATGTAAATGTGGCGTGACACTGACCGGCGATTATCCCTGTCTACAACATATAGTGATGCACCCAAGGACAAGCCCCGGCCAGTCCAGGACTATTGTGGGGAGTGAGAACAAAAAGTACTGGGCTATTGGGGTGAACTGCTAGTCGTACTAAGGGTCTGGGAATATAGAAAGAAAAAAAAAATTTTAGGACAAGATACAAAAAGTCTTACATGATAATATAAAATATATTACAATTCATTGTCATTCCTGCCCTAAAAAGGGTCTTGCTCAGCATAATGCTAGTTTTCTCAACCAGCGCTGATCTTCCGCAAGTACCTTTAAGTAATGCCACGGCTTAGCTCTACAAAGCAAATTAAAACAGTAAACGTTCATCAAAACTATACAGAATAATTATTACTAGTGTATGAACATTGTATGCTAAAAACCGAGTCAGGGGGATGTAAGAAGTGATATAGAACTAATTTTGTTTTTTTTTTTTAAATTTCTTGTTTCTCTGTTTCTCTGTCTGTTTGTACCGGCTAATCTCCGAAACGACGGGACCGATTTACATGAAATTTTGTATGGTGGTAGCTTATATCCCTGGTCAACATATAAGATACTTTTGATCCCGAAAAATTAAAGAGTTCCCGTGGGATAGTTAAAAAACCGCACCACACGGGCAAAGGCGCGGGCAGAAGTTATCGTTTATATGGCAAAACAACGTTTGCCGGGTCAGCTAGTTACAAATAAAAGAAAACAAACATACAAAAAAAAACAACGGACAGACGGGACGAACAAGCTGAAATGATAAATATGTAGTGGTTTGTTATAACGTACTAATCGTCATTCGAGAATTATAATACTATAAAATACTTGTATCGTATTTAAAGGTTTAATGGGGACTATGGCGTCTGCCCGTCGCAATGTTCAGGGAGCATGGGAAAATGGGCAAATGGTGACGCGCCACTCCCTGCATGGACCCCAAAAAATATCATAGAGGACAGGAGCAATATGGGTGTGAGTAGCTAAGGGGTGTAGAGAGGCCTCAAGTTTACTGAAGCTACTTCTAACGTTATGCCATTCATAACTTTCAACCCTGGAGCTTGAGTCTTAGTTCTAGCGATCTCCACTCCGAGCCAGCTGATTAAGTCAAGCGCGGACTTGCCTTGGCCCCTAGAGTCAGGCCCGAGATGTCGCTACTAACCTAAGGCTTCGCCTCAAAGCCTCCCTGCGGTTATTATTATTGCACTTATATGACACAATATTATGTTGTTACGACTGACAAAGACCAATTCACACCTGCAGTTTATTACCTTTTCGGTATTAGGACTTCTTTTGTTAACTTTGTATTTAAAATTTGTAATTAGAAAAATAGCCTATTGTGTATTGTAATCCTTTATGGTGAGCATTAGCCAGGTGTGATTCTTGGAAATTATTATTATGCAATCAAGTATTGTGTTGAGACATATTGTATTTGTACAGGACAAAAGGAATGCCCGAACGGAGGGGTGAGGCCATTGATGTATATCAATGGATGTGGCAGTCAAAGCGATAACACAAGCGAGCCAAGACGTGTGTACATTTAGTGACGGACTTTGCGCGTGTTATTGAATTGTGCATTACGTTTGGACTTATTGCGTCCGGTTAGACTTCTACCTGTTTTATACGTGTTTATAAAGTTCTAATAAATTCTATTGTAATTCTAACGGCATTTTAATTCGAGTCCTGTAACTCGTAACAATATAGATTATATTTAAAAAACCAAAGGTGCTACCATGTGCTGCTGCATACTGGTATCACCTTTGGTGTTTCAAGTGTCCACAGACGATGGTAACCGCTTTCCATCAGGTGGGCCTTCTGCTTGCCTACTGAACTTATGCAATAAAAAACACACATTCGCATTTATAAACTTAGTAAGTACGAATCCATGCCTCAATCCATAATGCACCTAGAACTTTTATGGTCGATAAAAATGTCTTACATCACTTACATTAATTTTAATGCTGTCCCATCTATAGATTGTATGTACACCTGTAGTACACCCAACGTTCGAAGTACGGCAATAACTTCAATGATTTGTAGACTATATAAATCCCACACTTTAGTTGCGGGCTGTACACTGAATCCCGATTGATATTGGCATCTTTTGGTTGTTAGTATTGTTACAACCTGAGCGCCGACAAACACAAATTCACACCTGCAGATCTGTACAAACACATTTTGTAACCTTTCGGCATTTGAACTAATTGTAATTCTTTTATAGAATAAATTTTCTTTTGTTTAATTATTTATTGGCTTGCGTTTCCTAATTGTTCTAGCAAACAGACCATTGTTTTATTGTACTCGTTTATGGCCGTTACGGTCGAATCATTAGCCAGGTGTTGCGGATTAAAGCGAGTACAATAGTCACATTTGTATTTGTGAGTTATAAAACTAGGGCCCAATGGAGAGACCAGTCTGTCGAGCGATAACTACGAACGAAGCAAGATGGGTGTACTACAATCGGGTATCTTTTAGTGACGGCCTTTCATGTCTATTGAATTACGACCTTCTGCATTACGTTTGGACTTGTGTTCGGTTATATTTGTACCTGTGTTCTACGTGTTTGTATAGTTCTAATAAACTCTATAGCAACTCTAACGGCATCTTATTTCGAGTTTCGCGGCTCGTAACATTATGGTCGAATTTCGACCACGTGTGACCACTAGTATAATAAAAATAGTAGAAAACTTGTTTAACCGAATAAATTCAGTAGTGCAGTTGTCATAAGTAACAGCGTTTATGTGGCGTGACATTTTATATGGTGAGCTGTTTCCAATGTTTTCATGTGAATTTAATTCTAGCTTTTTTTGGTTATTTACCGGATTTTAATTATTGTGCCGTTTGAAACTTTAGGTCCGTGGGGTCCATTGGCAAAGGGTTTCTTCATAGAAATTTGTAAGAAACTCTTTGATACCCGTGATCAGAAGGCTGGTTAGTATTTCGCCATAGAGAATGGCAATGCAGCCAGCCTTCTGGACACGCTTCCGTACTTTATATTATTTTATTTCTAATTTAGTTTAATTTAAGTATTTAATTTAATGATTTTAATATTAATTATAATAAATAACTAAACTAGATTTGTTGCTGAGTGGTAAAAGTTGTTAGTCTACAACTTTGGGTCCATAATTTATGTCGCAGACTGTACGGGCTAGCAACAGCCGTACATTGCCGTGTCAGCGGTTTACGCCGACACGTGCATTTTAAAATATTTAAGTCAGTACTCATTTAGCACCGTACTCGGTCAGTCGGCAAAACAGCCATTGATCTAAGCATAATCACCATCATTCCATTATTATAATTTTATCAATAAACAATTACATCAAGAAAACCTCTATCATTAGCATTTTATGTAGGACAACACCCTACATATTTGATCCGGCTCGAAGGACGGTGCTAAATGAGTACTGACTTAAATATGTTAAAATGCACGTGTCGGCGTAAACCGCTGACACGGCAATGTACGGCTGTTGCTAGCCCGTACACAGACTTTTAAAAACTTTTCTATTGTTGTTTTTTGTATTTAAATATATTTTTATTGGTATATTAAAGACTCAGTTAATTGAATTAGTCCATGCAAAATAAAAGGTTAATTGTTCCACTTTTACATTCCATCATTTTTTTATTCTTGATCAGAATCTAAGTTTTAAGCGTCATATAAGTAGTTCAGTTCCTAGGCTTCGTAAACTCATTTACATATTTAAATTATTGAGGTCTGTTGCAAATAAAAAAACAATTAAAATGGTTTATTTTGCTTTATGTCAGAGCTTAATTGAATACAGTCAAACCTGGATAAGCGAGAGTTCAAGGGATCACAATCTCATTCTCGCTTATAGAGGTTTCTCACTAACCGGAGTTTCTCGCTAATGTAAGGTACATGGGTAGCGTTTCTCTCTTATAGAGGTACGCAGCAATAACAAGTCACAGCAAGTACGAATGTAGTAAATATGTAATATGATAAAACATATAAGTACCTACTTTATAAGGGTAGGTATCAAGATGCTTACAAAAACAAGACAAAACAATGGTAGGAAGTTCCACGAAAATTAAGGATGAGTCATAAAATAGCAGATGTTAAATTTGTAATTTGTTTTGTCATTTGTTACTGCATGTATGTATTTTTATTGAAGCAATAGTTCCTCCTAAACAATATAAATAAATAAAGCTCGAATGTCGCTTATAGAGGTATAGATCAGTAGCAGTCTCACTTACGGAGGTCCATGAGGAAGAAACGACTCTCTCTTACAGAGGTTTCTGTTTCTCGCTAATAGAGGTTTTGGGAGCTTAAAATGACGGGTCCTGGCTATTACTCACACTTATAGAGTTTTCTCACTTATCCAGTTCTCGCTTACCCAGGTTTGACTGTATTGCATTATCTGTTGCGGAGGTGCAGCTAAAAGTCACATGTTATTAATAGAAGGGCTCAGCGAGCCTTCTATTCTTAAAGTAAGCGCTGGGCGTCCATATCGCTTGGCAACAAACGTTCTCTATAAAAACTGGGATTTATTAACTGTTAGACAAATTTTTATTTTGCAATCAATCCTTAAAAAGCATTCAGAGGTTTTATTCAATTCTGATGTCATTATTAATAAACGTAGGAAAGACACAGTTTGCAATTTAACTACCTGTCATTTATCTCTTGTTCAAAGATTTTATTATATTCTAGGCGCGTATCTTTACAACAAAATAAATCATTCGCTGTCTATATATCCCCTACTAAATTATACTTGTAAACAAATACTGTCTAAATGGTTAAAATCACTGAATTATGACGAAACCGAAAGTCTGCTGCGTATAACAATTTAATACGTCTATTTATACATGTCTTTTTCAATTAGAATTATTACATACACACACATGCGCATACACTCACTCACTCACTCAAACACACTCACTCACTGGTTAACTTATAATTAGTATGTAGTTTGTTTTATCACCAGTATCACACAACAGGTCCTATATCACTTGTAAATTGTTGTGTGAGGAAAATAAATAAAGTTTATTCGTTGTTCGTTAATTATAATTTTTATATTAAAGTAACTTAAAAAAATCATTTTTATATTTCAAATATACAAAACTAATTGAAATCCCAATTTTCAAAATAAAATAAAGAAATTCTTGGAGTCTGTTGACTTTATTCAAGAGAAGAAGTAAATGAATTCCATTAACATTATTAGTGGGCAATAACTTTATTCTCGTAAATTGTGACTTAATTCCTTCAACCTTCTCAATGTCAATATGCTAATTTTATGACCCATTTATACGCCTGAAAGATAAACTTCGCTTTTCATATTTTTTTTGCGCAGAATTATTACCGCCAAAACTGGGACACGACCGTGTTTCCTGAGTGAGATTTGTTCCGGCAGAGGCGGTAATTTAAAATAAAATTCATTTTTTTTAATTATAAACTTTTATGCCGCAACGTTTTTCTATAATCCTATAATAATTTCCTTTATTCTACGAAGCTCAAATTGTTTCAACAAAATAGTAGTAAAATTGAACCTAGACTTATACTGCACTAGTATAAATTCGGTCAAACGAATACTGACTCAAGAATTTTTTAGCAAGACAGAAACTTAGTAACTGTATTATCAATAGGAATCGTGTTGTACGTTTTCTTACCAATAGGTGGAGGCTTGTTATCAGCATTTGTTTTTTATATACTTTTCTTTTTACTATATTGATATGTATTAGTCTGTAAGCCTACCTAAAATTAAATAAAAAAAATAAAAAAAATAAATATGGCTTTTGGATCTGTATATAAAATTCAATAAAATTAACACCGGAACCAAAAACTTCGTACCCCTTTTGACGAAAATTACGCGGTCGGAGAAGTATGAAATGTTGCATACTTATAGTTTACATAGATAATGAGTGTTGAATGCTATTTTTTAAATTGTGCATTAAAAATACATTAAATCAATAAAAATAACATTACACACACTACCATGTATTTGATCCACACACGCGTAAATATACTCTTTTATATATTGTTAAAGTCAAATCAACAGTCTAGCCTTGGCGAAATCTATGATTATAGAAGTATAGTCTTTGACAACAGAACCTTAATAATGTTCAGACTTATAATTGAAATTAATTATTACGGTCGAATTACGACCATGGGCTACAATTTTCAACATAAAAAAAACTTTTTTTTGTTTGCAGATAAACTGATAGAAGGTACATCCGATGGTAATTGGTTACCACTGATCATATACATCTTCAACAGCAAAGAGTATGTTGCATCTACCTCGTTGGGACTTCAAAGAATTTTTATTACACTCTTGTTGAAGAGCCTCATATTGTAGCGATCTAGGACGATTCAGAGAAGAGTTCGTTCTATAACTTGCTACTGTATAGCATAAAGGACCGGCATCACGTATGGTGGGTTCAAATCCTTACAGGGGAAGCGCGCACCAAATAAGTGCCTTTTTGAAATAACTTATCAGTGCAAGAACAGATTAAATACTAATTTGAAAGAGTAAGAGGAGGATTTGCTAGAGATGGCAATACATCCTACAGCCAGGTGGTGTGGCATTTGCCGGTCTGGGCTACACTGGTCCGCAGTATACCACTATATCAAACTGGGGTATTCTGTCATCAGGGACCCGATTATGGTCCTTTCTTCGAGACCGACAGCTTATTGTTATCACCTTTGGTGTCGCAAATGTCTATAAGTGACATTGACCACCTTCCATCAGGTAGTCCATCCGTTATGATGACGAAGGAATTTTTTATTTGTTTATTCCAATTATACAATACAGCATAGTAAGTAACTTAAATCTAAAAAGCTTTACATGTGATGCATTAAATTCTTTTTATTTTTACCGCATCAGTCACTATGTAAATATGAGATATAGTCTACGATTGACCGCTTAAGGAATTGCTTTTTTCGCGAGCCCTTGCTACGGTGAGACAGTACTTCAAATTGGAACAACTACTGAACTTATACCAATCACAAGTTATCATAATTGAATGAGTGGAGTTCTGTTTTTGTTTTTGGGGCGGCTCAATAAAATTCGAGTTGAAAGCGTATCAGTTGGAGTCAAATAAACAAAGAGTCAGAAATCATATTCAAAAGACGGTGATTACCGAAATGACCGTCTTTTGAATGCTCAAAGTCAGGAGTCTTTAGCATTGACGTAAGGTTCATAGACTTGTGGGGGTGACCAAAGTTGTCGTATATGTGTGTTCTCGGATCACATCCACAATTGCGTGCATTGATGCAAAGCCTCTTCTTACTCTTCGATCCCAGGTTCAAATTGATACGCAGGTTCGTTGCAGATGTTATTTATTACAATTACTATACAGTATTATGGAGTACTTTTTATGTTATTTGAGGGAGACAAATTGATACTTTTGAGAATGGCTCTTTGATATATAATAGGGCCTCAACTGGCAGAGTGACACCGTTGAAGCTTCGCGAGTACGTAGCAGCGTGAAGCCTTGATGCTGAACTTGAAGTGTGTCTCCTGCATGCCGAGGACGCCCTTATATACTGCGTCGCCTGTTGTTGACGACGCAGGTGGCCCATGCCGTTGAGTCATCCCAGTGCAGGACCGAACTTAGCGCAGGGCCGTGTTTAGGTTGTTGCTATGGAGAATGGATTTACATGATTATGATTAATTTGGATAAAAAATGGTGGATGCTTAGTGCACCACCATAGACTGTCGTTCTTCTATCTGATACATGGAGAGTGTTCTTTAGAATAGAACCACACGCTGGTTCCCCCATCGATCGGTGCCCACTACCAAGGAGAAAACATCTCCAGTCAAAACGAAACGTTTCGCTTCATCTTTTTTGTTGCTCACTACCGAAGAACGGAATAATTTGCCGGAGTTTGTTGTTCCAGACATATACCATCCAGAAGTCATTGAAATAAAAGTGACTAGGTATTTACTAGATAACCTTGCTCCATTATAGACCGCGTCATCACTCAACATCAGGTAAAACCGCAGTCAGACGTGAGCCTATACGAATATAAGACTGAATCCTCGACGCGTGTTTTTGTGCACTCTTCACTCGATTGTGTCAACTTGCATGCTGTGAGGCGCCTGTTATACCGTATCTATCTAGTTCACGTAAGTCGATGGAACCCCAAGACGAGAGGATCAAGACGAAGACGTGCTTGCCCCTACGAAGCCCGCATCGATCGTATCGTGTCTGACGTGCTGCTTATCCTGCAAGTTCTTTCAACTCCTTTATTCCCGCCTGCGTTCTGCATTTAACCCTATAATGCTTAGGGACCGCTTCTACAATATTATTATTGACCTTGAGTCTTTGATCACGACAATGTCTATCTGTTTACTTATAAAATCAGCTATATATCAATAACGACCCTTTACAGAACACTCCAAATATACATTAGTGCTTTTCACGATCCACTCTACTCCCCTATTTTTGACCAATAGTGGCGATAATGGGTGCCAATAAATAAAACATGGACTCCGGAACGGCGGCAAATGATAAATGATTTTTCCAAGCCCACTGAGTGCTGTACTGTCCTTGAGGTTGGCTTACACTGAGCTACTGACTAGCGATAGGCTTTAAGATAAGTTAGCAGTTTTTGGAAATTAGTGATGTTTTGCTGAGAAATTTATTTTCTTTTCTATTTTTGAAGTGAAAACTTCTTCAGGCACGTTTGATGTGGGGAAAACGCAGTGAAGAGTGACACGCTCAGATACAAAGTTTTTGCATTTCTGACGTGTAGTCCTACTACTGACAATTTTTTCATGTGTATTTGCATGTGTGTATGTATATGTGTGCAAATGTATTTTCGACTTCGAACCTAGTGACTAATGCCGTACAACTAATAGTTGTCATGGCGGTGTACTCTAGACCTAGTTAGTAAGCATGCAGACAAACAAATGCTGTACCATTTGCGTGAGGTTTGTATGTCACCTTTTAAGACAGTCCGCCAGGCTGCAAAGAATTAATACCTATATATTCGTTATTCCTGCGCGGATCGTTGTTAGCCAACCGTTGTCATTGCTGGATGTAAGCTTCCTCAAGTTTGCGCCATCTATCCCAGTCGCCCGCTGTTCTCATCCAACCTCCATCGCCTTCTTTGTACAGAGCGTAGGTCTATCGGTTTTAGGGGTGTCCTACTAGGTTTACCCAGATGTGGTCTCTGCTCGAGCAGTCGTCCGCTTGCACGTCTGCGCCGACGCAGACGTGCGTCGACGACGCATTACTCCGAAGTAATAAAGAACCAATATTTCACCACACTACTTACAAGTAGCGTGTCAAAATAGCACACTCTTCATTTAAATGTATCTATGTAAACCATCCTTTATTATGCGTTTGATTGGATACCATTACTACAGCTGGTATCTTGTGGGGTTGATAAGGTATCGTATTGATAATAAATATCCACCCTTTGCCAAACAGAGCTGAGGATAGGCAATTGACTTCTTTACAATAGTTTGGCGACCGTGGGCAGAACCTTCTGGCAGCGTCAACCGGTCTCAAGACTTACAGAAAAAGCTAGCAGATTCTGGAAGGAAAACACAAAGACCGATACATTTTAGAAAGGGATAGATGATGAAAAAAAAGAATAACGAAATGAAGACCGAAATTCTAGAATAAAAGGTTCAGGAAAGAAAAGACAGATAGATGTTTAAAAAGACAGAAAATTTTAAATTATAGGTTCCAGAAGATTCTTCCGTGTTTATAAGCAGCGTAAGGCACGCTTTCTGAGTAGGTTGAGTTCAGTTCAAGACAGCGAAGGTAGAAGTGCGATACAAAAGAGTTAGTACAGAAGTTTAATAGAAGAGAGTGAAAAGTTTAGTGGACAATTCAGTAAAGGAGGAGTGTAGCGTAGTTTGAAAGAAGATCCAGAAGCGAGCTACACGCGGTAAATACGAAGGTGAGCACTGCAGTAGCAGGAGGTGATCTACGCAATATCGGCGACGGTATTGTGAGTGAGATATCTTATCGTCGGGACAGTGCATCTTTAGTTGTGTTTGTAGGGGCAACCATGCGGAAAAAATCACGTACGGCTGTGTATGTTAATAAAAGCATTTAGTTAAAAAAAACTTAAAATTAAAAAGTGTTTCTTTCCAATCCCAAGTGCGAGGTCCAAAATTTTCCTTTCTTCCTTGGTCAAGCTTTCTTTCTATCCCGTACCATATCCCTCAACCATTATCCATTCACTTCTAAACCCAATCACTACTCATCCCATTTAGTCACATATACAACCACATTTTAACTACCTTCCATTCATCCACTTACCCAACCTACCTATGCAATATTCATTTACCCTAGTAATATAATAAGAGTAGTAGAAAAATGTTTTTTTTTTAGAAAGTACAAATTAAAAAAGACTAAAATTAGAGATAATGAGAACTCTGCCCTGACCAATGGTGGATGAGTAAAAAACAAACAACAAAACTTATACACACACTCAAACCAACGCGCACTACCACCGCTTTGCATTATACGCACATTTCACAACCAAATCAAGACACACAAAGAGCCTAAAAGTAAATAACCCAGACACAGAAAGGAAAACACAACACACATGGCACTAGATAGGATAATATATAAATATAGACATAAGGCCCACACTGCACATGCACTTCCTCACAACACCATCATATAACAGATACACTCTACCCTAGTATAAGTTTAGTAGTAAAATTAGGATAAATTAATATAATAAGTTACTCGTAAGATACATACTACATACATACATAACTTCACGCCAGGTCCCTTGCGGGGTAGGCACGAACAACAGAGCGCCATTTAGGCTTATTCTTATAAACCTCACTTGCTTCTTTGACATTCATAGTTCTTGTCATGCACACTCGCCTGTTCTTAAGGCTCCTGACATCACCTTCTGCTAGTACACGATCAATTTGGTCATGGAAGGTGTGTCGTGGCCTTCCGCGACTTCTGCATCCATCCACTTTTGCATTGTATATCTGTTTAGTCATTCTTTCATCATACATTCTTTCCACATGCCCGAACCACCGGAGCATTGCTTTCCTTACCTTCACCCCGACACTCTCTTTCAGACCAACTCTCTTTCTTACTTCGGTATTACGAACGCGGTCCGCGAGCGTCACTCCGCAGATTTTGCGCAGTGCTCGCATCTCGACCGCGTTTACTCTACTTTCGTGCTCTCTATTCCATACCCAACTCTCGCTTCCATACGTGAGCGTAGGTACCAGCACCGCGTTGTGTATGGCAAGCTGGGCCTTCTGGCTGAGGTTCTTAGAAGTTACCTAACGCTCCATTCACACTATTCCCCAAATTCACTCTTCTTTCTATATCAGCGGTGTACCTTCCATCCCTGATAAAAGCACATCCGAGATATACAACTCATTCACTTGTTCCAGCATAACATCATCGACCACTATCCTTGCATTCGTTCTGGTTGTGTCTCGTTCAAACACCATCAAGATACATACTCTTCAATACAAATTAATTAATGTCACACACAAGAATTAAAATAATAAGCGTGTAAAATTTTAAAAACAAATCTAGAAATAAAGCTTTAAAAAAGGGTACGGAACTAGAGTCCGTAGAGTAGTTAAAAAAAAGACCAATAGTGAAGGAGCCTGCATTTATTAAAAAAAAAACTCAAGTGCGAACCCCCCCCACGTTCGACCATAATCTCGCTTAATGTTGACTACTTATATGTATTTAGTATGAAGCTATTATTCTGATGTCATAACCCGACACTTAATTTTCTTTATTTGTATAGATGATAGATATATATATAGATACGAGTCAGAGACTACTGAGGCCCTCCTTAAAAAATCGACTTCTATATCCGTCATGCAACCTGTCCTTACAAAAAAAAACTAATTTTATGGGTGTTAAAATATTTAATAATTTGCCTGTTGCCATAAAAAATGCTAATTTGAATTTATTTAAAGTCAGTCTTCACAATTGGTTATTGGAGAGGTGTTTTTACTCGGTGCATGAGTATTTTAGTTGGAACAAGACCTAGATGAGAAATACAATAAAATAAGATAATAAAATTGACATTTTTAAGTTTAATATTTTCACTAATTTAAATTTTGTTTTTAAAATGTTTAACAATTCATTTTTATTTTTTTGACATGTATATTTAATTAATTTGTAAACATTAGTTTAGGGTTATGTGAGTGTATTTGCACATCATGTAAATGACAAAACATACTGGAAACTTTATATTATGTAACACCTATTCATGTACCTATGTTTTTGCAAATAAAGACTGATTGATTGATGATAGGAAAAACAGGACTAATACCTATCAGATAGTATTGTTTCTTAAATCATTAAAAATGTAATTTCTTTTACCTTATTCGAATAGAATAGCTTTGATTTCAGGTCGTATCATGTAACCAGTAACTTTGTGGAGCAATCAATCACTTGCGATTGAAGCCGTCTATTGTTAAGCAGGGGAGGTTGGGGTGCGTGGTATTAATTAAAAATAGAACCCACATTTTATTTTAGGAGGAGACAGATTTATTCGCTGCTATCGTATTAAAATACGAGCTTTAAAATTTTCATACTTACTTCTTACTTATTTTAGAAAGAAAGAAAGGAAAATAAGGAAGGAATTTCTAAGTTAATATAAATAGAAATAAAAAGACAATAGAAACAAATAAATCCTAAATTGGATCCAGCCTCAGCATAATGCTAGTCAACAACAGCGCTGTTCTTCTGTTTGGGACCATAAAGTGAAGTCACGGTGCACAATACACCACACATAACAACAACAATATATACAGTATATTGGAGCAATTTTGGCAAATACGAGACCCTTATAACATCATCGTGTAAGTGCGATTGTCTTTTTTTTATTGCTGAAGCAGAGTAGCCAAGCCCAACCGTGATAGAAAGCGGTTACTGTCACCTAAAGACATTAGCAGCACTATAGGTGCTGCCAATGTGCTGCCGGCGTCAAAGAGAAAACTGGTACCTGACCACTGATACCGGGACACAACTCTAAAATTCTTATGGTGGCATACTCTAGACCATGCGTGGTATCCAGACGGGTGCACATATTTCAACTTTCTACAACAATTCTTTAACGTCAAAGCTATACATCTTTGGAACGCGCTGCCGGCTGCTATCAGACAAGCATAATCGCTACTGATATTTAAAACAATGATCAGAAAATATTACCTCACCTTGGAATGTCATGATATTTAAATGTATGTACATATATATTTCTCAATAAACAATTATTTATGTTGTTGTAGATATATATTTGTTTGTATATTATGTACGTTAATTATATATCTATTTAATATATAAACCATCTGTACATACTGCATTTATACATTTATTACTAGGATGTAAAAAATTGTACTATGTATTATGTATACCACTATAGTCATTATCAGAAAAGAGAACGCTTTTTAGCGATAAGACCGCCCTTTGTGTATAATGAGACATGGCTTGATTGATTGATAGATAGCCATGTAGTCGGGCAAATGCCCTACAATTTTCTGCGGCCGGGCAGCCTGTCGTAAAACGTGACAAATTTTCTCACAGCCAGGTGGTAAGGTATCTGCCCAGTTTTGATGTCACAGATGTTCATAGGCGATGGTAACCGCTTTCCATCAAAAAAATATATCAAAAATTTTGCTATGCTATGAATAAATACGTATGAAGATTCTTTAACATGAAACGATCAATCGAGCGTGTCAAGTCCCCTTTGTCCCCTTTGGCACAACCTGTTTTTGACAGTCATTTGTTAACTGAGTCGTAATTTTTAACCTATCGCTTCTATGAAGAGTGCCTTACGATTTTTTATGGGCGTGATGTTCATACATTGATAGTCATGTGTAAGATAATATCATACAAATCGATTCCCCATAACTTAGCCACGTAAAATACCTAAAGTAGCGACTAGCGCTCAAAAGGGCGAAAGCGCCTTGAATTTATTACTAATAATTGTTATTTGTTTATTTCACACACAAAGATCCATAATAACATCAGCCCATAAATGTCCCACTGCTGGGCTCGGGCCTCCTATTATACGGGGTACGGGCAGTATACCCGCCACGCTTATCCAAGGCGGTTTGGCAGGTTTGACACATCGGTTATCTCGATGTGCAGGTTGCATCACGATCTTTTCCTTCACCGTTGTTAGTACGTGGTAATTATACCAACATACACATTAGGTCAGAAAACTGACTAAGCGGTGCATGCGTTCCGGCCAGGATCAAACGCACCCTTCGAGTCTGGAACGCGTGCGCTAGCTATTACGCTACCACGACACAAAAAGATCCATAATTACAAAAAACAAAAAAAAATATATTAAACCCTAAGAAATTATCTAATATATAAAATTCTCGTGTCACAGTTTTCGTTGCCATACTCCTCCGAAACGGCTTGACCGATTTTGATGAAATTTTTTGTGCTTATCCGGTATCTATGAGAATCAGCCAACATCTATTTTTCATCCCCCTAAATGTTAGGGGTAGTCCACCCCTAAATTTTTTATTTTATTTTTTAGACAAAATTTTTAATTTCTATTTTTTTATGATACAGCATTAAAAGATACATACAACCCTAAATTTTCAACCCTCTACGATCAACCCCTATTTTTTACCGGGCAGGGCGACGTCTGCCGGGACAGCTAGTAATTAATAAATATCCATCAGTCAGTCATTCATTGAAGCAATTCATTGACATTAGTTCCAACGACATTTTAATTCGAGTCCTGGAGCTCGTAACACTTTGTTCATCCTCGGCATTAAAAATATATTACTGATCATACAAATCCGTCCAGTAGTTTTTCCGTGAAAATTGAACAGAAAAATAGATAGACAGACAGACAGAGTCACTTTCGAATTTAAGATAATAATTAATTAATGTTGTTAATTATCTGTTCTAGTATTTTCATAAGTTTTAGCGACTAGTTAACATAATTGAAAGTTTTATTCAGAAATAAAGCTATAATTAAAAAATACCATAAATATATAAATAAAAAATTGACTCTAAATCGCTGTCGGCGGGGATCGTGCCCAATATGCTGGCCGCATTTCCGCGTTGGATGGCAACGCATCAGCGTTGCCATAGGTGCAAGCCAGCCTTTTGGTCACGCGAGACCTCAATAAGACGTGTTGAGAGGTCTCGATAGAGGTGATGAGCTGAAGGCCCCCACGGCCCCAGGGTCTCGACCCCGAAAGACACAAACACGTACCCTTTACCAATGGATACATATTTGCGACATATCAGGGCCTCCTGGTGTGCAGCAGCAGCCCCGGCTTTCACGGCTGTGTCTGGAAGATGGGACGTCGCCAAAGTATAGACACAAGTTGCATCCCATACTACAATTAATTAATAGCGATTTGGCTGAGGAAAGATTGTTAGGTACTTATTCGAAGCGTTAAATATTCATGAAGACTTCACACTGGTTAAATGTACAAACTGTGCGTGGATGTTATTAGACGAGATGGAATACAAATCATACGTAGGTACATATTCTTTAGACTCAAGTAATGAGTACTTTAAATAAACGATGTATGTGGAAGTTAATGAAAGTTGATGAAGTGAAAGTGTTTGTCAGGATTTTAGTATGTGGAGATGCATCTTCTTTGCCTATCCCAGTGAGAAATACGCGTGATAGTATGTATGTAAGTAAGTAAGTGCGTACATTTTTAACCGATATAGTTTGAATGTATAGGCTACTACAATTAATAACTGAAATAATGATGATAAGGATAAATTTGGATTCGTTAGATAGCTAGTGTGTCGGGGTGAAGGCAAGGAAAGGAATGCTCCGGTGATTCGGGCATGTGGAAAGAATGTATGATGAAAGAATGACTAAACAGATATACAATGCAAAAGTGGATGGATGCAGAAGTCGCAGAAGGCCACGACACACCTTCCATGATCAACTTGATCATGTATTAGCAGAAGGTGATGTTAGGAGCCTTAAGAACAGACGAGCGTGCATGACAAGAGCTATGAATTTCAAAGAAGCAAGTGAGGTGTATAAGAATGGGCCTGTGTGGCGCTCTGTTGTTCGTGCCTACCCCGCAAGGGACCTGGCGTGAAGTTATGTATGTATGTATGTATGTATGTATGTGTTAGATAGCTAGAAAACGTCTTATATCGTAGACATAAGTCAAGTTGCCCTTACGTGACATGACATTCCCTTTATATTCAGAAGCGTTGGTAGAGGTTAGCGCTGAAGAAAGAAACCTCCGTGCTACACCGATTTAAAAAAGGAGTTTCTCAATTTAGCTTTTTTTTAATTTCGTGGCTGCAATGCACATAGCATTGATTTTGCAAAGGACAGGGTATGAAGTGGCAGGTGAAAATAAAAAATATAATATTGAATCTAAAAAATTGGCCAGTAATTTGGACTAGTGTACTGCAAATCTGGAGATAAATGAATATAATATATATTTATTATAATAGAATACAATATCTATACATGCAAATATAATTCAGATGAAACAAATTAGGTATTCGAAATATTCACAAATATTATACAGACTACAAAACTCTACTTAGAATAACCTGATAGAAAAGAAATCTTACAAAACAATTTTATCAAAAACTAAAAATTTACATAAAATATATACACAGTACTTGTTATATGAAGATAGCAAATAATTTACATTAACAGGGCGAGGATAATCAGGAGGTAGGATATCGTACAAAGGAGTAATAATTTTGAAACAATAAAAAAAGATGTGCTCAACAGTATCTTCACTTAAAGCACACTCACATATAGAGCTATCGCGAATTCTGAGTTTAGACAGGAAAACACGAGAGCAGACATGACCTCGGAGACGTATAATAATCGAAGTAAACTTTTTTGGGAAGTTGCGATATCGGAAAAACCAAGGGGAAGAAGAGATGAGAGATTGAAGCTTACCGAAATGTTTTCCAACGGTCTGACTTGAGCGTTGCCATAACTCATTCCAGGATTTTTGCATTTATTTTTTGTCGGGCGATTTCTTTGTCTATTGTGGATTGAATTTCATTTTTTTATGTTCTTAAGAAAATACTCTAGAGTCTAGAGGTACAATCGATTTTTTTATTGTATGAGTTGAGCTAGGTCTGCGACTAATGCAGGGCACCTTGCCTTCGGGGTGTCCTGAAGTTTTGCCAGGCGTAGGGGCGTCACGAATGTAGTAGCAATGCTCTAGTTCTCGTGGCGCCCCGTAAAAGCGCGGGAAAGAGGCCCAGGTTAGGTTTAGTGGGTAGTCTGGCGGTCCGACGTCTCGCGACTGCTTCGCCTTGGGCGAAACCTGCGTGCAGAGCCGGCCGCCAGGAGTCCCACATACCCCTCGGATCACCCCTTCTCCCGGGGCCCGAGGCAATGTCACAAGAGAAGACATTCCCCCTGGGTTATCAAAAAAAAAAAGGTCTGCGACTAATGACGCCAACACATTCTACGCAATTTTGACAGAAATATTTTACTGTGTATTTTACTGTAAGGTTGTGGAATACATTGCCAAGCAGCATCAGAAGAGCAAAGTCACTTACGTCTTTTAATAAACTCTTCACAGATCACTATCCGAATTTGTAAATAATAATTTATGTATGTGTATGTAAGTCTATGTAGTACATATGTTTGTATATTTCCTATTAATATATGTATATATTTTAAACAATGCGCGCTGAATACCGACCCATTATTAAAAATGTAAAATCATTTCCAGAAAGTTGTCGGGAAGAAATCGCTGTTAGCGATAAGACTGCCAATTGTACTAGTTATAAGACTGTTAACTCATGTATATTTTTTTATCGTGTGCAATAAAAAATATTATTTTCTATTCAGGAGACAGGCAGACGGACCTGATGGAAAGGGGTTAACATCGCCTATGGACATTTGTAACACAAATGTGCTGGGACACAATTCGAGGTGGTTACGGCGGCATTCTTTAGACCAGGGGTGGTAGCCATCCAGGTAGACAAATACCCTACCACCTGGCTGTGGGTGTGGTAACATATACTGAAATAAAGCTTAACTCACCATACCAAAAGATATTTAATAAATGTTCACAATTTTCAATTTCAGTTATACTGCAAATATTGATACGAGTTGCGGGACTCGAATTAAAATACCATTGAAATACAAACACATATAATACAGGTATAAATATAACCGAACACAAAAAGTCCAAACGTAATGCAGAAGTTCGTAATTCAATAACACGCGCAAAGTCTGTCACCATTAGATTGCAGATTGTACACACATCACGCCCTGATCGTGGTTCTCGCTCGACTGTCCCCTATCTGCATCAGGCCGTCGTTTTATACCTCACAAATACAAATGTGCCGGTATCTTAGTCGACGTAATCCGCAACACAGAGCTAATGATGCTAACGAGCGAGTACAATGAAACAATGGGCCGCTCTCTGGAAAAAAATACCAATAAATAAGTAAACAAAAGAAGATGATCATAAAAGAATAACAATTATATCAAATGCCGACAGGTAATAAAATGATTTTTTGTCAGAACCTAAGCTGTAACAATATACACGTAAAGTAGCCTGTATTAATGTTTGCCATTTAAACTAAAGGCACGTCTAAAATCTAAAAAGCTTAACCTGCTTAACAGCAAAAGATAATTTTCACAATTTTCAATTTCAGTTATGCTGAAAATATGAATACATAGCTTAGTGCCTATATAGTAGTTCATTTTAATTGCTTTGAATATAAACAATTTTAGGCCGTTCACAAATACTCATTTAATTATGAATGCAATTAATTGTATGATCAACTAATTTATATTTTGGTTGCTTTCGTTGTGAAATTTGTTTGTTTGGTGGATGAAGCTGAATGGTTGTTGAAATATATGATACTAACTTTTGTCCGTGGCTTCGTCGGCATTAATTTTATTCCACGTGAACTGTACAGTTTTCCAGTTATTTTTTTATTGCAGGAGTTCAGCAGACAGGCAGACGGCCCACTTGATGGGAAGCGGTTACCATCGCCTATAGACATTTACAACACCAAGGTGTTACAGATGCGCTGCTGCTCTCTTAAGGGAGATTGGAACCTGGTCACTAATGCCGGAACACAACTCAAGGTTGTTTTGGCGACATACTTAAGACCAGGGGTGGTAGCCATCCAGTCGTGCAAATGCCCTACCACCTGGCTGTGGGTTGTTTTGTCGCCTCTTACGACAGGCCGCCCGGCCGCAGGTAATTGTATTCTTTCTCCGTTCCTGCACGGATAGAAGTTATATTCCAGACGATAATCTATCTCTGTGCCTAATTTCATTCAGATATGTTCAACCGTTTTGGCGTTATTAGGCAAGAAATATGCATCCGGCTTTCGGTTTTATATTGTGGCGAATGATGGTGGAACCATCTATTTTAGAACGTTTTAGAAAAAACTAGAACATTCTGGAAGGAAAAGACAAGGATGGATATATTTTATAAAGGGATAGACGATGAACGAAAGACAAAGATAGATAGATGGGTTCCAGATTTTTTTCCGGGTACATAAACAGCGTAAGGCGCTCCTACCAGACAGTTTAGAATTGAGTTCAATTCAAGACGGTGAAGTGACAAGTGCAATACTAAAGAGTTGGAAGAGAGGGCTAATAGAAGACAGTGACGAGTTAAGTGGTGAATTTAGTGACGAGATTAGTGGACAGTTAAGTGAAGAAGGAGTATAGCGTAGTTCGAGAGACGAACCAGAACCGAGCGACACGCGGTAATATCGAAGGTGAGTACTGCGGTAGGAGGTGGTCTACGCAATATCGGTGACGTTATTGTGAGCGAGACACCTTATCGTCCGGACTGCGCATAATTAGTCGTGCGTATAGGGGCAGGTCTGTGGAGAAGTATCGCGTGCGGCTGTGTAAGTCAATAAAATCGTTTAATCAAAAACTGGTGTTTTCTTCCAATCCATTAGTGCGTACCCCCGCTCGCACGTAACAATATTATATATTGAGTACAGATTAAACTATAGAGACAAGTAACCGGTGTGACATGCGACAAACTAATGCCACTGAAACTAAAAGGTCTAATGTATAAATCTGACATACGAGCAGTCATGCTATACTGGTCCGAATGTTGGATCTCTAAAGTGATAAACCAGAAACGTCTCCACTCAACTGATATGAGAATGTTGAGATGGATGTGTGGTGTTACGATCATGGATAATATGAGTACATAAGGGTATCCTTGAAAGTTGCAACTGTGACTGAAGCATTGAGAGGAAGAAGATTAAGGTGGCATGGGCAGAGTGATAAACTACAGGATTGGTGGGTACAAATGTAAAGGTACATCAAAAAAGAGATGGATGGTGAAGGAGGATGTGATGATTTGTGGTGTGACAGAGAACATACGTCATAATAGAGAAGTTGAAAGGAAAGGGCATGAGTCTAATATATAAAAAACCAGATAAAAAGTATCTCGCTAAAAAGGGATATTACACTATTGAAGAAACTGTCTGTGTCACGATAATGAATATGCTGCGATGGATGTGTGGAGTGACGCGGAAAAACCGAATCAGGAACTCCCGCATCCGCGGCTGTCTTCATGTCCCTGACAGAGCCGACAAACTGCAAGAGTGTTGCTTACGCTGGTACGGCCACGTTTTACTGAGACCGACTAATTATGTGGGGAACAGATGTCTAGCCATGCCGCCTCCGCCAGGTCCCGGTCGAAGGGGAAGGCCCAAGAAATGTTGGCTTGACGTTGTGAAGGATGACATGCATTACAATGGTCTCAAAATGGGGTATGGTGAAGATCGCCCGAAATGGAGTAGGAAAAGTAGAAATGCGGACCCTGGGCGTCGGAGTGAACGCTCCGAACGCAACCGGGGTTTAACACTCGGATGATGATGACTTTTGATGAATAGGTACCTAAATGACAAAACGTCATTTACAAAGCAGCTCGTTCCAACCTCGTATATCATATGTTCTATAACGTTTTTATCCTGCCAAGCTTGTAAGGAATTTATAGAGATGTTTGCAGCAAAACAAATAAAAAAATGTAGTACGTCATGTCTTTATTAGAACTAGTAATTTTCTTCTTTATTTTTAATGTGTATCTGTCTTATTGAATATGCACTGTTTGCTACAACTCCATTAATTCTTCAAAAGTCATTCTATAACATACTTATAATTAAAAAAACCGATTTCAAAAACTAAAAAACTAAAATGTATAAAATAACTTATTTCTAAAGCTATTATCATTAATATATATTATCTAAATCATCTTAAAGTCGGTGCTTAGTAATTTTCAAAATATAGTAATTTTTATGTTTTACTTTGCACCGACTTCAAGATGTTTTAGATAATATATATTAATAATAATAGCTTTATAAATAAGTTATTTTATACATTTTAGTATTTTAGTTTTTGAAGTCGGTTTTTTAAACGAAATTTTTATTTTTTATTTGTTACTTTTTAGTGTCTATGTATGGACCTATGGTCTATGGGTGGACCTAAGAGTGCCGCGCTTCTTAAAAAATATAGGTCCCAAGAAACGGGAACAAAAAAAATGTTCGTAAAATGAAAACTACTGGACCAAACTATGTCAATTTTTTAGGGGACCACATGGCAGCTATTCCGCGTCGAACATAAAAAGAATCACGTAAATCGGATCATAAATCACGGAGTAGTCGGCGAACATACATAAAAAAAGCAACAAAAAAAAAGATCCCGACGAATTGAGAACCTCCTCCTTTTTTCGAAGTCGGTTAAAAAAGAAACTTGATATAAACAGAACAACAAATATAAAGAAAATCAAGTTTTATCTAGACGTGTTGCTGGGGAGTTTTGCCGCTTCTTCTCCTTAACAGCAATAACACGATGCGACGCAGTATATATAGACTAGGAAGTAAAATTAAATTTTAACCTATATGTATGACCTTGAAAAAGTGTTCTCCTGTGGAACTTATTTTGAGGAAAAATTTGTATTTGAATTATTACATAAATTGGTGGATGAAACGCGATTTCGTCACGTTTATATCACTAAAGTACATTGCAGAATTCAGCTTAATAACATTGGCAAACCGCAGCAAACGACTTAAGTTATAACCAAGCGCTGAAAGCCTGTCGGAATATCTATAGAGCCTACTACACAAGGGTCTGTACTGAATTATTAATTTTCAAATAATTATGTTTGACAGTTTTGTAATCAAGTTATTCCACTCGCTTGTTTAGGATTAACGCCGTATTGGAAGGTTTCTTGGCTGACTTGGTTAAACCTCTGCGGTCGCAGGTTGAATGCTGCCTAAAGAGGACAATAGACAATAGGCTGGTTACATACTGATCGTAATGTGTGCGATAGTTACTGTTAGTTACTGAAGGTATTCATTTCTTTCTTTTGTTCAGAATAAGTTCCACTGGAGAACATTTTTTAAAGATCATACTCATCGCAACGTATTGATACGAGCTACACAGGACTCGAATTAAAATGCCGTTGGAATTACTATAGAGTTTAATAGAACTGTACAAATACGTCTAAAACAAGTACAAATATAACTAGACACTGTATAAACTGCACGATTCAATAACACGTGCAAAGTACTACATACCTCTTGCTAGTATTGTAATCGTCGCTTGACTGCCCTACCCCTCCGTTCGGGCATTGTTTTATACTAAACTGTATAATACCGACAAAGGGGCCGCGTTCATTGAGTCAATGCGCACATCTGGCAAGCTTCAACGCAATGCAATAACTAACAACAAGGATTAGTTGGACACCAATGACGGTCATAAACAAATTCAATAACAATAGAATGTTTTCTGAATTACAAATTCTAAACACAAAGTAAACAAGGGAATTCCTAAATCAAAGAAGGCGATAAACTGCGTTTTTACGATGGGCAGATGCGCGCATTTCTTTGACGGCATGTAACAGTATTATAGTTGTTTTACGCTATTTGGGGAGTATATAAAGTTTTAACATACGTGTCAGAAGTGTTTACATATTAAAAACAACCTGTCAACTAAACAAGTCTAAATATGATGCCTTATGTTCTATATGTTGAAGGAAACTTTAGGAAATAAACAAATAACAAAATACAGTTATAAGATTGAAATCTAACTAATAATCACAGCTATTTATTACAACAAAGTAAAAACATAATTATGCTTAAGTTCAAGCAAAAAATGCACTTCTAATAATCAGCTTAAACATACTGTTACAACTTAGGTTCCGACTAAAACAAATTGCACTTCTAATCTGTAAAAACATATTTTATTACCTGTCAGCATTCGAACTAATTGTAATTCTTTTATGATCGTCTTCTTTTGTTTAGTTATTTATTGGCATATGTAACTAGAGAATAGCCTATTGTACTCGTTTACAGCCTGTTGCGGCTGAATCATTAGCCATGTGTTGCGGATTACTTCGACGGGCACATTTGTATCTGTGAGGTACAAAACGACGGCCTGATTGACAGAGATGGCAGTCAAGCGACGATTACGATACGGGCGTGGCGTCTGTCAAGTAAATTATGGCCTATGTGTTATTCTGATATGCAAGCAATATCGTTGTAAAGTTTCATCAAAATCCATTAAAAAGTTTTTGCGTGTAAAGATTAACAAACATCCATCCATAAATATATTCTTACAAACGCGTTTACAATATTTATAGAGATAGTATTATAGATATTAGAATACTGATTTGCAAGAGCGTAAATGTTATATTTTGTAGAGTGGAAATTAGAATATGTGATACTCTAAATACCTACATATATATATATATATATATATATATATATATATATATATATATATATATATATATATATATATATATATAGGTATTTAGAGTATATATATATATATATATATATATTTGTATATCTTGGATGTGCTTTTAGTAGGGATGGAAGGTACACCGCTGATATAGAAAGAAGAGTGAATTTGAGGAATAGTGTGAATGGAGCGTTAGGTAAACTTCTAGGCGCTAAGAACTTCAGCCAGAAGGCCCAGCTTGCCATATACAACGTGGTGCTGGTACCTACGCTCACGTATGGAAGCGAGAGTTGGGTATGGAATAGAGAGCACGAAAGTAGAGTAAACGCGGTCGAGATGCGAGCACTGCGCAAAATCTGCGGAGTGACGCTCGCGGACCGCGTTCGTTATACCGAAGTAAGAAAGAGAGTTGGTCTGAAAGAGAGTGTCGGGGTGAAGGTAAGGAAAGGAATGCTCCGGTGGTTCGGGTATGTGGAAAGAATGTATGATGAAAGAATGACTAAACAGATATACAATGCAAAATTGGATGGATGCAGAAGTCGCGGAAGGCCACGACACACCTTCCATGATCAAATTGATCGTGTACTAGCAGAAGGTGATGTCAGGAGCCTTAAGAACAGACGAGCGTGCATGACAAGAACTATGAATGTCAAATAAGCAAGTGAGGTGTGTAATAATAAGCCTAAATGGCGCTCTGTTGTTCGTGCCTACCCCGCAAGGGACCTGGCGTGAAGTTATGTATGTATATATATATATATATATATATATATATATATATATATATATATATATATATATATATATATATATATATATATATATATATATATATATATATATATATATATATATGGTGGGCAAATAATTTTAGTCAGGGAAACATTATAGATGCTTTGTGGAATTAAGTTGTTCCTACAAAATTGCTGTACATTCTAACGTCAGTAGACCAATATGAGGCGAAATCGAGCGCTTTTAAAGCCATTTGCAAGTAAAATCAGTAGCACGGATATAGCTATCTACCACATTTTCCTCATTTCATATGATATATTTTCTATCCCAAGGAACGTAGTTTTGATGGAAATACAGAGAAGTAAAGAGATGAAAATGAATTTATATATTTAAAGATGGAATTTTTCTCGCACAAACGTTGCTTTACTAGCATTTTAAATTTATTTATCGATAACTTTTGAACGTTTTCAGGAATTATGTTGAATAGCATCATATTTCGCTCCATGATACTATTGTAAATTTCAAGTAGCCTATATATGTGGGAGTTTGTCAATTATTTTCACATGATATGGCATAAGGTAGCTCTGTGTCGAGTTTAGTTGTAAATCAGTTGAGTAGTTTCGACGTGATGTGCTAACACAGAGACAGATAAAAAATCATAAGTTCCAAATTTTATATTTGAGATTCCAATCCAAATTAACCCTTTTTTCATTTTAAATTCATTTAAAGAACCCTGAATATATTTATAATATTTATAGATGTTGACGATAGAATTCCTTGCATGGACGGCCCGCTCGATGTTGCCTGATAAATAAAATAAATTAGAAAATTAAATACAAATAAGAAATATATAATTTCAATATACGTATAAAATATAAAATAATTCTGTATTTACCTGTGTGATTCGTTAATAAATAATAGCAAATTGATTGCCTAGAAAATAAGCGAATGCATATGAACTTCACTCGAGACTGGCTTAAAGCAGATGCTCGTAACTGCAGACCGTGCTATACGTGCCCTGCGTTCGATACTCTCAAAGCAATCAACGGCTAACTTTCAAACCCTAAAAAATGATTTCAGTCTCCTCAGCACGATTGAATGTCGTATCCGTTACAATAGGCTTATTAAGAAAGCTTCAATTTTTTTTCGGTAATCTAACTATACCGCAAGGTTGAATATTTAATATTTCAGTTTGTACCCCAACACATTCTAATACAGTAATAAATTCAGATACATGGGCTCGGAATACGTTAAGCGAAAAGGTATCTACAACAAAGTGTCTGGGTCTTTGGGGAAAGTACGTAATATTGCCAGATCTAATGTAAGTAATGCCGAAAAACACATATAATTAAGACGGTATATTGCGTTATGCATAACATTTACACAAATAAATAATTATGGATAATCGTTTTAAGAAACCAAACTTAAACCAGACTTTAAACACATACATACATACATAACTTCACGCCAGGTCCCTTGCGGGGTAGGCACGAACAACAGAGCGCCACACAGGCCCATTCTTACACACCTCACTTGCTTCTTTGACATTTTTTTTTATTGCGGGAGAACAGCAGACAGGTAGACGGCCCACGTAATGGAAAGTGGTTACCATCGCCTATGGATATTTGCAACACCAAAGGTGCTACAAACGCGCTGCCGCTCTCTTAAGGGAGACTGGAATCCGGTCACCAATGCCGGAACACAACCCAAGGTTGTTATGACGACATACTCCAGACCAGGGGTGGTAGCCATCCAGTCGGGCAAATGCCCTACCACCTGGCTGTGGGTTGTTTTGTCGCCTCCTACGACAGGCCGCCGGCCGCAGGAAATTATATTCTTTCTCCGTTCCTGCACAGATAACATAAATAATGACATTCATAGTTCTTGTCATGCACGCTCGTCTGTTCTTAAGGCTCCTAACATCACCTTCTGCTAATACACGATCAATTTGATCATGGAAGGTGTGTCGTGGCCTTCCGCGACTTCTGCATCCATCCACTTTTGCATTGTATATCTGTTTAGTCATTCTTTCATCATACATTCTTTCCACATGCCCAAACCACCAGAGCATTCCTTTCCTTACCTTCACCCCGACACTCTCTTTCAGACCAACTCTCTTTCTTACTTCGGTATTACGGACGCGGTCCGCGAGCGTCACTCCGCAGACTTTAAACACAAACATACAATATGTAAAATAATTACTAACACCAAAATAAAACCCCTCTTGATGAAACATCATTAGAAGAATGCTAATTTCTGCGTTGGGGCGGCCTGTCGTAAGCAGCGACAAAACAATCCAGCCAGGTGGTAGGGTATTTACCCGATTGCATGGCTATCGCCCGTGGTCTAGGGTATGCCGCCATAACGACTTTCAAGGCTGGCAGCACATCGACATCACCTCTGGTTTCCATACAGATCAGCCTGTCTGCTGTGCTTCAGCAATAAAAACTAAATAAGAACTTAAACTTAAACCTAGAGTCTTTAGTAGCAGTATAGGAGTTCAAAAGTCATTTTGTAACATACTTCTGTATAAATCTTTAAAAAAAACCTGAGATGTAAATAGAATAAGAAATATAAAGAGAAACAATTTTAAGCTAGACGCGTTGCTGGGGAGTTTCTTGCCGCTTCGTCTCCTTAACAGCAATAACACGTTGCGAAGCGGTGTACATAGACTAGGAAGTAAAATACAAATTTAACCTATCTGTATGACCTTCAAAAAGTGTTCTCCAGTGGAACTTATTTTGAATAAAAACTTTTGAATTTGAATTAGTAATAAACACTCATGGAGCTACCGAAATGGAGTTCGCTACTTCTACACAATTTTGAATTTACTATTATCACATTTTTGAAAATGTTAATAATGGACAGAATTTACACAACCAGACAGATCGGTTTGCGCCAGCGTTACATGGTGGAAATACCACCAGTCAGAAACAAGCGTTTCTCTTCATCGCTTAAAGTTGTCGGTAAGTGACAGTGGCTTGGGACCAATATCTTAACATTAGGTATTTTCACCTTTTGTTGTTTTTACTAGTATAATTATAGTATAGTTTGCAGTTTATGTTTATTGGACTTAGTCACGGTTTTCTCTTTGTGTTATGTCATTGGACACGTTGGCAATGGATTGGCGACTCCCCTGGTGTTGCAAACTTCCATAGGCGACGGTAACCACTTGCCTTCAGGTGGGCCGTCAGCCTGAATGCTTGCTTCGGGCTGTAAATAAATAAATAAAGTTTTATTAATAAATCCTAAATACATAAAATTTATTGTTAGAAAAAATCTGTACATCAGTTAATAACTAGTGCGACTGGCAACACAGGTTTCGCCCAATAATCCACGCGGATCGGAAACTTTCGGTTTCGATAGAATTATGAATTTTAATGTATCGTATTTATCCCGGCTTTAGCTTGAAATTGCCAAGAAATGTTATTATGCTAGACCTGTTTGTTATTCATTCGTTTTATGAATTATTTAGTTCTGAATAAAACTAGAGAACTGAACATTTACTCTCTTGAGGCATTGTTTTGCTGCAGACTGATTTATTGTTCACCGAAAACTAATTTGCAAAGCTGATACAGGACGGTTCATCTGTTTTTAACCTTGTATGAAACACTCAAATATTAATCTATCTATCTATAACATTATAAAATTCTAAAAATGCAGTCTGTACATTGAAGCTATAAGGAAAAACATCTGGAATAAAGTATATAAACGGCGGAAAACAGGATTCAATTTACTTTAGTATTCTTGCCTGTTACTTCAGGATTCACATAAAACTACTGGGCCGATTTTGATGCAGTTTTGTATGATCGATCCCGGGATGGCCAGATTGGAAAAGAATCGATTTTTTTTACAGCTCGATAGAAAATTTTATGAAATATAATGTGTAATATTTTTTATCCCGCGGGAATTTTCCCGGGTATGGTACAAATTAGTTGGTGAGATTTCATAAATATTAGCTGATTTAAATACGATTTCACTTAAGCGGTAGTTAAAATCCTTTTTAAGTGGTGCGACGTTTTATATTCTCGGAATCTCCCGGGAATTTTTCTCGGGAGTGTTATACATTATATTACTTCAAATCAGGTGAAATAAAGTCATTGCAAAGGTTAGACATGCGGTGTAGCCGCGAGGCAATCTATAGTTGTTATATAAAAAAACATTCTCTGAATTAAAACATTAGTAGTTATTGATATGTCTTTCAAGACCACGGGCCATGAAAATGGCCCGGACTTTTGGAGGGCTTGCGTGGGGCCATGGGGAGGCCAACACGTAGAGGCCCCTTGACAAATTTAATGAAAATGTGGCGTGACACTGACGGGCGATTATCCCTGTCTACGCCATATAATAATGCACCCAAGGACAAGCCCCGGCCAGTGTAGGACTATTGTGGGAAATGAGGACAAAAAGTACCGGGCTATTGGGGTGAACTGTTAGTGGTACTAGCGGTCTGGGAATATGGGGACTATGGCGTCTGCCTGTCTGGAAAAATGGGCAGACGGTGACCTGCCACTCCCTGCATGGGCCCCTAAAAATGCCATAAAAGGCAGGGGCAACATGGGTGTGAGTGGCTAAGGGGTGTAGAGAGGTGGGCTGCAGGTTCACCGAAGCTACTTCCGACATTAGGCCATTTATCACTTCCACCCCTGGAGCTTGAGTCTTAGCTCTAGCGATCTCCACTCCGTGCCGGCTGGTTAAGGCAAGCACGGAGGCGGGGGCCTTGTCTTGGCCCCCGGAGTCAGGTACGAGGTGTCGCCACTCACCTAAGGCTTCGCCACAAAGCCCCCCTGCGGGTTTAGTAGTTTTATTATTAAAGTTTGTGTAATATATTATTGATTTATTGCAAGTATGTCCGTCGATTTATATATTCAATAACTCAATTTAGGCAGCCCTTTAATTATTTACTTAACTGATGCTTATGTAAATCAAGCTTAAGTAATGCTAATGTAAATCAGGCTTGAGTGATGCTACTGTACATCAAGCTTTAGTAACGCTAATGTAAATCAGGCTTGAGTAATTATAATGTACATCAGGCTTAAGTAATGCTAGTTTAAATCAGGCTAAGGTAGTACTAGCCTGTTAATTACTAATGGCTGATACTTTTATCTTAGTATACGTTAACTTGCATTATCCATTTTAGAAATTAGGTATTCTTTGAATAGAAGATCCATCAATTTTTACTCATTATATAGGCAAATGATCAGTCAGTAAGATATAGGACCCGCCTATGAGTGATCTGTCAAAAACCCACAAAGACTCTACTTTATGCCCTAGGGATGAGTTTAAATAAAACAGTCTAGCTTCAAGATGTTTACTCGTACTTAACAATGCTTTCAGTAAAGATTAAAGTACGCATTTTATTTATTGTGACGAATATAATTCATGTCTCAAAGTGATTTTCTTTCAATACTTTTATCATTTGTACCAAAGGCATTCTCGGAAAGTAACTCCACAGTATTGATGAATTCTCATTTTACTTTCATGTGACTCAGACTAGAGGAATTCCGATGAATTGTACTCGAAAAAAATAAGGTTTAAATCTCTCACTTTGTAGCCTAGTGATATTAGGTAACAGATAGTAAATGTCTGTAGGTAGCTTTGGCCCGTGGCTTTGCTTGTATTATACACGTAACGCCATCTAGCAAGTGTAAGTTAGGACTGAAACGAATTAAAATTGCGTTGTCATTGTTGTTGCTATAATGATGTATTTGTTAGTGAATTGTCTGTCTGTCTGTGAGAGAATCACGGGTCAACACTTAGGATATTTTTTATCCTGGAAACTGTCATAATTGCTCAAAAAGTGGTGCTATAATTGTTTTTTTTATTTCGCCATTATAGTTATAAAATAAAAAACTCGTAGTTGCGTAATGACTACCGCACGAGTCCCGAGCTCAAAGGGCGCGGGTTCGATCCTGGCCCGAACGGACGCACCGCTTAGTTTTCTAATCTAATATGCATATTGTTACAATTACCACGCGCTAACCACGATGAAGGAAAACATCGTGACGCAACCTGCACATCGAGATAACCGATGTGTCAAAGCTGCCAAACCGCCTTGGACAAACATGGCGGGCATACTGTCCGTTCCGTTCTGTTCCTCCCTATAATGGGAGGCCCGAGCTCAGCAGTGGGACATTTATGGGCTGATATTGTTTATTAATCTCTATCAATATTATAAATGCGGAAGTTTGTAAGAATGGATGTATGTTTGTTATTCTCACGCAAAAACTACTGAATGGATTTTGATGAAACTTTCCAATAACATAGACTACACATAGGCTTATAAAGATGTAGTATGAATTATCCGAAATATAATCTTCCATCGCCATGCGGGTGAAACCTGGAGCACAGCTAGTATAGTTACAAAACATCTCGTCATCCTAGAAACGCGTGTGAAGTTGCGCTAGCACATACTCGTTAAAATAATGAAAACAGTTTTAGCTGCAAGAACGATATAAGACTAAGAAAACTAGGATATGGCTAGAGAATACTAAATGCAATTCAAAGAAATGCCTCCCTAACTTAGGGTAGAGCTCCAGTCAATACCTGGTTACATGGAAAGGGCGGTGCGAGGAATCAATTTAGGTTATCCCGGACACGGGCCAAATTACCCGAACACGACCGGCCACAGATAACCGGCCTAGTTTGTTTACCCGGACATAATAAATATCCGGAAATTCAGTGTACAATGTACTGGGAATGCTTCAGTTGTTGTGTTTATAAGTTGCTTATCCGGTATTAATTCGAGTTACCATTACAGAGAAATAAAGTATCTCGTTATCTCCAGTCTCACTATTGCTAAAGGGCATATTATATGAGAAGAATTTCTTGCGTCGAAGATACGATTGTCTATAGTATGAAAATTTGGTGGTGCGGATGGCAAAGGTAGAATTTTGGCGGTGGAAGGCGGATCCCTAATCCTCGTCGTAAAGCCCGTCATGGTCTGTATACTGAAATTATAAAAAAAAAACCCCAATTAGGATAGATTATGTAAAAGGTGGAGAACACGATACAATATTTTTTAGATTTCTGGTCTGTTTGTTCGGGGTTCACGTAAATATTACTAGACCGATATCGATGCGATTTTCGCTGATAGACAGCAAGTTATTAGAATTAAATCTACGCTACTTTTTAACCTGAGAATCCCGCGGGCATTTTTATAGGAGGCCCGAGCACAACAGTGGGATCTTTATAGTATTTATTTTTCAAAGTTGACAACGCCTCTTTTATATTATTACATACCGACACAGAAATGCTTACCTGGTTTATTATCTTTCCAGCATTTGGACTTCCTTTGTGTTTAAAATTCGCAATTAGACAATAACTTATTGTTATTTTTTTCGTTTATGGCCGTTCGAGGGAATAATTAAGGAGGTACGCAGATTACGTTTTCTTGGAAAAACTCAGTCCACGCAGTCGATTGTTGTATTGTACAGTTTACTATAAAACAATGGCCGAACGGAGGGTCGTGAGTCGAGAGCCACGATCAAAGCAAAACGAGTACATTCGATAAGCGATATAGTGACGGACTTTGCGCGTGTTATTGAATCGTGAAGTGTGTACTGGTTGTACCAAGTACATTTGTACCTCTGTTATACATGTTTGTATAATTCTAGTCAATTCTATAGTAATTCCAACGTCATTTTAATTCGAGTCTTGTAGCTCGTAGCAATATCAAAATTATAAGACAAATGATTCGTCTATTTTCGTCAACCAATATTAATTATCGATGTATGTACGTTCTTCTATTATATTAATGTACTGTGATGTAGGTACTAAATCTCATATCGATAGAATAATTGATAAACCAAAATATCTAACAGCCTGAAGCTATTATGTTGCTATCAGAGCACGTAATTAATTACTGTCTAGCCATACATAGTTCAATAACATGGGGGATAATTACCGATATACGTATAGCTTTGAATATCTTAGTACATTTACTGAATAATATATCTTCTATATTATGTTACATGCCGTCAAAGAAATCCGCACACCTGCCTGTCGCATAAACGCAGTTTATTACCTTTCTTGCATTTGGAGTTCTTTTGTTTACTTCGTGTTTTAAATTTTTAATTAAGAAAAACATCCTATTGTTATATTTTTTGACACTATAACTTGACACTGTAACTTATTATATATTCTTGGTGCCATAGTTATATATACTAGTGGTCGCCCGTGGTAGAAATTCGACCATAATAATTTGTTGTCAAAGACTATATTTCTATAATCACAGATTTCGCCAAATGCTACACTGGTAATTTGACTTAAACAATAAAAAACCGACTTCAAAAACGAAAAAGTATAAAATATTGATCCTAAAGCTATTTTTAATTATGATATCTTATTTTTAATATATGTTATCTTAAACATCTTAAAGTCGGTGCTTAGTAATTTTCAAAATATAGTAATTTTTATGTTTTACTTTGCACCAACTTCAAAATGTTCATAAAATTAAAACTACTGGGCCAAACTATGTTAAATTTTTAGGCGACTTAATGGCAACAATTCCGCATCGAACTAAAAAAGAATCACCTAAATCGGATCATAAGTCTCAGAATAATCAGTGTACATATGGAACGGAATGGTAATTTTTCCATAAAAAATTTTCATAAAATGAAAACTACTGGGACAAACTATCTTAAATTTTTAGGGGACTAAATGGCAACTATTCTGCATTGAACTAGAAAAAGAATCACGTAAATCGGATCATTAGTCTCAGAATAATCGGTGTACATATGGAATGGAATGGTAATTTTTCCATAAAAAATGTTCATAAAATGAAAACTACTGGGCCAAACTATGTTAAATTTTTAGGGGACTAAATGGCAACTATTCTGCATCGAACTAAAAAAGAATCACGTAAATCGGATCATAAGTCTCAGAGTAATCGGTGTACATATGGAACGGAATGGATGTTTTTCCATAAAAAATGTTCATAAAATGAAAACCACTGGGCCAAACTATGTTAAATTTTTAGGGGACTAAATGGCAACTATTCTGCATCGAACTAAAAAATAATCACGAGGATCGGATCATAAATCTCGGAGTAGTCGGAGTACATTCTGTACATATTATATTTAAAAAAATATACGGGCCAAGTTGAGAACTCCTCCTCCTCCTTTTGGAAGTCGGTTAAAAAGAGTATATATATGTGTGTGTGTATGTCAATTACATGGTAGTGTGTAATATTTTTTATTGAATAAATGTATTTTTATGCATTAATATTAGCATTCTGCACTTCTTCTCTTATAAACTATTAGTGTGCGATGGTACTAATGTACTGTATGTAATGTGTTTGCTTCACGTATTAGTATAAAGATTTTCATTTAATTTTTTTTAATAACACAAATACTATGCTCGTACAGATAGAGTTGGCAACATTTCATTTTTGATGATGAAATTATAAATCGTTATATTTTAGATAACTCACACTTTATCTTTATAACTTATAGCCTATGTGTTATTCTGATGTGTAAGCTACGTAACGTTGCACTTGCACCATTTAAAAAAACAGACATAGCCAATGACAGTTCTTATGTCAATCTGTGTCACTGTCAAGAGAGTTAAAAATAAAAAAGCGGTGATGGCAGTTAATTTGAGACTCGCTCGAATTTCAAATATATCAGCTGCTACAAATCTTTTTTAAATATTACTCCACACTATTAAAAACTTCTTTTAGCGTTAATAAACTAAGTAAGTGTTCCCGCTGGGGACCAAAGCTACCCTTACTTATTTTGAAAAACCTGAACAACCAAGCCAACATATACCAGACGTGGACAGGTACCGGTCGAGCTAATATAAGAGCGGTGGAACATCTGGACTAGAAGAGCATTCAAGGCTTCGACGGGCCAGTGTACCCTTTTGTGCAGGGAAGTCCACCGGCTGTCACGGAACAGATTAAATAATAATTATCCTATATCATTCATTGACCCTCCTAAACCTATTCTGTGGCTTAGGAGGAAGACCTGACAATTGCCCCCACGTCACAGTAATTTTCTGATACAGTTTCATCAAAATCCATTCAGTAGTTTTTGCGTGACTGAGTAACAAACAGTGTTGAAAAGTGACGTCACGAAATTTAGGTCCCACCCAGCGTCTTGTAACACAATTTCATACAATTCATACACCTTAATGTGTGACGTAAAGTAGAGATGGTCGCTTAATACATATTTTTAACTAAATTCCATCACTTGCGTCTTCAAATTATATTATAATTCATGACGACTCACGTAATGTTCAACAGTATAATTTTGAAATTGATTATGTGACGATGAAATATGATTATTTGACGATGAAATATAATTTATTGTGTATGTGACATTGATTAATGGCTCTATAAAGATAAAGTTTTATATTAATTTAATAATTTATTAATTGATTAAATAATGTAATTGGGATTGTTCACTTTTTTTCAATGTAGCTATTTGAAAAACCATCGAGGAATAGTGTCCCTAATCATTTCTGTCTAGTTAAAATTCCAAAAAACGTACGATCTTTTTGTATTTTGTAAGAAATGCGTTTAACCTTTATTTGACCTTACTAAATCCAATCAGGTGGACCGTCTGCCTGTTTGCCTGCTTCAGGTTTAAAAAAATTCTGGCTGTACATTATTTGATTTAAGTTCTGTAACAAAATTTTCCCTAAAAACCACTTTAAAAAAATTAACTAAACTATAGAAAATAATAATGGTTGAACACGAAAAATGACAAGCCTAGCGACAAAAAAGACTAAAATGATCACGATACGTAACGAGTTATGACAGTGACATTTAAATAGTAGCATAGATTACTATTATTATATATACTTAGATAAAACGTACTTTTACTATTTTTGTTTTCTAGTCAAAGAAATCAATGTAAACTTGTCCCTTATGACGTCATCGGAGAAATAATTTAAATCGAATGATAAAAAAACTAACGCATAAAATACAAAAATATTCAACTTAGTATCTTAAAATATCCTATTTTACGTAATAAAATATAAAATTAGAGGGTAATTTTTTGTGAACAATTCCCATTATGACCAGGCACCATTACAATCGCCTGTATTGTACGTCCGAAAGGATAAACTGTCGTTCCAACAAGAAACTCGAACAACTTTGTAATTTTATGATCGTGACAGCTTATACAATAAATGTTTATTCTATTCTATTCTATTCTATTCTATCCTATTCTATTCTATTCTATTCTATTCTATCCTATTCTATTCTATTCTAAACATGTATAGTGTGAGTGATCTCTGTTGCGGTACATGTTTAATGGCTTTGCGTGCAAATAAGCCTTTAAATATATACATTGGGCTGACAATTTTATGTTATAGAAGATTTGTTTCTGGTAAATCCGGGTCCAGTACGGTCCAACCGGGTAGCTATATCCGGGCAAGGGTTAGGCCCGGTTAACCGGCCCGTGTGACGGCCAGTAATCGATTGGGGAATATCTAATGATAGTAGAGTTATTTTTGACAGGGTAATATATTTTGGATTCAGTAGACTGTGGTCCGGGGATATCTTATTTAGCCGAAGGGTTGCTTTTACCCTTATTCGATTTACGTGTAATCTTATTACTGGAAGTTCTGTTTGATTTTAGAGGATTTCCTATTTTATTTTTACTTCTTTATTAAGATTTTTATTTCAATGTAATTTTTGGTAGATATTGTGAAGCATCAGACGTTTGCAGTTCCACACTTGCTCTTATAATCGTCTGTCCATCCGGCTGTTAGTTTGTTTATCTATGTGTGTGATTACATAACATTCATATATTTTTTATACGCCCTGATGGAAGGCGGTTACCATTGCCTGTGGATATTTACGACACCAAAGGAGCTACAATTGCGCTGTTGCTCTCTTAAGAGAGACTCAAAACAATGGCAATGAAATAAGAGATACTTTATTTGAGCCATCACGAAATCAAAAGACATGCACAACAGCACTGCCATGTCAAGAATATTAATTTAATCCCAAAATAAGGGATTGTAGCAATAATAGCAAACAGCGTTCCCATGCATGGATGCCGCCAGGTGCGTTTATTGTCTATTTAATTAACACGTTTCGCTTGCCATGTATATAAAACGGGGCTAGCACAAACACCACTAGGACGAGCCGACTAATAACGAAAATAGATATTTTTAACTGTATTGTTATAACCTAGGCGCCGACAAAAACAAATTCACACCTGTGCGGCGACTTTCAATAATTTAACGCCAAGACAGAGCCGCGCGGATAGCTAGTATGCTAAAAATCCCGTTAGACGCTTGCCGACGACTCACACGCTGCGAACGAGCAGCGGCCATCTTACGCGGCCGCGCCAGTGCGCGCGATGCTTCTACGCTAGATGCATGTTACTTTGCTCGGTATAATTATTAATGTGATCATTACGTGTGCATAAACTTTCTATCTTTGTACTACGAACTTTCTTTCTATCTGTACCGCTATCCTTCTCAATTTCTAGTGCTTAACATTCTTTACCTAACTTTAAATTTTGCTTATAATTAAAGTGTTTAGTCAGTGCTATTCTCGATTCTGTTAACGAACAATAAAACTTTAGAATCTTATGTGTGAATTATTATAACCACTCCACACCTGCATATCTGTAAAAACACATTTAACCTTTCGGCATTTGAAATTCTTTTGTTTACTTATTTATTGGCATGCGTCTACTAATTATTCTAGAGAACAGTCCATTGTTTTATTGTACTCGTTTATGGCCGTTGCGGTCGACTCATTAGACAGGTGTTTCGGATTATGATATGGGCGCATTACATTTATACATTATAAAACGATGACCTGATTGAAGAAGGGGGCAGTCGAGCGATAACCACGAGAAACGCGAGACGTGTGTACTACAATCGGGAATGTAATAAGTGACGGACTTTGCGCGTTTATTGAATTACTGCCTTCTGCATTACGTTTGGCTTGTGTTCGGTTATATTACCTGTGCTATATGTGTTTGTATAGTTCTAATAAACTCTATAGTAATTCTAACGGCATTTTAATTAGAGTCTTGCGACTTGTAACAGTATTTTACTGTAGCGAGCTGGAAACACTGAATACTCTACAATACTCTAGCGAATATACGGCATTCGAAATAAATGAAGTTTAAAAACTTAATTAGAAGTAATACAGTTCTTACAAAGAAATACAACAATTCTAAACAGTATGGCAAATGATCCTAATATAATAACATAAAACGCAAAAAGCTTACCGATATCTGATTTCTGTTCTAAATGTACACTCAATCACGGCTCGGTCGCAGTTGAAACTCAACTAACTTCGTCTCAAGGGATCGACCTTATACATTTGCAAAATATACATGGCCTCCCAATAAATAAGCGTATTTAGCAAGCGTTAATTTGAATTAACAACAGAGGTTATATTTAAATACTTAGAAAATACGCAAACAAGTGTTTTCAATCAGTTATTTCAAATTCAAACCTTAAAGGTCAGAAGATAATGAGGTATTGCGATTTGGAGGTATTTATTAAAAAGAAAATATTGTGATGATGTTAGGAGCAGAAGGTGATGTTAGGAGCCTTAAGAAGAGACGAGCGTGCATGACAAGAGCTATGAATGTCAAAGAAGCAAGTGAGGTGTGTAAGAATGGGCCTGTGTGGCGCTCTGTTGTTCGTGCCTACCCCGCAAGGGACCTGGCGTGAAGTTATGTATGTATGTATGTAAAATATTGTAAAAGTTTTATCAATACAGAGCGGTAATGACGTACATCTTAAAAATCTTCGTTCTAACCCCTCTGCGTTTTGTGTTCGTAGTAAAATTATTTCAAGCACTTATGCGTATAAAACGTAATACGAGGAGGCCTGTATTACGTAAAGAATATTTTATGACAGATATACGACGAGTCTTTGCTGAAATTACAAAACATTTCTAGACACGTCTTGTACGTTTAGCGTAGAATCGCTATGGACCTAGGACGCTTTAACCTTCATGTACTTTCTGCCAATGTAAGTTTCTTTCCGCTTACTTTTTGAGATTCAAGTATTACACACATATTATCACGCCTGTTATTTTTTAATTTTTTACTGCAGGAGTTCAGCAGACAGGCAGACGGCCCACTTGTTGGAAAGCAGTTACCGTCGCCTGTAGACATTTGCAGCACTAAAGGTGCTACAATGCACTGCTGCTTTCTTAAGGGAGACTAGAACCTGGTCACTAAAGCCGGATCACAACTCAAGGTTGTTATGGCGAGATGCATACGACAGACCAGGGGTTGTAGCCATCTAGTCGGGGAAATGCCCTCCCACCTGGCCGTGGTCTGCTTTGTCGCCTCTTACGACAGGAAATTGTATTTATTGCAGGAGATCAGCAGACAGGCAGACGGCCCACTTGATGGACAGCGGTTACCATCGCCTATGGAAATTTGCAACACCAAAGGTGCTACGAATGTGCTGCTGCTCTCTTTAGGGAGCCTGGAACCTGGTCACTAATGCCGGAACACAACACAAGGTTGTTATGGCGACATACTCTAGACCAGGGGTGGTAGCCATCCACTCGGGCAAATGCCCTACCACCTGGCTGTGGGTTGTTTTGTCGCCTCTTACGACAGGCCGCCGGGCCGCAGGAAATTGTATGCTTTCTCCCTTCCCGCACGGACAGCTGCTGCAGAAAATGCTGAGTGCCGACCTCATTTCCAAATTGCGGCATACAATTTCTGTCTAATTATTTTTAAACATTTTCATGTTACTGTTTTGTCTTGAATGAATGAAAGAATTAATGAATGAATATTTATTTGCAGAGATACAGGCAGTAGTAGTATGTCGACAATAGTTGGTTATATACAGTGTGACTAATATCACTGTGTCTGACGTATTGTCGTACAAACATTTAAATATATGTGTTAATTATAACTTCTACATATTTGTCTACGACACGGTGTGCTTGCCATAAAGGTAATATATTAGTGGCAACACTAGAGGTTGCGCAAATTTGGGTTTGTGAGCCTGGCAACACAGACGGGTAGTAGGAAACTGAATCGATGTATGGCAATACCAATTAAAGTCTTCTTCTAATATCCGCATCGGTGTGTAGACATTTTCCTTGGACAACCTAATCCACGAATATACATTAAATCGCACAAATTAGCGAAGTAATAATCAAATCAAACAATATTAAATTATACTACTGGTCGCCCGTGGTCGAAATTCGACCATAATAATTAATTTAAATTATAAGTTTGAACATTATTAAGGTTCTGTTCTCAAAGACTATACTTCTATAATTCCAGATTTCGCCAAGGCTATACTGTTAATTTGACTTTAGCAGTAAACAAAAGAGTATAAATGCGTGTGTGTCAAATACATGTGTACAGTGTGTGTGTATTGTTTTTTTTTATAAATTTAATGTATTTTTTTGCATTATTTAAAAAAATGTTATCATTCGTCATTTCTTCTCTATATAAACTATTTTTTACAAAATTTCGTACTCTTCCGTCCACGCGATTTTCGTAAAAAAGGGGACTTAGTTTTTGATTCACGTATTAATATATCGAGGGTTTCATAATATAAAGGTGTACACGCAAAAATGCCATTTTTTTGTTGGTTTCTAAAACTGCACATTTTACAATTTAGAAAACCTTTCCAGTATGCAAGTGTACCTAAAAAGAAGGGTATTCCAAATTTCAGTCTTATACAATCAACTTTGTTTTATTCACATTTCTGTCCCTTGTGTAAAACTACAGTTTTGTCTGTACGCCCATTAGTTATGAAGCCCTCAATTATAGAAGATTATTTAGAAATGTCTACTAGAGTATAAATAGATTTATTTTTCTTTCTCATAAAAAAAAACTTGAGAGGTGTTAAGGGACACCCGGATGGAACGAAGTTACACACACACACACACACACATACATATATATATATATACATATGTACTCTCAAATATATATATATGTACTCTGTCTGTCTATTCTTTCGTACACGTCATAGACGCGCGGAACTTTGTAAAGACTAGAGTGCGTATATAAATACATATATATATTAGGGTGGTCGTTAAAAATTAAATTTCTTGCGACGCCCCCTAAAAAGCTTCCTTTTAATGAAAAAACACTGGGGTTTTTTTTAATTTTTTCAAGTCAAGACATCACGTGCCACAACGTAAACACAACAGCGTATAGGTTAGAGCACGCACGGCTTACAACTAAAGCAAAAAGTGTCGTTACAATTTTTGGTCTTAATTTTTTTCCGTCTAGCCCCCTTTCGCAACGCGCGATAAGGAACTTCGTTCCAATACATGACCAATTGAGAACATTCTGTTTTAAAGTGGGTTAAGGTGGGTTAAAACGGAAAATCAATTATTAGCAGTCACGTGAACAGTATCAAAGCTCAAGAATAGCCGAGCAAGCATACTTACGCTTTATTTTTTATGACGAGCCCAACATTCAAAATGGCGATTCCAAATTCCAATACAGCTATGTACACTAAGCTCCAATTTTCACTGCGACCCCGTTCTCTTGTTATCCCGTCCTAAAAAAACTCAATTACCAAGCTTTAATAAAAACGTGACGAACTAATCCTTACGATGTTGACACTCTACCCTCATTAGAAGAAGAAAAATCTTGTCGAAGAAAAAATGCTTTGGAACGTGGATAAGTACCCGCTTAAAGATTTGACACAGCCACGACATAGCTTAGTTAAGACAGTAGTGGAATATTTGTAAACCGGTATTTTCAGGGCTTCTATGCCTTTAATTTATTTATACTGTGACAGTGTTTTTTATTTTGCAAACTGGTGAAATGTTTTAAATCATGTGCCTATCCAGATTGTAATATCTATAATATTGCCAGTTGGTAGGGCATTTGCCCGACTGGATGGCTACCACCCCTGGTCTAAAGTATGCCACTATGAAAACGTTGAGTTGTGTTCCGAGATTAGTGACCAAGTTCCAGTCTCCCTTAAGAGAGCAGCAGCGCATTTGTAGCACCTTTGGTGTTGCAAATGTTCATAGTTGATAGTAAGCGCTTTCCTTTAATTGGACCCTCTGCCTGTCTGCTGAACTCCTTCAATAATAAAAATGCTATAATTTATGAAGATATAGTGTGAATTATACAAAATGTATTGATTTTCCATCACTACGCGGATGAAAAAACTAATATACTAACTTTCAGCATAATCGGTACCGTGTATTTCGAAAATGTAATAGACAGAGCTACTTTCGCATTTATAATATTATGTACATAAGTAAGGATTACTCCATTCTTTACGTTATAAGATTTCCTTTCTTTTATATATACGAGAACAAAGACTTAAGGGCCTACGGATAATAAAAGAAATCCGCTTGAATAATGTCGCGTGTATTAAAATCCAGGTAAGAAGATTCGCATAACGGCACAATTGAGAGCAAGGGCTTCTTATTACGGATTATTCTTTTATATTATGTCCTTATATATGGAAACTTAAGCATTTTTAGGGTTGGGAAGTCCAATAGTTAAAGGATGCGTTTGTTGGATGACCATGACGATGTATTTGTTAGATTATCCCGACGATATGGTTGTTAGTTTCGCGTGATGACATGTTTGGTTAGGTTGTGCTGACGATGTCTTAGTTAGATAACCATAACGATGAGTATGTTATATGACCATGATGACGTGTTTGTTATGTTTTAATAGGAAAGTATTTACTACACCATGACCACGTCTTTGCTATGTTGCCATGACGAAGTGTTTGTTAAATGACCATGACGACGTGTTCGTTATGTTACCATGATGAAGTATAATTTGTTAAGTTTCCATGACGATGTGTCTGCTATGTTGACATGACAACATGAATATTATTTTGTTGTATTTTGTTTGTTATGTTGCCATGACCACCTGTATGTTAGGTTGTCATGACGACCTGTTTCTTCTGAGTAGCATAGGGTCCAAAAACGCTATATCGTTCGCGAGGTATAGACGAGACCTGAATCAATTGAAAAGATTTATATTGAAATAACACCTCTATGATTTCGTCATTTTTGTCGATGACAAATTTCGTTAATTAGAGACGATCAAATAACCCTTTTGCCCTTTTGGCTACCATTCCTGATCTAGATATGTCGCCATAGTAACCTTGAGTTGTATTCCGGGGTCGGTGGCAAAGTTTCAGTCCCTCTTTCGAGGTTGGTACCACCTTTAATGTTGCAAACTTCCATTGATGGTGGTAACCACCATCAAATAGGCTGTTGGGTCAGCTTGTCTGCTGTACCTAGCCCAGAAATAAAAAAATATGTACGTGTGCAGTTCACACGCAGTAGAAGTGAAACAGTGTATCAAGGGGTGGAAGGGATTCTAAATTTCGTGACGTGACATTTCCTATATTATATCGTTATAAGATACTAGCTGTCCCGGCAGACGTCGTCCTGCCCGGTAAAAATAGGGGTTTGTCGCAGAGGGTTAATAATTTAGGGTTGTATGTATTTTTGTATGTTGTATCATAAAAAAATAGAAATTAAAAATTTTGTCTAAAAATAAATAAAAAAAATTATGGTGGACTACCCTAACATTTAGGGGATGAAAAATAGATGTTGGCCGCTTCTCATAGATACCGGATAAGCACAAAAAATTTCATCAAAATCGGTCAGGCCGTTTCAGAGGAGTATGGCAACGAAAACTGTGACACGAGAATTTTATATATTAGAGATAAAAAATTTGTCTAAAAAAAAAAAAAATTAGGGTGGACTACCCCTAACATTTAGGGAGATGAAAAATAGATGTTGGTCGATTCTCATAGATACCGGATAAGCACAAAAAATTTCATCAAAATCGGTCAAGCCGTTTCGGAGGAGTATGGCAACGAAAACTGTGACACGAGAATTTTATATATTAGATTTAAGCTTTAAAACACGAAGTTTGAAATATTAAAGAAAAAATTTAAAACATTTCCAACTTTGTCTGTCTCATAGTGTTTAAATGATTAAACATAATGTATTCTATCTCATTCTCTCGCAGGCGTAATCTTATATATTTATCTGTTTATATGTTTTTAGTGTTTTTTTTATTGCAGGAGTTCAGCAGACAGAGAGACAGCCCACTTGATGAAAAGCGGCTACCATCGCCTATGGACATTTGCAACACAAAAGCCTGATAAGGGAGACTGGAACCTGGTCACTAATGTCAGAACACAACACAAGGTTGCTACAGCGGTATACTCTAGACCAGGGGTGGTAGCCATCCAGTCGGGCAAATGCCCTACCACCTTGCTGAGGGTTGTTTTGTCGCCTCCTTCGACAGGCCTCCCAGCCGCAGGAAATTGTATACTTTCTCCATTCGTACCCGGACATACATTTCCATTTCTCGTCTATATATACCTTCTTATTTTATGAACAGAAGATTCTTCGGAATCGTTGTATATATATATAAGTGCCGGCAGGATACCACGCCATGCTGCACTAAATGACATTATCCGCCGGGCTCTTGTCACCACCGGGACCCCAGCCATTTTAGAGCCAAATGGACTGTGTCGCGACGATGGCAAGAGACCGGACGGGATGTCTTTGGTGCCATGGAAGATGGGATGACCATTAGTTTGGGACGCAACGTGCGTTGACACTTTGGCAGCGTCCCATCTTCCCGATACGGCTGTGGTAGCTGGTGCAGCTGCCGCCCGACAAGAGGACTAAAACGCCGCAAATATGCATCCATTGGCAGTGGATACATATTTGCGGCTTTTGGTGTCGATACTCTCGGGCCATGGGGTCCAGAAGCCGCCTTTATCGAGACCTATCAAAACGGCTGATAGATGTCTCACGAAACCAAAACGCTGGCCTATATTTTGGGCAACGCATAAGCATTGCCGTACAACGTGGTAATGTGGCCAGCGTTTTGGGAACGTTCCCAACTGACGATGATTTAGGACCTATTTACTATTTGTAGTTTGTATTTTTTTTAATTAAGTTGTATATATATTTTTAGAATAGGATGTATTTGTTTATTTTCATTTTAAGTTTGTCTGTATAATACTTATATGAAAAATTAAAAACACAACCCTCTTATATATAACAGCAAAATATGTTAATACCGAACCGGGACCGACGTAGTTCAATTTTCATGTAAAATATTAATAAAATGTATACTTTTTGTATTGCGTAGATATAAAGGCTGCTTTATTAGCTTCTGAAAAGGTACTTGGTTTTATTTACAAAAGGGATTTGGGTAGGCTTTAAAACTTCGATTGAATGTGAATGAAAAGCCCTTTTTTATGTTGTTTGATTAATTTAAAAAGGTGAAATGTTAACCTAATTAAAGATAGTAGGTACATTAGTTGATTTCCTTTAATCGTTTCGAAAAGTATTTTTGCTTTTATATATAATCAGACAAGGTTTCGTCCGCGACTTCGTCCATGTTGGATAGTAAAGGTGTGATTTTATTTGTATATAGGCGAGTATTCTAGATAATTTCTTATGGATCAGTGTAAATATTGGTTGTTTAAACCGTTCTCAAAAAAAACCCCTCTGGATGCAAATTAAAATTATCGCAGATTATAAGTCCAAGAATTTACAGCATAAATCGCATTGAAATTGGTGCCGTAGATTTGCATGTGTCCAAAATAAACAGGCAGACTAAAGATAGCACGTACAAGCCAATAGATAGCGCTCTGCAATGATTGAGGTCGCAAATGTTTCCTGAAATGTACAAATATATACGAATTTCCAATCGGCAACAAATGAACCCAGGCTTTGCTGGAAGATCTTCCCTTGAGATCTCGGAGGAGCATTCCTTTTCGCTCCTCCACTCAAGTCCACTCTATACGAGGCGTTCCTTTAATAAAATTCCTAAGAAACGTCCGCGATTTCGTCCACGTTTGACTTGAAATTCCCGCGGGACTCCCGGAACACAGGTATCGCAGGATTAAAAAAAAGATTATAAACTGTCGTTTTAGTGAAAACTGTCTGTATGGAAAATTCCCGCGGGATTCCTAGGATGAAGATATCATAAATTTTATAACACATAATTTGCTATTGATCAGTTACAAAAATCGCATTGGATTTTTTTTCATCGTCATTTTATGTCGTTCCCAGAAAATTTTCCGTGGGATTTCCAGGATATAAAATAGAGCAAAGCTTAAGTTTAAGAAGTAGCTGTTGATCAGCGACCGCATCGAAATCGGCCTAGTAGTTTTTATGCGAATCTGGACACGACGAGAAATCTAAAAAAATGCATCTATTATATAGTATATTCCAGTAGTTTTTTTTAATAGCTTCAATGTACAGACACGCCATATTTCGAATTACATAATATTATAGATAGATGTAGCATACAGAGAATTTAGATTACCTCTATGGAACACTTCCTTGATTGTAAAAAGAGACACGCACTTAACCATTTATTAAACACATGTGAAAGTCCTAAACGAACTCTGTAAAACTTACTTCAAATAAAGTTCAGGCTTCAACTTAACTTTTAAAAATACTGAATAAATATTAACTTAATCAATAGACATCATACAGGTGATTTAAATAAAGTCTACATAAGTCACTTTCGTATACTTAAGTTCAGAACATAAACTTAGCTTTACAAGAACTTAATTACATATTGATTATTTGAAAATACACGTAAAGGAGATAGGTACCCAAATAGAGTTCACATTTATGAAGATGCTAGCTGTTTCTGCGTCTTCGCTCGTGTTAGGACATGGCTTTACGTTCCTAGAAAGCATCCTGTATTATAAGCTTTTATTAACTTGCAATGGATTACCTATGTATGTATGTAAGATCGGGTGGAATCTTGCAAGTTAAATTTGACCAACTTCCCTGTTTCCAATTGAGCTGACAATGCAATAATGTGGTACCATGGAGCTGATCGGACGATAGAATCGGAAGGTGGCCATTGGAACTCCTGTACTAAACAAGATAGACCCATCGTGTTTGGGCTCGTTTTACTTGTCTTGACTAGCACTCTGCTGTTACATGATATCCAGGATCTCAAAAGCTTGTATTTAAAAACTTAAAAAAAAGCGTTTTTACGAAACAAATAACATTTCACAAGATTTATTGACAAAAGAGCTAGGCAGCTGATAGGTGATAACCGGCTATTCGATAGGAGGCTTCAGAGCTTAGGACATCGACCCAGAGTCGCTAATTTATCGATATATTATAGGATGCACTTTGGTGAGTCTGCAGCGGAATTATAAGAATTAGTTCCTCTCTCTCCTCTTTATCATCGGATAAGCGGAGAAACGATCTCACGACACGTATATGCAGTGGAAATGCCAACCAAGCGGACGAAGCACTATGTTTCCAGTTTTATAATATGCATCGCTGCGAATTCTATCTCCTTGCATCCCCTAACGCATGCAGTTATATTTTCTACTAGCTGTGCCCGCGAGTTCGTCTAGTTTTACAATTTGATACAGACTAGATAAACGAATAATTCAAAGCAGACGAATTTTTATATTTTTTTCCATTTTATCAGTCTTTTTTTATATTTAATTGTTTAGATAGATTACGTTATTCGAAGTTCAATAAATAAATAATGCAAGTTAAGAACTAAATTATTAATAACCGTGCAGGAACGGAGAAAGAATACAATTTTCTGCGGCCGGGCGGCCTGTCGTAAGAGGCGACAAAACAACCCACAGCCGTGTGGTAGGGCATTTGCCCGCCTGGATGGCTACCACCCCTGGTCTAAAGTATGTCGCCATAACAACCTTGAGTTGTGTTCCGGCATTAATGACCAGGTTCCAATCTCCCTTAAGAGAGCAGCAGCGCATTTGTAGCACCTTTGGTGTTGCAAATGTCCATAGGCGACGGTAACCGCTTTCCAACAAGTGGGCCTTCTGCCTGTCTGCTGAACTACAGCAATAAAAAAAAAAAAAAATAACAATATGATTTATGTAGCAAATCGCTGCCAGAGGGAAGCGTACCCAGAAGGCTGGCTGCATTGCGAACAATATGGCAATGCTGGTTTTTTGCGCGAAATACGAACTTTTGATTTAAAAATGACTAAAAATATTTGGTTGCGCCGAGGAACACCTCCTTGTTAATTCTTCCTCGCCATCAAGAATAGAAGATAGTTTTAAATAAAGAATGCGCAAAACAAGACATATTCAGTGACTGTCATTGCTGTCACCGCAATACATACTAATTCGTTGTAACAAAATAAAGAAAATAAACTTACAATTGCATTTAATGAGCATTAAACATAATCCTAGTGAGTGTGTGAATCTCTGGGAGACGAGCGCAGTGTGCCGGCGGATGGTGGCGAGGTAAGTTCTTCCTTGCTTCTTCTTCCCGTCTCTTGGCCTTCTCCCGGCCATCGCGTCGCGCCCGCAAATATTAGTTCATTTAAAAATAAACTTCGATGTCTTTTGATCCAAAAAGCGTATTACTCAATAGACGAATATATGCATGATATATTATAAACATTATACATAAAAGAGTCATGAAAAATACATCATAAAACCATTATATAGGTAAAAATTAATATTTTATGGATTATATTATTTGAAATTGATATGTATAATTTTGAAGTAGTTTTATGTATGTTGTACAATTTGCATGACAGGCAAAAAGATGTGAACCCTAAAAGTAACATAATATGATCTATATATACACCATGTTTTTGAAATAGAAGAAATAATAAATGACTGATTGATATTATTGTTACAAAGATCCCACATCTGGCATGTTGTAAAAACGAATCCTTTTATCACTTCGTGTTTAAACTTTAAAATCATTTATTGTTATCGTGTGTATTTTATGGCTGTAACTAGTGTCGAACAACTTAATCTTTGTTTTCATTGCATTGCGCCAAAGCTTTCCAGATGTGCAAATTGCTATTTCTCGGAAATTCACTGGTGTTACCGAATGCCGAGCGGTGCACAGGCTCGGGGTCGATTTTTTTTGTACTGTATAGTTAGTATAAAACAATGCCCGAACGGAGGGGTGCGGCAGACAATCGACGACTACTACACGATTCAGACGTGTAGTACTTTCAAATAGCGACATAGTGACGGACTTTGCACATGTTGAATTGCAACGAATCATGCAGTGTGAACTGGTTGCATCCAGTTTTATTTTGTACTTGTTTTATACGTGTTTGTACAGTTCTAATAAACTCTATAGTAATTCCAACGGCATTTATTTTAATTGGAGTCCTATAGCTTGTAACATTATTTTTTAATTTCTAGACCAATACACACGTTGTACATCGCCAAGCTAAGCTAATATGTCAAGGTCAGACTCCCAGAGTATCCTGGTCGAAATTAATCTCATCAAGTCATAAGAGTCCACTGACTACTACAAGAAACCCAGAGCAACCAGGGGCGAGCCTAAACACGTAGTTAAAATAACAGAAACTTTCCTTACAAAATGGACAACACCAGGTATCGAAAGAGTCTTTCAGTTCGAGTGAACTAGATGGCTTAGCCCACTTAACCAGAGGCAGTCTGTAGTTAAGAAGATGTGAAACTCAAGTGTGCAAATGCAAGCGAAAATTCTCGTTCAAGTAATTCGGAGATTTTTATGTCATTTTTTATGTGTCGCATTAGATTCTTACTCATCCAATGATGGTGGAATCTCAGCAAACAAGATTTTATGTTGCACTTACTTTTTTATTGCAATGCTTTAAATCAAGAGATCGACGTAATTTTTTTTTGGTTTTCACTTATATTTGGGATACGTTCATCAAAACTATTAAGACCCAAACCTCATTTTGAAAATCATCAATACGCGCGTCTATTTTTTCCATGCACTCTGTATGGTGTCAAACATTTCTTTAACATAATTTGATGTTAAGAATGTGTTTTTTTCGCTGGAATATTCGATAATTACGGAGAACGCGACGTATAAGGTATGGACGCCGCGCATAGCGTATGCACGCTGCGTTAGGCGTTTGATAGGAAGCAATATAGTGCATTTTCGTAATAGGCATTCAAAGGTGGCGTATCGCGTCACTCCGTGCGCACCTTACGGCGTTCTCAACAACCCACCGTCTTAGGTTTCAAAACCACTTTTCATTTATATTTCAAACTAGCTGTTCCCGCGACTTCCAATTGTTTTCGCGGAACCCTAAAAAAGTAACCTAAGCTACTTCTTATAACAAGCTATCTGCCAATGAAAGTCGTGTCAAAACTCGTCGAGCTGTTACAAATATTAGCCGGAACATCCAGACAGAAAGACAAAAATTCTAAATATTGCATTTTCGGAATTTTCGGAATCTCCTAGTCCAAATTATAATGGTCAATCCCCCATGATTTTTTACATTTTTAATTTGACACTAGCGGCCTAGCCCCGCTTTGCACGGGTGTTTAATTTAAATTTCAACATTTTCAGTTATTTTTTATATATATATGCCATGTCACCCGGGGATAGTGGAGCTTGCCAACAGTGAAAGAATTTTTCAAATCGGTTCAGTTCAGTAGTGTCGGAGCCAATTAAATGCAAACAAACAAATCTTTCCCCTTTATAATATTAGTATATAATACAAACAGACACTTCTGTATAGACTCGAGAAATAAAATAGGTATAGTTCAAAGTACATAGACAATTTCTATCTAGCTGCCAATACAGACTGCCAGACGGTCACCATTTCTTAAAAAAGTTGTCAAGTTATTAGTTCTGCTGGCCTCGGCAGTACTATAAACAATTTCATAGTTTCGCGAGCAGATGTCAAAGTTTTCCTGTCACTTTAGAGATGGTCACAAGTCGATAAAGCTCATAAATTATCGATAGAATAATTATATTATTGGATGTTGTCCATTTTATGCGTCTAGTAGTGGATTTTAATTTCGATATATGAGTAAACATTTAGTAAATTTCGTGAGAACCTATTTATAGTCATGGAAGGGACAGAGTAAAGTAGCAAAATATCAAATCATTTCAACAAACCCAATCAGACAACGTTTGAGCGGTCCTGTAGTAATATATATATATATATGTCGGAGGTAAGCTATATTGGATGGATTATTGTTTGGATATATAACGCACAATATTATTTGTTTACATTTTAATTACTTCTAAAATTGTTAATTTAACTTAATGTCTTAAATGTCTCTATAACTTAAACATCGTTCTAACCTAATAAAAGTTATGAATATTGTAATTTAATAAACGACCAATCAGAGCAGAGCATATGGCGGAGCGGGGTCAGACGCCCTCTATACTTTGAGTAGTATCTACTTGGGTAGACTGAGGAGTTTTCGAGACACATTTGGTTAATGGCAGCAGGTCGAGTTGGACAATTGAGAATTTAAAGAAAATGTTTCAAGTTAGAAGTATGAGCGGTGCCCTGAACCCGCTGCTCTATCTAAACTATGTTAAAATGTCTTTCAAATCTAAATTAAAAGTGTATAAACCGTAGCTATCGTGTTTTATGCTCGCATTTAACTAAACTAACTTAAAGTTAAATGGAACTTATTTATACAGATAAATAACTGAAGTGTCTGTTTGTAATGTTACGGAGTTACAGGACTCGAATCAAAATGCCGTTGGAATTACTATAGAATTTATTAGAACTATACAAACACGTATAACATAGGTACAAATATAACTGGACGCAACCAGTACAAACTGCACGATTCAATAACACGCGCAAAGTCTGTCACTATATAGCTTTTCGAATATACACAGTACACACGTCTTGCTAGTATCGTAATGGTCGCCTTACACCTCTGTTCGGGCATGTTTTATACTAACTATACAATACAACACTCGACCGCGTGGACTGGATTTTTACAAGAAATCTAATATATAATAATAATCGTAATCTACACACGTGCTGCTATAAACGAGTACAATAACAATAGGCTATTGTCTAATTGTAAATTTTAAACACATTGTTCACAAAATAAGTTCAAATGCGTGAAAGGTAATAAACCAGGGTGCATTCACTTTGTCGGCACGTAACAGTACTATCAAAATTAAAATGTCAATAAAATGAAGGGGCATAATTCGGACCAGGAGATTTGGAAAATGCAATTTTTAGATTTTTTCTGTCTGCCTGGATGTTCTGGCTAATCTCTGTAACCGCTCGACCGATTTTGGCGGGACTTTCACTGGTAGTATATTTTACAATGAGTAAAAGAAGTGATTTTTTATTTCTTTTTAATAATATCCAAAATACAACTAATACAAATAGATAAATTAAACAAATACATACTCGTATGCTATAAAAAAAATATTCTGTAGTTAAATAAATAATAAAACTACATTTCATTTGATTTTTATTTCCGCGATATATTTATAAATGTTGCGTTTAAAACTATAAAAATTACATTTTGATTATGTCTACTAGTTGCAAAAATTTAAGAAAGTAAATAATTATAACTACGTTCATCAGAAAATTTCTTAATTCACAGACTGAAAATGTAATTAATATACCTGGAAGTTCGTAAGTTCTTTAATGAAAATGTTCCATTTCTGGTTAAATATTCTAAATGCTCTTGCTTTATCAGCATCATTTAGAACACTATACTTAATAGAATTTAAGGCTAACTGTTTAAGAAGTCGTATATCGGCATGTTTGCTGGCAACACCAACAAAGGCAATATAAAAGTCATGTGATAAGGGATCAGCTTCCCATACACCTGGATCATCACTGGAAAGCACAACCGGAAGATCTAAAGCGAGGAAAGTGGCTAATGGATGATTGTGAACGTCACGTACCAAAGACAGTACTACATTCGATACAACATTTACTTCAATAGCGATATCCTTCAGCTTAACTATATTCATTAGATATGGATGTTTTGCCAAGGCATAACCATGACCGATTCTCTTTGTCCCCGCAAATATTGCGTCAAATAAATTTTCATCACTAGAAGTTCCGTAAAAATTAGTTTCACCACCATGCAAGTAAAAGTTCAATTCTTTCTCATTCGCTTTTAGAGTAGGAAGGTAGTAGCTTAAAGGATTTCCTAAATCTTCTTGACCCACTAGATCATAACCAGCATACAAAATAGGCATGTCTTTTTTCACTTTACGCGCAAGTTCCATGTCACTTTCTACAAGCTTTATATCTTTTTTACGGTGGCTTGTTAAAATTAACTTAATTCCAATAAAATCGGGATGTTCTTCAATAAACTTCTTTGTCACTCTTTTGTACATTTCTGCCAAATACATTTGATCGTGTACTGAATCATCTAGCTCATACAATTTTTGCAATCCACTACGAATTTCAATGTACATGATATTATCTTCATAAAATTTCTTCAGTGCTGCATATATGAATTTCTCTCGTACCGGTCTATATCCGATTAGCCCTTTAATTGTTTTGTGAATTTTGTTGAATTTGTCCCAAATGTAGTTTATATCGGCATTTTGTTCTTTTATGGAGTCAGTAACGAGTGTAAAATGTCTTCTAAGCTCTGCATCAAACAGTGTGACATTACTAGCTGCGCTCCTCAATTTACTCAAAAGAGACCACTTACTTGAACAAGGTTTTGATGGTGTGGTTTTAAAGAATTTATAATTCACATATCCAGGTTCACGACAGATATACAAGTGATCTTCATACGTAAAGGTCATGAGTGTATCTGGATCTAAGGTCATAGAACTGTGAATATGCAATGCTGCTCCCTTGGGCATTTTCTTGATAATTTGATACACCTTCGACTTCCATATATCGTCCTTATACATAAAATAATTTTTGGAGAAATTATTATACTGCGGATACTTGATTGATGCCTCTACTTCTTTATTTTTCCAATACATCAGAACTCCGTTTGCTTTTATTTCATCAGCGGTCAGAATAATGTTTCCTCCAACTGATGAAATGAGTTCTGCATCAATCAACTGATCTTTGTATTGGCTATAATTCTCCAATATAGTTCTGGCTCCAAGCGGCTCTATGATTAAGCACAAAAGCGTGGTTATAGTTATAAAATCATTCATGTTGACGTACTCACTGGTGGTAATTTTCCAATCTCGTGTGGCTGGACCAAACTACTGGCGAGACTGGCGACACGATAGAAACTAGTGTTGGACTGTGGTGTAAATGATAAGTATGCCGTAAGTTTCGCTTATATAAGTGCTTTTTACCTCAACTTATGATGATATCAGAGTCTTATCAATGCGGTTATTGGGAATCCAAGTATGCAGTCTTATTGTTTATTTAACGTTATCTATTGAAAGTTTCCTTGATGTGGTATTAAAAATACGAAATCGATATGACATAATCACTGTATGTCTATCTGTCTGTATACTGCATTTATTTTCTTAGTAATTTCTGGATTTATGTCGATGGTTGAAATTTTTTAGATATGGCGTTACATAATTCTCTAGAAAAATCACAAAAAAATTGAGAAGGGTGTTTGTCAGATCTTTAAATATTTAACGATGCTGCTTGATTGCTCTTTGTTCTTACATCTTCCTATTTGTATAAATTGTAGCTAGCAGACTATAATTATTTACTATTTAATTAAATAATAAATAAAGGAAAATATGATAACAATACGTACTATACTTTCTTTGGTAGTTTTTACATAACAGAAAAAGCCGAACAGAAAGAAAAACTTGAAGAATCAAATAATATAAAAATACTTGCAATGAGGTATGAATATTATTAATTCACTTGAAATACCACCTGTCAAATTGGGACATTACTTGTAAGGAGCTTATCTTTTAACCGATAGTTAGGCTGTTGCGGCGGCGCTGGATTTAGCGGGAAGCGAACTATGTCAAACTTGCGGGAAAAGAAGTGTGGGACAATTTAGATGGGAATTCGAGAACGAGCACGCACTTACCTGGTTAATGGGAATGAAATGGAGCTGCTCCTCTGGGTAAATGTATAGCTTTCCGGTATTCGAATTTTATGTAGCAGGGTGGTGAAATGGGGAGGGGGAGAGGCATACTTACCATTACTTCAACCTTTAAGGTCCGGCGATCTTGAAATAAACTTTTTTTAATAAACATAACCTCACTTATTTTCACTGATTTTTTCGCTAATGTTGCACTTCTATTATAGGTCCGAAATCGAAAAATCCTTTCAAAGTTCCAAAAAAGCCAGTAATCAACATAAAAACAGTCAAAATAACCCAAAAACCAGCTTAATTGGAGAAAAATGAAGAAAAAACACAATAGAGCACATTTGTATACAATACAAGAGTAACCATTCAAAATGGCGACCAATAAAGACGATATTTTTTTTTACGTAATCGCATTAATTTATATTTAACCAATATAAAAAAAACAGCAGTGTATTGAAATTGAAATAAAATTGATATCATTAATATATTGATTCATTGTCATATTAAAAGCCAACTTTCTAGTCGTCCACTAAATTGATAAATAAAACAAATGTTTCATATGAGACTTTCAAGGTGTCGTAACTGTCTGTATGTACCAAAAAAATAGTAAATGGTTACCAGTCGGTTCTGGCACTCGCCGGCCGCTACCGCGGCACACTGACTACGCTTCCTCGGCTCTTTAAATAGAACATGGTGTCTATATAAATTAAGTAACTTTATAAATATATTTTATGGAAAACTAAACAAAAGTCTAAAAGAACGTAAAAACGTAAAAAGAATCAAAATTATTATAAAACGCAGCACAAGTCGTCGAAAAATAAAAAGTTAACAGAAGAAAACACATTCACTCAACTCCTAGAGAAAAGGAATAAAATGGCGGCAATAGAAGGGGCAATAAAGGTGGTAAAAAAACAATCTTTTTTTTCATAGAGATATTTATCGATTTCCGAAAATTATTAAATAATTCTAAATCGTGAGCTACATGATTTCGGATTTCTTAATTACAAATCGATAAGTATTAATGACACATCGATTAATTTATTTTTATCATCACACCTTGTTAGCCAAGCCATTAAAAACAAAAGTGACAGTAAAAACTGTCACTTTTTAATCAGTCGATTATTATACATGTCTATTACCTACTCTAGCATTTATTTGTATTTATGCGTCAATTAAATTTGAAAGTTTATTTACACATTAAAAACAGTTTTAGTGTTATAAAAAGTTCTGGCGGTTATATGTTATTCATGAGTACATTCATAAACAATTCGTGAGTACATTCATAAACTCAAATCACGGTTTTTTATTATCAAAAGTGGCACAATTTTACAACATAAATAAGTGAGTTTATGATTATAAACGAAAAAAAATTTAAACCTTCCGGACCTTAGGGGTTCTCGTAGGGGTGAGTATACCTCCCCCTATTCACTTCGCCCACCAACAACTTAACATTTGTGTACCGGATTGTTAAGTCGCAGCCCTCCTCTGTTCCCGAGTCCACTTCACTTTATTGTACTTTTATATATATGTTTATAGTATTTAATTTTATGTGCGTATATTTAGTTTAGTTTAATTTATTTTACATTTACGGTGCGGAGCGGGTTATTTATATAATATATATGTTTTGCGGGCGCGGTATATTTAAGTTATTTTATGATATTTTATTTATATACAAAGCGAGGCGATTTATTTAATTTAATGATATGACATGAATGAATTGACGTGACTTGCGAAAACGGGAACGCGCCGTCAGATTTAAAGGAAAAATTTAAATTAATAAAAGAAAAGTTTATATGTGCCGAAAGGAGGTTACTTGGCGATACCATAGGCAAATGGACGGTTTGTAAGATACAGGAGTGGTCATAAGTCAATAGATCGCAGTTATTAGGTTCCAAATAATAATTGTGCCCCTCCTTCAAGCTTTCGATTTATAAATTGGAGAATTTAAAATACATTAAATATTAGAACTTAAACAAGCACTATAAATAAAATTTAGCTTGAAAAAGGTACATTGAGTAGTTTTAGAGATAAGGTATATTTTTCATTAAATGCTTTTTGGGGTTTGTAGCCTTATCACGAATACAGTGGACCTCCACTTCAATGGGGACCCGACACACGTTTGACCAATTTCTTCGTCTAGAGGTCACATTAAGGCTCGTAGCAACGCCCAAGTTCTTGAGGATTTTTCGAGTGATAGGGGTTTTCATAGACATGATCGTCTATCAGATCAGAAATTATTTTTAATTTCAGAAGTTCATCGGACAGGCAGACGGCCCACTAGCTGGAAAGCGGTTACAAACGCCTATGGAAATTTGCAACGCCGAAGGTGCTACAAATGCGCTGCTCTCTTAGGGGAGACTGGAACCTGGTCACTAATGACAGAACACGACTCAAGTTTGTTAATGCGCCATACTTCAGACCAGGGATGGTAGCCATCCAGACGGGCAAATGCCCTATCACTTGGCTGGGGGTTGATTTGTTGCCTCTTACGAAAGCAAGAAATTGAGTTCTTTCTCCGTTCCTGCACGGATAGAATAGTATTTAAAAAAAATCTCTTTTCTAAAGACTTTCATATTACCCTTCATTCATTCATTCATTCTTCATTCTTTATCATTAAAAGTTGATATTATTCTTCATCTTATTTTGATAAAAATTGAAGAAGTAAAATGGTTTAATATCAATGATTTGCGGGTGATTTAGTTTTATTTCTTAACTGAAAACAGTTATAGAAAATTACGGAAGAACCTCGTTCAAGTCTCATATCGTGAAGATTTATGTTATTTTATTTTGGTAAATTTTATCAGTAATTACGAACGAAAAGTTGATTTGTTAGCTTTGCCTTGCATATAAGAATTTTTGGGCAATAGAAGCCTTAAGAAAAATCCGTGATACATTATTTCTCTTTATCTGTAATTAATCACTGTCATCACAATTCAGTAACGTTATTTAAATGTTCGACATGTCCATAATCTCCTTGTAACTTCGTAGAATTTATGTAATTTAGATAAAAGTGTGGTAATGTGAGGTCAAAGCCTATTTGTTTTAAGCGACAATTGTGTGACAGATTTAACATAATGAGTTCTTTGATCTTAATATCTTTCCTTATATTTCTGTCCACAAATATATTTAAAAATAAATTGCACAAATGGCTGTTTAATGTTTTTACTCTGTATTCCAAATTTTAGGATAATCTTTTTTTTTTTTTTTTTATTGCAGGAGGTCAGCAGACAGGCAGACGGCCCACTCGATGGAGAGCGGTTACCATCGCCTATGGACATTTGCAACACCAAAGATGCTACAAATGCGCTGCTGCCCTCTTAAAGGAGACTGGAACCTGGTCACTAATGCCGTAACGCAACACAAGGTTGTTATGGCGACATACTTTAGACCAGGGGTGGTAGCTATCCAGTCGGGCAAATGCCCTACCACCTGGCTGGGGGTTGTTTTGTCGCCTCTTACGACAGGCCGCCCGGCCGCAGGAAATTGTATTCTTTCTCCGTTCCTGCACGGATTAAATCTGTGACATAATTTTCGTATAATTAATATAAATGTATTTTTGGCTTTTTTTGTAATAAGTATATTTTTTATAAGCCATAGGTTCACAGTCCACAGTATATTAAACTGAACTTGGAGAAGATGTTTATTTTAATCATGGACATCGAGAAATATGTTTATTTATTTACTCAATTATATCATGCATTATGCATGGCCCCAAAATTTATAATAAAATCCAAAAGAGCTGAAAGCTCTGAAAATTGAATTGTTTAAATCACAATAAAAAACTACTAATAAAAAAGACATTGTAACGAAGTTCCTGACAAATCAGAATTAAATAAAGGTAATAAGATAGAGTGCGAAGTGTTTAAATATATTTAAAATATTTGTACCATATTTCTATCAGTAGAAACATATCTAAATTTAAAATGTGTATCATTTAGTATGTTGTTAAATTTAAGATTATACATAATTACAAGATTGAAACGTTAGTAATAATAATTAAAATCAAATGAATATTGAAAAAGTATGTACCTAAATAATATAAGGTTTAAATTTTTTTAAGACGAACCGGCAAAAAACAAGTGATCACTATATAATAACAAGACTTGTTTGCGAACCTGTTAAGAAAAATTTAAGACTTTTTTTGTCAATCAATCATTTATTTGCTCAAAAACATGGTGTATACATGGATCATATTATGTTACTTTTAGGTTTCACATGTTTTCCATGTGCCAAAAAAATTTAGTCATATGCCAGTGCAGGAACGGTGAAAGAATACTATTCCCTGCGGCTGGACGGCCTGTCGTAGGAGGCGACAAAACAACCCACAGCCAGGTGGTAGGGCATTTTCCGGACTGGATGGCTACCACCCCTGGTCTAGAGTATTCCGCCATAGCAACCTTGAGTTGTGTTCCGGCATTAGTGACCACGTTCCGGTCTACCTTAGAGAGCAGCAGCGCATTTGTTGCACCTTTGGTGTTGAAAATGTCCATAGGCGATGGTTACCGCTTGCCATCAGGTGGAGAGTCTGCCTTTCTGCTGAACTCATTAAATAAAAAAGGAAGGTTAGCCCTGAAAAGCAGCGTTTTGTCGGATATAATTCCGGCACAGCAATAAGCTGAGTGCAATCCTTATTTGCTGAAAATGCGAAGTACAAATACTCAAAACATTATCTCTGTATCATATAATGTGTAAAGTATGTAAACATGTCGATATTTCTTCAAATAAAATTTTTCTTTATTTCTTATCGATAATTTTGTTTATGACGAACAACACTAAAATATGGGCGCAAGTATAACAGAAAACAGAAGTTCGACGTTGAATCCTAACACGGATGTACTTGTAGGAGTTTTTCCATCGCTCTCCTCGTTTTCCGACATCAAATATGCATACGCAAATCACGAACAAATGGTCGAAAAACTTTTGTGAATATTTATTTGGTAGCGATACAGAAATCTTTTGCCAGTGAATTCTTTGTTTTTAATTTATTATGCCTATTTAACCTATTTATTTTATTACTAGCTGATGTCCGCGACTTCGTACGCGTCACGATCGCGATGAAGAATACTATCAGCGCCATCTAGTTTAATATGATGACGAAGTACGCTATGCTAGACACTGTTTTTGTATGGTTTTACTTTTTCGCAGAATTGTTTTTAATGTATAAATTGTTTTATTGTATGATGATATCAATGCTCAATTAGGTGCATTAGTTGTATAATAAGCTTATTTAAAGTTTTTTTTAACTATCCCACGGAAACTATGTTTCGGGATCAAAGTATCCTATATGTTATACAAAACTTCATTTAGATCGGTCCAGTCGTTTCGGAGATTAGCCCGCACAAACTGAGAAACAAAAAAAATGAAAAAAATCTGAATGAGTTCTATTTCACATGCTCCTGACTCGGTTTTTAGCATTTTGAAGTGACAATTACTTATGGGAGGGTAAACCGATTCGTTGCGTACCGCGTTACGGCGCCAGTCTGTCTGTTATAAGTTATCACTTCTGTTGGGCGTCCCAAGACTCACTGGTTTTTATTATTTTTTTATTGTACAGAAATTCGACATCTACAGTTTTAATATATGTGTAGAAAGAGAATTGAAGACATGAGTGGATGAAGGTGATATGTCGCATATTCGGTTTTTCCTTTTTTTACGTAGATGAATGTTATAAGTCGATTCCAAATGACTACAGACCTTAGACTATAGATATAAGGCGTATTTAAACAATAAAAAGATGCTAAAGGTGTTAAGTTCAGTTTAGTTTCAAATAAAACTAAAACTTTTATCTCGATTTAGTCAGAATTGGAATTATGCGACTTATCACCTTCATCCACTCATGTCTTCAATTGTTTCCTCATGTCAGTGACGAGGCAATTGTAGACAATCGCTGTATCCGGTCATATTCGATTAGATGAATCGATACAAGTTGTTATGAGCAATATACATACAAGTATGTTACAATATATGTGTATGTGTGAGGGCATGTGTTGCAAACGTCCATAGGCGACGGTAACCACTTTCCATCAGGTGAACCGTCTGCCTGTTTGTCTGCTTCAGCCAATAAAATTGCACACAGTTTAGATACAAATGTAGATATATCTATGATACTCAATATGACAATAGTTTACTCCCAGTCTAAAGACGGTGTTCCACTAAACACGACAATTACATGCTTCAAAGGGTTAAAGTTAATTCAATACTAAAAGATATACCGATACTATATCACATATTATAGTGATAGATAGTTAATATTTTATGTCTTTTATTGCAGCAGTGCAGCAGACAGGCGGACGGTCCACTTGATGGAAAGCGTTTACTATCGCCTATGGACATTTGCAACAACAAAGGTGCTACAAATCCGCTGCTGCTCTCTCAAGGGAGATTGAAACCTGGTCACTAATGCCGGAACCCCTATATACCCATATAATACCTTATTTATCATCCCCGAAAATTGCTAATGCCCTGGAACCTTATCAAATTAACATTCACGTGACGTCATCCACAACTCGATATGTACGCGTACTCGCCGGCTACTGATGCTAACGGTACTGAGTGTTCGGCTACGGTTACGTCACCAAAATGGCGGCCAGGCGCAATAGCAATTTGCGGGGATAATACCACCTGGCTGTGGGTTGTTTTGGCGCCTCTTACGACAGGCCGTCTGGCTGTTGGAATTTGTACTCTTTTTCCGTCTCTGCATCAATAATAAAAAACTACAAGAAATGAATAATTATAATATATTTTCTTGGAAAAAATAGCAGGCGGCCTTATCGCTAAAAGGCATCTTCCATAACATATATCTAGTATACAACTTAACTAAGAACCTTAACGCCAACAGCACTTTGGTAACGTTCCCCGTAAGTGACAGTGGTGTGGGATCAATATTTTATTTATAATTATACCCTCCTTTTTATAGTGTTGTTTAATTTTTAAAATAATTTTAGAAAATATTCTATAAAAATAGTAAATTAAGGATCAATATGCAAAATTTATTGCGGAAGTATGTGCGATATTAAAGGGAAATTAATTACTGATGAGCAAACATAATGTTAATAAAAGATTTTATTAAAATGCTTCATTCAAAGTGTAGTTTCGGAACCTACTTCTGGTATAGCGAATTTTGAAACAATAATTTTCCTCGAATAATTAGTAGATAGATTTAGTTTTGTAGACAGAAACTCATAGAAAAGAGAAAAACTATCCAGTGTAAACACTGAGGAGAATTGTGCGAGGCCACATATGGAGTACTGCTCCCACCTTTGGGCTAGCTTAAGCCACTGGATTGTATTCAACGTTGAGCCATTCGCATTGTCGATGATCCTATACTCACGATCTAGGCAAGCTTGGCCTTTGGAGAAATTTCTTGACTCTGCGTGTTCTACTGACCGTATAACGGAGTGTTCCGAGGAACTGTTCAGAATAGTGCCTTCGTCCCCTTTCTACCACTGCACCGCTCGCCATCGGCTGGGCGTTCATCCCCATTGCCTCAAGCAGCTTTCTTCATGCACGCAACGGTTCTCCAGATCGTTTCTTTGGCGTATCTTGGGGATTTGGAAATAGTCCCAAGCAGATGTTTTCCCACAGCGCTACGATATGGAGATTTTTTTTAAAAAGGGTGTCATAAAATTTCTTCGAGACCTGCAGCGCGTTGGTAACACCTCTGGTGTTGTAAACGTCCATAGGCGACGCTAACCACTTTCTGACTGTTTGCTATACTCCAGCTATAAAAATAAATAAAACTTTGTTTGTCATGGTTTTATTTTATGAGTAATAATATATTAACTAGATTGGAACTGTAAAAGACCTTAAATGTTAATATAGGTTGTCATTATACTTAAAGCAATAGCTTAGCTTTGCAACTGGACACCAAACTTAATGTGATAGCTGTTTGAGATTTTAATTAACGCTCATAGTCCAAGCTTTGATCCGCTATTAGTGATTGAAAAATCAACCTTATCTCATTGCTATAGGACTTAAATTCATGTGTCATTTCAAGATAATAGATTTTAGTTTAACGGTGTTTAGGGTTAATTTAGATTTACCGAGATTATAGGCGTTTGAATAAAGTTTTGTAGTAGTATTCGGATCAATCGTTTTATTAAAATTGTTTTCAAACGTACCCTCATTTTGTATGAAATCAGTCATGTATGCAATGTGGATGTGTGGGACTCTTTATTTCATTTTCAACATCTAAACACAATTCCGGTCCTTGAGTTTACACTTCACTTCTACTGGTACATAGATCGCGATCGAATATGTTTCCAACATACTCTAGTCGTTTTTATATTTTTGCGCTTTAGCTTTTGGATTTTAATCCACCGATTTCCGTAAATAGGTTTTGGTGATTTTTGAAATCGGAGCGACACCTTACTTTTTTTTTAACCTGTCCTTTGGAAGGAGTTCTTAAAACATCAAAAACAGTCATTTTTTACTCGAGACTAAAGAAAAATGACGGTTTTTTTGCGCCACCCTATTGCGTATATACGTGTAGTCTGTGTTTGCGATTAACGCAACTACTTCATTCCATGAAACCTCATTACATCAACACATTACCTATATTATTAAAAATCACTCATGTCACTCGCCTTACATACGTCTAAACATCAACAAATATTAATTGCTATTAAAACTAAAATTACATATAAAACTTGTAAAACCACAAATATATAATATAAATTCGAAGCAGATTTTTCAATTTAATATATCATCAGAACAGTCTGCCGATCATTAAAAAAATAGAATTCAAATCACAATGATTCTAAAGAAGTTTCACTTCAAAAACGCCCTCATTCAAACTTCAGAATTCTGCTTACACTGAAACGTTAAACTTTAAGTCATTTTTTACAACAATACAAGTGTCGGGATGAAGCAACAACAATACAAAACGTCGGTTTAATAAAGTTTTAATCTGGCACAAGGCATAATTACTCGGAGAAGAGTAATGATCGCTTTTAAACGTCGCCTCCTAAACCCGAGATTAATTGTAAGGTTTATCGTTTTAAAACCCTTTTGCTTCACGTTTTAAAATATATTTTCTCATTGTAATGCTGCGAAATATTGTTTGGAAGGGATATAAATCTCTCTAATTATTGTATCTCATTAATATATTGTTACATTAAAACGTAATTAAATTTACATTTGCATTTGCCTTAACTCACCCTTTCCATACGTATATAAAATATGTGGAAGCGGAGTGTGTGTTTATCAATTTAGGGTTCCGTATGAGTGAGAAGCGTCTACTGTTGTTGTTTTGCTACGGATATAATTATATAAAGCAATTTATCTATTACTAGGTAATACCTCTGTGTTACGTACAGTTGCTTCTTTTAAAATAAAATCTCAGCGTAATCGGTGTACATATGGAACCATAACAAATTACATTACTAGTACATTATGAAGTATATTCAATTTTTAAGGGACCAAATGGCAACTATTCCGCATAGAACTAAAAAAGAATCACGTAAATCGGACCATAAATCTCAAAGTAATCGATGTAAATATGGAACGGAATAAATTAAAAAAAAATGTTCATAAAATGAAAACTACTGGGCTAAAGTATACTCAATTTTTAGGGTACCAAATGGCAACTATTCTGCATCGAACTAAAAAAGAATCACGTAAATCGGATAATAAATCTTAGAGTAATCGGTGTACATATGGAACGGAATAAATTTAAAAAAATGTTCATAAAATGAAAACTACTGGGCTAAAGTATACTCAATTTTTAGGGTACTAAATGGCAACTATTCTGCATCGAACTAAAAAAAGAATCACGTAAATCGGATAATAAATCTTAGAGTAATCGGTGTACATATGGAACGGAATGGATTTTTTTAAAATAAATAATGTTCATAAAATGAAAACTACTGGGCTAAAGTATACTCAACTTTTAGGGGACCAAATGGCAACTATTTCGCATCGAACTAAAAAAGAATCACGTAAATCGGATCATAAATCTCAGAGTAATCGGTGTACATACATAAAAAAATACCGACCAAGTTGAGAACCTGCTCCTTTTGGAAGTCGGTTAAAAATTCGTTGTGGACTGGACTGTATGAATTATTGGCGTAATTTATAATAAAACTATACATAGAATTAATAAATGCACAAAGTGCGTTTTGGTGTTGTTGTCTGTGAGCCATGTGAAGCGAATGAGCTAGAATCTTTTCGGCCTCCAAGGACACTCCCACGTCCCACGATCCCACGTTCCGTCCGATGCCTAGCTGCTAATTGTGCGAGCTATGGGCGTCAGCGGTATGCGGGGCGCGAAGAGAAGGTGTGCTCCGGCGGGCGGGTTTTATAACCGATATAAAACGGTTAATTTTTAACCGGTTTCAAGGCTTGGTTATAATGGCTGGAATGGCCAATGAACCCTAAAATGCTGTGTAAAAATAATTCGCTCATAACTTGGTCACGCCCGGTAATTGTATTGCAACTAGGCATGAATATAAAACTGCACCCAACAATGTCGTCCGTCACCGCAGTAATGCAATATGGTGTAATAAAATGCAAATGTGCGTATATTGCTACCGCACATATTTAAAGCGTTTCATTGTGAGCCGTTGAACGCAATGTACCCAACGGATATAAAACGGGTATTTCCTGATTTTTTTGATGTAATAAGTTCATATGGGAGGGTAAACTGCTTTGTTACGTAACGCGTTACGGAGTCCCTTTCTGGATTCCCTTTCTCTCACGCGTATGGCAGCGGAAGGCAGGCTCTTCCTCTCTCGCTCTAACCCACAGCGCTAGCCGTATTTCGGTAATTAGATTAAATAATGATACTAATAATGTACAATCAAACAAATTGAATCATGACCCACCATAAGGTAATTTTCTTACAGTATTTCAATACAATTAGGTTGAAATTCGCCTGAACATACATTTCCTTGGTAACGAACTTGTTATCATGTTATTAGACATTGACAGTTACTGACTACGTTGTATTAAACAGATCGGAGAGACTCGTCTATACTCGTGTAACATCTGACAAATGCTATAACGTGCTATTACTATCTCTGTCATTAAGTATGTTGGATTAAGTGCCGTTTCCTATATCTTACCGACCGTTTATTTGCCTTACTAACGATTAAAATTTGAAGTAATCTCTATACAAGCAATGTCAAAATTCAACCTACGGTAAAGCAGGGGAAGTGAAGTGGAGTGAATAGTGAGATATCGGAACCGGTCATAAATCGACAAGCCAAAGGTGACACAGGCCAAACCTTTTGTATATACAACATTAGATATTAGGGTTATCGTTATACGTTAGGTAGCAGAAATACACAAGAAAATAAAACATTAACAACATTAATGTGGAAGAAAATATTTTTTTTTTTGTTAATTTTATTAATTGGTTGTAGTATTTCAAAGTTAGAAATGGCACTCATTTTGCTTTACTTAAACCTAAAACCGGGTATAAGCACCATTGTTTTCAATGACGTCTAATAGTCGATTACGCATCGACCCGATTAGACGATTGCAGATGTCGGTTCCCCTCATGTAATTCCAAATTTCATTACAGTGCTGCTCAATTGCTTCCTTTGCACAAAATTCTAATGTACATATTCAAGAATTGTAACTAAGAATAAAATATATTTTATTATTAATAAAAGATTTTATTAATAAATAACCTTTCTTTACATTATCATATTAATATACATAAAATTTAAGTAATAACCTAAGTTAAACAATTTCAATATTAAATAGTTCGACTTGATTAGTTTAAGTTATCACTTCTGTCGGGCTTCCCGGGACACACAAGTTTGATTTTTTTTAATATAATGAATAGGTTCACGTTTGATTGAGATCGCGCCTGATGTCAGGAGGAAATGCAGTCTAAGGTGGAGAACGCTTACCTAGAAGAGAGAGAGAGAGCTAATTCTTTATTGCAACCCAAAACATACAATTTCAAAATTAGACCATATTGACAATATTTTCTAGGCGAATACAATAGGCGGCCTTATCGCTTAAAGCGATCTCTTCCTACCTAACCTAAATCAAAAACAAATTTGAATCAGGCCAGGAATAGAAGATACATTCACGCGAGACTCGACCACACCTAGATTATATAGTTTAGGAAAAAATTAAAACTAATAATTAAAATGAATAAGTTGGTGGTGGGCTAAATAAAACTTAAACAGTACTCGTTGACAATTGTCATCTTTGTTTTCCGTGATCACGGCGACTGAAAAGCGGCCGAAATGTCGGAATAACCGAAATCAAATAGATTACCGCGCTTAAAAGGAATTTTTATTATATAAGTTCATATTTAGTGGAAACTTGATTAATATTTATGTATTAATTTTGTGTTTTATATTTAAGAATATTAATTATTGTATGTTTCCCAAATAAATCAAAACATTGGCTGATTAAGGAGTGTTTCTATACTGTAGATGAATTTCTTAACAAAAGTGCTTGTCGTTATTGTCTATACGGAAAAGCTTAGTGATCTATTTGTTATTATTTCTCTTAACATTAATTACTTGTATTTTATCGAAAACTGACTTTTTTTAATTAAAATATAATTTTAAATTTGATTTCATTAATTTTGTACACCACTATGTGGTAGAATGTACTGTGCATCTATAATCGTGTAACATCTGTATATACTACATTCTTGCAAATAAAGATATTGATTGATTGAAATAACTAAATAAAATATATATAATAATATCAGCCCATAAATGTCCCACTGCTGGGCTCGGGCCTCCCGTTATAGGGGAAACAGACAGTATACCCGCCACGCTTGTCCAAGGCGGCTTGGCAGGTTTGACACATTGGTTATCTCGATGTGCAGGTTGCATCACGATGTTTTCCTTCACCGTTGTTAACACGTGGTAATTGTAACAATATGCACATTAGATCAGAAAACTGACTAAAAGGTGCATGCGTTCCGGTCAGGATCGAACCCGCGCCCTTGCTAAATAACTAAAATCCATTGTAAAAACCTTCTTATAACTTTTTGTATAGAGGCTTTTAAAAAGTTAAATTTACTAGCGATTGATATTCCTCGTATATTTCTTCCATGGCCATGAGTAATAACGTGCGTAAGTATGAAAACCCATTGTCCCTTAATAACCACTTCAGCACTGTTTAGCACTCACTGTGCTCCGTTTTATCGGCAAATGAAAGTTACATATAATATAGCCTACAACATTGTAAGATATAAAAACAAGGCTTATGTCCTTAATAATCTTATAAACTGTATTACGATCTTGTTTGATGAATGTGTTATATATAAATATGTGCCGGAGTTATATCAGACACAACGCTGATTTTCAGTGTAAATCTTCCTTTCGGCGTAAGACCAAAACATCCCAATTTCGTTAAATAATAAATAATAATAATAATATGTGAAAGTAACCCTGTCTATCTGTTATGCTTTCACGGAAAAACTTCTGGACTCAGATATATAAGTATAAAGGATTTTCTCAGCCGATTCGGTAGACTCTTTCCGGGTCAGAATACTGTTACGAATTTGTGGCATGTAAATTATAATATATACAATAGAAGGTCTTATCGCCCCCGGCAACATCTTCCATACCAGCTTTACATATATATATATATATATATATATATATATATATATATATATATATATATGGCTATCCCACTGTAGGGAAATGGACAGTATACCCGCCACGCTTGTCTAAGGCGGCTTGGCAGGTTTGACACATCGGTTATCTCGATGTGCAGGTTGCATCACGATGTTTTCCTTCACCGTTGTGAGCACGTGGTAATTGTAACAAAATTCACATTAGATCAGAAAACAGCCTAAGTCGTGCATGCATTCCAGCCAGGATCGAACCCGCAACCTTTGAGTTTAAGACGCGTGCGCTAACCATTACGCTACCACGATATATATATATATATACATATAATTATATTTTTATGTATTTTTAAGCAAGTGAGGTATGTAAGAATAAGCCTGTATGGCACTCTGTTGTTCGTGCCTACCCCGCAAGGGACCTGGCGTGAAGTTATATATGTATGTATGTATGTATATTTTTATGATAATTCCGATAGCATTTATGCATTTACATGCCACAAATACGTAACAGCATTAATTCTATTTGACCTGGAAAGAGTATACTGAATCTGCTGAGAAAATCCTAGTACTAACAAATGAGGTACCTAAACACCAAACGTACATTTATCCCCGCAAACGTCTATTCTTTAAGAAAATTTCCCTAAGTACATCTTCACGTAGTCCATTACGCAGTTTTTACTGTCCCAAAGCGGAATAACACCATCCATTGTGACAATAATCCCTAAATCAGGATGCAAAAGACGTCCGACAGAATCAAAATCTCGGACAAAGTGAGACAATAAAAACGATATTATGCCAAAGAGTAAACATATAAAGCCATTTGCACATGTCACAGTGGTAGTTTCGCGTTGAAATATGCTCTTTGTGGTCGGAGGGAAAATAACACGGTTCTTCGACCGCTGTCAGAATATAACGACCGGCGGTGTACGACGCGAGATAGAAGTTGCACAAGTGTTATTTAAGTGAAACTTTTTAAGCCAGTGAATTTACTAATTTAAACACTATACTCATAAAGAGTTGGAAATGTTTTGAAGTATTTTGTTATTTAGTAATTTAACTATCCGTGCCGGAATGGAGAAAGAATACAATTTCCTGCGGCCGGGCGACCTGTCCTAGGGGGTGACAAAACAACTCTCGGCCACGCGGTAGGGTATTACTCGACTGGATAGCAACCACCCCTGGTCAAGAGTATGCCGCCATAACAACCTTGTGTTGTGTTACGGCATTAGTGACCAGGTTTCACTCTCCCTTAAGCGAACAGCAACACTTTCGTAGCAATTTTGGTGTTGCAAATGTCTATAGGTGATGGTGACCGCTTTCCATCAGCTGAATTCCAGTAATAATAATAAATTAGACACTATGCTCTTAAAGAGAGAGATTAATTGAGGTAACTTCGGTCTTGCGTCGCGCTCCAAAATTGGATTCGCTCCAAATCGTAGAAACAATGTCTCTGAGGCTTCGCTACGTTGAATTTAAGTTGGTTTGCTTAGCTCACTTAGCCGGATTGAGACAACTGGGCTGATGCTCAAGGACAAACGTCAAGCTTAAGTTGGCTACGGCAACTTTAGAGACGTTGAAAGGTATTTGGTTAGTTAAAAATTTTGTAACCAAAACAACACACTAAAAACCAAAAAATAAATATTTAACCGACTTCTTTCTAGAGCATCTAGATTCTAGATGTTGTAGAAAGATCTAGATTCTTGAATCTCGAAGTTTTTAATACTGTTACGATTTGCAGGACTCAAATTAAAATGCCGTTCGAATTATTATAAAGTTTAATAGAACTATACAAACACGTATAACACAGGTACAAATATAAGAAAAGTCGCAATTCAAAACGCGCAATGTCCGTCACTAATAGATTCCCGAATGTACAGGTCACGCGATACGGGCGACCTATTATTATCACTTATTATCACATATATTTATTATCACTTGATTTCCCCCTCACTCGATCAGGCCGTCGTTTTATACCTCTCAAGTACAAAAGTGCGCGTATCGTAGTCGATGTAATCCGTAAAACCTGGCTAATGATTCGGCCGCAAGCGGCCATAAACGACTAAGATAAAATAATGAGCTGTTACCTAGAAACGTGTGACAATAAATGAGTAAACAAAAGAAGAAGATCATAAAAGAATTACAATTGAAGACGTGAGTGGATGAAGGTGATATGTCGCATATTCGGTTTTTTTGCTTTTTTTTGCGTAGATGAATGTTATATATAAGTCGATACCAAATGACTACAGCCTTAAGACCATAGATATAAGGCATATTTAAAAAATAAAGTGTTGCTAAAGGTGTTCAGTTCAGTTCAGTTTCAAATAAAATTAAAACTTTTATCTCGATTTACTCAGAATTGGAATTATGCGACTTATCACCTTCATCCACTCATGTCTTCAATTAGTTCAAGTGAAATTTGTTTTGTCGGGGGCTAAGTTGTAACATTATAATGTTTTGTAAATTTATTGCTGTTCTGTCATGAAGTCAGTATTGTTTTTGTTAAAAATACTTTTTAGTTGCGCAAATACTTCGATAGATTTAGAAATAATACATTCTTACGGGCGAGCGGGGGGGGGGGGGGGGGGGATTTACGCACTTAGGATTGAAAGAAAACACACTTTTTTTTAAATGCTTTTATTAACTTACACAGTCCTACATCTCTTCTAACTCTCTAAGCTCGTTACTACCTTCCATTATACTACTTAAGGAAATGTACGTTATAACACCTGTATCGAAATGTACGCATTTTCATTGAAATAAATTTAATTTCAAATACTCAGTAATTGTAGATAACACTGGTCTACAGTGATTTTGTTGCCCTTCATATGAAAATGATTTTGGGCACACAATTCATGGAACTATCAATGATTTTGTTAGATTTATATAATTTTTTTATAGGTTTAGGTTTAATGAACGTTATTTCTCATAAGAACATGTAGTTCACTTACAATGAGATTAAGCTAATAATTATTAAGTAATACAGTATAAGTCTTAACACTAATGTGGTCCTATGCAGTCTGCGATAGCATTATGTTGTGGTTTATTGTTTTATATTTGTTTTATTAAAAGGTTTTTTAGTTTTATCTTAAATAAGTTTGTATTTTTACATTTTTGTAGGTCAATTTTTTTTAAATCTTTATTTTCATTTTACATTACAAAAATCAAGAAACGAGAAATAAAACAACAGATATATTTAAAATGTCAGTAATATTTTTAGAAATTAGGATACATCGAAGTAAATAAAGAGGAAAATGTCGAAAATATTTTTTTTATATTTCCATAGAACGCCTTTTATGAGATTTGCCTTTATAATTTTCAGGGGACAATCTCTTTTCAAAGACCAGCAGTAATTAATTGTTCAAAATATAAGATATGCAAAAATCATGAAAATACGAGCACATTGAGATATTCATGAATATATTCGTAATGTGGGCACTTGAAAACGTAAAAATTTGCGATGATATCCAGGGCAACATTTTTTTTGAAGCGCCGTGTAATCATTGAGTACAAGGGTACTAACGTAAACAGGAGCTGAATACAAAACACATATATTTCAAATTAAGACATACATGAAAATAGATCTCCCGAAACAAATAGGAAATGTATCCATGCATCCGACCCACATAAACACACGTTAAAATATTTCAGTGTGCATCCTTACAGTTTAACCATTCCCGGTGGCAATTATAAATGTCGCGCATAAATTCTGCTTGAAGTACGGTGACTACGTTTCAGGGATTTTTTTGGAATTGCCCACTCTTAGAGTGCCTTAGCTACTTTGGCAAAAAAAGAAATTACATGCTTCGTCATGTCCATCCGTCTGCTTGTTTGATGTTGCTGTCACATTATTTTTTTCTCTGAGTTACTAATTGATGATGACAAATTCAAATTCAAAGTTTTATTCGAAACAAGTTCCACTGTAGAACACTTTTTGAAGGTCATACATATAGATTTAAATTTAATTTTACTTCCTAGACTATGTACACCGCTTCGCAACGTGTTATTGCTGTTAACGAGAAGAAGAGGCAAGAAACTTCCCAGCAACAAGTCTCGCTAAAAATTGTTTTCTTTATATTTCTCTTATTATATTTATATCGCAATTTTTTTTTAAAACTTTATACAGAACTATGTCACAGAATGACTTTTGAAGAATTAATGGAACTATAGCAAATTTGCATATTCAATAAGATAGAGACACAATAAAATATAATAAAGACATGACGTACTACAATTTTTTATTTGTTTTGCTGCAACATATCTCCATAAGTTCCTTACAAGCTTGGCAAGAAAAAAAGTTATAAAAAATATAAACTGACGGACTCATAAACTGCATCAAAGTTCGAGATTACTTTGATATGTTTTTTTTAATAAGTATGCAAACTTTTTAGATTAAATTATATAAATATGAAGAGACTGGCTCTTAATCTCAAAAAAAAAGAAAATTTAAAAATAGAACTGCAGTAAAACAAATGATTATAGTCGGGAAAAGAAAATTTACTCGTAGTATCAGATTTGCGTGTTATTTATAGCAAAGTTTTAAATTGATTCTCATTGATTTTTTATTCTTTTGTCAATTGTTACCAGCAGAATTGTTGGGTTAGTTTTTTAACTCATCGAGAGTTTTTGAACCAAAATATGGATACTTCGTCCGAACAAGCGGCTCAAATTGTTTTAAAGTCGTCTATTACTTTGATGCAGTTTATGAGTCCGTCAGTGTAGTATAAGAGGTTGGAGTGAGCTGCTATCTCAAGTTTTGTCATTTGAGTATTCTTCAATAGTGTAGTATCCTTTTTTTAGCAAGATACTTTTAAAATTAAAGTCTATATGCTATAATATAGTATATTATGCTATACTACGGGGTATTAAATAAATAATAAGAACCGCAAAATAATTAAAAATACAATATTCATCAAATTTGTATGATCGTTGACGTGTACTTGTTAATTTATAACAAACTAACTCAACGATATTAATAAATGTCCCACTGCTGGGCCACCCATTATATTAGATTGTATATCCACCACGTTTGTCCAAGATGACTTGGGAGTTTAGCATCGTGTGGTTAGGTTAGGTTATGTGTTTTTTTTTAATTAACTAATCTACGGACTCTAGGTACGTACCCTTTTTACATCTTAATTATTGTTAGTTTTTTGAATTTATACACACTTATTATTTATGTGTTGTTATGTGTGACTTTAATTTTATAATTTTTTTGTTGTGTTGTGTACCTTAAGAATAACTTATATAATTATTTTTTTATCTAATTTTAATACTTAACTTATACTAATGTAGAGTGTATCTGTTACATGCTGGTGTTGTGAGAAAGTGTATGTGCAGTGTGTGCCTTATGTCTATACCTATATATATATTATCTTAACTAGTGCCATGTATGCTGTTTTTTTCTTTCTGTGCCTAGGTTGTTAATTTTTAGGCTCTTTGTGTGTCTTGGTTTGTTTGTGAATTGTGCGTGTAATGCAATGCAGTGGTATTGCGCGTCGGTGTGAGTAAGTGTATAAGTTTTGTTGTTTTTGATTGTGCGTTTGTGACTTTGTGTGATGCTATAATTTATAATTTAATTGTCGTGACACGAAACATTTTTAGTTGGTGTTAGTGATGATAGGTTATTTGGTTAAGACGCGGTAATTGTAACAATATGCACATTAGGTCAGAAACCCGCCAAAGTGGTGCATGCGTTACAGCCAGGATCGATCCAGCGCCGTTTGAATTTGGAACGCGTACGCTGGCAATTACGCTACCATGATTTTTATATGATCTTCTTCTTCTTATATATAAAAATGAATGTTTGTCTGTATGTCCTTTATAGAATCGTAAACTATATGTTTGACCATGTGATGATCTTTAGGAAAGTTGTTGTGCATGAGTCAGAGAAGCTTTCTGAGATGGTTCACAATTAGACCCGGTAGGTGGCGCTGCTGTCGACATATCGATTGAAGCTTTTCCGGACAGGATGACGTGTGCTGAGACAGGTAGTACAATATAAAATTTGTCTCACAATTCGCCAAAGCGTTGGCACCCTTGTCTCTCGGAGGTGAGTTCATGCATTAAGTACACGTGTCCTAATTTATAGCCCAGCTTTCTTCACCGTGTACACCCAAGTCTCATTCCAAATTGTTTACACCGTGATACTCATTAAAATAGCTTTTGTTTACGTCTTGGTTTAGTTCCATAGTCACGTTAGTAAACGGGTACTCCTTGGTTCAATGTTCATAGCAAGAGTAACGTGTTTACACATCGAGGGCTAAAAACTATGCATGTGACCATTTAGAAAGTCTTACCATTGTCTTATAGTAGTAGCTTACCAGCAAGTGTACCTAAAAAGAAGGTTATTCCAAATTTCAGCCTTATACTATCAACAACATTGTGAATTGAAAGAAGATGTAGTGACAAGAGTTGAAAAGGGAATGTTAAGGTGGTTTGGCCATGTAGAGAGAATGAATGATAGCAGAATCACAAAACAAGTATATGATAGCAACGTGACTGGAAGAGTCAGTGCCGGTAGACCAAGACGTACTCACCATGATCAAATTGAAGATATTTTGAAGGAAGGTCAGATAAAAAGTAGTTTAAATAAGCGTGTATGTATGAGAAGATTAGTGAAAGTTGATGAAGCGAAAAGTGTTTGTCAAGATCGTAACAAGTGGAGATCCATCGTCTCTGCCTACCCCAGTGGGAAACAGGCGTGACAATATAATGTATGTACTATCAACTGGTTTTGTTTTATTCACAGTTTTGTCTCTTGTGTAAAATTCCATTTTTGTCTGTACGCCCATTTGTTATGAAGCCCTCGACATCCAGCATTTTGGGCACGTTTCCTACTAACTGTGATTTGAAATACATTTTTTTTTAAATAATTTCTATCCATGCAGGAACGGAGAATGAATACAATTTCATGCGACCGGGTGGCCTGTCGTAAGAGGCGACAAAACAACCCACCACCAAGTAGCAGGGTATTTACCCGACTGGATGGCTACCACCTCTGTTCTTGGGTATATCGCCATAACAACCTTGAGTTGTGTTCAGGCATTAGTGGCCAGGTTTCAGTCTCATCTACGAGTACCTTTAGTATAACAAATGTCCATAGGCGATGGTAACCGCTTTCCATCAGCTGGGCCGTCTGCCTCTCTGCTGAACCCATGCAATAAAAACAAAACTAGGCTGCAAATTGTAGTATATTATTAGTATTTTTTATTAACTGAATGCAAATTTCAATTCTAAATCTATCTAATATATAAAATTCTCGTGTCACAGTTTTCGTTGCCATACTCCTCCGAAACGGCTTGACCGATTCTCACGAAACTTTGTGTGCATACTGGGTAGGTCTGAGAATAGGACAACATCTATTTTTCATCCCCCTAAATTTTTTTTTACCGGGCAGGACGTCGTCTGCCGGGACAGCTAGTAATATTATAAAATTCTAGAAATACCGTGTCTGTACATTGAAAATATTTAAAAAATCAACTGGCGTAGTAGCGTAGCGCAAACTTTATAAACAATGGAGAACACGATGTAAGTTATTTGACATTTCTTGTTTGTATGTTCGGGATTCACGTTAAAACTACTGGGGCGATTTTGATGCGGTTTTTAATGATCGACAGCTAATTCTCAGACTTAAAATCTGCGATACTTTTCCTTCTGGGAATCCTGCAGTAATTTTTCTGGGAAGGAAATAAAATTACCAGATAAAAAAATGAATCCCAATGTGATATTTTCACGGATTGACAGCAAATTTTATGTAATAAAATGTATGATATTATTATCCCGGAAATTCTGCGGGTATTTCAAGTCAAGCGTGGACAAAGTCGCCGGCATATCCTAGTATTTGATAACGAGTTTCAACAAACCTAAAATTTCGGAGTTACTAAATTATTTTCTAACAAAATGTTTGTGTCTTTACGGTTAGTAATCATATATACATCAAATCTTACATAAATCAAGGATATTTAAAATATAAGCAAGCGAGCTTCGCCTGAGTTTTTCTAGGTCCCAAGGCTGAGCACGAGCGTCTGCATTTCAGAGAACTACAATTATTATACCAGGCTCCTCATAAACAAATTTCAATTACTTGAATCAAGATCACTTACTTCACAATTTTTTTGTTTTTTTTTTTGTAGCTGGAGTACAGCAAACAGGCTGACGACTCACCTGGTGGAAAGCGGTTACCGTCGCCTATGGACGTTTGCAACATCAGAGATGTCACCAAGAGAAACGTTCTACAGCAAGTACGTGATGCAGGAACTAACCTGAATTAATTTAAAAATTGCATATATCACGAAATTAAAGATAACTCTGAATACATTATATACTAAAATTTTGTTATAAATAGTTCACTATAATTCCAAATCAATTAATTCGGTAATTGAATTGATCATTTACCGAATTATTAATAATGATATATTTTGAATTTATCATTTAATTCGGTCATTTCAAACTTAGCACCTAATCTACCTAAAAGCTTAGCGACATCTTTACCATTCAAATGTCCTAATCGCTCGTGCCAACAATATACATCAGCATTTGAATCACTCAAATTAAAAATATATTCAGGACTATTTATACAATATAAATTACCTCTACGATATGCCGTCATTTTAATTTCGCCATTCTTATCAATAACCTGAGCTACATCTTTATTGAACGTAACATTATAGCCGTTATTTGTTATTTTGGCTACTGAAATTAAATTCGTCCTTAGATTAGGAACAAACAAAGTATCGCGTAGTTCAAATAAATCCCTCGAGTGTTCGCTCCATGCCGACAACCTTACAGTACCCTTACCTATTACGTTAGTACTTACATGCGTCGCTAAATTTAGTTCTCCGCTAGTCATTTTTAAAGTGTCCCCGAACTTACTCGCATCATTACAAAGGTGAGACGTGCACCCACTGTCAAAAATCTAGTCGTGTTTTTGAACATTTACAGCGTTAGAAAGTTCTACATCTAAAACATTAAAAGTGGTTAGAACGTCATTAATACAATGTGTTACTACTGCTTTCTGCGCTTTTCTACCTATTTTATTTTTACAGTCCGATGCTTTGTGTCCACGTTCGTGACATTTGTAACATTTAAACCTAAAACCTTCTTTCTTTTCAGTTCCTCTCTTATTGACATCAGTTTTGTCTCCAACTGTACTTCTATTCTTTGCGCCTTTCTTAGTATACCTTCTCGCATTCGTGTACAAAACACCATCGTCCGAATTTTTGTTTGCGTCTCTGGACTCATGCTCTTCAAGTATTTTAATTTTTAAGGCCTCTGGTTTCGGCAACTCGTCTCTCGATTCAATCGCACATCTAAAGCTTTCGAATTTTCCGGGCAAACTGTACAATAACATGATAGATACTAAATCCTCATTTATGCTTATACCCATGTCTGTAAGCTTATCCACAGCGTCGAAAAAGGTATCTAAATGCTCTCTAACATTTCCTGTGTCCGACATTTTGTGCAAGATTAAACGTTTTAGAAGTGTAGCTTTCTTGGCGGGTCCCTTCGATGCATATATTGACTCCAATTTCAGCCAAACATCTCTGGAAGTTTTAGAACCTCTAATATGACGGAACTCGCTTCCACTCATCGAAAGAATCAGCTCGGCTTTGGCTTTTTCGTCCTCTTCCACCCAGCGTTCAGCTTCACTGATATCATCTGGTATTCGAACTTTGCCACTCACGTACTTCCACTCATTATTTTTAATTAACAGAGCTTGTACCTGTATTCTCCAGCTGTCGTAATTGTCCTTGCCCAAGGGCTCGATTCGCATCAACATACTGCTGCTCATCGTTCGGCACCTTTTCGCAATTAATTAATAAAAACTAGACATTTCAATCAATCATTTATGAATAGAATGATAAAAATTTAATTAATCGATCTTAGCGCTATCTGTTGTTGACCCATATGAAAAAGAACAAGGGCTCGCTGGAATGCAGCAAATAGTATAAACTTTGAACTCCATGATACGAAACAACGTTCTGAACACTTGTAAATCCGTTTTCCATTAGGGATGCTAAATAATTTGCATTCCCAAACTTTACTGTGGGTACAGCTTAGCAGTTTCTCAAAGTGGAACTGACGCGACGGCGAGGTTGAAACAGCACTACTACATTTCTCACAAGCATTCAACGAGGCAGCAAACTATTTGTTAACATCTCGCTGTTTGGACTGAAAATGAAATATTAGCAGTGCCAGCTCTAAGGAGTAATGTTCGTTAAAAATGCTGTCACGAGTTACGCAGGACTCGAATTAAAATACCGTTGGAATTACTATAGAATTTATTAGAACTACACAAACACGTATAACATAAATACAAATGTAACTAGACACTATTAGTACAAACTGTACGATTCAATAACACGCGTAAAGTACGTTACTATATCGCTCATCGAATCTACGACTTGTTCGCATCGTAATCCTCGCTTGACTACTTCACCCCTCCGTTGGGCATTGTTTTATACTAACTATACAATACAAAAATCGACCGCGTGGACTGGGGTTTCCGAGAAACCGTAATCTACACACCTGGTTAATTATTCCTGCGAACGGCCAACAGAGTCGAAAACAATAACAATAGGCTATTATCTAATTGCAAATTTCAAACACGAAGTAAACAAACGAACTCCGAATACGGGAAGGGTTATTACCCTACCAGGTGTGCGTTTCTTTGTCGGTATGTAACAATACTTTAGAAGGTTTTTATCATTGCAGTAATGGAGACCAGGTGGCTTGTCTAGGTGCGATGGTATTTGCAAGTCTGCTCGTCTACTAAAACCAGAGCCAAATTCTGTTTGTTGGAATGCAACTAAACCCACCCTACTCCGAACCAGACCTAGACGATGCCGAGGGACAAAAGAAATCCCTCGACAATGGAAGAGACGCGGAGTTGGGTGTCCCGCTGTTCCGTTTCCATGGCATAAGGCGCAAGATGGAACACCCAGAGGTTTTAGTGGGTATCCCTAAGTGGGGAGTGGCTATAGCGTGGCACCAGTTCTAACGGGGCACGGTAGTGCCACCCCCGATCTGGCGAATCCCACAGAAGGGTCGTGAATTATCCCCCCAGGCTTCTGTGCCTGTCGCGGCTTAGTCCTCAAACGTATTTCTCCTGACAAAAAATGATAAGGAATGAGGAGTACCTTTTGGGAGTTTGGATATTAGTAGTATTGGTTAGGGACTAGATAGCTGATGTTATATGTAGTAACTTGGGTACATTTTTTGGGTTCCGCAAAAAAAACCAGGCGGACGAAATCGCGGGCACAACTAGTAGCAAATATAAATATAACAAAACTAAAGTAAATAACGAAACAAGAAACATTTTCAAACATTCGCAGCGCTTACGCGTTTTCGGCCCTCAACAAATTTTGAATCAAGTTTGTTTAAAATTAATTAATTCAAATAACTTGTTACGTAAAGAAAATAGGCACAACTCGCCGCCTAATCTTTAATTTCCTAATTTCAACACTTTACTTAGGGGTCAAAGGCCCGTTACTTTGTTACGATGCTTTAGAGCTCGGGTCAAAAACTTTTTAATTTATAAAATTAACTCGGAAGCTGGTTTTCTTGAAAAATATGGAGATAAACTTAAGAAAATGTTCAAATACAAATCTTAAAACTTTACTATGGCAAAGTGTAATGATAAATATTCGAACCCCAAATTGGATTATAGACCTCACTCACTCCTTTGGCTCAGCGACCCAAAGCGGGTCTTGGCCTCCGAAACGAAAGTTTCTTGCCAATCATCAACTCGAATCTCCGATAGATCAGCCTCCACCTTTTCTTCGAGTTCAGCCGACAGGCAGACAACCCACTTGATGGAAAGCGGTTACCATTGCCTATAGACATTTGCAACACCAAAGGTGCTACTAATGCGCTGCTGCTCATTGGTTGTTATGGCGGCATACTCTAAACCAGGAATGGTTGCCATCTAATTGGAAAAGGAAGACCAGGATATATGGCGCGTACTTGGGAAGACCTACATCCAGCAGTGGACTGAGATTGGCCGAAGAAGAAGTAGCCTATAGGCTCCATATGATTGACACGGCTGATACGACGGTAGCTACGCCCCTTAGGGGACGCTCATAATACCGCTTTCCTTGAAGCGTTCTCTAAGATACTCCAACTATACCTGTTCACCTATAACTATAAAAGGAAAAAGGAACTGGTGGCGCCATCTGTGATTACGAGTGGGATACATGTTACGTTTTTTAGTAGTCGATTGTTAATGCTTTGTATTGATCTATGGTTAGACTACAAGTTTCAGTAGTGTTGGTACAAGCTTGTTCTCTTAGCAAATATTAGCAGCTGAGCTATCAGCTCCGAGGAGTACAGAACTGGGTGCTAATATTTACCAAAGCCAACGGCTAATCTGCTCCATTCGATACACTTAACTTGGGATTTGTCTTGGAGCAATGAACTTAAGACTGACTGAAGATGAGCGTTCTTCATAATTCAAGCCATTTTGATAAAAATCTGATCACTTATAAAAGTCAGTTTTCTGATCCATCTTTGTGCCTATGTCGTGGGAATTTTTATGATGGTCACCAGGCAGCCCCCATTTAATCATCATTCTCCATAGCAATAAACTGAAGGAGTCCTCCTGCTGCGAGTACAGTCCTGTTAAACGATGACGCACGCGTCATCTGCACGCGTCACCTGCGTCGTCAACAACAGGAAGAGACGCAGCAAGATCACTCAAAGGCGGCACTCTGTCCATTGAGGTTCTTAAAGTCACAGTCATTCTCCATTTAAACTGTATTCCTTGCATAAAGATAGAATCAGTGATAAATCAAAGTATTGTAAATATGAATAATAAATACTGTACTCAATTAATCCACGTCTATGATTGAACCTGGCACTGTTGAATAAGAAGACGCTTGTTACATTACAACCTTGATATAGCTAAGTATATCATCACGCTGACAGAAATACGTGTGGGTGTGATCAGAGGTTCCATACTTACAAAATAACTCTGATTACGACTACATTTTTTCTCAAAAAGTATTAGGTTTATATAGAAGAAAATTATATATATAGTGTTGCGGCGGCGCTGGATTTAGCGATCAGTGAACGGTATCAAGTTTGCTGAAAAGAAGTTTGGTCAATTTTTAAGGGGAATTTTAGAACGAGCACTCACTTACCTGATTAATGAGAATGAAATGGAGCTGCTCCTCTTTCCCGAGTCCACTTCACTTCACTTTATTATACTTTTATATATATTTTTATAATATTCAATTTTATGAGCTTATATTAATTAATTTTATATTTACGGTGCGGAGCGATTATTTTTGAAGAGTGTGCTATGATATTGTTGTTGTGATGTAAGGTTCTTGAATAAATATTACTTCAATCTTAAACTGGCTTTTTATTTTCACTTTTTGCAAGTACCTTTTTGTCGTACAAAAATGGTCTCTGCCTAACTCAATTAAAAAAAAAGTGTCTACTTTCATTTTTGAATTCCCACCAATGAGAGCGACTTTTATACTCGTCTCTCATTGGTTGGTCAAATCTTTACGTCCTGGCTAAACAAAGGCATATAGGCATTGAGTAACATAATAGAATATGATGTAGCTGATAAATTAAAGTATTAAATAAATAAGGACATTGAAATAGATATTTATATGTAATTTGTTTTATGATTAGAAATTATTATTTAAACATGAATGGAAAACATACCGTAGATTATAAGAATGTTTTTGCTATGTATTTTATACGCTAGCACTTGTCAAACGTCAAAAGTCAAATGCCAAAAGGCTGACCTTGAACTTGACCGGCTTTTGTTTACGAATGAGAATTAGGTTAAAATACAAGTTTTATTTATTACAAATGCTTCCAATAGAAATAAATTGAAATACTATAAATGTAAGCAAATAATTGAGTTGAAAGCCTGAGCTTGTGGTAACCAGGATCGTGGTACATTTCGAGCAAATATAATATAAAATTAGCTACGACTAAACGTGGTAAGTGCATCCACTACATTTTATATTTCTGTAGAGCGGGCGCGGTATATTTTAAGTATTTTGTGATATTTTATTTATTTATAAAGCGTAACGATTTATTTAATTTTAATGATATGACATGAATGATTGACGTGACGTGCGAAAAGGGGAACGCGCCGTCAGATTTAAAGGAAAAATTTAAATTAATAGAAGAAAAGTTTATATGTGCCGAAAAGAGATTACTTGGCGATACCATATAGTATATATGCCACCACACAATAATGTGTCGAATGAAATATAAAACCACCGAATATTAGGAGTGGCCACCATTCATAAGGGTAGTATTTGTTTCAGTGTACATGTCATGTGTGGTACCGTTAGGCAGAAGTTTCAAAAACATGAGATATATAAAACATAAGTCAGAAAGAAGGAAAATTCAAGGACAGATATATTTTAGAAAGGATAGATGATGAACAAAAGCGTAACGAATTAAATATTGAAATTCTAGAATAGAAGGTTCAGGAAGGTAAAGACAGAGATAGATAGATCTTTAGAAAGGGACAGACAGTAAATAAAAGGACAACGAAAAGAAGATCGATATCGTAGCTTCCCGAAGATTCTTCCAGGTATATAAGGGCAAATCCTCGTCAGTTGTGAAGGAGCATCCCTGCAGACAAGCATTACGTACGACTGTGTAAGTTAATAAAAGCATTTAGTTAAAAAATACTTTTATTATCACATTTAATATGAACAGCGTTTAAGAATTTATAGCGATGTGTCACTCAGCTTAGATCATCAATTTCAAAGTTCGTAGAGCGTTATCTACCACCTGTTAGTACAAAAGAAAGAATGCTCCTCCCAAGTCAATCGTCATCACAAGATTTCTCAATATTATATTCTGATACTCGTGCTGTGGTGACTGGCTTCGGGGGCAAATGAATAGATTTGCATTGTTACGTTTGTGATAGTTGGCACCTACTTCGACACCGGAGGTACGACTGTAGGCGTCTGCGGTTCACTTTGATCAATGTAGTTGGGAATTCAAGTTTCTAGTCAAATACAATACTGTTGCACCGTAAGATAGGTAAGTATTTAAATGTACCGCTCGTTGAGTATCGACTTCGTAACTAGTAATAGAGCAAAGAATTGTAGTTTTGTATGTTTGCTTCATATTAAAATTTGCTCACATTAAAAATACGCTTTTATAGAAAATGCAACTAAAAAAATAGAAAATAAATTTGAATTAAAACTAGTGTAAGAAAAAATAATTTTATTGTAAGGACAGGCAGACGGCCCACTTGATGGAAAGCGGTTACCATCGCCTATAGACATTTGCAACACCAAAGGTGCTACAAATGCGCTGTTGCTCTCTGAAGGGAGACTGGAATTTTTTTTTTTTTTTTTCATGGGGAAATGCGTTACCGCACCGTCAGCCGTGCGGGGGATCATGCGCGGCCGGTGTGTGGGGCTCCCCGACGCCGGTTCAATACGACCGGCTGCCGGTATACCCACTAAAACCCCATGGGAGCTTTCTTGCCGCCTAGCGCCGGGGTCACGGTATGTGCGCAAGCTTAACCCGCGACCCCGGCAGCGGCTGGCCGCCTCATAAGCAGAGGCGGCCTCTCCTGTGTGCGGGCTGGGGAATGGTGTTTCCCCGGCCCTGAGAGGGACGCGCGGCTACCTCCCGCGCCCTCTATATGGATCCCCCAGACCTCGACGCCCGCTGCCGCCGGGAGGGGGAGGCTGCGAAGGATTACTCCTGCGCCATCACCCCTCCCTCTCCTTCCTCCTCCCCCCGCCGCCTCGCGCACTCAGCAGCGTCAGCGGCGGGGGGGGCCCTTCGCGATAGGGGGGGGGGGGAGGGGGAGGCTGCGAAGGATTGCTCCTGCGCCAACACTCCTCCCCCCTCTCCTTCCACCCCGCCCCCCCCGCCGCCTCGCGCACTCAGCAGCGTCAGCGGCGGGGGGGGGGCGCGATAGGGGGGAGGGGGAGGCTGCGAAGGATAGCTCCTGCGCCAACACCCCTCCCCCCTCTCCTTCCTCCCCTTTTCCCCGCCACCTCGCGCACACAGCAGCGTCGGCGGACGGAGCGGGGGAGGGTAGGTCGCCGGTCAGGCGGGCGGTGGTGGGGTAGACATCACCACCGCCGTCCTCGACGGCTAGCGGAGAAAATCTCGACGCTGGTGGTCACAACGGAAGGGATGGGTGTTTGGGGAGGAGGTTTGGGAAGGAGGGGAAGGCATTAGGATTTGGAGGCGGAAAGGTGGGACACCACTGTCACGGAGTGAAGGGGGGAATGTGACAGTGGCCGCTCGGGGCCCCGGGGACGCATCCCCTTGTACCGTTACCTGGACGGGGGGGGGAAGTCCAGGGCGGCACCCCCTGGGGGAGGAGAGTCACTAATGCCGGAACACAAAACAAGTTTGTTACGGCGACATTTTTATACCAGAGGTGGGATGCATGGTATCAATATTAATAAATCAATATTTTGAAAATATCCTGAAAAGCACCCCACCCTTTTTTTTACAATAGAATCATTTTTTCTTACATTATTTTTAATTCAAATTTATTAAAATTTATTTATATATTTTTTTTAGTTTAGTTTTTATTTTCTATAAAATTTTAGTTTCTTTTTAACTGTTATTTATTTTTAACTTTTTAGTGATATTTTAGTGACCCTTCCCTGTGGAAACTTTGAAAAAATAATTAAATACACTCATATGATAAAATGGAATGTAATGTATAATAACCTTTTTTTTAAAAGGTTTTTAAATACAAGCCAAGACAAGTAAAACGAGCCCAAACATTACGAGTCTATATTGTTTAGTACAGGAGTTCCTATGACCACCTTCCGACTCCATCATCAGATCAGCTCCATGGTACCATATTATTGCATTGTCACGCTATACACACCTACGTTCAAAATTTCAGCTCAATAGGAAACCGGAAAGTCGATCAAATTTAACTTGAAAGATTCCGTTACATACTAAAATACATACATACATACTAACATACGTATGAAGCTAGTAATAGCGCATTAATAAAAACCGTGACGACAAAGTCGCGGTCATAGATAGTTTTCAAAAAAATTGGAAGTCAATATCTCCTTACTAATGGACTTAATTTAATAAAGTCAAAGAATAATATTGATGTCAGGAGCCTTAAGAATAGACGAGCGTGCATGACAAGAGCTATGAATGTCAAAGAAGCAAGTGAGGTATGTAAGAATAAGCCTGTATGGCACTCTGTTGTTCGTGCCTACCCCGCAAGGGACCTGGCGTGAAGTTATGTATGTATGTATGTATGTAAGAATATTGTGGTACCGAAAAAATGGACATGCAGTTTACTCCAAACATGCATACACTTATTCCCAATCCTCTATACTTCAAGACCCCCCCATTGAGTACATTGTAGAACAACTGTTTGTTCTCTAACTTGCCTGCAGTGCATACCGACTAAGTAAACTACAAGTGACCGTGGAGCTTTGCTTAACGTTCAAACATGGTACTTTGTAGTAAGTTCCAACTTTTGTTTTCAACAGTTGAATCTTGGGAATGCAATTTTTGTAACGGTTGAGTACTAACAAAGGTATATACCTAACATATTTGTCCTTACGAAAAACTGTTCAAAATTTAAAAAAAAATATACATAGTAAAGTAGCTTCTAACCGCGACTACGTCCGCGTGGTTCTGACCCCTGATTCTGAAACATTCTTCATTGGTGCTCCGCTACTATTGGCCTTAGCGTGATGATAGATAGCCTATAGCCTTCCTCGATAAATTTAATATCCAACACTGAAAGAATTTTTCAAATCGGACCAGCGGTTCCTGAGATTAGCGCAAATAAACAAACTCTTCAGCATCATATATCATATCATCATATAGATTAGTAATCTAGATATATGGGCTACCTAACATTGAAATATCAGACCTTGAATTTTCAAATCAGACCGGTAAGTAGTATAAGATGATGTAGATGACTTACTATGGTTTATAGTAACAGCTCATGAACGTTCCACTGCTGGGCTCGGCACTAAGGGTCCGTTCTCCAGTAGTAAGCTACTGGAGAACGGACGATATACCCATCACGCTTGTCCAAGGTGGCTTGGCAGATTTGACACATCAGTTATCTCGATGTGCAGGTTTGTTATGACTGTGTACTCTAGACCAGGAGTGGTAGCCATCTAGTCGGGCATATACCCTACCACCTGACAGTGGGTTTCTTAATCGCTTCTTACTGCAGGCCGCCCGGCCGCAGGAGAGTGTAATTTTCCGTTCTTGCACGGATACAAGTAGTTTTAGCATTGCAGGGTCAAAAAAAATATCTAAGCTCTATGCTTTAAGATATATATTAGGGTGGCCGTTAAAAATTAAATTTCTTGCGACGCCCCCTAAAAAGCTTCCTTTTAATGAAAAAACACTGGGATTTTTTTTATAATTTTTTCAAGTCGAGACATCACGTGCCTCAAGACTTGAAAAAAATATAAAAAAAATCCCAGTGTTTTTTCATTAAAAGGAAGCCTTTTAGGGGGCGTCGCAAGAAATTTAATTTTTATCGACCACCCTAATATATATATTGTTCGCGCCAATTGCCGCGACGTGTGCTTTTATGTGTGTGTGTCCACGGCAAGCACCCCCCCGCGACGGCATCTCGCAAGGACAGTCCGGATCGGCTCCCCCTCGGCAGCACGCGCAATAGACTAATTATTCAATTACGATACAAGTTTCCTGAACTATGACAATCTGGACTATGTAAACAAGTGATATGTGAATGTGAATCCATTGTTATAACAAGACATCAGCACACACTACTCCAGCCCTCTTAATAATCAGCTCAGTTCCACCATAATGCATATACACCACCAACTCAAAATATCACCAACCCCATTAATTACTACAAGTTGTAAGAAGAGGATTCACCGCATCTCATCATCACCACGTCACCTCAACACCATATCAGCACATCGCTTCAGCCCTTTATTTCAAGTAAGTTCCATCATTTTCCTGGTACCCTTATAATCCTTCCAACTGGCCTCGGCCAGAACATTTATATACATATATATATATATATACTAGCTGTCCCGGCAGACGTCGTCCTGCCCGGTAAAAAATAGGGGTTGGTCGTAGAGGGTTGAAAATTTAGGGTTGTATGTATTTTTTAATGCTGTATCATAAAAAAATAGAAATTAAAAATTTGTCTAAAAAATAAAAAATAAAATTTAGGGGTGGCTACCCCTAACATTTAGGGGGATGAAAAATAGATGTTGGCCGATTCTCATAGATACCGGATAAGCACAAAAAATTTCATCAAAATCGGTCAAGCCCTTTCGGAGGAGTATGGCAAGGAAAACTGTGACACGAGAATTTTATATATTAGATACATATATTTCGCACTCGTAATATTCATTCCGTCAAATTGACCGCAAAGCTAGTAAGTTACTGTTAACCCTTTCAATTCACGAGCGTTTAAATTCAAAGTATAAAGATTAAACCAACAAAGTTAAGTGTTTGCCTTCCGGTATATAACTTCCGGCCCTTCCAGCTACGTAGATAGGGGGCTTAAATTCAAAGGGCTAAAGAGCAACTCTCAAGGTTCTTGGAATTCTCCCTGTAGAAGTTTTAAAGGGAATTCTTTGTGTGTTTTATTTTTAAAGTAAATAGAGTGGACCTTAAAAGGAATAGAATGAGTAAGGGCATGTTCAGATGACCCGCACATACATTGTGCTCGCCACGCGCATATTGGCGCACGTCTTTTGCCCGCTTATACAAGAAAAGAAACAAAAAGATTTATTGACTTAAAAAATGACGACGCTTTACATAAAAAAACACGTAATACATTCACCTTAATTTTACAGGACATTAATTCATAAAACACAAAAACATATGTAGACGGTTCACTGAAACTTCATTGTCTTACGCAGAGCATCGTAGCTAAGTAAGCGGGGTGGCCGTGGGAAGGAAGATATAACTTCTTCTAGAGAATGGTCGCCAGCGCACCAAGTATAAAATTTACTTTAATAAAATTTACTGCGATTCATTGCCTTAATCAAAGTGAATTATAACGTAATCAGGATATCAAGAGAGGTGATTGTTATTTAAGCAATAGAAAACATTGGTTGTTGGATGTAATTTCATAAATATACCCACATACATCATGCCATGACATGAGGAATTCTGATGAATAAGTCCGTCATGAGCTTATAAGGTTTTGACGAGCTTATATATATATATTTTTTATTTATTTATTTATTTATCTATACTAAAAAATTACATGGTAAATACATATAAGGCACCACTTAAACCTATGTGGTTTGCGTGTGGTGCAACACACTCGCAATTCAAGTAAAAAAAAATAATAATAATAAAAATAATAATAATAATAATTAAATATATAAGATTACAAAAAAAGAGAAGTAAGAAAAAAAAATATAACTTATTTTAACTTATACAATAAAAGCAAAATTAAAACGTTCATATATCCGCTTCGCTGCCATTTTGTCTTTCTAAATAATAGTTTTTTAATTTACTTTTTATATTTTTTTCATTTAAAGATTTCCTTAGGGAAGTGGGCAATTGATTGATTAATTTTGGTATGATATATTGTGTAGTGTTTCTTCCGTAGTGGTTTTTGTGGGGTGGGATGGTTAGTGTGTGTTTTGAAATTGATCTAGTGTGTGTTTTGTGTTGTTTTCTTATTTGTAATTCTTGATTTTTGAAGTAGTTTTCTGTTAGTATCATGTATTCTGTTTTTGTTTGTATTGGCAGGACCCCACAGTGTCGGAATAATAAACAGTCTTGGTTCCAGTATCGAACTTTAATATTATGTGGCACGATGACTTTTAGTATTCGGAGTTGAAGAGCGTAGATATTATTTATGTATGTTTTGAATGTCCTTCCGTAACTGCTTAGCCCGTATGACACTATGGAGTCTACCATTGCGTTGTATAGTAGAAGTCTCATTTTGAATGGAATTTTATTTTTGAGTATACGCATTTTAGCTAAGATAGCTCTTAGTTTGGTGCAAATCTTATCTATATGTGTACCCCAAGTGAATTTATTATCGAAAGTTAATCCTAGATATTTATAAAATTTTACTATTTCTATGACTTTACAGTTGCATGTGTGGCGTTGTGTGTTGTGTAGGCAAGTATGGTCGTGTCCTTTGAGTTTGATTTCGTAGCTTGTCTTATTGTGTGCGGAGTGTATGTGAAGTAATTTTGTTTTTTGTGTATTTAAAACGAGCCCTACGTCGTGTGACCATTTTTGGATTGTGTCAAAGTCTTCCTGTAGCTTCTTTTCTGCTTCTTCAACGGAGTTTTCGGCTATTAGTAGACAAGTGTCATCAGCAAATTGGTAAGTAGAACAATTTTTCATTAATTTAGGCAGTTCATTAACATAAATTAAAAAATGCAAAGGTCCACTTACAGATCCCTGGGCTGTGCCCTGGGACATAAGTATTTTGTCACTATATGTGTTATTTATTTTGACTTTGAAATAACGGTCCTCTAGGTAGCTTCGACACCATGCCAGTAATGGACCTCGAATACCACTATGTTCTAATTTTTGTATTAATATGTTGTGGTTTAAAACGTCAAAGGCCTTAGAATAATCAATGAATAAAGCAAGTACATGCTTTTTGTCGTTTAGGTTTTTGTTTATCTCATCTGTAAAAAGTGAAAGGAGTTGTGTAGTACTTTTTTGTGGTTGAAATCCAAATTGTTTTTCTGTAATGTAGTTATGTTTTTTATAAAATGCATACATTTGGTCACAAATGACTTTTTCAACAATTTTATCAATGGCCTGAAGCATATGTATAGGTCTATAGTTGTTACAATCATTTTTGCTACCCTAATTTTTGTAAATCGGTCTCACACAACTCTCTTTTAGAATTTCGGGGTATGTACTCGTTTTAATGCTGGTATTTATTAGATTACAAATAGCTATAGATATTTTTTCACCAATGAATTTTAAGTTGACGATCTTTATTCCATCTGTGCCGGGACCCTTATTTTATCTGAACTTTTTTCTTTAAAAAATGCTTTTTTTATAAGATTGTCTATATTATATGTTAGTTTACCAGAAAGTTTATTTATTATTTCCCATAGTTTTTTTGTGTTGCCCCAACTTTTAGTAACTTCAGTTGTATAGTATCTATTTTTATAATAGTTTATAATTTTATTTGTTTTATTACGTATTTCAATATATTTTAAATGTTTAATTTTATCACTAGGATCTTTACGCCATTCTTTGTGCATACCATCACGTTTATTGCACAATTGTACTATATTTTCGGTAATCCAAGGTGAGTCCGAACGAATATTATTTGTGAGTTTGGAATGGTACAGCGAGTTTTTTGTTGCGTCGTCGTAATTGGTTTTTATATACCTATAGATTTCATTGGGATCGTCCATAGTGTTTGTATGTGTCCAGTTTACTTGATTAAGTGCGTGTAATAGCCGTTTATTGTTTATCTTATGTGTACGTTTAAAAAGACTCGCCTGTGTGCGTGAAGCTCCGAGGCAGGTGAGAGCTATCAATTTATGATCCGCCAGTACTGTGTCGACAGTGCCCGAGTACGGCTCAAGTGAGTGGAACCGCGTGAACAAGTGGTCGATACATGATTTTGTTAAATGGTTTCCTTTATATTGTATTCTAGTGTAATCAGATATTCCACTCACTAGGCCGCACCCGGACATCATATCTAGATACAAGTTTCTTATGCTACTGATTGATTTCAGATCAATATTTATGTCACCAGTTATTATTAGGTCGGTGTTTCTAAAGTTATCTGTTATTATTTTATTTAATTCACTTATAAATTTAGTTTTGTTGGTATCTGGTGGTCTATACAATGCACAGTGTAATCAAGTGTTTATTTAGTAGAATAGTGCCGGATAATATTTCACAAGTTTGAGTTTTTATTGTTGTTGTTGAGAATTTTACGTTTTGCTTTGAATAAATTATTATTCCACCTCCTTTTTTATTATTTCGTAACGCTGTGTGCATTGTATAACCAGTAAGGTTATACAGGTTACATAAACAATTTGAGATGTTTGCTTCGGTGACAACAATGATATCCATATCTTTATAATGAGTCATTACTAATTGTTCTAGTAGGCTAAATTTTTTTATCATTGAGCGTATATTGACATGAATTAGAGTAAATTTATTGTGACTATATGGAACAGATTTTATGAATTGTTTGAACGTGGCACAGTCAAATATTTCATTTGTTAAGGTAGCCATCTTGAACAGCAATTGATTTAAATAATGAATATGTTATGATTACATAATTATATTCAACGTATAAGGTTGCTTATGTCTTCTTCTGATCTTATTATGGCTACTTTACTTGAATCATCCTTGCGTAGAAGAATTTTACCTTTATCGCACCATATGTATTTGTATGTAGATGACAATTTTTGTTTAGTTTGCCATAATAATGATTTTAAAGTGGGCGTGAGAGCTTTTCGAATATGTATCTTATATGAGGCTAGTTCAGTGGGTACATTTTCCAGGACATCCCCTAGTAATAACTCAGTTTTTTTAGCAGTACTTAGCCATTGATTATGTAGTTTTTTGTTGCTTATCTCCACAAGCAGAGAACCAGGTCGGGTTCCTCGATCAGGGCTTCTCTTTACAAACTCAATTGAAGGGCCATTGATTTTTAGTATTTTTTCTATCATCTTTATAACTTCATCATCGGGTAGGTTGTTTTTTGGTATTCCAGCTACTTCTATACAGTTAGATAGTAGGTTTTGTTCTATTTCTAGATGTTTCTGTTCGAGTGCTCCGATTTTGAGTTCCAAATGTTTGTTTTTATTTTCTAAGGCTGTATTTTTATTTTCTAGTATCTTTATTTGTTTTTGTTGGTTTCGAAGGGTTTCCTGGAAGGTATCAAACTTTTCGTTCATAAACTCTAAGGATTCATTTAGCCCAGCTATCTCAGTAGCAACAATCGTTTTGACTTCCTTAGTAATATCGTTTAGTAATTTTTTTATATCTAATGAGGTTATGTTCATGTCGGTCGTTGTTTCATCTTCATCTTGGGATTCGTCGTCCTCGTCGGGCATTATAATGGACGATCTTTTAGAAAGACTTTTTGTACAAGTGTTACAATGCCAGTTCATGTTGTTAGATGCTTTAAGGGCTGTTATTTGTTTAGCTGTCATACCTGAGCATTTGTTTGTAGTATGAATAGTCATTTTACACTTTCCACATTCCAAACCAGGTGACTTTTTCACAATCGGCTTATTACACACTTGACACTTCACCATATTATTCGCTTTTTAAACAGATATACTTTGTTTTTTTCAAGTTTAATTGTAATTCAATACGAGATAGTTTTTAACGTGTAGGGGAAAGCAGGTAGGATTCGTACACAGGGAGCATTCGTACAGTGGAGATATCTCCGCCATTTTGCAACATTGAAATGTTCGCATTTGTGTGCGTGATTGCCGTTTGTAGGATACGGGTACCTGCGGGATGGGGCCACAATACGGCCATTGGCTTCGATGATGTAAGTCGATACGTGAATTCGCTCTGCGTAAGTATTTTTCGTTGTCATCTTTTAATTCGCTTGGTTGGTATAAGTAATGCTCAAATTATAAAAGTGATTTATTATAGTTTATGCCTTAAAATATTACTTTAATATTTAAATAGATATTTTAGCTCAACTATAGCGGTTATGTTTATTTCAAATTCATTTGTTGAATTATCTGGATGGGGTACCTTCGTGCAGTTATATGTGGGGTAGATTCGTACTGTACGAATCCTCCTCTAGTATAATAGGTACTAGTAGATATTGTACCTATGGGCAATTTTGTTATAATTTCACGATAAATACAACTCAACTTTATGTTTTAAGTCTCTGCAAAAAAATTATTTAGTTGTTAGCACTTTGCTTTATGCGGATGATGCCGTGCTTTTAGCATAATCGCCATCAGAACTGCAAACACTAGTCACAATGATGAAAGATGACTGTCATGCGAGAGGCTTATATTTGAATGCGAAGAAAACAACGGTCATGGTGTTTGAAAGAGATGAAGCCAGAATGAATGCAAGGATAATGGTCGATGATGTTATGCTGAAACAAGTGAATGAGTTTGTATATCTTGGATGTGCTTTTAGCAGGGATGGAAGGTACAGCGCTGACATAGAAAGAAGCGTAAATTTGAGGAATAGTATGAAGGGAGCCTTAGGTAAACTTCTAGGCGCTAAGAAACTCAGCCAGAAAGCCCAGCTTGCCATACACAACGCAGTGCTGGTACCATGCATGACAAGAGCTATGAATGTCAAAGAAGCAAATGAGGTGTGTAGGGGAATAAGCCTAAATAGCGCTCTGTTGTTCGTGCCTACCCCGCAAGGAACCTGGCGTGAAGTTATGTATTTATGTATGTTAAGACATGTGATAAAATTTATAATGTTGATTTTTAGTTCTTTTATTAATGGAAAAAGTATTATGTTACATGAATATTTTCAGGACTTATTTTTAAGTATTAAGGTACTTAAAACAATATTTTTGATCATTACTAGATGAAGATCATTAGTTTCATAATTATTAGAGAAGAAAAAATACATTTGTGTTCGTTACATAGGTACTCTGAATACAATAATTACTAGTTTACTATATGATGGCTGATGCTGTTTTAACTTTGACCTCATTAAAGGATTTTACTACATTGAATAAATGGCATTTTCTTTGATTGTACAGAGGTTCCCCACTGTGTACGAATGTGCCCCACGCTATGCACGAAGCTACCCCATGCATGGGGTGCTTTCGTACGTTTTCCATTTTTTAGGAAAACGGTCGTAACTTCTCCGTGTTGCTTTATATGAAAACTGCACTTCCATAATATTAAAGCCAGATAAATGGGTAATATACCGCTATTAAAATAATTTTGTAATAGCTAATAGTTTCTTTTTTATAAGGATCAGAACAAAAAACGTACGAATCCTACCTGCTTTCCCCTACGTTCCGTTACGTGCGCGAGAGTGACATCCATCCATATATATATAAAAAGTCGTCAACGAGGTTGGCAACTCAGCATTGTGTTGCATTGAAACTTAAAAAACAACAAAAACAGCGTTGTTTTTCAGTGCCAACCTCCACACACTTGACCCAACATGATTCCCATACATAGTATATATATATATAAGTTTGTGTACACATAAACACTTACAGCATATACTTAAATTATATTAGGAAAACAATATAATATTAATAATATAAAAAAGTTTACAAAGTAGTGCAATGGCTTTCAGGTGTTATAACGTGAGCACGTGTGCAAGGTGAGCACCACCCGATTTCAGTGCCACCTACCTGTTCTAACGGGATAAAAAGTATCCTACTTCCGTCTCCTGGTTCTAAACTACCTCCTCACCAATTTTTAGCCAAATCAGTACAGTCATTCTTGAGTTATAAATAGTGCAATTAACACGACTTTCTTTTATATATGTAGATATACCGTACTTCCTATTTTCTTCACTACATATCTGTAAATATAAAAAAATACATTATTATTTTGATTCACTGCTTACATTAAATTACAATCCTATCTGATGGAAAGTGGTTACTGTCACCTATAAAATAAATAAATAATCGGCAGACAAACACACATGTTGTAAAAGCTTCTAGCTACATGTTGCGGACAGACAGCACCACCCTGACCCGCCCGCCAGTGCACACCTCTCCGCGCCCCGCAAACCGCGGACGACTATAGCTCGCACGATTAGCAGCTAGGCGGATATAGGAGCGGCCTTGGAGACAAAATGATTGCAAATTTACAATTCTCATTACGACTTACCACTTTCTCTCTCGACTCTCTCTCACAATTTGTAATTTTCATTACGTACTTCCTTACTCATATTCTAATTTATATAAATAGTTTAATAATAATCATACAGTCCAATTTGATATCGAGTTTCATTTTCAAAGAAGAAGTAACTGCCACCAATACTAAGCTAGTTATATTACTCATACCAGTAATATACAATGGACTCTCTGGGGCCAATTCCAGGAACAAGGCCATAATAAACAACAAAAAGTTGACTATATATAAGTATGTCAGTCTCCAATAAACTTTTCCTTAAATAAAGGTGTAAACAAACATGATAAAGCAACCACCCGTTGTGACAAATGACATAATTTATCAGAAGCGTGTCAGCATGGATTCAAGACGCTTTAATGTAGATAATCCCTAACTAAGGTAGGGTGACCACCTAAGGGTATAAATTATCTCTGAAGTTTGTACCATTCGATTTGTGCATTGCTTTTTGAATAAGCATTGAGTCCTATACAGTCAGCTTTTTACGCACAATTTTCACTTAGATTTTTTTTGTTGTAACAACTCGTCCATACTATCTATACTCTATTATACATCTATACCCACAGAGAAATAAAATTGAAATTTCTGTTTGTGATATCAAAATAAAAATGTAGAAAAGTCAAGGGAATAATAATTCAGACAAAAAATTCTGAAAATGCAATTTTTAGAATTTTTGGTGGTCTGTCTGTCTGGATGTTCCGGCTTATCTCTAAAACAACTGGACCGATTTTGACGAAACTTTCACTGACAGATAACTGATATTATATGGAGTAACATAGACTACCTTTAAAATAGGGGCATAACTAGTCTATACTAATATTATAAAGCGAAAGTTTTCATAGATATTTTTTTGATAATACACACCAAAACGCTTGACTGGACCTGAATAGAATTGGGCATAAAGGTGTATATATATAGTCTGGAATAGCACATAAGTCACTTAATTTTTTGAAATATTTCCGGGATATAAATATCCCGGATTTTTTTTAGCGCAAAGTAAATCGCGGCCAATAGCTAGTTCTAACTAATATTAACAACACGATTGGGAGTTTGTTTGTTTATTACGCTTTGACGCCTTAACTATTTAACCAGTCATCATGGTTAGATATTAGTTTCCAGACATGTATAAGGACGTAGGGTATCTTCCATCAAGAGACAAGATGGCTCTGCAATTGCATTTGGTTGGTCTCGCCATTGCTGACGCCATCTCAGCCTTTTAGCAACATCTATGCGGAAACGGAGAAGGTATACAATTTCCTGCAGCCTGTCTTAAGAGGTGACCAAGGAACCCACAGCCAGGTAAAGTATTTGCCCGTCTGGATGGCTACCACACCTGGTTTAGAGTATGCCGAAATTACAACTTTGCGTTGTGTTTCGGCCTTTGTAGCGGTAGCACCTTTGGTATCACTAATCTCCATAGGCGATGGTAACCGCTTGCCATCAGGTGGACCGTTTGCTGATCTCATGCAATAAATTTACAAAAAAATACCCGTGTAGGGGGTAATAAAGTATGATATATCTTACGGATATAACGTCCAATTGTGCGAAGGAGAAAATAAAAACAAGGTTTTAAGGGTTTGAAAGTTAGCCTTTGATTGCTTGTAGATAAAACGAAATGCAAAGCACGTACGGTACGGTCGGTGGTCGCGGGCAACTGACTGCGGTCAATCGCGAATGAAGTTCCTGCATTCCGATTCCTCTAGGCAACCAATTGGCTATTTATTAAAAAACCAATCAGGTAAATACACAAATATTTTACACTACATGTTAATTTTATATATGTATGTATATTTATTATTATTTATATTATTTCTATTTAATTTTATAGGCAACACCGAACGGGCCGTTCAGACATCGGATTCTATCGTTAACAATGTATTTAGACGCACTTCTATACTTTAAAACACATTGTAAAAGAATAAATGTGAACGAAGTCACATGTAGCGGCTTGTATGTAGGTGTTTTTAAAAACTGCGATGCGTGTAAATGGTACATTTTATCCCGGAAAATATTTCCAGCAGTATACAAGATTGATGCCGTACTTTTATCAAAATAAATCAATCTTTATTTGCTGGCGACATGTATAACAAGATCTTATACAAAGGTGAGAAAGTCTTATATCAGCATTTACTGACTTATTTTTTTTAAATAATGGTTTAAAAAATATAGGGACACATACCCTTACAATTATGTAAGTACAATACTTACATAACTGTATCATGTGGTGTGCATTTTTCCCGTTTCCCGTCCATGATGTCCAAGATTAAAATGCCCCCTCTTCACAATCGGCAATGATCGTCACTCATAGATGACAATCAATCAATCAATGACGATTACCTTGCCGATGACATGTCTGTCATCGGCAAGGTAATCGTCACGATCATCGTACAAGCATCCGCACGATCGTCCTTGTGGGCACGTAGGCAACAACATGCGAATTCTCTTTGATGCGTGCCCGAAAAACCGACAACTCACCGACCGCCGCGATCACGATGGCAATTAAGGACGATGATGGGCGACTACAGACTAGCTTTCTACACGACGTACTCGCGTGTAATCGTCTGTGATCGCCGATTGTGAAGAGGAGGCATTACGAGAGTACAGTCTTTACCTTATCGTACGCGCAAATCATTCACAAATAAGCTACCAGGCCCGTCGTGTCCAATACAGTAATGCGTGAGCGGGGACTGCCCAGCTACTGCAGCGCCTCGGGTATTTTTACTCTGGCGCGCACCGGTTGCTGTCAGACCACCATTAGGAAGCGGAGCGCTTTTATTTAATACGTATGACTTGACTCAGAAGGTGACGTGGGGCGACTAACGCCAGTGCCACGAATATCCACACACTAGCTTCTGACCGCGACTTCGTGCGCGAGGAATAGTTTAAAAAAAGTATGTTAAAAGGACATCGATTTTGAGACATTCTTCATTGGTGCTTCGCTCCTATTAGTCTTAGCGTGATGTTATACAGCCTATAGCTTTCTTTAATAAATGGGCTATCTAGCACTGAAAGAATTTTTCAAATCAGTTGTGTCGTTCCTGAGATTAGCGCGTTCAAGCAAACAAACTTTTCAGCTTTATATATTAGTATAAAATTATATTTTTTGCTGAATCTTAACTGTGGCTAGCCGTAATATTGTATTTAAAAAACAAGGAGAATGATATAATTGAAAAAATGTAGTTTTTGCGTTTTTGTATTCTTCCATTTTTGTTTATATTTCCGGAAGTTTTTTTAGTCGTCACGATTGATTTTAGGTTGGTAACCCTTGGCTTTAGAAAATGAGTGTTACGAATAAAAAAATCTCTAAAAGTCCCCTTTGACCTCTTCCCATTGAACGAAACAAGATCGTTGTCTGAAAACGGACACGGAACAAAGACATCGATCCGAGGAAAACACAGAATAAAAAACGGAAAGGAAACGTGCCGGAAACGATTCGTTCCGTCAAATAAAACGCATAGGGACGGACTCGTTCGGCAATTGTTTTATCGATACCGAATATATTTTGTTAATATAAGTGAAGTTATTGTTTTGTCAAGTATATATTTATTTACAGAAGGAGCATGACAGTAGGATAAACGCAGTCGAAATGAGAGCATTGAGAAGTATATCTAAGGTTAATTCTAAGCCACATGACAATAATAATAATAACCCACAGGGGGGCTTTGTGGCGAAGCCTTAGGTCAGCAGCAACCCCTTGTACCCGACTCCGGGGCCAAGGCCAGGCCCCCGTCTCCGTGCTTGCCTTCGCCAGCCGACGCGGAGTGGTGATCGCTAGACCTGAGACACAAGCTCCAGGGGTGGAAGTGATAAATGGCACAACGTCAAAAGTAGCTTCGGTGAACCTGGAGCCCACCTCTCTACACCCCTTAGCCACTCACACCCTTGTTGTCTTTGTCTTCTATGACATTTCCAGGGGCCCTTGCATGGGCAAGTTTCCGTTCCCTGAACGTTGCAACGGGCAGACGCCATAATCCCTATATTCCCAGACCCTAGTACCACTAGCAGTTCACCCCAATAGCCCGTTACTTTTGTCCTCATTTCCCACAATAGTCGAAAGAAAACTTTGGTAAAGTTGTGAGGTCTGAGTCAAGTCGAATAAAAAAAAGTGTGCCAGTAGTTCGTTGCCCTTAAGGTAACCAGACGTGTGCAGCTCCGAAAGACTTCCCATTTATTTATTCACGAGATAACTGCGAAAAAACGCGAATTTCATGGAAAAACCAAGTTTAGAGGCCTGTACTACCTCGCCGGTTCGAGTTACGACTTGACCGCGATGGACACTTTTGTAGAGCATTCAATTCTAAAAAAAACCCGTCCATAGTCAAAGCGATGCTATGAAATGCCACTGAGCTATAGAAATTTAAACATGAAAAAGCCAAAGTTTCTGTGTTTTTTTAAGGGGAAATCTTCAAACGCCTGGGTCGAGGTCTTAATATTAATATTAAGGGCCCAAACTTTCAGGGTATTTTTTTTGGGTACTTGCAACAACAGTTCACGATGGAACCGAAAAAAAAATTGTTGAAAAAAAAGCACCCTAGTATATATTATTACGAGTTGCAGGAGTTTATTAGAAATACACAAACACGTATAACTGAACACAACCAGTACAAACGTAATGCACAATTCAGTAACATGCGCAAAGTCTGTCACTAAATAGAATACCGAATGTATACACGTCTTGCTGCCCTTGTGGTTCTCGCTTGACTGCCTCGTCCATCAATCGAGCCATTGCTTTCTACTGCACGGATGCAGTATGTCTGCTCGGCCGCGTTGACCGAATTTCCTAGAATCACACCTGACTAATGACTACCATAAAATATTATAATACAAAATGGGCTGTTTTCTAATCACAAATTCTACTCAGGCTCAGTATTCTACTTATAGTCTTGAGGGACTATGGGTAGAATACAATACAAATAAGTTAAGTTTTCTTACATTGTATTCAATAGTATGTAATTTAAATTTCTAATTAATAAAAATGCAATTTATTGTAAATCACAAATTTAAAACACAAACTTAACAAAATAAGTTCAAATGCCGTATAGGTGTTTCTACAGGGCTGCAGGTGTGAATTTGTCTTTGTTGGCACCTGGGTCGTGACAGTGTGTTTTGTTCATAATTTTAAAGCTCACTGTCAGTATGACGTTATGACAGTATGACAAATCGATATCGACGTTTTCCCATCCTTACATTATTATCATTGTGAAGTTTTGAATACGAAAAACGAATGGTTTTAGCTTCGTATCATCTCCGTGCTATTATTAAGACTGCTTTGACGTCACAACTTCATATCTTATCGCGACTCGGAGATCATTTAAGATTAATGAATAAGTATTTTCTTTTTTCGTACTTTGATGTCTTGTTATTGAGATTTTTGTATTTAGAATTTATCTTGGGGATTTGAGAGACCATTATATATTCTATAACGGTTTCGTTCGTATTGAGTTAGAGTCAGTGTGTAGGTTTCTTTAAAGTTCTCGAACAAGACACGTTAGTCTGTCTATCTATTTATAAAGATATATATAATATATTGTTACGAGTTGCGAGACTCGAATTGCAATGCCGTTGGAATTATTATAGAGTTAAAACTACTATAGAAACACGTATAACACAAGTACAAATATAACCAAACACAAAAAGTCCAAAAGAAATGCAAAAGGTCGTAATTCAATAAAACGTGCTAAGTCCGTCAGTATTAGATTTCCGATTGTACACACTTCATGCGCGTATCGTAATCGTAGCTCAACTGCCCCCTCTCTCCATCAGGCCGTCGTTTTATACTTCAAATGCAAAAGAATCCGCAACATCTAGCTGATGATGCTAATGAGCGAGGACAATAGGCTATTCTCCACAATCATTAAAAACATGTACCAATAAATAAGAGGATCATCAGAGGAGGTTACAAATAATTCAAATGCTGACGGGTAATAAATGTACATACATACGTAACTTCACGCCAGGTCCCTTGCGGGGTAGGCACGAACAAATAATAAATAATAATAAACACGTAATAAATGTGTTTCTACAAATTTGTACGTGAAATTTTGTCTTTGTTGGTGCCTAGGTTGTAACAATATCTAAACTCTTTTATGAAAAGCCAAAAAGTGTCTGTAAAGGGCACGCTTGGCTATCCATCAAAGGGTGTTGGTGCCAACACTAATGTACGGCAGTGAAAGTTGGGTGTGGCAGAAGAAGCATGAAAGTAGAATAAATGCAGTTGAAATGAGAGCTTTAAGAAGTTTAAGTGAGGAATGATATGATACGGAACAGTGTAATAAGGGAACGTTGTAGATTAAAAGAAGATATAATAACAAGAGTAGAAAAAGGAATTTTAAGGTTCTTTAGGCATGTAGAAAGGATGTATGAAAATTGAATCACATAACACGTGTATGACAGTATTGTGAATGGTAGAGTAGGTACCGGTAGACCACGACGTACACCATGCTCAAATAAAAGAAGTGTTAAAAGAGGTCAGGTAAAAAGCATATCAAATAAACGTGCATGTCAGGATCGTCGCAAGTGGAGATCTATATGCTCTGCCTACCCTCATGGGAAATAGACGTGATGATATGTATATATATATAAAATTCTAAGCATAGCCCTGTCCTGTCTGCTCATTGAAGCTATTAAAAAAACTTGAATACATTATATGTAACATGGAGATCACGATGCAGTTATTTTATTTCTTGGCTGTTTGTCTGTTTAATCCAATTTAATCAACAGCCAATTGTTAGACTTAAAATCTGCGATATTTTTATCCTGGGAATCCCTTGGGAATTTTTCTGGGAATGATTTACAATGGCCAAATTTAAAAAAAAAATGCAATTCCAGTGTGATTTTGTCATAGATCGATGTATATTTTTATCCCGGAAAACCCTGGGGGAATTTTGCGCGAAAGCCGTTTTCAGTTGTACAACAATTTTTATTGCATATAAATTAGCTTATACGAACTCAGTTTACACTAAACGACTGCTGACATTCTTTCTTAAATGCTGCAGTACTTTGAGTCCCTGGAATTTCTCGGCCATTTCAAGTCAATCCTATTATCAATATACAAGTCAAATTAAATCAAATCATTTTTATTCCGAACTAAGTGTCACATAGGTCTTATACAATATAATTGAGGTCTTATTACTTAGTTTGCCTTTAACAGCATCGCAATACTAATGTTTTTTTTTTTTTTTTTTTTTTTTACATGGGGAAATGCGTTGCCGCACCGTCAGCCGCGCGGGGGATCATGCGCGGCCGGTGTGTGGGGCTCCCCGACGCCGGTTCAATACGACCGGCTGCCGGTATACCCACTAAAACCCCATGGGAGCCTTCCTTCCGCCTAGCGCCGGGGTCGCGGTACATGCGTGAGCTTAACCCGCAACCCCGGCAGCGGCCGGCCGCCTCGTAAACAGAGGCGGCCTCTCCTGTGTGCGGGCCGGGGGAGATGGTGGTCCCCGGCCCTGAGAGGGACGCGCGGCTACCTCTCGCGCCCTCTCGCGGCATTAGTGCGGGCGGAGGTCTATATTGATCCCCCAGACCTCGACGCCCGCTGCCGCCGGGAGGGGGAGACTGCAAGGAATACTCCTGCGCCATCACCCCTCCCTCTCCTTCCTCCTCCCCCCGCCGCCTCGCGCACTCAGCAGCGTCAGCGGCGGGGGGGAGTGTCTTCGCGATGGGGGGGGGAGGGGGAGGCTGCGAAGGATTGCTCCTGCGCCAACACCCCTCCCCCCTCTTCTTCCACCCCGCCCCCCCACCACCTCGCGCAATCGGCAGCGTCAGCGGCGGGGGGGGCCTCGCGATAGGAGGGAGGGGGAGGCCGCGAAGGATTTCTCCTGCGCCATCACCCCTCCCTCTCCTTTCTCCCCCTCCGCCGCCTCGCGCTCTAAGCAGCGTCAGCGGCGGGGGGGGCTTCGCGATGGGGGGAGGGGGAGGCTGCGAAGGATTGCTCCTGCGCCAACACCCCTCCCCCCTCTCCTTCCTCCCCTTTTCCCGTCGCCTCGCGCACACAGCAGCGTTGGCAGACGGGGTCGGGGAGGATAGGTCGCCTGTCAGGAGGGCGGTGGTGGGGTGGACATCACCACCGCCGTCCTTGACAGCCAGCGGAGAACACCTCGACGCTGGCGGTCGCATCGGAAAGGAGGGGTATTTGGGGAGGAGGTTTGGTAAGGAAGGGCAGGCATTGGGATTTGGAGGCGGAAAGGTGGGACACCACTATCACGGAGTGAAAAGGGGAATGTGACAGTGGCCGCTCGGGGCCCCGGGGACGCATCCCCTTGTGCCGCTACCTGGACGGGGGGGAGAAGTCCAGGGCGGCACCCCCTGGGGGATCGCAATATTAATGTGACTTAACCTATCTCTATCAAATATATGTAATATTTAATTTGGTGCCTTAGATATTTTATTTTATTTGAATCAACACAATATCCTCTTAATTATTAGCTCTCACTTAAATATTCCTGAACACTATACCAACCTCTCGAAAAATTTTGTTTAAAGATTATTACACAGTAACTTATTATACAGCGTGTTTCAGACCTTACGACAATAAATCAGACCACGTTTTCGTCATGACGTTATCTACCCAAATACAAAAACGAATCAAGGTAGCTTCTTTGGTTTAGCCACAAGACCTCATTTTGCATTTCAGAATTTTACAACAACATGTTTCTGTTATTGTGACTAAATCGATAGGTTAGTGACCAAATGTATCATGTTGCCAGCTCGTCTCTTCATCATTAAACGCGGAAGATGTTCATTCTTACCAAGGTCAGTGAACCAATATTTACAAGATATTCTGTTTTTATTGTCTTTTTATCGTAACTAATTTGTTCGGAAATTGCTTTTTTTAAATTTTGACATTACGGTTGATTTGATAGTACCAAAAACTTTGTATGGAGTAAGACTGCTAAAATTATGATTTATTGTCATTTGAAATGAAACACGTTGTATATTGTTGGTGCCATAATTATGTATACTAGTGATCACCCGTGGTCGAAATTCGACCATAATAATATTTTGTTAAAGACTATACTTCTGTAATCACAAATTTCGAAATCTACACTGTTAATTTGACTTTAACAATAAACAAAAGAGTATATGCGTATGTGTGTCAAATACATGTGTAATGTTTTTTTATTGATATAATGTATTTTTTTATGAATAATTAAAAAAATATTAGCATTCATCGCTTCTTCTGTATATAAACTATAAGCGTGCGAAATTTCATATTCCTCTGTTTGCGAAATTTTTGTAAAAAGGGGTACAAAGATTTTACTTCACGTATTAATATATAGATAATTTATCGCAAATCTGATTTCACTACTATATTATGTAGATGCTATGTATGTGATGAATCTAGCAGTCTCTGTGTGTCTGTCTGTAAATAAGTACAGCCGACATGAAGAAATGGTAAGTATTGCTGAAATAAAATCTTGTCACATAATACTAGTCTAGATTTAGAGACGACTTAAGGCCTAATCGATATTCACCGAGTTCGCAAATCTCCTTCTCAATGAGATTACTTAGAAAACTAATTTATTTTTCACAACATAATCACAACTAAAAGCTTCAGAAAAAACTAGTGTCCATATTACAAAAACCTTAAGAGTCCACCCTACTCGATCATTCGTACACTTAACGTTAAATTGAAAAATTATATGTGACAGCACTATTTATTTTAATATGCCACGTTCAGGAATGTTATGAATAGTTCAGTAGTAGATCAGTAGATGCTCAGTAATACCAGTTTAAAACCAATAAGAACAGTAGTCGCTCAATATTAAATATATAGTAGAACGGTAGCTTGTTAGATCAGTCGGCAAGCAACCAGCACTGAGTCTTTATCTACACGTTGACGAGTGAACCACTCGATGACAACCCGCTACTCGAAGTGATTCACGCGAAGACTCAATACTAGTTGCTGACAGACTAACTCGGCAATGTGTTGACCGCAATGTCCATCGTTTGAGCACGCCACGTCTGCTTGTGGAAGTGAAGGAGGTGTCTGTTGGATGCCAGGTGGCTCGCATAAGCTGTGACTCTAAAATAGTGAATTTCAGTTTTATTACATGTCAAGTTGTCATCATCCTCATCCAAGCGATAAATCATGGTTTTCTACGCCTTCATACTTATTTTCTCCACCTTGTGCGATCTTCAGCATCCCTTGTATCGAGACTATTGGTACGCAGGTCATCTTTTACAACGTCAAGCCAGCAAGTGTTTGGACTACCCGTTCCACAGAGACCTGTCGGTGGTGGCATGGCTCATATGATATATATGTTCCCCGTGTAACTAGCTGGTTTCCATAAAACGTGGTCGTACCAGCGTCAGCGGCACTTGCAGTTTGTCTACTATGTTACAGACATGAAGACTCACGGATTTGAGAGTTTCTGACGCAATCTTTCAAATTTCTTCTGTTAAATCATTATGACTGTGGTTTTATAGATTTCAAAAGTTGTACTGTTACAAATGAACACTGATGGATATGGTGCGCTCTTAAGAGAGCATAAATAAACCTTACTCAATCTTTATTGAACAAACAATTTAAGCACAAAGAGGCTGGGATGAAAAATTAAAGAAATACCTTCGGCAAAGACAAATCCCTAGCGACAGGGTTTGAATAATTCAATTTATTCGATTAAGGTGGTTCGTATTAATTCGAGCCGCGAGTCGAATTTATAAAGGCAGATGTTCGCGGGTGTATACGTATGGAAAGTTGCGACGGTGGGATTTATTTAAAACGCCTTAGAATGGAACGGAAAGGAACAGAATATAATGGAATAATTTATTGTCAAAAATGTATTTACAGTGGTCTTATGTTATTATAGTAACGGGTGCGCCAGAGAAACTTACTTATTTGAAAGGTCAATAAAAAAAAAGTACTTCAGTTATTGTTTTAAAATTTTTTTTATTTGAGAATACAATATCCCAATTTTTTTTATGCAGTCTTAAAAATGACATCGGATAAATGGCGACCCCCATTGCGCATACACTGATGAAGTCGATTTTTGAAATTCGTATCCACTCTTCGCAGCATATCAATCGGTATGTTGGCAATGGCGTCGCGAATGTTGTTCTTGAGGTGTGCTATGGTCCGTGGTCGATCGACATAAACCAGGGATTTCAAATAACCCCATAAAAAGAAATCGCATGGAGTCAACAATTACAATATTGTCATGGTAGAAGTAAAAGGCGGCCTTATCGCTGAAAGCAATCTCTTTCAGGCAACCTAACTTAAGGAATAATTTAATCTAATCTGGCGATGTAGGTGGTGCAGATCGTTAAATATCAAATAACATATATAAACATACTTAAACTAAATAATTTATAAATAATAAAAAAATACACATACTTAAACTAGTTTATAAATTAAATACATACATACATATATATCAAATAGTCTATAATATAAGAATTAGGCATAATTATTTAAGGAAAAGTAGTGTTTTCTGAGTGAGTGAATTATTATTGTGTAATATTGACATTTTGATTATAATAAGCACTAATATGGAAGCGAGAGTTGGGTATGGAACAGAGAGCATGAAAGTAGAGTAAACGCGGTCGAGATGCGAGCACTGCGCAAAATCTGCGGAGTGACGCTCGCGGACCGCGTTCGTAATACCGAAGTAAGAAAGAGAGTTGGTCTGAAAGAGAGTGTCGGGGTAAAGGTAAGGAAAGGAATGCTCCGGTGGTTCGAGCATGTGGAAAGAATGTATGATGAAAGAATGACTAAACAGATATACAATGCAAAAGTGGATGGATGCAGATGTTGCGGAAGGCCACGACACACCTTCCATGATCAAATTGATCGTGTATTAGCAGAAGGTGATGTCAGGAGCCTTAAGAATAGACGAGCGTGCATGACAAGAGCTATGAATGTCAAAGAAGCAAGTGAGGTGTGTAAGAATAAGTCTGTATGGCACTCTGTTGTTCGTACCTACCCCGCAAGGGACCTGGCGTGAAGTTGTGTATGTATGTATGTACTAATAGAAACTACATTCATATTATAACTAAGTCCTGTTTATTTTATAATATTAAGATTTTATTTTTCACATCTTCTGTTTGTATTAACCTCACTAACATCGACATAGCATCCCTTTTGTATCCGAATTACGGAATCCAGCGTGTTTTACTCGTGTATATCAATTCATATGATTTATTGGTTTGTTATGTACACATCATGTGTTAGCAGAAGGTGATGTAAGGAGCCTTAAGAACAGACGAGCGTGCATGACAAGAGCTATGAATGTCAAAGAAGCAAGTGAGGTGTATAAGAATGGGCCTGTGTGGCGCTCTGTTGTTTGTGCCGACCCCGCAAGGGAACTGGCGTGAAGTTATGTATGTATGTATGTACACATTGTGCTAGCTGTGCGACTTGTTAATGTTTGTACTTAAGGTTATCGTTTCCAAAATAATTTAGTTCACTTCAGTTCACATCAGCATTTGACAGTGAAGACTACTTTCTGCCATTTGACGTATCACTTAACCTGAAGAGGTTAGAGGAAGCTCTAGCTGCTACAATCTTAATGGCAGGCAGTGTAACATTTTTCACTTGTTTGATGTCTCTGAAAAATAATCCAACAAATTGGGTAATTTGTCACCTAAGAATTACAGTTGTCTAAGTTGCGTCTGTATTCGGGTTTTTGGTATGTATTTTTAATAAACTGTAAACCTAATGGTTGGGAATCGTTTACATATAATTAATTATTCAAATGATTATGAGAGTTAAATTGTAAAACGTAGGGTATCAAATGAAAGCCTAATTTTACATTACTCTTGGTTATTTCCATTATGTGCCTTAATGACGTAATTCAATATTTGTTCACGTTGTTATGTTATTTAATTAAAATATTCCTTTCGAAATTAGACTGAATATTATGTATGTATTAGATGTTGTTTTCGCCGACCTATTTGGTCACCGCCTCTTTGTTTCCTTTTTTTCGCCACATCTGTCACTATTCAATGTGACATAGTCTACGTTCGACCGCTGAAACTTTGCCGCGTTGCCCTTGTCCTGTTAATAGTCGTGTTCTCTTAAGTTTATCGCATAAGTCATTTGTATATATTCTTTGTAAATTCTTGACTGTGAATAATATCTAATATATAAAATTCTCGTGTCACAGTTTTCGTTGCCATACTCCTCCGAAACGACTGGACCGATTCTCATGAAATTTTGTGTGCACATTGGGTAGGTCTGAGAATCGGCCAACATCTATTTTTCATCCCCCTAAATGTTAGGGGTAGTCCACCCTAAATTTTTTTTTTACCGGGCAGGACGTCGTCTGACGGGACAGCTAGTTATCTTATAATAGTTTGTATATTATATATGCATGTATGTATATATATATATATATATATATATATATATATATATATATATATATATATATATATATATATATATATATATATATATATATATATATATATATATATATATATATGTATATTCATATAATTATATGGATTGATATTGATTTTGTAGTATACAGCGTGTTTCATTTCAAATGACAATAAATCATAACTTTAGCGGTCGTACTCCATACAAATTTTTTGGTACTATTAAATCAACCGTAATGTCAAAAATAAAATTTTGAAATTTCCGAACAAATTAATTACGATAAAAAGGGAATAAAAACAGAACATCTTGTAAATATTGGTTCGCGAGCGAGAGCGTAAGAATGAACAACTTCCGCGTTTAATGATGAAGAGACGAGCTGGCAACATGATACATTGGTCACTAACCTACCGATTTAGACACAATAACTGATATATGTTGTTGTAATATTTTGAACTGAAAAATGAGGTCCTGTGGCTAAACCAAAGAAGTTACCTTGATTCATTTTTGTATTTGGGCAGAGTACGTCATGAAGAAAACGTGGTCTGATTTATTGTCGTAAGGTCTGAAACACGCTGTATATATATTATACTTAGATTGTTTCGAAGTTAAAGTTATTTTTTAGTTTTGTCCTTTGCTCTTATGTTTTGTTGTAAGTATGTTTGTAGTAAATATGTTTATTATATTGTATTAGATTTGAAGAATTTTCTTTTTAATTTACCGGCCAAATTGCTTGTGATTTAGCTATTTTTTTTCACCTGGCTTTTCTATTCACACGACATTGGCAAAATCAATGAATAAACGGCATTGCAGCCATCAGTTAAAAAAAAAACTTTGCCGCGTTTTGTGTGTTGTGCCGCTATTCAAACCCCCTTATATGAACCCGAACATTGGAAGGGGCACTCTGTACCGTTTCAGCTGGTACACTTATCGAAGGTACTACAAGGCGAAAATCGTTCGTAGCGTGTCTGATACGGCCACCTTATTCTTTAAGTCCTTTCCTTCTCTTTACCCCCGCTACCGCTCGTGCCAACACGTGTTTTTCTGCATTCTACTGCATATTTGTGCACAATACAAACATACTTATCATGCTTCGCGTCTCTGCGTCTATCCGTCTATGTTCTGAGGAACTCCTCAGAACAAACCACCCTTATGTATAGTTATACATTAGGGTGGTCGTTAAAAATTAAATTTCTTGCGACGCCCTAAAAAGCTTCCTTTTAATGAAAAACACTGGGATTGTTTTTATATAATTTTTTGAAGTCAAGACAACACGTACCTCAAGACGATTCAAGTTAATTTTTGGGTAATATCATGTTTTTTCAGGAAACTTCTTCATACTTAGAAGTAATAATTATTTTAAGATTGGAAAAGTTTTAACAATGAAATACCTTCCGTATTATCCATTCTCAGTGATGAATTTCGAATTATAGTTTCAGAAAAAGTTTAAAATTCTTCGTGATTCAAGCTTATCTTTCAATTTTTCTTATATTTTTAGTTTTAACTTGAATCGTCTTGAGGCACGTGATGTCTTGACTTGAAAAAATTATAAAAAAAATCCCAGTGTTTTTTCATTAAAAGGAAGCTTTTTAGGGGGCGTCGCAAGAAATTTATTTTTTAACGACCACCCTATTACACATAAGGGTGGTTTCGTTCACTTCTATCACCGCGCCGCTCGCCATCGGCCGGGCGTTCATCTATGCTTTCTTGAGCCGCTTTGCTCATGTACGCAACGGTTCTCTGGAAAGTTCCTCTTGGGGATTTGCAAGGAGCTCCTAGCTAGGACTAGAGACTATAGATTATATATAAATAGATTATAGAATTTATTAGAACTATACAAACACGTATAAAATAGGTACAAATATAACTAGACACTACTAGTGTAAACTGCACGATTCAATGACACACGCAAAGTCTGTCACTACGTAGCTTGTCGAATGTACACACGTCTTGCTAGTATCGTAATCGCTTGACTGCCTTACCCCTCCTTTCGAGCATTGTTTTATACTAACTATATTATACAACCAAGGACCCGTAATATGCACACCTGGTTAATTATTCCTGCGAACGGCCATAAACAATAACAATAGGCTATTGTCTAATTGCAAATATTAAACACAAAGTAAACAAAAGAAGTTCAAATGCAGGAAAGTAATAAACCAGGTGCGTATTTCTTTGTCGGTATGTAACACTATTATTACATTATAATTGTTTTTTCACCTATTTATAAAGAAACTTTACATCATACCATATGTTGAGGTTCCTTTAGGTAACCACTTATCATCAGGTAGACTAATGGCCTTACTTACAATCGTTTGTTAAATTTTAAGAAATTGCTCAACGACTGATTAAAGAAAATCTTATCCAGAAACTCCTCTTAAGGGTAAGAGGTGGTGGTAAAGTAACTCATAAATAACTGTTAAAAATAACCAACGTCGAGAGGTAGTTTAAGTGACTGCTAAGAGGCAAGATGGCAAGTTTTATTTGAGTCTCTTATTTAAGAGATGGCTAATCCTTTCTTAACGAGATTATTATAAGTAAGGCCCCATAAGTCACTTACCTTAGCTGCGAACATAAAAGAAAAGCGTAAAATTTTATGAAGACTGTAGTTGAAATGTAGAGAAACTACGTGAAAATAAAAACATGGATATTCTTTCAAGTCAAAACTTAATAAGGTACAAAAAACTCAGCTCAGACATCTAACGAAGTTACGATTTTTACAAGACCCTAAGAGCAACGTCTTGAGAATCTCGAGCCAATTTGATGCTGTTTGTTCGGTCAAAATTGCTAGTTTGTGAAAAATACTTTCTTTCTTTGTCTTAATTAGCTCATAAAGATACTTTTCATGGATGCTGTTTACATACTTCAGACGGTTATTTTTTATAGCTTGAGTACAACAGACAGGCTGACGGCCCAACTGAAAGACCTACCTGATGGAAAGCGGTTACCGTTGCCTATGAATGTTTGCAACACCAGCAATCTTACCAACGCGCTGTCAGCCTCGAAGAAATTTTACATGAGCGAAGCGGCTCGAGGGATTGGGGGTGAACTCCCAACCGATGGTGAGCGGTGCGATGGTAGAAAGAGAATGATGACACCATTCTAAACGTTCTTCGAATTGTGGTTCTATAAACAAACTAGCTGTGCCCGCGACGCCGTCCGCGTAGAATTTGTTTTCAAACCCGCCGATTTTGAAACATTTTTCATTGCTGCTCCGCTCCTACGGGTCTTAGCGTGATGATATATAGCCTTTTGCCTTCCTCGATAAATGGACTATGCAACACTGAAAGAATTTTTCAAATCAGACTAGTAGTTCCTGAGATTAGCGCGTTTAAACAAACAAACAAATTGTTCTGCTTTATATCTTATATATATAAAAATCTTGTGTCACGATGTATGTTGCCAATAAATTCCAAAACTACTGAACCGATTTCAATCAAATTTGCACACCTTGTGCAGTTTGCTCCAACTTAAAAGATAAGATAGCTTACATCTCAATGGACCCTGTAGATGGCACTGCAATCGGGTTCTAAATTTTATTTCTTCAGGGCAGGACAACGTCTGCCAGGACAGCTAGTATTACTATAAGATTTAATATACTGATATATTTTCAACAAGTAAAGAAAGCAAAAGCTGCATGTCACGGAAATGAATATACTACGGTAGATGTGTGGAGTGAGGTAGAATTGACTCGAAAATTTCATATCAGGAACACCTGTCTTCCTGTCCATAGATAACTTCAAGATGTATCGAAAAAAACGATTTTATGCTTTTTAGTTTGAATTGGGTTTGTTTTCGTTAAAAAAATATTTTCTAATTTTAGTTGCGCAAATATTTAAATAGTTTTAGAAATAATATATATTATTAAATGTTTGAACACTGTAATACTTTTTACTAAATACATATGAAAATATAGTTATTAAAAATATATTACCCGTCTGTCTAGATGTTCTAGCTAATCTTTGATTTAGCTCGACCGATTTTGACGGCATAAGAAGAAACTTAGGCTACTTAGATTTGAGAAAAAAAACATGAATGTCCACGAGGACTCCCCCACCGTGACTGAACCGGAAGGCAAATGTAATGAAATTAAATTCCACGTGGACGAAGTCAGGCGCAAAGTGAAATAATAAAATTAAACAGCTCTTATACTTAACGGGTATTTACGCACTCTGTGTACGGATGTAAGGCATATGTCTATCATAATTACCAATAAGAATATTGTACGCAAGAAATGGAAGATTGGACAATAAAACTAAATAAACTGCTCTCGAACCAATCGCATAAAACAAATTCGCTTCATATAAGGTAGTAAAGCCTCGAGGCCATGAAACCGGCGGAGCGAGGGAACGTACCCAATAAACGTTTTAGTGGCCATTACTTGATAGTTGGGGTAAGAGAAGGGGGGCGAAAATGGGGGGGGGGAGAAACTAAAAGATTTCCCTAAGTTTACAGCCAGTGTAAAACTGGTAGTTACAAAAGTAATTCTTTGTTCTTAAAATGCTAAAAAGAAAATTGTATTAGTTCAAAGAAATGTTTCAGTCTGGCTGGAATTTCTCGTCTAATAAAGTTTATTCGTGGGACGTTTAGTTTTATTTGTCTGTTTTATATTAAACTGGAAATGCCAGAAAAACTTCGTACGTGTTGTCACGATGACGTAATTAATTAATTGGAACGGCTGCTACGAAAGAAATCGTGTCCTCCTTTTTTGGCTATCGATGCAGGAAAGGTGAAAGAATCAAATTTCTTGTTGCCAGATGGCCTGTCTTAAGAGGCAATAAAACAAGCCACAGTGAGATGGTAGGGTTTTTGTCTATCTGGATGGCTACCACCCCATACCACCATACCTATACCACCCCAACTTCCCGGTTTCCGATTGAGCTGAAATTTTGCAGGAATATGTATATCGAGTGTCAATGCAATAACATAGTACGATGGAGCTGATCTGATGATGGAGTCGGAAGGTGGCCATAGGAACTCCTGTACTAAACAAGATAGACCAGTCGTGTTTGGGCTCGTTTTACTTGTCTTGGCTAGCACTCTGGTGCTACATGATATCCAGGATCTCAAAAGATTATATTTAAAAACCTTTTTGAAAAACAAGTTATTTTGCTATATCTACACATACACAGTATATTTTTTTCAATGTGTATTGATATGTATATACGAAATAAACGTTTCTTCTTTCCTATTTCTTTTTTTCTTATATAATTTGTATCTTATATGCTTTTTATCTCGAAAGTGACGTCGTTTCCGAGAGGTAAACGAATATAAACCAAAAAGTGGGCGCTGCTGTCGTAGTTTTTGTGCCGTCATTGCAATTCACTACAAACACGTCATCATGATAACGCGAACGAAGTTTTGTTTATACTATTAGTATGTGCAGGTAGATAATTAGATGAGAAGCACTCATTTCGAAATTTAGTCCTATTTAATGCTCTGTATCTGAATATTCATGCAGCCTTCTCTGCACAGATTCGGGACTGAAAAACTTTTGGGCACTTTTAATTTTTTATGCGCACAAAAGTGGGGTCTACATTCATTTCATATTCTTCGCGTACCCTTTCACGGGGTATTCGGTACGAAGCCATCTTTAAAATTATGAATACTTGTTCAGTTTTCAGTTGAGCAAAATTGGACACTATATTTCCTTTGGTGTTCGTGGTTGTTTCACAGGAGTGACTTTTAATTTTAAGGTTCTGTATCTATTTATATAATACATCCGCAACGGTATAAATATATATCTAATATATAAAATTCTCGTGTCACAGTTTTCGTTGCCATACTCCTCCGAAACGGCTTGACCGATTCTCATGAAATTTTGTATGCATATTGGGAAGGTCTGAGAATCGGCCAACATCTATTTTTCATCCCCCTAAATGTTAGGGGTAGTCCACCCCTAAATTTTTTATTTTATTTTTTAGACAAAATTTTTAATTTCTATTTTTTTATGATACAACATACAAAAATACATACAATCCTCAATTTTCACCCTTCTACGATAAACCCCTATTTTTTACCGGGCAGGACGACGTCTGCCGGGACAGCTAGTCTAATATATAAAATTCTCGTGTCACAGTTTTCGTTGCCATACTCCTCCGAAACGGCTTGACCGATTCTCATGAAATTTTGTATGCATATTGGGTAGGTCTGAGAATCGGCCAACATCTATTTTTCATCCCCCTAAATGTTAGGGGTAGTCCACACCTAAATTTATTTTTTTATTTTTTAGACAAAATTTTTAATTTCTATTTTTTTATAATACAACATACAAAAATACATACAATCCTCAATTTTCACCCTTCTACGATAAACCCCTATTTTTTACCGGGCAGGACGACGTCTGCCGGGACAATTAAAAAAGGTGAAAGTGAAGTGGACTGAGGGACAGAGGAGAAGCTACATTTCATGCCCATTAACCAGGTAAGAGTGTTCTCATTCTCAAATTCCCGTCCAAATTGTCCCACACTACTTTTAGTGTAAATTAAGCGAACCCAGCGCCGCCGCACCGGGTATAGTCAATATTAGTCGGTTAAGTATACTGTTAAGGTAGTAGTTAAAATTTTAGATCTTGGCTGTATAGCTACAGGGTCGTTGCCCATTGTGTTTTTCTTTTTCTTTTCGCATAGATGGCAGCACCGTCTCTTTGTGGCTATATGTCTTTTTTACTGTGCAGCAAATCTTAAATAAAACATATTAATAGTTTTTCTCAGTTTTATTTTATGGAGAAGCCCTAACCTGAAGATATACAAACAGTTTCTGAATCAAGTAGTACACACAAGTAAAGAAAAGACACAAAAACAGGACATACAAACATACAAATATAACTGAGCACAAGCAGTCCAAACGTAAAGCACGATTCAATAACATGCGCAAGTCCGTCACTAAATTATTTACCCCAGTACACAAGTCTTGCTTTGCTTGTGGTTATCGTTCGACAGCCGATCATCTCTCCATTGGGGCATTGCTTTATACTGCACAAACACAATATATCTCTCGGCCGCGTAGACTGAAAATCTTAGAATCACACCTGGCTAATGACTACCATAAAAGATTACAATACACAATGGGCTGTTTTTCTAATTACAAATTTTAAACACAAAGTAAACCAAAGAAGTCCAAATTAAGAAAAGATAACAAAATGTCGACAGGTTCGCAGGTGTGAATTTGCCTTTTGTCGGCATTCAGGTCATAATAATATTAAAAAAGATTTTTATAGCATCACGCTAATTTGATTGGTATGTGTCTACTAATCAAAATCAACGATTCTTTTGCAATTATGAATGCGATGGCCTGTACTTTCACGCTCAAATACTCGTTGACCGTTTGTATTGCAGTATATTGATTTAGACCCACTCAACCGAAATACACCAAAGCAAAATTCACTGTCCACCTGTCACAACTACAAACCGTGAAATAACACGTTTGGAAATAACAATGAAGTATTCAATTCATTTACCAACTCTTCCTGAATTCCACTTGTAATGGCAGCAATGCTTTGAGCTGTCACAGGTGCGACGAAATGAGTTTTTCGTTATTTTTGCATGAAGAAAGACGAAGAAAATACTTATTTGCCAAACGCGACAAAATTAAACTATTTATAAACTAGCTTCTGCCCGCGACATCGTTCGCGTGGTATAGTTTGAAAAAAGTAAGTTAAAAAAACCCCGCGATTTTGAAACATTTTTTATTGGTGCTCCGCTCCTATTGCTCTTAGTGTGATGAATTAAGAATTAGAATTAAATAATTTATTCGAAACCAATAACAAAGTATACAGTAACAATTTGGTGTCGCAAACAACTGCTGTAGTATAATACTGTGTTGCAGTTGTTAGCGCCCACTTCCAGACAACTTGTTTGTTATGCACTTAACAAGAAAATAATTTTCAAGTTTATACATTCGAAATTTTCGTATTAATATTTGTAATGTATATGGAAATGCATAGATGTGTTTGTGGTGTGTATGTGTGTGTTCTGTGTGTATGTGTGTGTTCTGTGTGTATGTGTGTGTATGTGGTGTGTATGTGTGTGTTGTGTGTGTATGTGTGTGTATGTGGTGTGTATGTGTGTGTATGTGGTGTGTATGTGTGTGTTGTGTGTGTATGTGTGTGTTGTGTGTGTATGTGGGGTGTATGTGTGTGTTGTGTGTGATATGTGTAGAAGTGAAACGAGTGACACGAGAGTGTGTGGCTACTGACTTATTAGACTGGTGTAGTCAGTTTAGTAAATTCTCGGTGTCGTCTTAACGAAGTTCTATTAGCCAGTTGAATAATTTTAATTTATTCGCGATGAGTAAGAGAGTATATATTTAGTAACTTATTAACTCGGTTGTAAATTTTGGGACTAAGACAATAAGCATGTCGGTCAGCTAATCGCAGGCGGCATGGTGCAAGTGTACAAACTAAGTCGTATCGTCTTTTATTATATATATTAGGATCAAACGGCAAAATATGGTGCTTATGAAGAACTAACTGCATAATAAATAGTTTCCTTACAGAAAGAACCTTAAACAAAATGTTGGAAGAGTATCGATTTAAACAAAATCACTTTATAACTGCCGATGGTATTGAGGATGACTGATGATATGAGATGGTGATTGCGTTGTGGCCGTTGAGCGGTGTACGAAGAAATGAAAGATTACTTGCGTTGTACACTTTTAATCACACACACACACACTCAATGTTACAATATTATAGTTCAGAAGGATTTTGATATGAAGGCAAGTAGCGAGCGCGAAAACTAACGTTTTGTACACGAGCACGTATGTCGTGCGGTCGCGTTAAAGACGTGAGTCGGACTGTGTCGAATAGTCCCGAAATAGCTTCGGTTCTCGACTGTTTCGCGGCAGAGAATTGCCGCGAAAGATTTGGCGCGCGCTTGTTATAAACGGCGCGATGTTTTGCTTGCCACAGATAAATATTGGTTCCGCGCTTGCGTGCTTGTTTTTATGTTGGCACTAATGTCGCCACAGTATCTAACTATCATAACTATTCCACGGGAACTCTTTAATTTTTCGGGATCAAAAGTATCCTATATGTTGACCAGATAATATAAGTTACCACCATACAAAATTTCATTTAAATCGGCCCAGTCGTTTCGGAGATTAGCTGGTACAAACAGACAGACGGAAAAACAAAAAAAAAAGAAAATCTGAATTAGTTCTATTTCACTTCTTACATCCCCCCGACTCGGTTTTTAGCATTTTTTTTTCATTGTACAGAAATTTGACCTCTACAATTTTATTATATGTATAGTGTAACAGCCTTGCTGATGTTTGGGTAAGAAAGTACCGAAGATACCAAATATTAACTATTTGGGCAGAGTTTCCCCTTTATTGTCCAGCATTTGGTGTGACTATTCACACCACACAGTAAGCAATGAACCCCGTCTACACGCCACACCGCCTTTTATACGAAAATACTACGAAAACTACCCTACAAAATAATAATGTTATTATCTATGAAGATTATCTATGTGATATGAATATAATCTATGGTCCTCATAACTGCTTTGATGGACATCGCGTAACAAAAGATATAATATTAATAAAATATTGTTATTTCTTGCGTTGGGGCGGCCTGTCATAAGAGTCGACAAAACAACTCACAGACAGATGGTAGGACATTTTCAAGTCTGGATGGCTACCACCCCTAGTCTAGAATATGCCCCCATAACAACCTTGAGTTGTGTTCCGGGATTAGTAGCCAGGTTCCAGTCTCTCTTAAGAGAGCAGCAGCGCATTTGTAGCACCGTTGGTGTTGCAAGTGTCCATAGACGTTAACCGTTTTCCATCAGGTGGGACTCTGCCTGTGTGCTAAACTCATGCAATAAAAAAGTTTAAAAGCAATAACACATATCCTATTTACATATTCTTCTTTAAATTGAGAACCAGTGACTGATTCGATGCTTGGCTTAGAAGTGGCTGTTGCCAGCGCTGGCTCGTTGGTCAGTCTGCCGAGTCTCGTGGTAAATCAATAATAATATAGATTTGGTAGTATTTATGGATTTATTTATTTAATTTGTTTGGGAAACATACAATAATTAACATTCTCAAATATAAAACACACAATAAATACTTGTATCAATCAAGTTTCCACTATAAAATAATTAATATAATGAAAATAAAAAATAAAAATGTAAAAAAAATGACTCAAATGATTAATCACAATAAAGAAACAAAAAGAAATATAATTACGATACGAAAATTAACTAAAATGTCTATTTAATTTACATTATGTCAAAACTTTAAAAAATAAAAGAAAATGTCAGAAAAGGAAAGTATATTAAAAAAAAAGTTTATGTCATTATTCTAAGTCATTGGATCATTCTAAATTACAAATGTTCTTAATTTGGGTTTTAAATTGATGTAGGTTACCTATGAAAGGATCAATACTTGTGAATAGTGCATTGTATTGCTGACAAGTGCGTTATAAGAACGTGTTTTTAGTGTAGTTTGATTTTATAAGTGGAACTGAGAATAGGGATTTATCACGTGAGCTTAAACGGGGACACTTCAGGAGTAAATTATTGATATACTGTCATATGCCGCGATCACCTGAGCATCAGAAATACAAAGTCACTTACGTCTTATAAGGAACTCCTCAAAGATCACTATATAAATTTGTAAACAGTAATCTATGTATGTGTACGTAAGTTTGTGTATATTTTGTTAATAAATATATATGTGTTTTTATTTATAATTTATTATTATTTATATAGAAATAAATGTTTGTCTGTATACCCTCTATACAATCGTAAACTATAACATTTGATCATGTGACGATGTTAAGCAAAGTTGTTGTGCATGAGCCAAAAAAGGTTTCTAAGTTGGTTCGCAATTGGACCCGGTAATGGAAGTTTTTTGGAAATTTTATACTAATAAATAAACCTGAAGAATTTGTTTGTTTGCTTGAACGCACTAACCTGAGGAACTACTGGTCTGATTTGAAAAATTCTTTCAGTATTAGATAGCCCATTTATCGAGTCAGGCTATAATATAGGCTACATAACATCACGCCACCACTACGAGCGGAGCATCAGTAAAGAATGTTTCAAAATCGGGAGTTTTTTTTTTACTATCCCACGAGGACGAAGTCGCGGGCAGAAGCTAGTTTAATATAATATTGTAATACTTTAGGTATATAAGGCTATGAACGACTGATGCAATGATACGAATACTTTCCCCTCCTCTTTATAAATATGCATTTCTCATTTTGCTTGTTTCTGATTCTGAGAAATTTAATAATGAATGCAATATCAAACGATGTTGAGCTAAGTGAACGAAGCAAAATCATTTACTATATTTAATTCTTTAAATTAATGAACTTTGAAATGCAGTTTTTTCTAAGGAGTTAAATTGAACGCTTCTTTTAAAAGTTAAACTGTCTCAAGCTTCTTTTAACTTGCAGATAAAACTATCGCAGTCCTTTGATTCAGCTGGTCTCTGTTAATTTAAAAGTTGTGTTTATTCTAAGACTTTAACTTGAATAGCTAAAGTCTAGTTTAAGTTGGAAATGGGTAGAATAATTGCTTAGAATACGTAAGAGCGCTAATTAGTACAATGTTCACTGAAAAGTTTTCGAAACAGCATTATTTAGATTTTATAAAGACCTGGTCTTATGCATATTGAGTTACAGTAAGTTATTAGACTTCTTCTTGTTCTTAAAGAAGTCTACGTACTGTCTCTAACTCAATATAAAAAATTCCGCGGGAATTTTCTCCTAAGAAATTTGAAGTTATTCGGGTGGACTAAAGTTAATTTACTTCAATACAGTTATCATTTCATTTTAGATAACATGAATGCTGTTCACTTTGGGTCCAGAAAGTCCCGCGGGAAATGCAATTCAAGAATGGACGAAGTCGGGGGCATATTCTGGTAATATTATAAAATCATAAAAGTTATTTCTAATTTTTTTGTATTTAACTGTTTCTTTGGCGTTCGCATAAAAACTAGTAGACCGATTTCCATGCAGTCGTTGTTCTATAGCAAATTCCCGGACTTAAAATCTGCGGTATTTTATACCCCGAGAATCTTACTGAAATTTTCTTGGGGGAGTTTTAAAGTGACCAGGTTCAAAAAAAAATTTGTCGCCGATCGATAATATTGTTACAACTTAGGTTCCGACAAGAACACATTTTATTACCTGTCGGCATTTGAACTAATTGTAATTATTTATGATCGTCTTCTTTTGTTTACTTATTTATTGGTATATGTTTCTAAAGTGTAGACTATTGTTCTATTGTATTTGTTTATCGCCGCTTATGGCTGAACCATTAACCAGGTGTTGCGGATTACGTCGACTACGATACGGGCACATTTGTATTTTTCAGGTATAAAACGAAGGTCCGACAGTGAGAGGTGGTAGTCGAGCGGGAACCATGATCAAGGCATGACTTGTGTGTTTGTTGTACGTGTGTAAAATACACATGTACAACACACACGTGTGTTTGATTATATTTGTACCTGTGTTATACGTGTTTGTATAGTTCTAATAAACGCTATAATAATTCCAATGGCATTTTAATTCGAGTGTCGCAATTCGTAACAATATTGTAATTATTAAAAAGTCCTTGTATTAGGATTTATATAGTTTGGATAAAAGCAAATTGTATCCAAGACGTTTTTTTATATTAAGTGTTAAGTGTCAAAACCAGTGATTGTCAATGCGTTATGTGCCTTTGTAAAATGAAATCTATAACAAAATAACTGCTGCTCTGACATAAAAATAATGTTTCTATTGAAAAAGTCCATATTTGTTAATATGCCTAAGTTAGTAACAAATCAAAAGCACTCGTATGAGATCTAACATTTAACTTTAACTAAAAAAGATTAAATAAGAAGTTTCTCAGCTTTGTAACTTGGAACTGCAGAGCAATGGGTTGTTGAACAACTAACTAGTTACATTGGAAGGCTTAGCTTTAACTGCCTTGACTTTAAACGAATTCTTAACTTTCGTAAGGCAAATTGCAGCCTAATGGTTTTAGGACGTAAAAGCAATAAATAGGATTTGATATAACGAAAGCTTCTTCAAGGCGTAATACGTTCTATTAAACTATCTTTGACAGTTTCACCATGTTTGCTTACCTTCTTAATGCTTTGATAAACATATTTCTTTACGAAAAAACACTACAGTTTGTGGACGTTAAGAATGCAGTGAGTCATCAGTGCAACTGCAGGCTAAAGGTGTATTCACAGTGGTGTTAAAATTCAAAGAAATTATATTTTTAAAGATTAAGTTTAATTAATTTAAAATACACTAAATCGTCTAAATGCCACATGGTATTTTCTTCTTGTAAGACGTGTTCGCAGCATTTCTTCCATCGATCAGCGTCTACTAACCGAATTGCGTCACAAAATATTTCTTTCGTCAGTCATCTCAAAAGTTGTTGTAAAATGACTATTCTCTCGCCACTATGAATTACCGAACCACTTTTATTTTTACGAATTGGTGAGGTATGTGAGAGGTATATTCTGTTTATGCAAACAAGTCATGCATAATATAATTGATTTATCTACGAACAGTGTATTAGGGTGGTCGTTAAAAATTAAATTTCTTGCGACGCCCCCTAAAAAGCTTCCTTTTAATGAAAAAACACTGGGATTTTTTTTCAAGTCACGACATCACGTGCCTCAAGACGATTCAAGTTAAAACTAAAAATATAAGAAAAATTGAAACAACAAGCTTGAACCACGAAGAATTTTAAATTTTTTCTGAAACTATAATTTGAAACTCATCACTGAGAATGATAATACGGAAGGTATTTCATTGTTAAAACTTTTCCAATCTTAAAATAATTATTACTTCTAAGTATGAAGAAGTTTTCTGAAAAAACATGATATTACCCAAAAATTAACTTGAATCGTCTTGAGGCACGTGTTATCTTGACTTGAAAAAATTATGAAAACAATCCCAGTGTTTTTTCATTAAAAGGAAGCTTTTTAGGGGGCGTCGCAAGAAATTTAATTTTTAACGACCACCCTACTGTGTATGTATGATCTTAGAGTGGTGAAAACAAAATTCAAGTATGTTTGACAAAGTAAAGAGGATTTGAACCAAGCCTTGGGTCTTTTCTTAATAGAAGGAGCAGAGTCGGCGAATATGTCGACCTTTGTACGTACGAAATTCCTAATTCATCAATCTGTAAAGGAGAGAATGTTGTATTTATGTATGTTACTTATGTGTATGTTTAAAATTAAATTCAAATAACGATATCTCACCGCCCCTGAAACTTTGTAAGCAGCCAACCTTGACTCAAAGTTTATACCATTGAGATCGGAACGTGACAGAGGTGAATAGAATAACTCAAATCTTCTGCAACTTTCAAATAGCCAAATGAAATTTCGCTCTGGTCTTTGAACATCCAAAACACAATTTATGGACGAGTTAAAAGCGAAAAGCGTTTTTTGTTTATAACTTTTAATTATTTCAGGTATAATAATCAAAACTGAGAATTTGATAACAGTTGCTGAAGGACAATAAGTTTTTACTGTTTTTTAAATAAAAAATATTTATTTTGTTTGCTTATTATCAATTTAATAAGTAAAATCAGTTTATCAAAGATTGGGTCCTTTTGGTCTCACACCAAAAGGAAGGTTTGGAATGGAATGGAAGTGGCCCAAAATGGATGCCAGGTGCAATGGTAGACAAAGAAAGGCCACTTAGTTACAGAATAATAACGGAAAACAATAGTCTGGTGATAAACAGAGACATTGATCAACTAGTGCGGTTCGACATGCAGACAACTAATACACCAGACGAAGAGTTGGAAACAGAAGTACAGGAAACTAATCAGGCTAAAGAAACTGACATTCAAATTGAAGACACAAATAATGAGAATGTGCAATTAAAACAGTCTTGCCCAGAAGAAGTTATTGAGATTCCAAGCACATAGAAGTGGGAAGAAATGTTAGGAATCCGTTGCACTTCTGAAATATCCTATAGAGGAAGGTATTTTAAACAAAAACGGAATCTGTGTGCTAAATCTCGATATGCTAGGAATAGTATATTATATATGGAATATTTTTGTAGATACTGTTAATTGTAAAGGAATGCTCCGGTGGTTCGGGCATGTGGAAAGAATGTATGATGAAAGAATGACTAAACAGATATACAATGCAAAAGTGGATGGATGCAAAAGTCGCGGAAGGCCACGACACACCTTCCATGATCAAATTGATCGTGTACTAGCAGAAGGTGATGTCAAGAGCCTTAAGAACAGACGAGCGTGCATGACAATTGCGGCGTCTGGGTTTTTATTGAACCCACCGCAGAATAGAGAGGGGAGTCGGTTAAGCCTAATAAAAGAGAATTTAGATTTAAATACAATTTATTATAATTAGCAATAAAAGAAATTCAATATAGAATATATTCAATATATTCAATATAGGCAGAAATGAAATAGTCAGGGGGGATCCGTTGTACCGGTTGGCTTTGCACAATCGCGAACACTTACTTAGACCATGGAAGGATAGAGATAGATAGGACGGCACTGGCCTGAGCACTGGTAGTCCGCGCGACGGGTAGAAGACCGCGTCCAGCTGGCAGCACCGCCGAAGGTAGCAGGTCGACGTGTAGCGTCGACTCGGGGGATGCGATGGGAGTGTAGATTCCCGGTGCTACGGCGTGTAGGATGCCGTATATGGTGATAGAAGGTTTTGTAGAAAACCCGTAGATGGTTCTAGGCTAGTAGGTAGCCCGCAACCTGAAAGCCGTAGGGCTGTAGTATGTAGACTTGGATTAAATAAATTAACGGAAATATCTTTAGAATTCCGACACAGGTTATACGTTCGATGGTTTGGGACGTACTGACCATTGGGGTATAAACTTAAAACAAATGAAGGTGAAAAAAAAAAAAAAATCGCTATTAACTTATAGATTTATGAATGTTTTCAATTTCCTGTTAGTGTTTAGATCTTTCGGTCCTTTTCATTTAGTCAGGTTATTCGTAGAATGATTAAAACTTTACATGACAGATAGCACTGCTAGTATCCTTAAGTTTTTGTTTCACATATATTTGTTTTCTAAGTTATTAATATATAAGTAAACATTTATAAAAACATAAATATTTATTAGAAATAAATATTTTTGATATATATTTAATATATGTTTGAATACATTTAATTAAGACTCTTTATAACTAACCAAAGTAAATGGAGTCATTGAAAAAAAAAGTGCCAAATTACGACAGTGTCAATACTTGTTAATGTAGTTAGGGATGGCTTATTATGATCTTATCAAATTGAGTTAATCGATACCTTGACGATTAATGTATCGACAAACGCCACGTAAATATTTTTTAAATGGAGTAAAGTATTCTTTAAAATGATATGTGCATTAACTTATGTAATATACACATTGGTTGCGTCTGCATGGGTAACAAATGTTCTAAATGCAAACTATTTCAACGTTATTACATATTTATGTGCTATATTTTATGGACTAAGATGTATCAATAAAATAATCTATTTGTTATATTAAGACATAAATTGGATTTTTTTAACAACAACAACAAATCATAATGCACAAATATTCTTACCAATTTCAACATTGAAAGCTGTGCAACTTTTTTAAAATTATACTGTAGTTTAAATTATTACTTAGAAAATCTAAGAAATTAATCAAATATAAAAACTCAATTTAAAACAATAAGTTATTAGCAAGTTTACTGTTTGGATCCAACAAACAGAGGAGATAGTACGGACCCTGAACCAACTCCGACATAGAAAACCTCGTGGCCGAGCCTAGAATAATTGAAGAGAGAAAGGCTCAATATCTCCGCTAGCTCGGTCACGTAGAACGGATGGAGGAGGATTGGAATATGAGGAAAGCATACTTGGGGCGACCAGTTAGTATCACTAGAAAGATAAGAGTGGATCACCTAAACGAACGTCAAAACTGAGAAATCTAGACACTGTTCAGAACAGAGGAAAGTGGCGCGCTTAACATACTTAAGCATATATTTGTATATGATGACATTCTTTTTATTGACAAGTAACGTTAATAAATATTACATCTTTCATTCTTTCAAAGTAGATCAAAAATATTTTGTTTACGCCAGTGATATTTTGATCTAGAATTTTGTCGTACTTACGTCTCACAACACGACTTGCTTTAGCTCTATAGGCTCTTGAATGGACTATAGTGAGAGTTGTCGGCTCTATTTCTATTACGTGTCGCTGCTGAGCAAAAGGAGTAGTACAGTTCTTTAGAGCGAATGAGCTATATCCCTCTTTACGTTTTAATAAGCAGTTTTGCAGAAATTAGCCGTTTTGTAGAAAAGAGCGGACGTAGGACGTGGGTCCGCTACTTCGGAGACTTCTGCATCTCATCCTTGCGATGGCAAATCTTCATATAGTTTCATATTCCAAAATCGCCTTCCTTTAGATTTTAATATGGGAGATTCCGTCTACCTGTTGTTAGTCATAAGATACCTATAATAATTATCCTTAAAATTTACAAATATCTGACAGGATTTATTTTATCGATTATTCGATACTGAAATGGGTTCTCTATTATGCAGTATTTACATGGTGGATAATAAACTCTTTGTACCTGCCATAGACTGCAGCTCGTTGCTTAGCATTATTTTGTTATTAATGACATTATCAAAAAAACTCAAATGAAACCCATTTTTATTTAATCAAATATAATAATATTTAATATTTCTAAATAAACATGCATATTCAAATCAAGTGCCGACTTTCGTCATATTTTCAACTTATGTATATTAACATCTGGGATAGTTTTCTGTTTGTTTTATGAAGTGGATTATTATTAACGATCTATATGTAGTTTTGGACTCTGGCGAATCTATTAAGGAAAACTGCTTTTGGATATCGAAGTTACTGATTATTATTATGTGACTTGTGAATCTGTTTAATTGGACCGACCAAACACACTATTGGATTTTTATATCAACACAAAACTTGATGTGCAGTGATATGTATTAATTAAAATTATATACAATTTATAAATAATATGAAATTTTATTTTAAATACAGTTTGAATTCCTGGTGGAAGAAATCTCCATACCTAAGCATACAATATATAGAATATCGGTCTTATTCATAGACAGAGTAAGTTTGAACGCTTCTTTAGAAACCATAAGCGTTCAAACTTACTCTGTCTATGAATAAGACAAAGTATACACAAACCCGCTATACGTACAAATACATACACACACACACACACGCATGCATATATTAGGTACGTTCATATACGAGTTAGCGCCATTAATATTCGCTAGATGTGCTAGTAGCACGATTCTCCCGACTGAAGACTCTATCTCCATATATTCAATATACTCTTTGGTACTGACTGGAGATTAACAGTGAAATGATTTGATTGGTTCAACGCATATAGGGTCCCACGCTTTCCCATGTACGCGATTCCGCGATGCGATAAGCCGCGCGCGTTAATAGCGAAACTCAGTGGTTCCGATTTATTTTGATTAGTCTGTATGGCATGTTATTAATTAAGTTTTTATTATTTATTTTGATTCTATTGGATATATCTGTATATTGGTATTATAATTAAAAGGTTTATGAGTGGATTTTAGTTTTTGTTATTGGGATAATATGACGTGTCTATCACAACGTCACACAATAGCTATGAATGTCAAAGAAACAACTGAGGTGTGTAACAATAAGCCTGAATGGCGCTCTGTTGTTTGTGCCTACCCCGCAAGGAACCTGGCGTGAAGTCATGTATATATGTTAATTGTATTTAATCTTAGTATTAATGGGTTTTTTAAAATTACATAGTGATGTCATAGTAATAGGTGATTTACAGTACTAACTTGCGGGAAAGGTAATGTGTGATGTATATTTAAGTATGTTTAAAGCTAGTAGGTCGCGACTGTTCTGTTACATTTCGATTTGTTCAGGTTAAGTTATGACAAAACAATTAAGTACATACTTACGTGAATACTAAGTGCAGCTTGTATAACGATCGCCTTTAATAAAATTAGTTAATCATATTAAACTGCCTTAATACGTTTGACACAAAACGCACTGAGTTCCTTAAACATATTTAGCGGCAAATATTACGTTGTGCAAAACGCTAATCGTTATTAAGGGTGTTAAATGATTTTGTGTTTCTTAAATAAATTTAAGGAACGTTATACAAGCGGCCCTAAGACTTAAATTATACACTAGCTTTTGCCCGCGACTTTAAACAAGCAACTTTTTAAATTTAGGCGTCTGTCTGGGTGTTCCGGCAAATCTATGACACGACTGGACCGATTTTAACGGGAGAAATTCCCGGTACTGGTACTACCTTTTTTTGAATTTCGCGAAAAGAGTTCCACGCGAACGAAGTCACGGCCATGGGTAGTTCACAATATAAATCGCTCATATTTTAAGACTTGTTCCAAGCAGTATAACATCGTTTAGAGCATAGATTTAGATGCCGAGAGTTGCTTCTTGTTAATTTCTCTTTGGATAAAGTAAATTAAAAACAAAGAGACAACTCTATATATATCCTTTGGACTATTGTTCTTTATAATTGAAATTCTTGTTTCTAAAGCTAAATCATTTAAATAATTATATTGAAGATCTTTTAATGAGTGTCTCTCTCAACTTATTTATGAAGCTATTTTAAGCTTAAAGTTCACAGAAATCGTTAGTTCACCATCTCGCCCTCGCATTCCCATATTTTAGAAAATATAAATAGTCAGAATGTACTCTCTCTCTCTCTCTCTCACACACACACACACACACACACACGCGCGCACGCACGCACACGCATACGCATACGCACACACGAAAACACACACGCACACACGCACACACACACACACACACACACACACACACACACACAGAGAGAGAGAGAGAGAGAGAGAGAGAGAGAGAGAGAGAGAGAGAGAGAGAGAGAGAGAGAGAGAGACAGATCCAAAACTAACCAAATGGCGAAAAACGCTCGCAGGAGTCTCGAGAGCAATGTTGACGAAAACTAAAATGGCATCATTAGACTTTTGAAAAATCAATTACCGCTGTCAGGAATCAAACAGGCTGTTTTTGAAATAAAAATTCTTGTATTATTAAACTTGATATAGTAAATAGAGTCTCCAATCCGGGAGGAGTGCACTTCTCCGAATGTCAATGTGGGTTTCATGGAGAAATACAGGACGAAGAACACGTCCCTGCATTTACTGTTTTTGGATCTGCAGAAGGTTTTCAACTCTGTTCTTCGCGTGATGATCTGGTGGGCACTAAGATCCTAAGGTGTCCCAAAAACCTATATTGACATTATCCGGGACATGTACCGTGATTCCGATTCTATAGTTCGGACCGCTGTTGGCGACACCGCACCCATAACCTTGAGTGCACCAGGGATCTGTCTTGAGTCCGTTTCTGTTTAGTGCGATATTAGACAAACTGTCGAACAGCATCAGAGCGCATGAGCGCATGATAATTGCTCGTGTATGCTGACGATATCACGCTGGTAGATTTGGACAGGGGTCGCCTAGTGCGACTTAAATGCCCCAAGGACAACGGCGACCTGAAACTAAATGTGGCGAAGACTGAGTACTTACCCTGAAACACCACAGGTCCCACATCCGTGTGTATAGGCAAAGATACGGTCGATCGCACGGATCAGTTTAAGTGCTTGGGATCTGTGCTCAGTGCGTCCGGGGATATCGACCACGCCGTCGAGGCCCGTATCACTACAGCTTGGACCAAGTGGCGTCAGCTGACAGGTGCTGTTTGTTACCCTAAAATGCGGGTTAAATTAAAAGTAAAGATCTATAAATCCATCATTAGACCTGTCCTTTTTGTACGGCAGTAAAGCGTGGCCTGTACTTGAGGGACACAAGCAAAAATTGTCTCACGTGTTACGGAGATAAACATGTTACTATCGGTCAAAAATTCAACCAATGTTATGACAAGTATATGAGTAGTAAGATATAGGAACCGGCTATAAGGCCCCTAGCACATGGCGTATTTAAAACGCGCAGACGACGCGTGTTTCAGGAACGCGCGTCGTCGGCGCCGAAGATGCCGATTTTTGCGTTGGTATAGATATAAACACGCGATAAACGTGATACAAACGCGCGTGTGAAGCGCGTATGAAGGAGCGCAGGAGGGGTAAAAGAGGGGCGCGCAGGGGCGCACAACTGAACTGATCTGATCAAAACGTAGAAGCTACGAGCGACTACAGCGCGTCTGTATCGCTGTATCTGCACGTATACGCGTGCTTCACGATCACCGCGTGTGCTTAGGATTACAAGTATCGTTCGAATCTCGTTTGAAGCGCGTATACGCGCGTCATCTGCGCGTCGACTGCGCGTTTAAAATACGCAGTGTGCTAAGGGCCTTAGACGCGGTGACAGTGCGACGGCGACGGCATTGTAAAGTAGACACGCGCTAAGGATATCTTCCTGCAGAAATATGGAACACCTAAAAACATAAGACACTAGCAAAACAACCAAACTAAAATAAAATGAAAATACGCCGACAGCAAATAGATAAGGCCGTCCGCAAACATATAACCAAATTGTTAGTCCAATATTTTCGACAGCGTAAAATCCTTTTATTTCAGGTAGGGCCGGCCCTTCGATAAATCTAACCCTAGTAAAGTTTGCGGCCATAAACTGCGGGTCGAATGTACGCCGATATCGAGATTGCCTCCTCCAATATTGCGTTTGCTTATTCATTTTATGTTGTATCACCAGCGAGGCGAGTTGAATTATAATAATGCACGATAAGTGTATGTGGAGAGCCTTATTTCATAACTGTAAGCAATTCTCGCAAAAAAACATGCACTTACATTTTTCAGATACAAAAAAATATATATATGCAGAGAGAGAGATTATAACACTTTATTGCATCCAAAATATACAATTACCAAAAAGACCATATTTATTATATTTCCTGGGCAATACAACATGCGGCCTTATCGCTCAAAGCGATCTTTTCCAGGCAACCTAAACAATTGAAATTTGAATCAGGCGAAATAGGTGGTGCAGGAAAAAGGCAATAGATACATAAATACGCAAACTAATTTACAAAATAAATATACAAACACATAAATATATACATAGTCATATACATACAATAATATATAAGTTATTATAATAAAAGCATTAGCATTATTATATTCTGCTAATCAGACATTGCCATTTGTGAAAAAATTCTGAGCAAATTTCTGAATGTTGGTAAGGATTCGGCCTTTCTGACAGTAAGAGGCAGCATATTAAATAAATATTTTCTTTTTTCTTGAAATATTATTTGACAATAATTAATAATAATAATACTAGCCCATAAACGTCCCACTGCTGGGCTTGAGTTTCCTCTTCCCCATATAGAAAACGGACAGTACACCTGCCATGCTTGTCCAAGGCAGCTTGGCAGGTTCGACACATCGGTTATCTCGATGTAAAGGTTGCATCACGATGTTTTCCTTCGCCATTGTTAGCAAGTGGTGATTGTAACAATATGCTCATTAGGTCTGAAAACTGACTAATGTATGCGTTCTGGGTAGGATCGAACCCGCGCGCTTTGAGTTTGGGACGCGTGCGCTAGCCATTACGCTACCCCGACTTGTTTGATACTTATACTTTTGTCAATTATTAATTAGTAATAAATAAAGACATTCAATTACACCCGCGGTCCAAAGTTTAGTGATGAAAACGGTGAAAATTCATTTATTTGCTTAATCAAAGACCAATCGCCTTAATTTACTGGCAACGGAAAGAACCAAGTTTAAGACCATTCACGAATTATTGCTGAAGTTCTTTAATGTAATTAACCTCCGAACGAAGTTACTTTAAATTAATATTTAATCCCGCAGGTACAGTTCAACACTATAAAATAATATTTAATATTTATATAAAAACATTTGACAATTGCTCAGCAAATGTAACCTACTTGTAGGGCACTGTAATCCGCGGTTAATATGCTGGTTCGGTAGTTGTGGACTGTATGGGAGAGATGTAACTTAGGTCCTTGTACTAGAAAATTAGAAGCTCCACCAACCTTGAGATCCGCCCTCTCCTGGTTCGTTTGAGGTTGCACGCAGGATCAGCACACGGCGCAGATTTTGCCAGATTTTATACAGTGGAACAATAACAATTTAGATTTTGTATTCTGCTGCAGCCGAAAATTGCCGAAATCGACTGTCTACAGGTTGAAGCCTAGTTCGGGTCCTGATAGAGTGCACAAAGTTAAAATTATTGTTCTGGCTATTAATAAATTTTAGAAGTTTTTATATAACTTGCAATAGATATCCCTATGTATGTAAGTTCGGGTGGAATCTTGCAAGTTACATTTGACCAACTTCCCTGTTTCCGATTGATCTGAAATTTTGCACGAATATTGTTTATTTTATTTAATTTATTTATTTAGGCACACCAACAGCACACACATTATGGTTACATTACGTATCATTTAAAACAAAGGTTCTGATGTGTGGACCCATTAGATGAGTGCACAGCATTTACAATTTAAATGTCAATTTCTAGTAATTTAATATTATGTATATTAGGGTGGTCGTTAAAAATTAAATTTCTCGCGACGCCCCCTAAAAAGCTTCCTTTTAATGAAAAAACACTGGGATTTTTTTTATAATTTTTTCAAGTCAAGACAACACGTGCCTCAAGACGATTCAAGTTAATTTTTGGGAAATATCATGTTTTTTCAGGAAACTTCTTCATACTTAGAAGTAATAATTATTTTAAGATTGGAAAAGTTTTAACAATGAAATACCTTCCGTATTATCATTCTCAGTGATGAAATTCAAATTCAAATTATAGTGATTCAAGCTTATCTTTCAATTTTTCTTATATTTTTAGTTTTAACTTGAATCGTCTTGAGGCACGTGATGTCTTGACTTGAAAAAATTATAAAAAAAAATCCCAGTGTTTTTTCATTAAAAGGATTTTTAGGGGGCGTCGCAAGAAATTTAATTCTTAACGACCACCCTAATGTATATGTCAAGTACAAATATAATAAAAAATTAATGAATGTAAATAATATTGTCAAAATTAATAATGAAGCAAAAAATGCAAGAATAATTAAATTAAAAATAATTATTTTATCACAACTATTTTTGAACCAATTATGTGATTAATGTGAAAAATATCAAGATCATCTAATTCTGAATTCAGACGGTTGTATGTATTGCAGATTTTAACCGGAGGAATGTAGAAGACTTTCGTAATAGCAATATGTATATAGCGTGACAATGCATTAATATGGTACCATGGAGTTGATCCTATGATGGAGTCGGAAGGTGGCCATAAGACCTTCTGTACTAAGCAAGATAGACCCGTCGTGTTTGAGCTCATTTTACTTGTCTTGGCTATATCTATGCAGGACCTCAAAAGCTTGTATTTAAAAACCTTTTTTAGGGTTAAGCTTATTTTTAGTAATCGTGACATTGCACACCTACCTACCTACCTAGTAACTACCTAGCGACCTTGTTTCTAAATAAGTGTCTCTCACTTTAATTAATATTTAATATCAAATTGTATGTATTTTAATTTCTAAATATATTTATTAATATTGTATATATTATATTAATATATATAATATTGATATATTGTTTTATTGCTATTATTAATATTGTATAGCTAAATTTGTTGCTATACACATATTAATAATGTATATATTTGGATATATATAATATTAATATGTGTTATTGTCTATTTTTTTTTCGTAATTATATGTGTTGTGTGATATCTAGGTACATACATACATACATACATACATAACTTCACGCCAGGTCCCTTGCGGGGTAGGCACGAACAACAGAGCGCCATTTAGGCTTATTCTTACACGCCTCACTTGCTTCTTTGACATTCATAGTTCTTGTCATGCACGCTCGTCTGTTCTTAAGGCTCCTGACATCACCTTCTTCTAGTACACGATCAATTTGATCATGGAAGGTGTGTCGTGGCCTTCCGCGACTTCTGCATCCATCCACTTTTGCATTGTATATCTGTTTAGTCATTCTTTCATCATACATTCTTTCCACATGCCCGAACCACCGGAGCATTCCTTTCCTTACCTTCACCCCGACACTCTCTTTCAGACCAACTCTCTTTCTTACTTCGGTATTATCCTATTAATTACATGTATTTTATTTGCCCACCACCGTCATACACTTTTGATTCTTTTCATACAATCCACAGCCCGGGTTGTCTGGAAGAGATCGCTCTAAAGAGATAAGGCCGCCCTTTGTTTCTGCCTTGACACGAAATTACTGTAAATGATTTACTTTATGTGTATGTGGTGAACAATAAAGTATTTTCTATCTATCTATCTATATATACATTCTAAATCATCTCTCAGTAGCCACGGCATTAAAGACAGTAAAAATTCAAAACAGCGAGACCAAAAACAGCGAGCCAACGGAACTGGGTCATAAATTCAATCGATAAAGAGCTGTATGTAAAATATGCCCCAAGTTGGACGTCTCCGGCTACAATGGTATGGCTCCCATTGTAATGCCGCCCGGCACTTCAATGCCTGTGACATATTTATCTGCTTTACCTAATATATCGCCGTCTTAATAAAAATACACTTGTCATACAAAAAAGTAGGCAAATTTATTTCTTTGCAATACTTGTGATGGACTTCAAGAATCCAAAATTAATTACAAAATAAGACAGAAAATATTGTTACACGCCGACAAAGTGTATGCACACCTGGTTTATTACCTTTCCCGCATTGGGCTTTTTTTGTTTAAAATTTGTAATTAATAAAAGCATTCTAGGTATTGTGATTGATTGATTGATCGATCGTTGTACTGTACAATCTAGTATAAAGCGATAAGTTATATAGTCACGGACTTTGCGCGTGTTATTGAATCGTGCAGTTTGTACTGGTTGTATCCACATATATTTATACCTGTGTTATACGTGTTTGTATAGTTCTAATAAACTCTATAGTAATTCCAACGGTATTTTAATTCGAGTCCCGCACTCGTAACTCGTTCTTAAGCTCTCGCTACATATATCAAAGGACAAGGGCACTACATCAACAACTTTGGGACAACCTGGAGGATTGCAGGCAAGCCAAGCTGGCAATGCCTCGAGTAGACCTGCGTTTCTCCAGAACATCTTAAAGCTCAGTCTGTCCTGGCTAGTTAATAGTGCAGTCCCTGGACATGGCTATATAACAGACATCTCTTTAATATAGGTGTCACCGACCGCCCCCTGTGCAGAGCATACCTGGAGGCAGAAGAAACAGTCGCCCATGTCCTGCTTGAATGCCGAGAGGTGGCCCAATACAGAGCGAAGTATGTGGACGCCCCAGGAAGTCTCCTAAAAGTCTTCAGCAACGTCAAGAAACTGGGCTTCCTGGAGAAGGAGTAAACTCGCACCTAAAATAGGCGCTTTGTCGTCGAGTTGTGCTCGTAGAAGAAGAAGTTCTCGCGACTGCGACACGGCTGGACGCAGGCGTCCCCGGGTTAGCGCCATGTATTCCGGTCTCACGCCTTCCTCATCCAGGCCTTACTGGTGACTTTAAGCAGGTCACCGGTCCACCGGGCTGCAGGGTCTCCTACGCTACGTCTACCGAGACCTGGTCTTGCACCATCCACTTTATCTACATGTGACCCAGTGGACTGGGTTTTCCAAACATTATCGTTACGTTACGTTAATTATTCCTGCGAACGGCCAATAAAGTCGAAAACAATAACAATCGGCAATAGCCTATTGTTATGCAAATTTTAAACACAAAGTAAACAAAATAAATCCAAATGCGACAAAGGTAATAAGCTGCGTTTTAGACAAGCAGGTGTGCCTTCACCTTTGCAGGCATGTGACAAAATGTACTTTTCATTAAATGAAAAAGCAGGTACAAAATCTATGAATGGATTGTATGCAGGACGGCAAAATTATTTGTGGTCAACGGACATGTGGCAGAATAGAGGAGGAAAAAACATATTGTCGATCTCAAATAAGTAAAAGGTGAAAAAAGCGAGAGAAAAAGACTTAATCATTGCTATTACTCTTTAGAAAATTTACCCAAAAATTATCCTCAAATAATGTCGAGAAGCCTGAGTTTGATAAACAGTAGTGTCTGCGCATGAAGACAATAAAATAAGTCAGCGACAAACCGCGACGCTTCCTTTATCTTTCCCTTGAAAAATACTTTTTAATCTCAAAATCTTTATGTTCCTTACAAAGGGGACGCGATAATTTAGACCCCTAAAGCCAGGTACAGACTGGATAGCGTTTTAGTGAGTTATTGAGTTCGTTTTTTTTTCCACTTCTTCTCCTTAAGGGGTTTACTTAAATGGAATTTGCTACTTTTGAAGATGTAATTTGACAGTTTTTTTATAATGAATAGGTTCGCGTTTGACTGACATTACGCCTGATGTCAGGTGGAAATGCAGTCTAAGGTGGAGCACGCTTACCTAGAAGATACCTATTCATGCGAGACTTGGATACACCTGGATTATATTCTTCAGGAAAGACAGACGACGGTAAAGAGTTCCACTCTTCAGCGGTGCTTACAACCAATCTGTATTCCACGATTCTTAGCAATCTGGGGGCTTTGTGGCGAAGCTTTAGATGACTGGCATCTCATACTCGATTTTAGGGGTGGAAGTGATAAATGGCTAAACGTCGGAAGTAGCTTTGGTGAACCTGCAGCTCATCTCTCCATCTCCTAACCACTGACACCCATCTTGTCCTTCGCCAATGTTGTACAGTAATTTTCGGAGCCCATACAGGGAGTGGAGAGACACCGTCTGCCCATTTTTCCATGCGAATATTACGACGGGTCGACGGCATAAATATGAGGAGTCCCAGGTCCATAGTAACACTAGCTGGTCACGCCTCGCATGACGCGGAGCCTTTAGGGCCGGTCGTCCCGCGCATCTTCACGCTTCTTCAGTTCGGGGCAGCCCTTCGACTCGCGACTTCGGCGAGTGCGCAATAGAATATTATTTTATTACGTTACAAGTGTCCGATTACTGCTGACTAGGTGAATAAGTCATATGTAGACATGTGAATCCAGTGTTACATAACCATAAGCACACACCACTTCAGCCCAAAATATCATCAGCCCCATTAACTATTACACACTACAACAAGAGGATTCACCTGTGACGCGGCATATCAACAAGCATCATCTCGGCACCATATACGTGTGATAGGTATCTCATCTCCTAAACCGTGAGTAGTCTATTTCCTATCTACCCTACCAATCTCCCCTCAACCCCACATTTTTAGGCACGGCATAAACCGGCGTTGCCACTATCAGTTCTTCTCAGTAGCGCTTTTGTTCGCTTTTCCTTCAATTCAAGTCCTACACTGGGTCGAACTTGTCCTTAGGTGCATTTTTATATGGTATAAGTAGAAATATTCGCGGGTCATTCTCACGCCACATTTAAATTAAATTTGTCTAAGTAGCCTCTACGTGTTGAGCTTCCTATCCCACTCAAGCCGTCCAAATGTTCGGCCTATTTTTATAGCCCGTGATCTTCGAAGACATACAAAAATCACGAATGTTTTTTCTCATAATCTCTCATAATTTAATCAATTCTTACGAAAACAACTTGTACGTATAAAACTATATATATACATATATACATACTTATATATATATATGTATATATGTATATATATGTATATATATGTATATATATATATATATATATATATATATATATATATATATATGTGTGTGTGTGTGTGTGTGTGTGTGTGTGTATATATATATTTTAAGGATTTGTAATATAATAAAATTATTACACATATTTATTTGGCCTCAAATTCTTTATATATATACTATATACAAAAAAGACATGTCAAAAATCGATGTCCGCCAGCAGCAAGGCCTAGGGTCCAAGCAACCGGTGGTTAAGGCTCTAAAGACAGGAACTTTGTCACGATGCGGGCCGTATCCAGCAGGGTTGCCTTCTGCATCCGACCCTTCACCCTGATACCAAGCGAGAGATTGGTAAGATTGCTTGATGCAAGACATTGTAACTCTTTGACGACCATGGGCTATAAAAATGACCCGGATATTTGGAGGGTTTGCGCAGGGCCATGGAAAGGCCAACAAGTAGAGGCCATTTGACAAATTTAATGCAAATGCAGCGTGAAACTGACCGGAGATTATCCCTGTCTACAGCATATAATAATGCACCCAAAAACAAGCCCCGGCCAGTGTAGGATTGTTGTAGGAAATGAGGACAAAAAGTACCGGGCTATTGGGGTGAACTGCTAATGGTACAAGGGGTCTGGGAATATGGGGAATATGGGGACTATGGCGTCTGCCCGTCGCAATGTTCAGGGAACACGGAAAAATGGGCAGACGGTGACTCGCCACTCCAAACATGGGCCCCAAAAATGCCATAAAAGGCAAGGCATGAGTGACTAAGGGATGTAGAGAGGTGAGCTGCAGGTTCACCGAAGCTACTTATGAGGTCTGGGAATATGGGGATTATGGCGTCTGCCCGTCGCAATATTCGGGTAACAATATTGTAACTATTTTTATTGTAGACATACTGTGTCTCATGGTATTGGAAACGTCTGCACGACGGTAAATGCTTGCCATGAATTTGGTCGTCTACCTGCTTGCCAGCGTCGTAATGAACACGTAAAATTTCACTGATGTTTTGTTGCAAAAGTTTGTTATGTTTTTCGCGCGAGTGTAGACCATCGCTAATGCTATGTCCACAAAGGTTACACAAGTGAATTGTTATCCTGGACTCGATCTCTTTGTGTTGTCACGCTGGGGACTGGAGTTATCAGGCTTGCAAAGTACGAGACTGCTTCTGCAAGGCTGAATTTATATTTTATACTAAAATATTTTCTATGACCCTTTTACTTCACTTGCTATCCGGGTAGGAAAATGAAATGAATATATTTGTTTCAAAATAGTATCTTACCGATTTTTTTTTTGAAATTCGAGAGTCCACCACTGGTTCCTAATTAATTCGAGTAACTGTTAAAAGAGAAGAAATGGCGCAACTAACTCCCGGAACAAAAAGCAGGGACCGAGAAGGAATATTAATTCCCGCTGGTTGGGTGCCTCATATCCCTACCTGCTCTCTCCTCTCCAGAAATCCGCACGCTGGATAGAGACAGGCAGTGACACCTGTCGGCTAGCCATGATTCGTGCCGGCCCCAGTACGTCGACGGCCTCGCGAGCACCGCACGCGCAAAAGTGCAAATATAGGACGCTTTACCTATAAAACCGCTCCTGTTTGTGGACGTAAGCTAACCCTGAACACGTGCTTTTACGACGTGGATTGTGGATCCGCAGGTGCGTGCCGCTTATATTCTCCCTGGCTGTGAATTTTACCTCCTTCCGTTAACAATAAATTCTTCCTTTGTCACCCGCACCACCACCCACTGTCGAGCTGTGATAAGAAGCGACAAAACAAGTGGTAGGGTATTTATCCGTCTGAATGGCTACCACCTCTGGTCTAGACTATGCCACCATAACAACCAGGAGTTGAGTTCCGGCATTATAATCAGGTTCCAATCTCCTTTGCAACAACGGATTTGTAGCACCTTTGGTGTTGTAAATTTCTATAAGCGATGGCAACCGTTTTGCATCAAGAGACCCATTTGCCTATCTGCTGAACTCATCCTATAACAAACAAAATCGTGTGTATGTGAAGTTTACACGCAGTAGAAGTGAAAGAAAGTGTGGCAAGGGTTGAGAGGGATTACAAATTTCGTGACGTCACATCACGGCACTCGAATTAAAGAAAAAAGTTAGAATGACTTTAGAGTTTATTAGAACTATACAAACACGTATAACCCAGGTACAAATATAGTTGAACAGAACAAGTCCAAAAGCAACGTAGAAGGTCATAATTCAATAAAACGCGCAAAATCCGTCACTTAATAGATTCGCGATTGTTGTACACAAGTCTAGCTTCGCTAGTGGTTCTCGCTCGACTCTCTGGTCTCACCATCAGGCCCTGGTTTTATACTTGTGACTATTGTAGTCGACTTAATCCGTAACACCTGGATAATGACAGCCATAAACGAGTACAATAAAACAATGGACTGTTTGCTAGAACAATTAGTAAACGTATGCCAATAAATAAGTAAACAAAAGAAGACGGTCGGTACAATTAGTTCAAATGCCAAAAGGTAACAAAATGTGTTTTACAGATATGCAGGTGTGTATTTTTGTCAGCGCCAAGGTTGTAACACTAATATATTTAAGCTTTAAAACAGGAAATTTGAAGTATTAACAAAAATCTCCAAAAATTTGCATTCTTTAAATGATTAAATATAATATAATAGTCTATGTGATTCTCTCGCCGGCTTACTCCTAAAGATTTATGAGCTTATCTCTTTTTAGTGTCGCTTTTACATTTCAACAAATTTCTAATCATAAAGATTCTAAAAAAGTTTCACTTAAAGAAAAAAGTGCAATGATATTTAGATATGCAATTTTTATTTGAACTTTTTGATGGAATGATCGTGTTTAAGATGTTTTCTATGTTTTTATTATTTGTGGTGAAATAGAAATGTTGTGCGTGTACAGTCCACATGAGTTTAATAAAGAGAGTAAAAATATACATTTTGAGAGTGAGACGTGCGCGGTTTCAATTAAATAAAAATCCCACAAAAAATAGTTTGAATCAACGAGATTAATGTAATAAAACAGTGTATATCGTCTAAACAGATCGAATGTCCCGAATTGCTTAATAGCTTTGGTTTTAAAGCATCAACTAGAGATGCCCTAGAATACCTATTACACTTCTCTGTTTGCCTTCAGTTACAGCACCCTTGGTGTAAACTCTCCCATACCTAGAATATGTATCTAATTAACCTTTTATAGTGATATTACTGATCTACAGTATGCCGCGACTGGTCTAGAGTATGCCACCATTGTAACGGAACGTTACAAATATTTCAATTTTTATAAATAATTATTACATTTACGAGTAAACTAATAATTACTATTTATTAATTTACACGTTTAATTTAAACGTATGGAGGTATAAAACTAATTTAATTGCTAATAGTGAATGCATCCAACTCATTTTGTTTCTGACGTGTGCGCCGATATCCAATAAGCGATCGACGACATAGCCAAGGTAACGTAAATTGCTTCTGAAGAATTGACATTTATCGAGATTGACAGTAAGTTTTGCTGCAGCAAACGTCAGAAACAAAATGAGTTGGATGCATTCACTATTAGCAATTTAATTAGTTTTGTACCTCCATACGTTTAAATTAAACGTGTAAATTAATAAATAGTAATTATTAGTTTACTCGTAAATGTAATAATTATTTATAAAAATTGAAATATTTGTAACGTTCCGTTACACCATAACAACAATAACGGCAAGTTGTGCTCTAGCAACCCATTCCGGTCTCCCTGTTGAGGTCGGCAGATTGATACCACCTTTGGTGTTACAAGTGTCCATAGCCGATGGTAACCGCTTTTCATCAGCTGAAAGGCTGCCAACTTGTAAGTATTGAAATAGATGAATTTCGATGAAAGATTTCGCGCAAAACTAAATCAATCCAAGTTTTCGTATTGTGGTACGAATTTTAAATAAGAACCCGACCCCCATTGAAAGTTTTTCAGCGTTTATTTGTCTATCTCTGTTGTAGGGGACTTTGGCTCGTTTGCACACTTTCGACAAATCTATCCAAAATCAGAAATATTTTTGAAGTGATAACTTCTTATAAACTTCGGATAAACCGCTTCTTTATGTATCGCGTAACGGCGCCAGTCTGTCTAATTTCCCTTTCTTTGACGCATTAGGCAACGTACGACAAGAACGTGCGAAAAAGGTCGTGGTCAAAGGTCGGTCAGGCTTAACAGACTGTGGCGAAGCCCGGGTTAACTCGCAACAAGGTGATGCTGTGTGTATGGTGGGATTGGAAGGCCATTATTCATTATGAGCTGTTCCCGCCAGGCAGGACCATCGATTCTGAACTGTACTGCGAACAACTGATGAGATTAAAGCAAAAAGTTGAGAGAAAGCGGCCGGAATTAATCAACAGAAGGGGTGTGGTTTTTCATCATGATAACGCTAGACCTCACACATCTTTAGCCACTCATCAAAAATTACGAGAGTTTGGCTGGGAGGTGTTAACGCATCCGCCGTATAGTCCTAACCTTGCACCTTCAGATTTTCACCTGTTCCGGTCTCTGCAGAATTCCTTAGGCAGTGTCAGTTTTACATCACAGGAGGTCTGCGAAAACCACTTGTCGTTTATTGATCAGAAGCCCCAAAATTTATATAGCAATGGGATCACGTTCCTACAAATGTAAATAAACTTCATAAAAAAAACCTTTTGAATTTTTATATAAAATGCGAAGAAACTTTTTCCCCAACCTAATAAATAGTTAAATAGTTCTTGATATGTGAAGCGAGACATTTTACGCTTGCTCTAGATGAAATTCGAGTAACGACTGGTAGATCTGGTTAAGGTTGAGCTAGTTGACAACGCGCTTCCCACTCGTTGACGACGCACTGTCTACTCATTGACGCCAAGTTGTCTACTGGTGACCGATGTATTGATTGCCTACTTGACGACTCGTTGATACCGAATCGATATTTCTAGTTGGAAGCGTGTTGGATGGGCGTTGAGTCGGTGTAATGTGCGAAAACCTTTAAAGTAAAGAAATATATTACTATAGTTGTAATAAGGACATGACGTACTACATTTTTTTTGCCTTACGATTTAGGTTTGAATGTTCGTGCGACTTTTAATCGCAAACGTGCGCACAGCCGCTATCTGCCGCCGTCGGCTGCCAGAATGCGATACCACTCGATCGCTATTCAAACAAATACGCTGAGCCGTCTTTTGTTTCTTTCATTTGCACGGAAAAGCTTTTTTGCGGAAAACTAGGTTACTTATATACTATTGACTTTCTGTCGGATGCAGGTCCGTAAATCAAAACTTCGCTTATTTAATAGAATCAATAACAGACGCTGTTTAAAGTTTAAACTGAACTGATCTATTTCTTTGTAAGATGCTGTCGCGCTTCCTTACGCAGCAGAATTCTTAACGTGGCCCGTCAGATTTGTCTGGCACATTGGAAAATATTTTAAAATGATAAAACATTGTTACGACCTGAATGCTGACAAAAGACAAATTCCAGGCAGATGTAATTCTAAGAAATTCAGTCCACGCGGCCGAGAGACATATTGTATTTGTGCAGTATAAAGCAATGCCCCAATGGAGGGATCGGAGTCTGGCGATAGCCACAAGCGAAGTAAGACGTTAGTAACGGACACTGCGCGTGTGATTGAACCGTGCATTACGTTTGGACTGGTTGTGTTCGGTTATATTCGTACCTGTGTTATACGTGTTTGTGTATATATCTAGTAAATTCCATAGTAATTCCAACGGCATTTTAATTCGACTCTCGCTAAACTCCTTACTATATGAATAAATATTTATTTTATGTTTTCTAGTTACTCTTGAAGGTGCTTTCTTTTAGTTAGAAAACTTTTTTTAATTTTTAACAACCCTCGCAGTTGTTGTGGTAAAAAACTTTAATCCGCTCACGTGTTTCATTTAAGCCTGTCACTGATAAGTATTTCAATGCTCAGTGTTGCCGGGCGCTCTATTGTGTGGTGTGTTGCCCCGTCATGTTGTGTTGTGTTTCCCGACATACAACCGGCGGCTTTCAACTTTTAATAAAATGTCAGCAAGCAATTAACGTCTGAAAAATTTATGAGTTAATTTAAATGCAATATCAATTTGAGTTTTTGACTGCGTTTTGGAAAATTGAAAGAAAATCTCTTGGGTCCTTGAGCCACATTAGACTATCATAGAAATATGATCATAGAAGCACGAGACATTTTTACGTGGGACACTCAGAAAGTTTTGCGAAAAAAATCATCTATATATACATATATATTTTTTTAAATGTTCAAATGTACTCTCCACCAGCCCCTATACGAAGTGACATGCGTCTGAACCAGTTTCCGAAACACTTTTTGCGGCGTTCCACAGGGGTCGATGCTGGGTCCGAACCTATTCAATATTAGCTACGACTGGCTCCTCTGCGAGCCAGAACATCTATACTAAAATTATAAAGCTGAATATCAGGAACTGCTGGTCTGATTTGAAAAATTCTTTCAGTATTGGATAGTACGTTTATCGAGGAAGGCTATAGATTATATATCATCACGCTAAGACCAATAGGAGCGGAGCACCAATGAATAATGTTTCAAAATCGGGGTGTTTTGAAAACAATTTTCACGCGTACGATGTCGCAGGCACAGCTAGTAAATCTAGTTATTTTTCAAATCATCTTTATTCATAAAGTGAAATGCAAACATATTACAATAGCGAAAGACTTCAGGATGTCTCGTAACAACACAGTAAAAAGTACTTGCGGCACTAAAAATCCAATACCACCCATACCACTTTGTAGGAAATGAAAGGAAATACACAACTATCGAAGCAAGAAATGGTGGAAAAACATAAATGTGGGCATATCAAAATCGCGTTACCTCAGAAATTTGTCGTAAAAACGTATTTTACGAGGCCTCACGGAATATCGCAACCATTTGTTTACGAATCAAAATACGATTTGAAGTTAGTCGCAGTTGAATTTAATAGAAGAATCGAAATAATAATTTTGTTTTATTCTTGTAGACATGACTGACTGTACGTGATTAAGGCATGCTGGCTGGTGAGGATCGTTTTATTGGGGGGCTAACAGCTATCATTAATAATAAAAAGAATAAGATAGATTTAGAGAAGTTATTAATAAGCCTCCACAGATTACAGTAAAACTAAAAAGAAAATTATACAAAGAAACAATAATAATAAAAAAAATAGTAAGTTTTAAGTCAATCTCAAACAAACAGACAAGAAATCTAAAAAAAATGCATTGTGTTCTCCGTCGTTTATATAGTCTATTCCAGTTGTTTCTTTTAAATTGCTTGAATGTGCATACAAGGCATGTTTAGAATTTTATAATACTGTAGATATGCACCTGACATTGTTTCTCAGATGATCTCAGTGTTTATTTTTAGCCTTCTCTATTATAGGGTAAAATCGAGATTATTGTTTTTTCTTAATAATACTAAGTATATACTAATTTCATATAAATAAAGTGTTTTCTTTTATTTATTTCTCTTTTCATTCCTTTCTTTTCAACAAAACTTAAAACGATTACATTTTTCTTGCTTCTTTATATATATTTATTTCTTATAATCTGTTATTCTGTTTATATACATGTATGTTTTGTTTCTTATTTCTATTTAATCTATTCTACCTAAATGAAGTACACATATTTCCTGTTATTAGTATTTATTTACACATTTTCTTTTTTAACTTGTAATGGTATACCTATATATGGGTGTATGTATGTAAGTGTGGTGGCATCTTGAAAGTTAAATTTAACCAACTTCCCGGTTTCCGATTGAGCTGAAATCTTGCATGTATATGTATATTGCGTGACAAAACAATAATATGGTACCATGGAGCTGATCTGATGATAGAGTCGGAAGGTGGCCATAGGTACTCCGGTACTAAACAAGATAGATCCGTCGTGTTTGGGCTCGTTTTACTTGCCTTGGCTAGCATTCTGTTACTGCATGATATCCAGGATCTTAAAAGCTTACATTTAAAAACCTTTATTATTGTTACTAATTCTCAAAGTGATGGAGCCCTAACCCCAACAAGACGATAAAACAGAACAAGAATTTTACTTCGAATAGAGTTACCCATAGTAGAAGCGACGGATGGAAAATATTCACTTTATCCAATTCCGACGCGTATCCACCCAGTAGATATAAAATTGTCGGCGGCACGTAGCCGCGTAATAAATCGGCTTCGACGGACGGACGGATGACGATTCATACATACAGATATATGGATTTCAAGCTGCTTTTATTGCTAGCTTCGATCCTGACCGAGCGTCGAGAACGACGCAACAACCAAAACCTTTTCGATCGTGTGATCGTAAAAAGAAACTAGAAATAAATTCATATTAAAAATGTGTGCGCATAATATTTTCTTAAGTTTTCGCGACTTGTACACATAATAAAACTACGTTTTAACGGTTTTAAGCGCGGTAATTTATTTTATTTAGGTTTATTCGACGTTTCGGAAAGAATCGTTTCATACAAAGAATGATGCGTGAGGCTATTGCAATCAAAAAACACCCAAATTTCAAAAGAGAAGATGGTTGGCAGATACCACCTGTTTGAGATCCGATCATCTAACCTATTAAGACCCAAACCCAGCAAAAACCAACTGCCAGACCTCAAGACACTCTGAGCTCTTTCTGCGTGCAACGAAACAAACCAACTTGACTAATAATTTCTTTTATTTTTTCCTTCCACTCATTTTAATCTAATATATAAAATTCTCGTGTCACAGTTTTCGTTGCCATACTCCTCCGAAACGACTGGACCGATTCTCATGAAATTTTGTGTGCACATTGGGTATGTCTGAGAATCGGCCAACATCTATTTTTCATCCCCCTAAATGTTAGGGGTAGTCCACCCCTAAATTTTTTTATTTATTTTTTAGACAAAATTTTTAATTTCTATTTTTTTATGATACAACATACAAAAATACATACAACCCTAGATTTTCAACCCTCTACAATCAACCCCTATTTTTTACCGGGCAGGACGACGTCTGCCGGGACAGCTAGTATTATATAAAAAAAATTTAGAACTAGGCATGTTTGCTGAAGTGTTTCTTGCGCCGCTTCTTCTCTTCAAGCCACAACATGTTGTGAAGCGGTGGTAAATTAGATTACGCTCCCATAGAGTAAATAATATCCATAAACAAAATTAAAACTAAATAATTAAAATGAACAAGTTGGCGGTAGGCTGAATAAAAACTTTGACAATACACGTTCGACAAATGTCATCTTTGTCTTCCGTGACCACGGCAACTGAAAAGCGGCCGAAACGTCGGATAAACCTAAATAAAATAAATTACCGCGCTTAAAACCGTTAAAACGTAGTTTTATTATGTGTGCGCAGTTCACGCGCAGTTGAAATGAAACAAAATGTAACAAGGGGTGGGAGGGATTCTAAATTTCGTGACGTCACATTTCATATATTATATAGTCTTCTTCTAATATATAAAAATGAATGTTTATCTGTATATCCTTTATGGAATCGTAAACTATACATTTGATTATGTGATGATCTTTAGCAAAGCTGTTGTGCATGAGCCAAAGAAGGATTCTGAGTTTGTTCACAATTGGACTCGGTAGGTGGCGCTGCTGTCGGCATATCGATTGAAGCTTTTCCTGGCAGGATGACGTCTGTCGGGACAGCTAGTTATAATATATTTAAGGTTTAAACGAGAAACTTTAAAACATTTCTAAATCTATGTCTAGTTTTATAGATTTTTGTGTTTTATCTCTTTTTAGTATCGCTTTTTTGTTTCAAATCACAACGGTCCTAAAGAAGTTTCACTTCAAACACATTTTCATAGTTGAAATATACATAATGAGAACCTCCTCCTTTTTTAATTAGGGTAAAAAGATGGGGGTCTACAAGACAGCAGTTTGGGGACCACTAGACTAGCATGTGACAACTTCGTTGTTGTTTCATTGGCAATAACGTATTTGTTGGTGAATTACAAGAAGGACTTTGAAAAAGCGACCGCAAAGCAACCTTTGCTACAGTCGTCTATCTCACGGATATGACGTCATTTTTAGGGATAAAATGCATCCCAAGCATTGACCCGGGATATAATGACTATTTTTTATTATTACTTTTCACTTAAAGAAATAACAAATTATTATAGTTATTTAAAAAGCGCTTTAAATAGTTTGGGTAAAAGGACATTGTATCCAAGACGTTTTTATTTAAGTGTCATGTCAAAACCCATGATTGGCAATACTGTCAACAACCTCGCGTTGTGTTTGATTTATAGTGTGTCATCTATGGTTTGATTGTATAAATAAAAGCTATTAAAATAAATGTTATTCTTATATGAAAATTATTTTTATATTAAAGAAAGTCCATAGTTGTTAATAGTATAGGCAACACTGGACTTGGACTACGCACTCAACAATTAGGCAGAGACAGTTGCTATATGTACCTTTTGCATCGACCAATTATAGGCAAAATTCTTTCTTTCTCCGTAGCGCCACACAATTTAACAATCTAGTACTCAAATTTAATATTGATATCTTTGCAACTAAACCCAACACCTTTAGAAATATAATGAACAAAGAGTTTTTCAAAGAGAACTAGTTTTTTCCAAACTGTTTAATATGTATTCAACTTCTAATCCAAATTCTCTTTTCAATCTTTTAATTTCACCTTTCATTTAATTTTTTTTTTCAATCTCTCACAGACACACACACACATTAACTTGAGCAAGTCTATATGCTAGGCTTTTAATTAGCAACATTTTTATTCATGTTGTTAACTTATGTTGTTATTTGACTGTAAGACTTACTAAAAAAAAACAGCCCGCCGCAGACTGAGCGAGTTGTTGTCCATGGACCATAACGAGTGTTCAAATAAGCTAGTAACGGACGCCTTCTGAAGTATGCAGTACATTAAACCTTATTGAGTCAAATAGCGCATTAATTGCTGTTAGAAAAGTAAATGTTGGCAACCTAATTTGTATAATTTGAAGATGATTAAAGAGTTTAAGATAGTAGATTGTTGAAATTGTGAGGAACGCGGTGACTGTAAAGAGAGGATGCAGGTCACTGGGCCAGGTTGGACACATTTTTTATGTCATCTTGGTTATGTCTCCACATGTGTTGCGGTCAAATGACTGAATAGTTATTCGTTCTAATGTTTTGTGGTTACGATATATGTGCATTTATTATGCGAGGTTTCAATGACGCTTACAAAATGATAATATTTTAGAGCCTGTTGTTTCACATGTGACAACTTTAGAATTTATTGTAACAACCCACAGACCTATTATTAGTTTTTCGACATAAATTTAAAAGCATCAAGAGGGTAAAACTTTTATAACACTATAGAAAAAGTAAGTAAGTAAGTGACTCACTAATGGAGATGTCCCGGTATTTTGCATAATGAGCTCCTGTACGCGATTAGGTTTTAACGATGATGACTTTACCAGATACAACAGTTAGTCACATGAAAATGAAGCTTTATGTCCTCTTGTGAAAGTGGAAATTTGCTTGAAAGGGTGCTCTAAGATTTCACTGTCTAATTTGTATTCCAACAAAGTATGCAAGCGTCATGCTCTGTATAGAAAATAATGTATTCCGCGTAGATCGTGTCTTGGAGATTAAAAAATTGGCCAAGTGCGTGTCGGCCCTCGAAGCATGAAGGGTTTTGTACATAAGACAAAAGGCTGTCATTCGTTTACCATAGTACCATAAGAAAGTATTTAAACCATAATAATACAAAAATGTTGTAATTTAAAATGATCCAATGACTTACACTTGTTAGAATAATGACTCTATACTTTTCTATTTTTACATACATACATAACTTCACGCCAGGTCCCTTGCGGGGTAGGCACGAACAACAGAGTGCCATACAGGCTTATTCTTACACACCTCACTTGCTTCTTTGACATTCATAGCTCTTGTCATGCACGCTCGTCTGTTCTTAAGGCTCCTGACATCACCTTCTGCTAATACACGATCAATTTGATCATGGAAGGTGTGTCGTGGCCTTCCGCGACTTCTGCATCCATCCACTTTTGCATTGTATATCTGTTTAGTCATTCTTCCATCATTCATTCTTTCCACATGCCCGAACCACCGGAGCATTCCTTTCCTTACCTTCACCCCGACACTCTCTTTCATTTTTTTGTTTTTTTGTTTTTGTTTAATATTGACCTCGTTTAAATTAAATAGACATTTTATATTAAAATAAGTTTTTTTTTTATACTTACTTCTCTTTTTTTGTAATGTTATATATTTATTTATTTTTTGTTCACTTGAATTGCGAGAGTGTGTTGCACCACACGCAAACCACATAGGTTTAAGTGGTGCCTTATATGTATTTACCACGTAAATTTTTAGTATAGATAAATAAATAAAAAAATAATAAAAAAATATATAATTTTTCTATAATTGTAATATAATTTTTTGGCATTAACTGTTTGAGCCAATTTTCATTTTTGTTATATAAATTCTTTTTTATTGGAAACTTTTTTGGTGTATGTATTAATTTTGTGTTTTATATTTAAGAATATTAGTTATTGTATGTTTCCCAAGCAAATTAAATAAATAATATCTTAAAAATTACCCACTACTCTTACCTACTCTTATATCCTAGACCTATCTACCCTTAAATATTTCCAGACCAAACTGATCCCAGACTCGGTCTTGTGGTCCATACACCTTCAAAAGACCAAGTCTAGGGTAAGTTTGGTTCATACGCCGTCAACATTTTAAGAGTGTATGGACCAAACTGAAATAGATTCGATAGATCAGATCAAAGTACACAAAAATTATTTTGAAGCTCTACTACATTAAATTTTATTAGAATTTTTGACTTCATAGGTCAAAAGCTAGAAGGGATGATACCATTAATTAAAAGAAAAAAAATCTGTCAGTCGTAGCACTATACGTTAAGTGAAAACTGTGTATCTGAGTCTCGCGTGTGAGTTTAGTACTTTTTCACCATCTCAAGATACTCATAGCTCAACGCACATTAAAATGTTTCACTTCAAAAAATCATTAAAAAAAATTCGTCATAATTTTTTTAAAGATCAGAAAAGAAAATTAAAAATAATCCTCAAGCTACATATAGGGTGGGGACACCTAATTTTTAGTGGTTTCGTGGTTTAACTACATCGTTCCCAATTTAGATTGTAAATTCCTGTCAAGTGACGTGTAGTGACTGTCAAGACAGATGACGGACAACAAGACGAAAATATGGTTATATGTTTCTAAATAATAGCTACGTTACTGTGCAGAATGTGCTGAAGCAGCAATAGCATCCTGAAGGGAATAGATGATGACTTGATTAACCAAAGATTTAGTCATTTATTAAAGGACTAAATCAGTGCTAGTCATTAGTTACTAATTTTTTATTGTATGAGTTCAGCAAATAGGTAGATGGCTCACCTGATGGAAAGTGGTTGCATTCGCCCATGGACATTTGAAACACCAAAGGCGTTACAAATGCGCTGCTGATCACCTAAGTGAGACTGAAACCTGACCACTAATGCCAGCACCCAACTCGAGGTTGCTATAGCAGCATACCCTAGACCAGGGGTGGTTACCATCTAGGCGGGCAAATGCCCTACCACCTGGCTGGCTGAGTTCTGTGTTGTCTTAAAAGTATGACTGACGGAGTTAGGAATCCTCACAGTGAAGCCGTCTAAAGAAAGCCGGTTTTGGAATAAGGAGGTATAATAAGGACGTTACTGTACCAACACTATTTCATAGATAGATAACACTATATTATATCATTGCAGGAAACACAGAAAAACTTATAACCTAAAAATAACCTAAATGTGCAAAATTGGCGGTCTTGTCGTTATGAAGCGACATCTTCCAGACAACCCGTTTATATTATTATATTAATGTATATTATATACGCAATAACGGGGGAATAATTTTCAATAGCGTCATTTTTATTAACACGCTTTTATTAGCTTCACCTGTATGTATGTATGTATGTATGTTTGTAACCGACCCCTTTGAGCTCGATTTTGTCCCACTTTGAACGATCAGATTTAATTCAAACTTTTCACACCTGTCAAAGGTCGATGACAATGCAATAATATAGTACCATGGAGCTGATCTGATGATGGAGTCGGAAGGTGGCCATAGGAACTCCTATACTAAACAAGATAGACACGTCGTGTTTGGGCTCGTTTTACTTGTCTTGGCTAGCACTCTGCTGCTACATGATATGCAGGATCTCAAAAGCTTGTATTTAAAAACATTTAAAAAAATCAACTAAAAAATTAAAAATAAATAATAGTTAAAAAAAAACTAAAAAAACATGCTTTCATAAAAAATCCAACTAAAAACAGAAAATAAAATATAATAAATTTGGTTTCTGATGAATGGGGTCTTAAAAAAAAGCGTGGGGTGTATTCAAAGCGCTTTTTCTTCTTCTTTAATATCTTAAAAATTTATTCAAATTCAAATTTATTAAATTTTATTTTCTGTTTTTTAGTTGGATTTTTTATGATAGCTTGTTTTTTCAGTTTTTTTTATCCACACCAGCCACGTGTATAGACATAATTTTACTCACATGGCTTAGTAAAAACTGCTTCATTTCCTTTGGCGCCTTTATTTACGTAGGGTCGGTCTATATTTTTATTAATCTACACTTGAAAGAAACAAGTTATTATAAAAAATTAGTACGAAACCCTAAAGTTAAGAGACTTCGCAAGATCTCAACTTCAAGAGATTTTGCGCAATGTTCTCCCCGTTTTAGCAATTTTCCTTCAGCTGCGTGCATTGTTAATTCTGCAATGTTTCACGAAAATGTTTTTATATGGAAATAGGAGATAAGGGGATAACAATTGTGATGGATTTTACTTTCAGTTATCTCAAGATTAAAGGGGGAAATATTATTGTATATATTTAAAGATTATATTATTTTCTTTATTTTAAAATGCAGGTATCTTTAAATATATTTTTAATTTTATTTTTTATCTGTGCAGGATGCAGAATGTATATAATTTCCTACGGTCGGGGGTCTGTCGTAAGAGGCGACAATACAACCCGTAGCCAGGTGGTAGGCTTTTTGACCGACTGGATGGCTACCACCGCTGGTCTAAAGTATGTCTTCATAACAACCTTGAGTTGCGTTCCGGCATTAGTGACCAGGTTCCAGTCTCCTTGAAGAAAGCAGCAACGCATAGTAGCACCTTTAGTGTTGCAAATATCCACTGGCAATGGTAGCCCCTTTAATACAATATATAATAAGCGCCTGCAGAAATATTATGGCAATTCTGTTGGCCCGTGTATCTTTACCAAAAATATTAGGCGTCATAACAACCAGTTAAGGTGAATCATCAATGTAAGATAATTTTTCAGTCTAGACTCCAGTCCTCTCCACACAATATCTATCTAAATTTGTTCACGCCTGAATCTGTCTCCCAAGTTGACCAGCGCCCACTCGACCCTAATTCGGCAGGAGTTTACGATCACAAAGGCCAAGCCTAATGCTTTATGGGGCGTCACGGAAAAACACGCTTGCCAGAAAGGAAAAAAAGGCACGAATTAACTGTAAGCACACGGAGCTATTAAGTTCGGATAAGTGGTAAATATATAATTTTCACCACATTTTCTCAAAATATGCATTTAATAATTTAATTTGAAATTTAAAAATTACAAAACACACAGTAGAACGTACGGTAAAATAGAAACTTAGATGAAATAAAATATAAGAACTCCCCCAAGGAATTTAACATAGTGAAAACAAATAAGCTGAATAATCGAACCATAGAAGCGTTTTTGATCAATATGTTTTTTAACTTTAATACTGTCGGGAAAATGAGATGAAATATGTAGTTTTAAATCGCACGTGACGCCATTTGCGCGTCATATTTATATTAGAGATGTTAAAGATTGTAGCGACTTTCTGACTCATGTTTATGTTTGCTTCATTGCCCATTTTACTATTTTCTAGTAAATAAATGTATCGGAAAATGTTGTATAACACACTACGTCGCTATTTTACTCAAATAAAGTTCTTTTCTTTCAAAAAAAAACACGTGCGGTTGATGGTTTTTACGAAGAAAATACATTCATCGCAATGTCTATAAGCGATGGTAACCGCCTCCCATTAAGTAGGCAGTCTGCCTATTTTCTGAACTCATGCCATGCTCAGGCAACAAAGCCCTTTGATTCTTTTTATAGGGTTATTTAGTTAGTTTATTAGTACGCACTTAGGATTGGAAGGAATCACCACCTTTTTTACTAAATGCTTTTATTAACTGACACAGCCGTACGTGATTCTTCTCCACAGGGTTTCTCCTACAAACGCAACTAACAATGCGCTGTCCCGGCGATAAATGTCTCGCTCACAATGATGTCGCCGTTATTGCGTAGACCACCTTCTGCTACTGCAGTGCTTACCACCGAATTTACCACATGTAGCTCGCTTCTGGATCTTCTCTCAAACTGCGCTACATTCCCCCTTCACTCAACTGCCCATTAAACTTTTCACTAAATTCACCACTAAACTCGTCACTGTCTTATACTAAGCTTTTTTTCAACTCTCTAAGCTTGTGCTCGTTTCTTCGCTGTCTTTAACTGAACTCCCTGATAGGCATGCCTTACCATGCTTATATACCCGGAATTCTCTTTTGGAAACCATAATTTCGATCTTCTCTTCGTTATTCTTTTATTTACTGTCTGTCTCTTTCTAAACATTTCTCAATCTCTGACTTTTCGCAAGAAAGAATTTATTTGCAAGAAAAGCGACAATACAAATGAATTTTCTTTCCTGAACCTTCCATTCTAGAATCATCTATCCCTTTCTAAATTGTATCTGTCTTTATCTTTTCCCTCCAGAATCTTCTATGCTTTTCTAAAAGTCTTGAGACTGGCTTATGCTGCTAGAAAATTCTACCCTCGGTCGCCACAGTATATTAAATACAACGAATAAAAAAAATATTTTAAATAAAAGCTTTTGATCCTGATATCATGTAGCAGCAGAGTACTAACCAAGACAAGTAAAACGACCCCAAACACGACGGGTCTATCTTGTTTAGTACAGGAATTCCATGGCCATCTTCCGACTCCATCATCAGATCAGCTCCATGGTACCATATTATGGCATTGTCACGCGATATACACATGTGTGAAAAATTTCAGCCCAATCGGAAACTGGGAAATCGGTCAAATTTAACTAGCAAGATTCCATCCGAATTTACATACTGTTACGAGCTACAGGACCCGAATTAAAACGCCGTTGGAATTAATATAGATTTTTATTTATTAGAACTGTATAAAACAGTAAAAAATAAACACGTATAAAACAAAACAAAACACGTATAAAACAGATACAAATATAACTGGATACAATCGACACTATATCACTTATCGAATATACACGTCTTGCTTTGATCGCGGTTCTTACTAGACTGCCTCACCCCTCCGTTCGAGCATTATTATTTTATACAAATACAATAGGCCTCGACGCAAAACAATAACAAAAATAATTAGTTCGACACACCTGCCTAATGACGGCCATAAAACAAATCCAATAACAATGTAATGTTTTTCCTTAATTACAATTTTTAAACACAAAGTAAACAAAATAAATCCAAATGCGGGAAAGGTAATAAGCCCGGCTTATCTCGGGCAGATGTGCATTCACTTTTTGTCGGCATGTAAAAATACTTACATGCATACCTAGGTACATCAATTGTTCAAGTTAAATAAAAGCTTGTAAAATGATGTAGACAGTCCACTGATTCAAAAATCTTTGGCAGGAGCTCGTTAATCCGTCAAACGTGCAGCACAAACGACTCGCTCATTAGTTTTAATGAGAGCCCACCGGCTCTGGCCGTCGACAACAGCAACTACTAACAATTACGCTCATACCATTACATTGACTACTTAATTAACTACATACACTTCGGGAGTCATAAGCTTATTTAAGAAAACCGAGTAATTACGACCAGGAACATCTCTATTACTTATCCTACTTCCTAATACCCTACTAATATTATAAACGCCAAAGTTTATACGAATGTGTCGATGTTTGTTTGTTACTCTTTCACGCATAATATACTGAATCGATTTTGATGAAACTTTACAATAATATAGCTTACACATCAGAATAGCACATACTAGTATATAACTATATACAATACAATACCCTTTATTGTACACCAACTTTATCCGTGCAGGAACGGAGAAAGAATATAATTTCCTGCGGCCGGGCGGCCTGTCGTATGAGGCGACAAAACAACCCACAGCTAGGTAGGGCATTTGCCCTACTGGATTTCGATCACCCCTAGTCTAGAGTATGCCGCCAACCTTGTGTTGTGTTCCGGCATTAGTGACCAGGTTCCAGCCTCCCTTAAGAGAGCAGCAGCGCGTTCGAAGCACCTTTGGTGTTGCAAATGTCCATAGGCGATGGTAACCGCTGTCCATCAAGTGGGCCGTCTGCCTCTCTGCTAAACTCCTGCAATAAAAAACAAACAAAAACAACGTTACATGGAAAACATAATGGGCGGCCCTATTGCTTAAAGCAATCTCTTCCAGGCAAACTTTATAATATCCATACATAAATAATTATAGATGATATGTCTATACACACAATATACATGATTATATTTATAATCCCATCTAACATAGAAGTATATTCATGAATACCTGATATTGGCTAAATACACACATCATGCATTGCTATTAAATTTTTTATTTTTATTAAACAGTATATAGCAAAACATACATTTCACAGCATTCAACGATTTTATGGATCTTTCTTTCACTTTAGGTTGGATATTTCTATTAAAAGCAAGTTAAATTATATTTCTATTAAAGGCTTCTACCCGCGACTTCATACGCGTGGAATAGTTTAAAAAAAATCCACCGATTTTGACACATTCTTCATTGGTGCTCCGCTCCTATTGGTCTTAGCGTGATGACATATAGCCTATAGCCTTCTTCGATAAACGTTCAACAAACAAACAAATTCTTCAGCTTTATATTAGTATAAGATTTTGATAAAACTTTGTTTTCAACAACAAGACTTCATTAATATTTTCTATAAAACAAGATCGCACTACCGGTGCTATAAATATTTAAGTTATCAGTTGTTAGTAAAGTTATTAACAAGATTCAAAGGCAGTGTAATGTTTATATTTAGATTTAATCATTTAGTTTTGTTTATTTTTCCCGTTATAAGAAGTGTCACTTTATTAGATAGATTGAATAATTAATTCTGGTGTAGTGTAATTTACTATTTGTTTCTGTTCTTTTTCTAGATCATAAGTATTTTAGAGGTCTTCAGGTAGAAGTGAAACAATGTTGTGCGTTTGAATTGCAGTTCAGGAATGCATGATGTAGGTTTTTTTTTTTTTTTGGAGCTGATTCAGCTGAATAGCCGCAGATGGCTGTTTCAGCGATACCGGGCTTTGGGGGCTTCCCGACTCCGTGGGAGCGGAGGCGTTCAGCCCGGGAGCAGCACGCTCGAGGAGGCACCTCCTGTGAGGTTCGACCTCGGCTCGACCGCTGCGGGGGATTGACTCTATATTAGAAACAAGCCGCAAAGGGCTGAATGAGCTAGGCCAGCAGGCTGAAGTGAAAATTTGGGGACTTGTTATCGACTCCGCCGGCGGAGCCGATCCTAATCTATCATTACTACCGCTTCGCAACGTGTTATAGCTGGAGGAGAAGAAGCGGCGGAAGAAACTCTCCAGCAACACGCCTAAGCTAATCTTGTATGGCTACTTGTGTCTGTAATGAGTATGGATTGGTGGGGTCTTACGATTGTGTAAGGGGATTCGAGCCGGGGGCTCTCCGGCGTCTGTTGTGTCTGCGTCTGTTATGCCAGGCTGATGTTCTGAGCCTCGGGGGGTTCATAATCGCGATTTGACGTGTGATTTCGTCAGGCTCGTCAATTAGTATATTGCGAGGCCTGCGTTTGCTCGTGGGAGCGTTTGGGGTGGGTTTATAGTTGACCGTTTCCGTCACCAGAGGGTTCGGGTGATGGGAGGCGAGGTCAAAGAATTTGCGTGATAGTGAAGTTATATAGTCTTTGATGGAGGGAAGCTCCAGGTCGCGATGCAAGTCGGCGAGCCGCATATAGCGCGGGCCGTCGACTGCAGCGCGTAAAAAGTGATTCTGGATTCTTTGCAGTCTCCAGATGTTAACGTCGCTGGCGTGGCCAAAGACCACACTCGCATAGGTCAGGATGGGGCGGATGCAAGTTTTGTAAAGAGTCATCTTATTTCTAAGACTCATCTTACTCTTCTTGCCTATCATCGGATAGAGTCGGCCGAGGATCCAGTATGCTCTGTTCCCGACCGCTCTGGTATGCTTGTGGAAGTACAAGCCTCTGTCTAGGATTACCCCAAGATATTTGACTTCGTTAGCCCAGGGGATAACTTGGTCGAATAACTTGATGGGCATAAGTTGGTTGGAGGGGCGGGTATTGGGTGAGAGGCAGCTGCGGGAGAACATGATGGCTGCACTCTTCTCGGGATTCAGCTCAATCCGCCATCTACGGAACCAGTCGCCTAGTTCTTTGACGGCGGTGTTGAGCTGTTTGCAGATTCTGTATCTGCTGGGGTCGCTACTGAAAATGGCGGTGTCATCCGCATATAGGGCTAGGGCATGATGTAGGCTCGCTCCGCGCTTACTAAAGTACTACAAAAATGCAGACGCTTAGCAGCTAACGGAGCGAGCTATGTCCCCGCGGTAGGTGGGGCGTGGTCGCACGGGCTTTACGGGGGTGAGGTCAGCGGAGTGATTCTGTCCGCAACAATTTGTGAGCGGCTGCCGTGGTGATCGGACGTCTGTGGCTACAGTATCAATTTTTGGTTTAGATTTATTATAATGTATTGTTAGGCTGTAAATTTATGGAAATACTGGGGGCTACTTTTCAATAATAATTAAAATGAAATAAATAAAAACAAAAACGCACTACCAGCGCTATAAAGACAAGAATGCACTACTGGCGCTATAAAAACAAGAACGCACTACCGACACTAAATTGGGCCATATGTTACGAGTTACGTCTTACTAGGTCTTCATAATTCTAGGAGGAGGTGGTCTACGACATATCAGCGACGGTAATGTGAGTCGTGCGTATAGCGGGCAACCCTGCGGAAACATATTACGTCCGGCTGTGTAAGTAAGTAATAAAAGCGTTTAATTAAAAACTGGTGTTTTCTTTCAATCCTAAGTGGGTACCCAGCCGCACGTAACAGTATGTACTCTTTTCCAAGGTAGTAATTTTAGGAAAAAAACAGTATATTGCGTATGCAATATAAAACAATAAACTTCCTACATCAACGATTTATCATAATAAATGTAACACAGCATGTCATAAATCTTACTAAAGCGCTATATAAGCTACGCGCAATGCCCGTCAATTTCTGAAAATAATTTTTCAAATTTTTCTACACGAATAGGTAGGTACATGTTTATTTCTTAGTACGTTAAGGGGTCGTTTACATGGAGAGAGTTTCTCGCCTCCAAGATACGATTGTCGAGAGCAAGTAAAAAATATTATTAATATGTAAACTATGTAAACTAAACATACTGTTACGAGTCGCGATACTCGAATTAAAATGCGGTTAGAATTACATACTATACTATACAGCGTGTATCAGACCTTACGACAATAAATCGGACCACGTTTTCGTCATGACGTACTCTACTCAAATACAAAAGCGAATCAAGGTAGCTTCTTTGGTTTAGCCACAGGACCTCATTTTTCATTTCAGAATTTTACAACAACATGTATCTGTTATTGTGACTAAATCGGTAGGTTAGTGACCAAATGTGTCATGTTGCCAGCTCGTCTCTTCATCATTAAACGCGGAAGATTTTCATTCTTACCAAGGTCAGTTAACGAAAATTTACAAGATGTTCTGTTTTTATTGTCTTTTTATCGTAATTAATTTGTTCGGAAATTGCTTTTTTTAAATTTTGATATTACGGTTGATTTAATAGTACCAAAAACTTTGTATGGAGTAATACTGTTAAAATTATGATTTATTGTCATTTGAAATGAAACACGTTGTAGAGTTTATTAGAACTATACAAACACGTATAACACAGGTACAAAATTAACCGAACACAACAAGTCCAAACGTAATGCGAAGGTCGAAATTCTATAAAACGCGCAAAGTCTGTCACTTGTTATATTCCTGATTGTAGTACACACGTCTAGCTTCGCTTTTAACAATAACCACATAATTACAAAAAACAAAGGCCTGTTTTTCTAATTAAAAATTTTAAACACAAAGTAATCAAATGAAGTCCACTTAAAAGAAAAGGTAATAAAATGTCTACAGGTACGCAGGTGTGAATTTGTCTTTTGTTGGTATTCAAGTCGTAACAATATCATACGAGTTCGAAGATTCGAACTAGCAATAATGAAAGCAATATTTTTTTTATAATAAACGAAAGAAACAGAAAAGGTTTTCGAAAAATCAAAACAGAACCCTTCAACCAAAAAACCGCAAATACAAATGACGAAATAAAACCCAAAAATCAAAGCTTATTTTCTTGAAAAAGCACTGTTATCTCAATTCTGGTTCAGTTCATTAAACTTTTGTGAAATGGCGAACGAATCTTTTCTTACTTGGTAACTGACTGAAGACGAACAAGAATTCTGTTCTTTATGCTTAAGGCAACGCTTGAATTACACAAACTCTCCTTAGAACAGGTGTAGGATGAAGAACTTTACCAGTACTGGATAAAAGTATGCATCTCGAGACGCCTGACAGGCGTGATAACTTGAACTAATCTGAGTTAAACTGTTTAATATAGAAATGGTTTAACTTGAGAAAAACTTAGGTTATTACTTGAATTTTATGATTATTAATATGATGATGTAAGGAAAGGTTCTTTATTAATAAAATCTTTTATTTATTATATAATATATTTTATTGTTAGTTACAATTTTTAAGTATGTATATTAGAAGAAATACGGCTAGCTCTGTGGGTTAGAGTGAGAGGTGGCGCCTGCCTACCGCTGCCGTATGCGTGAGAGAAAGGGAAGCCAAACAGACTGGCACCGTAACGCATTACGTAACGAAGAGGTTTACCCTTCCATAGGAAGTTATCACTTCAAAAAATATTTATATTTTTCTAAATTGAAATTGTAATCAGTTATACAACAGACAACAATATAATAATAACGGTAACCACATGAAGAAAGAAAAAGAAAAACTAAGTAAATACTTAGTAATCTTGCTTACAAGGTTACTGCTATGTGGCGTCTGGAGTCAACAAGCATTGTGCCAATAGTTGTCACCGTCAATGGTGTTATAGTGAAAAGCCTCGACCGTCATCTAGAGAGGCTTTCGCTGGGAAGCTGGGTGAAGGGCCAGATACAGAAGGCAGCACTCTTGGACACGGCATGAATTGTGAGGTTTATATTTCAGAGCATGTTGCTGATATATTTGATCCGAATGCGCGTCACTAGACAATCGGATCTATGAGAATGGAAATGTAAGCAAGTAAAGCAAACATAAATAATTAATTACTAATTTGGAGGTGTTCTCCTTAATTAGACACACGCATTGTATGTATAGCTAATCACCTATGCATGTATATATAATTGCCGTGTATTAAAGGATTATTCTAATATTAGACGACAGTTGGTAATGTATATTATAATGTTACGAGCTACAGGACTCGAATTAAAATGCCATTGGAATTACTATAGATTTTTTTCAGAACTATACAAACACGCTTACCACAGGTACAAATATAACTGAACACAACTAGTACAAACGTAATGCATGATTCAATAATACGCGCAATGTACGTCACTATATAGATTATCGATTGTAAACACGTCTTGCCACGTTATCGCTTGACTGCCTCTCCCGTCTTTTCGGGCAATGCTTTATACTGTATAAATACAATATGTCTCGACACAATACTCGACCGCGTGACAATAGTTTCCAAGTATTACACCTGGCTAATGACTACCATAAATCTAGCATAACGATCACCGTTAAATAAAATTAATTTTCAACACACTTGCTCATAAAGTGGCTCTATTGTCACCGTAAATAGGCACAGAATGACACCCATTATCAAACTGTGAGTAAAAATATAACTCACTAGTGAGTTATAGATTTAAAAAAAAATATTGGTTGAGTTGCTTTGTTCTTAAAAAAGTTTTTATTCAAAAAAATGATCGTGTTCGAGAAAGAACAAATAAATTAATGTTCCTATTGCTTGCTCATTTCATGCAACTTCTTATTTAAATAGATAATTTTAACTCCTACGTGTTTAATAAATAAAACTTTCACTAGTATATAACTTTTTTTTCTCTGTAATAAAAGAGAACTTTAAATTCCCCATTTTGTACGTGGCAGAATAGGCGCAAACCCTATACGCGGAAAATAAAAAAAAAACCTCATCCCTTTAGTCTGTGGCCCATCGCAATGCGCGCGAACAAGAAAACTCATTATTTTTCCCGACATAGCGAAACATTTTTCACAACTCGTTTTCACTGTGGAAATTATAGTTATTCATTAATTAAAATGTCTACAAGTACTAGTTACGAAGAAAATGATTTATGTTGTACACCGCCCGATATAAGATGTGAAGCCCTTAACGTTATGGAAAGTTTACTACCTGAAAACTCCAAGGAAAAATATCTATTTTATCTACTAAATAAAATGAGTTTTTGTTGTTATTTTATTCACAAGTGTGTTGAAAAACGTCGTATGATACACGTGTGTATTGATGATTACCGTCCTCGGCTCTCTTAAGACCCTCGCTCGAGTCTCAATGGCGCCTCGGCGGTAATCACCAATGTTACACACTAGTACCATAATGTACTATAATCATATTAAAATGCCTAAATACGTTTTACACAAAACGTATTGACAGTTCTTTAAACATATTGAGCGGCAAATTTTGCGTTGTGCAAGGCGCTAATTGTATTTCAGGGTGCTAAACACGTTTTGTGTTTCTTAAATAAATTTAAGCAACCTGCAAGCGGGCCTGTGTTTTATATACATAATTTAAAAAAAACATTCGTCGCTCCTCTCTATATAAACTATTAGTGTGCGAAATTTCAGACTACTCCGTCCGCGCCATTTTCGTAACAAGGAGTACAAAGTTTTTGCTTTACGTATTAATATATAAATTTAGAATTATGTCTTCACAGTCCTATTCAAATACATAATGTTGTTTTCGTTTTTTTATACTGTTACGAGTGTGGGACTCGAATTAAAATACCGTTGGACTTACTTATCGTCCTTGACTGACTCGCCCCTCCGTTCGGGCATTGTTTTATACTAAACTATACAATACAACAATCGACCGCGTGGACTGAACTTTCCAAGAAAACGTAATCTGCACACCTGCGGCCATAAACGAGTACAGTACAATAGGATTTTTTCTTAATTACAATTTTTAAGCACAAACTAAACAAAAGAAGTCCAAATGCGGGTAATAAACTGCAGGTGTGCATTCACTTTTTCGGCGTGTAACAATACTTTATTATACCATATTTTGGTGCTAAATATGAGACCGCTTTGAAGGATTCGCGGTAAGCTTGGATGTAAATATAAGCTATTATAATAAGTTATTAAAAAACCTATCAAACATTCCGAAACAAACAGGGTGTTGATTAACCAGTGCTATCGAAACTTATGAATACGTAAGCGGAATAACAAAAGCTGTTACGTCACGCGAAAGTTTTAATTAGAACGCACCCTGTATACCGGCCGGGATGTTATACCGATATTACAAAATATTATTAGGTTAACCCCACTCAGAGTGAATAATTAAGTGTTACATCAGAAAATGCCTCAATTTTACCGCTGATACTCCTAGACTTAATTAACATTTTTGTAATGAAAGCAATAAATAAGGAAGCGAAAAGTCAAATCAACTGGGATATATAATTTTACAACTCAGGTCCCGACAGGGTCCCTGCATATTTGAACTAAAATCCACTTTATTACCTAATTATAACTGTTTTATGACCGTCTTCTATTGTTTACTTATTGATTGCCATAATTTTCTAAAAAACAGCCCATTGTTTTATTGTGCTCGTTTATAGTAGTTGCGGTCGAGTCATTAGCCAGGATTGGCGGATTAATTCGAATACGATACGGGTACATTGTATTTGTGCAGTGTAAAACGATGGCCTGGTTGAGGTAAAGGCAGTCAAGCGAGAACCACGATCAGTGCGAGACGTGTGTACTACAATCGGGAATCTAATATTGACGGACTTTGGGCGTTTTCTTGAATTACAACCATCTGCATTACGTTGGGACTTGTTGTCATCGGTTATATTTATACCTGTGTTATACATGTTTGAACAGTTCTAATAAACTCTATAATAATTCCAACGGCATTTTAACTCGAGACTCGCAACTCGTAACAATATTATAGATTTAAGAACGCACACGGTGACCACAGATCGACCCTGATTCAGAGTATGCTGCCACTTGATTTGTGTTCCGGCATTAGTGCCAAGATTTCAGACTCCCTCAAGAGAGCAGAAGTGCATTTCTAACGCCTTTAGGTGGACCGTCTGCCTGTCTGCTGAACTCTTGCAATAAAAAAAATTGAGGATGTATGGACCAAAACACCGAATCTGGGGTCAGTGTGGACCATACCCCCTCAAAATTTTGAGTGTATGGTCAAAAGTATAGAATCCTTTTTTTTGGCAAACAGTGTAATTTTTAAATCATACTATCTCATTTTACATTTAAAAACCTGAAACATTTCAGCATCATACAACCCCTTGCACTTTAATATTCTTCTTCATCTACAATACTAGTTCGTAAAGACCAGTGCAATTGACTAATATCTTCCCATAACTCCTGACATCGCAACTCAAAGACCATTTTTAACAGACCTTCCTCTCCCCCCAACTTTCGTTCAAAGTGCGAAGTAATAAGGGACTATATGGGGATGTTTGAGGGTTCTAGCAAGTCTGGTTACTAACGAACCTTCGGCTCGGGACAGTATCTGAAACGTGCTAAGTCAGAGGCTACTTATCTAAGCTATTACTCTCAGCTAAGTGAATGGAATTTGCATGCAACATAAGTTTAAGCTAAATGTCTATATGAAACATCGATGGTAGTTTGCATTATACATTTCAATTAGTTTTTAACCGAAAAAGCAGTAGGTTCTCGATTAGACTTAATGTTTGTTACGCGATTTCTTCGGAAGTATTGGACTGATTTTCCATTTTCTTTAATTATTCGAAAGAGTATACTCCTAAGGTAGTCCTAATGTCACCAAGTCAGGATCTTATGAATAGATCCCAGGGAAATTTAGAGCAATCCTTCTTGAAGAGCGCCTACACTCATCGAGAGACAATCTTGTATTCCCGTATCATTAGTACAATTTCTACAGGCGCTTAATGTATTATTTTTATAGTCATTTGAATATTTGCAGAACTAAAAGTACATTAATTGTTTAACAAAAACATTACCGACTTGAAATTAAAAAGCAAAAAATAAATGTTTTATACACTATCTTGAGGCAAGCCAAGCCAAGCTAAGTAAACTTAAAAAAAAGAACAAATTTGTAAAATGTAATTATTTTATGCCATTCTTTGCACCGACTTCAAGATAAAAGAAAATATTATTTTATGCTTTTTGATTTGTAATCGGTTTTATTTGTTAATAAAAAATCTGAATATGTTTTGGGAATATGATTTCTTTAAAAAGGTCTCAAAATAAAAAGCTCTATACAGAAAAAAGCAAAATTTATGAATGAAAATCACCGAGTGTCACATACCTACTAATTTGCCAGCAGGTACGATCCTTAAATCTTAATAATATCAGGGTGGTGTATATCATGAGAATCAGGTGATATGTTTAAATGAAAAAATATGTTTCCAATAAGTTCTTTACAAACTGATTAGACTTAGAAAAATGGTTTAAAAATTGAGAGGAAGAAGTGAAGGGAGAAGAGTAACGAGAAAGGGTGAAAGTCACGTGACACAAAGAGTTGATAAAATTCTAACCCAAAAAAATTTTTTTACTAAAGAAAAAAGCAGATATTTAATAGTTAATTTTTGGAACTTTTTTATAATATTTTATTTTCTAATACATAATTTATGCGTCTAAGGACTCGTCTTCCAACTTTTTAGGTATGAATCTAGATTAAAGTTCTAAGTTCTTACATTTTATAGGTCAAGTTTTACAGAGCGAAGTGACCATAAAATGTTTAAAGTTGTTGATATAGGTGTCTATGTTTAAGGCTTCATATAAGATCAATCCAATATCAATACACCGTCATAATTCTTATGTGCAATACCTATAATTCCATACAAACACATTGACTCATTTTTACAAGATGCTGTAATAGACAGACAACCAAACAGGCTCTGTGATCGAGCAGGCTAACCTTTTGCTGGCTTACTTCACTGCAACCCATAGGCTCCGGGTTCGATTCCCGGTATGGTAAATTTTGGTTACGAATTTTCTCCGTTATTTACTATGGTTTGGATGTTTGGGATCAGACCCAGAGTAGTACGTTGTAGATTACCTGTAACACAAGCGTAGCTTGCTTAATTTAAGGATATACAATATGTGTGTTTGTCTGCTGATTATTATTATCTTTTATACCCTTGACAATATGTATAAAAAACTTCGTGACGATCTAGATAGATAGCACTTTATTGTACGCCATTACAGAAAACACAGATGAACTTATAGCCTAAAAATATTCTAAATGTGCACAATGGGCGGTCTTGTCGCTAAGAAGCGATCTCTTCCAGAGAACCCGTGGCAGGAATATAACATATTATATTGGTGAAAGTTGGTATACATAAATATTAAAGGATATGCAGTTACTTCTTTCTTCTCTGTCGTCACACTCTTGGCAGAGTGGTCGTGGTCCTCATGACAGGGGTGGTGGCAAGCTTTACAACTCGTCGCCATTCTTCTTACTCTTCAAGTTACTTACATATACTTTATTTATTGTTAAAAGTATAAATATATAAAATGTATATAAGTAAGAATTAGATAGATAGAAAACACTTTATTCCTCCCCAATAAATAAATCCCCAGTTTCAAATACAAAATTACAATATTGTTATGGTAGAAACACTAGGCGGCCTTATCGCTGAAAGCAATGTCTTCCAGGCAACCTAACTTAAGGAATAATTTTACTTAAAGAAGTTAAATAATTATACTTAATAGACATATATAAATACACCTATTGATATTACATATATATATATATATATATATATATATATATATAACATCACAAACAAATAAACTCACACGCGCATTTATAATATTAATTAGGGTAGCCAAATACCATACAAATATTGGATAGACTGATGAATGGAATGACGTGAGTTTGATATTTCATACAGCCTGTTAGAGAAGAATGTACAGTATTAAATCGTAAAATACTTACATTGTATTTGGACGTTATTGCCGTTCTGTGTGAAATGGGAGCGGTTCACAATCTGTTGTTTACAGTCTTACTTTGAAATATAGTAGGACAAAGAATGAATAAATGAATGACTGAATTAATGAATATTCACGACTTTATCCGTAATAATATATGAAATTAAGCATTACAATAACATTTTTGTAACATATCTATCCACATATGAATATAAGTGATACATTGAAATAATATATTAGAGGCAGAAACTAACACGTGTATGTGTTGCGGACCGTGAACACCCCCTTTTTTTTGTCAACACTGGGGGAATGCGTTTGTACATATCCTTAGGCCCCGGGGGATGTCACTAAGGGATATGTGGGACTACCGGCTGTTGGTGCATGCACCGACCGCCAGACTACCCACTAAACCTTCCAGCGTCCCTCCGCATCATTATGAGTTGCCACTGGACCGTAACCATGGGTATGACTGCCGTGTCACCTCGATGCAAGCCGAAAAGGGGGGGGGGTCCGTGTGACTAGGACACCCCACGGCACTTGGTGTGGCTCGTCGGGAGGGTCCCCTGACACCCCCGTCCCACTATGTTATGGGGAGGAGATGAGCAAAGCGCCGCCTGTGAGCCCCTGTTCACCGTCTGCGACAACCCCCCGCCGGAGCACACCTTCTCTCCGCGCCCCGCATACCGTCGACGCCCATAGCTCGCGCAATTAGCAGCTAGGCGTGGGACGGGCTACAGGAGCGCCCTTGAAGGCAAAAATATTACAATTCTATCACAATTCTCATTGACGACTTACCACTCTCTTTCTCTCGACTGCAGCATCAGCTAAATGCTGTACGTAAAACCGAACACTCAATATTCTGTCTCTAAGTACCCAAGGATAATATGACAAATGAAATTCTCCATTACGTAACATCAAAAATGGATCGTAACAAAACGAGGGTGTTGGAACATTTGGAGAAAATAAGTGGCAGCCCTTGAATGGAACACTGGTGAGCCAGGTGTGGTTATATAAAAAAGCAGGACAAGTAACCAAGATCTATGACTTTTCTATAGTAGAATTATTTTCTCCGTGCAGTTTGGGTCATAAATCAATCTCGGCCTCACCCGGTTAGGGTGGTGAGCATGTTGCGCGAACGCAACGTCATTACCGATAAAAACTCATTTTTATCACAGAAAGATTATCATTCTTATAGAAATCATTATTATCTTTTTTGCTGTTAATTTTAAAGTTAGATATAAGTATTTATATTTATTTTAAATATAACTTGTTAGATTCTAATCTTTTGTACTTATAGTTTTTTAATTATATTTAATAGATAGATACCTAATTAATTATTTATTTTAAATAATTATTATTCTTATTTTAATAAATACGTTGTTTTATCTATTTTTTTCTTTCATTTATATCACAATATTTATATACCAATAACGCGTATCACTATGCCTGCCCATAAGGCCCGTGAGTGGAAGAGAGAGCGAAATACTCGCTTCACTGCTCCGATTATTTATGACCAAAACTGCACGGAGAAAATAATTCTACTATAGTGACAACATATTGTTACGAATTTGCAGGATGTAAATTCGAAAATGCCGTTGGAATTATCACAAAGTTTATTTGAAGTACACTCATAAAATATAGTCACAGTTCTTATGAGTATTGGGCAAATACATCAAAACCAAACCTCTCTTTTCTTTCACCATATGCCAATTAAATGGGGTCGGCACAATATGTCTTTTCCTTCCACACTCCTCTATTCTGCCATACATCTTATATCACACCACAAATCTCATATCATCCTTCACGCAATCCATCCATCTTTTCGTCTACCTTTACATCTATACCCATCCATCTTGTAGTTTAACGTTAATTATGTCACGTGACTTTCGTCCCTCCTCATCATATGTCCATACCAAGTTAGTCTTCTTCCTCTCAATTTTTGCAACTGTCAAAGATCCCCCCCTATGTACTAATTTCTCACCTTATCTATTCTTGTAACACCACACATCCATCTCAACATTCTCAGCTCAGCAACAAGACCAAACCATTGAGAAGAAAATCGTTATCACATAAATCGGGCTGAGTTTGTAGTTAAACTCGCTCCGAAAGTACACCAGGTAACGCCTCGTTCGCAGTCAGAACATCATCTTAAATTTCCAAATAGCAACGTCTTAAATTCTTGTCATTTATAACACTTTTAATTTAAATATTTTTTCAGTGAATTCAACCCGCTATCGGTTGAGCCAATTTTCTATGTTTCTTATACTATAAAAATTATTGGAAAGATAGCGAGGTGTGCTAAAAATATTTGTGTAGGATGTATAGTAGTATAGGGTGAAATGTATTTAAACCGTAAGGTTATAATTATAGTGACCCGTTGCTGTTCTTTTATTACCATAAACCCTTCTGAGTTGTTGCAAGTATAACAATAGACAATGCAAAATTTTTGCAACATTAGTATTTTGCAAAAAATTTGCATTGTCTATTGCTAGTGCTGACCCGTTAAACTTCGTACCGCCATATTTTTTTAATGCCTTTAAGATTTTGAAGACATAAAAACAAATTCACTAAAATCGATCCAGGTGATTGGGAGGATTCTAAAACCAGATTTCAGCGCCACCTACCGGTGCCAATTGTGATTCTAAGCCCTCCGGGAATCCACTCAAACAAACAAAAATAAAATCATCAAAACTAGTAAAGTCGTTCTCAAGTTATGCACGTACATACATTTCTATGATTCATTTATATATATATATATATATATATATATATATATATATATATATATATATATATATATATATATATATATATATATATAGAGAGAGAGAGAGAGAGAGAGAGAGATGTCATTTACCCTGAAAATTAGGATATTTCGAGAAAATATAAATGCCTGGCAACACTACGAAGGACCGTGATCCATCGCGCCCTTGGGACCGCTTGTCTCGCAAATGGACCTTAATAACTCACAAGCTAATATTAGATCGTGACATCGCTCGGGTACGTCTTGAGATGGATCGTAGATTTTTATCAGTCTGGATTTTTTTAGATTGTTTCATAAATTCTTGCTCTCAGTAATATATACATTCCATAATTCCATAAATTTACAATTCCAAAATAACTGAAACCATATTTACAATACTATCTAGGCAATACAATAGGCGGCCTTATCGCTCAAAGCGATCTTTTCCAGGCAACCTAAATGAAAGAAATTTGAATCAGGTGATATACGTGGTGCAGGAAAAGGTAATAGATACATTAATACTCAAACTAATTTAAGAAATAAATATACACATACATATATCAAGTAAGGTACATATTCGTATATAGATACAATAATACATAAGTTATTAGAAATAAATATGATGATAATATCCTGTTAATCAGACAGCCATTTGTATACAAATAGTGTTTTCTGAGCAAATTTCTAAACGTTGGTAAGGTTTTAGCCTCTCTGACAGTAAGAGGCAGCATATTTCAAAATTTGACAGCCTGCACCGAAAAAGAAATAGGATGAAGTGTGTGCAGGCGTCATAAGTTTTCGCTACGTATGATGGCGCTAATTATGGGCAGTCGCTAAGTGAAGGATTTTAAAACGTTCCTTAAGGTACTGGGGACTATCAGGAGTAAATAATATGTTATAAAGGTGAGTGAAGAAGAAAGAAAAACTTTATTTGAAAAAAATAGCGAAGTAGTTACATTCTTTACACATTATTATACACAAACCATGATATGAGAAGACACAAGGTTTACGAAGTCTGCGATCAGTGAACACACGCTGGATAAACCCAACCATTACATCAGATTCGATAACCCACAAATCCTCGCGAAAGAGAATCGTTTCATACCAAGAATGATGCGTGAGGCTATTGAAATCAAAACACACCCAAATTTCAATAGAGAAGATGGTTGGCAGGTACCACCTGTTTGGGATCCGATCATCAAAACTATTAAGACCCAAACCCAGCAAAAACCAACTGCCAGACCTCAAGACACTGTGAGCTCTTTCTGCGTGCAACGAAACAAACCAACTTGACTGATAATTTCTTTTATTTTTCCTTCCACTCATTTTAATATTATATAAACATTTTTTAGAACTAGGCATGTTTGCTGAAGAGTTTCTTGCGCCGCTTCTTCTCTTCAAGCCACAACATGTTTTGAAGCGGTGGTAAATTAGATTAGGCTCCCATAGAGTAAATAATATCCATAAACAAAGTTAAAACTAAATAATTAAAATGAACAAGTTGGCGGTAGGCTGAATAAAAACTTTGACAATACACGTTAGACAAATGTCATCTTTGTCTTCCGTGACCACGGCCACTGAAAAGCGGCCGAAACGTCGGATAAACCTAAATAAAATAAATTACCGCGCTTTAAACCGTTAAAACGTAGTTTTATTATGATATGAGAATTTCTACGCTGCATTTTCAGCAAAGAAGGTTAACATTCAACATATTGTTGTGCCGGTGTTATATCCGACACAACGCTGATTTTCAGTACAAACCTTCCTTTTGGCCTGAGAATGTGAGTATTCCGGCGAAAATGAATAGGAAGACACTTGAGTCTTTTACGATATTCGGACACATGGTCATATTGACTCAATCCAAATATGAACCCGATACAAAAATTCTGAAGCCGCTCATGCTTTACATTTGGATATACACAATTTATTATAATAAATATATAAGTAGGATGACGTTATTAACTTAATTCATTGTATGAATTTCAAAAAAAATGTTAATCAATGGACTTGATATGAATAAAAAACTTTTGAAATACAGTCACTTATTTATATCCTGAAAAACTACTATTTTGTTCTTTAAAGTTCTTTATTTCAGTTAATAACTAAGAGGAGGAGATTTTAACTTTTAAATTAATAATATTAAATTAATAGGCTTTATTGTGTTTTAAAAACTACAGTTAACAGAAATAAAATTTTACAGTACAATAGGCGGTCTTGTCGCTATTAGCGATTTCAGACAACCTATGAATGGACTTGAAATTTGATAAAAATCATGTATCAATTATGGATTCAAACAAACAAACAAACAACGAGATTATAGACTTTCTAGTATTTGAAAAATAATTAGTTTGAACATGATATATATTGTTACGACCTAGACTGCATCTATAGAAACACAATTATTACCTTTTGGCATTTGGACTTCTTTTGTTTACTTTGTATTTACAATTTGTGATTAGAAAACAGCCTATTGTATATTGTAATCTTTTATGGCAGGCATTAGCTAGGTGTGTCGGATTTAAAGTACAAGTTGATTCTAGGAAATTCGGTCCACGCGGCCGGCAGACATATTGCATCTGTCCAGTATAAAGCAATGCCTCGACTGAGGGAGGGGACAGTCGAGCGTTGACCATGAGCGAAGCAACACTTGTGTACGGTCGGTAATCTATTTAGTGACAGACTCTGCGCGTGTATTGAATTACGGCCTTTTGCATTACGTTAGGACTTGTTGTGTTCGGTTCTATTTGTACCTGTGTTATACGTGTTTGTATAGTTCTAATAAATTCTATAGTAATTCTAACGGCATTTTAATTCGAGTCTCGCGACTCGTAACAATATTATTTAGGACTACTACAAAACGCATACACAGGAAACAAGGTGTTACAAGAAAATTCATATGATTTTGAATCTTTGTAACCCAGTTTTTGACGCAGACGATAAAGCTGAATCTATTTGACTGAAAATGAGTCCCAAAGGCGTCTTATCTCAAGCCCCTGAGGCTGCGAGGGCTTTTTATTTGTCTGAGCCGACGGAGGATTTGAAAGTTTTTGAAAGTAAAATAAAAGCGTTCGTTTACTCTACAAATGTATGTTACACATTGTTTTTCCTTGGAAGATATTTTTTGCAATCAATCACACCATTTATATTAAACTAGCTGTACCCAACGGACGTTGTCGTGCACTTAAAAAATAAAATTATAGAACCCGACTGCAGCGCTATCGATCGGGACCAAGTTTTTATCTAAACGATTCTCGAAGCTACTTGAAAAAACCCAAAATTATTCATTAAATTCGGCCCCACCGTTAAAGCGGTGTTCAGCGTCGCCACCTACCGTGACCACGGGTCCAATCGTGAATCTACTATCCCAGGATCCACTTGAACACACACAAAAATAATTTCACCTAAATCCTGGAACCCGATTGCAGCGCCATCTACTTGGTTCAAATTTGAATCAATTTTTATGTATTTTATTAATGATTATCATATTTTAATATCTACTTGTTATCCTATTCCGGATTAAGACAATTACAAAAACACAGAAATCATAAAATTGGTCCAGCCGTTCTTGAGTTATAAATGGTGTGACTCAATGATATTATATAAAAATATCATTGGTGTGACGTGACTATGATGATCTTGATATTTTTCACAAATCATATAGACTAGTAAACAAGTGCCTTTTGGACCAACTTTTTTCAGTAGTCTTCGAAAATCGTAAATGAGGTGTCATTCGATTCGGAATGGCATCTAGATGATTTTTGAAAAAAATAGTTCCGCTTGCAAAAATTGAAAAGTTATTAACAATTACCTAACAAAAGGGGGGCGTTTAGTTTTTTGCAAATATCTCAAAAAGTAATAAATATTTTTCAAATTTGAAAAAAGATTCGAAAAGAAGAGAAAATTTCCAAAAAAAATCTTGACTCCCGAAACTATAAGATCAATATTTATAATTTTCTCAGAGGGATGAAAATACCCTACCTAATAGCCACACCCACATCGGCCCTTTAATGAATAAATATTATTTAAACATACTAAATATGAAAATAAAAAAATGAAAAAATTCAGGTACTAACTGATTAGACGAATGGACAATAATCTGCTGGTTTTTTTTTATAACAATTTTTCATTTTTTTCAAAAATCATCTAGATGCCATTACGAATCGAATGACACCTCATTTATAATATTCGGAGACTGCTGAAATAAATTGGTCCAAAAGGCACTTGTTTACTAGTCTAATATAATTGGTTCCAAAATAAAGTGTTGACATCAGCTGCGACAATAAAATAATTGACAGGCCGTTCATGTTTACACTTGTACCTACTTAATTATTTATAATTATAATAAAACTACGTTTTGACGGATTTAAGCGCGGTAATTTATTTTATTTAGGTTTATCCGACGTTTCGGCCGCTTTTCAGTGGCCGTGGTCACGGAAGACAAAGATGACATTTGTCAAACGTGTATTGTCAAAGTTTTTATTCAGCCTACCGCCAACTTGTTCATTTTAATTATTTAGTTTTAATTTTGTTTATGGATATTATTTACTCTATGGGAGCCTAATCTAATTTACCACCGCTTCGCTTCGCGTCAGATAAACCTAAATAAAATAAATTACCGCGCTTAAAACCGTTAAAACGTAGTTTTATTATGTGTACAAGTCGCGAAAACTTAAGAAAATATTATATTTATAATTATTTTTAATTTAATTCTTTTTGCATTTTTTTTTGCTTTCCTTATTAATTTTGACAACATTATTTACATTCATTATCTTTTTTATTATATTGTACTTGACTTATGCATAATATTAAAATTAATTAATTAAATTACTAGACATTGACATTTAAATTGTAAATGCTGTGCACTCCTCTAATGGGTCCCCACATCAGAACCTTTGTATTGAATTATACGTAATGTAACCATAATGTGTGAGCTGTTGGTGTGCCTAAAAAAAAAATGACTAACACGACTTTCTTTTATATATATAGATATAATAACAATTCATAAATGTCTCACTGCTGGGCTCGGCCCCTACCCCTAGAAGGGGACGGACAGTATGCCCGCCACGCTTGTACAGGGCGGCTTGGCAAGTTTGACACATCGGTTATCTCGATGTGCAGGTTGCATCACGATGTTTTTCTTCACCGTTGCCACCTTGTGGTGATTGTAATAATAAGCACATTAGGTGCAAAAACTGACTAAGTGGTGCATGCGTTCCGGCCAGGATTTGACACCACGCGCTTAAGTTTGGGACGCGATTACACTATTTAATGATGTTATAATGTCTTTAATTTAATTTTTAATTACCTGGACTAAAATAATAAATGCGCTAGATCTGTTTTGAATTCATAAGTGACTTGAATCAACGACTCAACACTATGAATTTAATTGTTTTATTTATTTAAGGCCCAGCAACAGCACACACACTATGATGTTACATTACAAATTGTTTAATACAAAAGTTCTGATGTAATCTATTTTATTGAGTAATTTTTTTTAAATAACTAAATTAAATTATATTATATGCACAGCATTTAAAATTCAAATGTCAATATACTAATAATTTAACTATTTAATATCAATATTATGCATATCCCAAGTACAAATACCATACAAAAAGCAAATGAATAATGTGAGTTAAATCAACAACTCACCATTATGAGTAGAATTCTATAGTTTCTATAGAAATTATAACAGAAATGCTACAATTTCTATAACTGCGTTAAAAACCGTTATAACGTTGTTTTATTATACATACATACATAACTTCACGCCAGGTCCCTAGCGGGGTAGGCACGAACAACAGAGCGCCATTCAGGCTTATTCTTACACACCTCACTTGCTTCTGTGACATTAATAGCTCTTGTCATGCACGCTCGTCTGTTCTTAAGGCTCCTTACATCACCTTCTGCTAGTACAAGATCAATTTGATCATGTAAGGTGTGTCGTGGCCTTTGTGTTTTATTATACTAGTAAATGATATCTTTTTTTAACGAGAGCAAACCCTCTGGCTAAGGCTTATGAATATAAATGTAATGCAGCCTCATTTACGTCTTGTTCCAATTAAAATAATAATTTAGCGAATAAAAACTATTTTAGAAAGTTATCTCGTATAAAACAAAATTTTAAGTGAAAAAAACTACTGAGCATTTCCTAAAAGAAAAAACAACTTGACATTCCATGCATTATTTTATGTTTCAGAAGAAAATCAAACTTCATTTTAATTCTACATAAAAAAATCTTGTACACGAAAATGCTTAAGCAATTTTTGCGCTAGGAAAAATCACGGATTGAATTTAATTTGAAAGGCGTCGAATAACGGAAGTTGCAGCTTGAATACCTACTTCCTGTTTTTGTGGTAGGGTTGGTACTAATACTGTTTTAAAATGCACGTGTTTAATATTATTCTTACATTTTACTTCTCTTGCAGTTATTCAGCTTTGGGTGCAAGAATTATAAAAGAAGTGTAAAAATTCATCCAAAATGAATGAATGAATGAATATTATTTATTTTATTTTAAAATATATAGTCAACAGAACTAAAGTTTTACAATACAATAGCCGGACTTATCGTTACTAGCGATTTCTTCCAGACAACCTTTGGATGGACAAGAACTTTGGTAATACAGAGGTATGGTGCATTATTTTTTCTACCGAATCAGTATCTTATACATAATATAGACACTAGCGGCCCCGGCAGACTATGTCCTGCTTCGATAAAATGAAAATCTAGGACCCGATCCCAGCGCCACCTACCGGTTGCAACTGTGGATTTAAATCATCCAGGGACCCACTCAAACACACAAAAACAAAATCACCAAAATCGGTCCAGGTGATGAGGAGGATTCTAACCCGATCCCAGCGCCACTTACCGGTTCCAATGGGATAAAAAGTATTCTATGTTCGTCTCCTGATTCTAAGCTACCTCCCCAACAATTTTCAGCTAAATCGGTAAAGCCGTTCTTGAGTTATATAGCGTGTAACTAACACGATTTTTTTATATATATAGATTTAACATTACACATAATGTTTATTTGTCATTCAGCTGTGTGTATGTGTTGTTGTAATATATAACCCGCAAGAGTTAACTTGAGGCTTCGCGCGGATGACGTAAGCGCGAGATACTGACTCGATCGTGCGCGTCGATGGCGAGAGCGGTAAGAAGGCGGGGGTCGGGATACAAGTGCGCATCCCACTCAGGTCTCAAGTTAACTCTTGCGGATTATGTGCATTTTGAAGTCCTTTTTTAATTTATTATCGTCTTTGGTATCTTGTAATTTAGAAAGAAATTTATTATTAGCTTTTACCGTAAATTTTTCCGGAACAAAAAATAGCCCATGTGCTCTTCGAGACCAAGTCTCGTTCTAATCTGTTCAGCCGTTCTGGCCTGATTGAGAAACATTCATCTCAACTTTGACTTTGAATCAGATCTATGCAGGTTAAGTTTAAAACGCAGAAGCACCAGTATATTTTAATAATTAGGTCCAATTACAAGTATTGCATATCATTTAGGTCTTTTAAATATCGAGGATGTTTTTGTACGAATTTATAAATCTCTAGTCATTTACTTATGCTGTTTCTAATACATTAGCTGTGATAAAAAATTACTTGTATGGAGTAGACGGAAATTAGCGCTTTATAATGTTGGCAACACCAACATAACAATATTATTTTTAAACTTGCAACACTATCGTTGCTTTCTCTATCTTCTTCCATTTTGGTTGCAGCCGAATGCATACATATTTGTTATATACAAGTAATTTATTATAAGTTTTCACCACTAACAGTTTTTAGTTTCTTTACCTACCTACCAAGGTATTGCCCACATCATCAGCGTAGAACAAAATATATTGTTAGGAGTGCGGGACTCGAATTGAAATGCCGTTGGAATTACTATAGAATTTATTAGAACTATACAAACACGTATTACACAGGTACAAATACAACTGGACACAACTAGCACAAACTGCACGATTCAATAACACGCAAAGTCCATCACCATATAGCTTATCGAATGTACACGTCTTGCTCGCATGGTAACCGTCACTTGACTGCCTCCGTTCGGGCATTGTGTTATATTAAAGTATACAATACAACAATCAACCGCATGGACTGAGTTTTCCCAGAAAACGTAATCAGCACACCTGCGGCCATAAACGAGTACAGTAACAATGGGATGTTTTTTTATTATTACAACTTGTAAACACAAAGTAAACAAAAGAAGTCCAAATGCGGGAAAGGTATATAATAAACTTCGGGTGTGCATTCACTTTGCCGGCGTGTAACAATATTATATGTGCGACAAGCTGCGCACAAGTAAGATAATATAGAAATCGGCTGCACATTGACAGCCCTAGACAAGTGGTTGTGTGTGCAGGTATATATTCAGCTCCCAAACACTCAGTTTCCCGGTAAAAGTGAAAAAGTGGGTTATTTTCAAGTCTTTTTTGAAATTTCTCTTCGCTTTGCTAAAATTTGCTGTGGTGCAAAAAGATTTGCTCTGTGGTTTTCTTTTCTAATATGAACTTTACTTACGACTAAGGAAGTTGATGAAGTAGAAGATGCAAGTCAGCTTCTGTTTGAACATAAGTGTACACTTGGCTTCATATGTGAAAGAAGCATATCGGGTGTGCACCTTCAAAATCTAGCAACTGACATTAATTTCAAAATAAGCTATTTTGCATTTTTTTATTGCATGAGTTAAGCAGCCGGTCAGACGGTTCACCTGATGGATAGCGGTTACTATCGCTTATAGACATTTGCAACACAAGAGGTACTACAAATGCGCTGCTGCTCTCTAAAGGGAAACTTAAACCTGGCCACTAATGCTGGAACCTAACTCAGGGTTGTTATGGCGGCATACTGAAAGTAATCTCCTGAAAGTAGTTTCTTTATCACCA